>CM046832.1:62273107-62938107 GCA_025618425.1 Heliocidaris tuberculata | reverse complement strand
GTGTTATGTGCGTTCATCAGAAAACGTAGCCACACGCATAGATTGTTGGACATGCCCAATAGCCTCCTTGTGTGTCTTGCGTGCTCATACGTGCTTGGAAAAAAACGTGCAGACCCGTGCGTGCGACGCACGGATTTTCTGCGAAATCCGACGCAGACCACACGCAAGGAGGTGCAGCACGACGGCTTGTGCCTTATTCAGAAAGTTTTTAATTTCTGCAGTCCATGATTTATCTTAGAATTTGCGATGGGCTTAACACAACGACGATGCACTGCCCAGCAGAAACTTGACTTCTTATCGCGTAAAACTACCCTAGATCGCAGGATATGCATAGTGCATAATGCATTTAATCCTGTGTCTTCCATTCATGAAATGCAGAGGACGATCGCATTATTTTCTCTTATTCATCTATATACATACACGATAGAGGAAAGGAGTGAAAAGAAGGCAAAACTATGGGAGAGTTTATCAGCTTGCATAAGATAAATCTTCTCTTCTTCTTCTTCTTCTCTTTCTCCTTCTTAATTTTCTCTTTTTTCCCCCTTCTTCCCTTATGTTTTAAAAAGAGGAAAATCAAGCGCGAGAGAGGGCGAGCAGAAAGGGAAAGAGGAGAGATAGAGAGAGAGAGAGGGGGGGGGGGGCAAAGTTGAAAAGAGTGATGATTTATCCCCGCCAAGAAAGAGGCTACGAGAGAGAGAGAGAGAGAGAGAGAGAGGGGGGGGGGGGTGGAATGGGGACATACAAGGTGTGAGTTAGAGACAGAGAAAATAATGTTAGTGATGCAACCTGAGGTGGATAAATGAAGAAATCTAAGGAGTCACGTTCAAATGATATTATACTCAGAAGGAGAGGGACAGACAGGAAGACGTACAGACTAACTGACAGAGACAGATGTGAAGATACAGAGGAAGAGAGAGAGAGAGAGATGGAGAGAAGGGGGTGGGGGAGAAATTGATTGATAGACGGTTTTAATGGATGCAGACCTCGTTTCATATCGGTAGATAAAATAGCATCATTTGCATTCATGAATTGCATGGGCCAATTCAATCCCCGTAAGTCACTGCGAGGCATTGCTTTGCTTGGTTTAAAAAAAAAAAAAAAAAAAAAAAAAAACTTGAATTCCCAGTGCGAGCTAGGCCTTTAGCATTCCAAGTCCCACAGAAAACTGATTATACACCATCCGTTCTCTCTCCCTCTCTCTCTCTCTCTCTCTCTCTCTCTCACCCACTTTCCCTCACTTTTTTTTTCTCTCTCTCTTTCTTCCTCTCTTGCTCTCATATTTTAGTCGGTGATGAAGATGTCAGCTTTCATCCAATTTCGATTCGATCGATGGGAGTTCTTTCGCTGTTCACTTATCACTTTCACCTCCATATCATAATCATGACCACTAGGAGAGTAAAAATGAACGCAAGAGTTTTGCCATAACTTAGCAGCATCTCCATCTCAAATTTATAGTATAAATATATGAGATTCCCTTCACTAAACAAAAATCCCCCAGTAAAATAACTAGCATAGATCATTGTGTAGGCCGAAATTTAACTCTTGTAATTATTCATGTAAAAACAGACAGCAATGCACCACATGAAATGCTTCAGTCTTTACACCATACAATGTGCTTGGGCTTAAAGGGGAAGTCCGCCCTGATTAAAAGTTGGTTTTAAAAGAAGCAGAAAGATTAAAGAAATAGATCAAGGAAGGTTTGAACAAAATACGATAAGAAATAAGAAAATTATGCATTCGTTAACATGGTTAACTTGTAATCAATCAAACACAAATTGGCAACTCCGTGATGTATCTCAGTCTTGCGAGCTTCTCTCCCATTTGCTTTGTACCCCAAAAGTCATTAATTTCCATTTTCTCTAAAGAAAATAATCAGTTATTCATGCACCTTAGATATAATCATTGCTGATATGTTTTTACACAAAACCTGTATGAAAAAAGCTACTCTTACATCAAAAACTAAGAAACTGAAAATTTATGAGATTTTCTGTGCTGAGCGAATGGGAGGGGGAGACGAAGTTGCCAATTTTGTTTGATTACAACTTCAAAAAAAAAATCATAACTTTCTTATTTCTTGTCCGATTTTGCTCAAACTTTCACTAATCTGTTTCTCTCATGTTTCTTCTTTTATTCAAATCAACTTAATACCAGTGTGGACTTTCCCTTTAAATGGTTCTCGTCTCTTCATCGAAGTGTGCCATACAGACATTGTCGTCGCCGTACTTCCTTATTATGAGATGCAGTGTTTTCAGGGGGACTGTCAGCCCAAGCGAATGTGCCCATAAATCGGACAGAAATGGTATACTCATATTGCCCTTTGAATGATAAAGGTAGGGACAAACATCTGGAATGAGGGGAGAGGGCGATGGCATCCCTACGTACACTAACAGCAAAAGTACACAAGCTATGTCAAGACTTCCTTATAAATAAAACAAAACAATGTGATAAAACTTATTTGAAATAACTTTTTGATTAAGACTGTAACTGAAAAATGCCGTAAATCTTTCTCACACATGAGAAAACTATCCTACAAAACGTCATTTCCCAAAATATTTACTTGTGATAATTATAGATAACAATCTGCTACGATGTGTTATATGCAAAGAAGCTTTCACGCAAGGCGAGAAAAACAGCAATTACGGCAACATGGGAAAGCTCATAAAACTCATAAAAAATGTTAAAGACTGGTTTGTTTCGTTGCTTGCATAATGGTGGAAACAAGTATTGAAATACGTGAGAACATCATCCATTGTTTTGTTGTTGTTGTTGTTTTTTTTTAAATATATGAATGTCTCTCTGAAAAAGTATATAGATCGAGCGTAATTTAGGGAAAATGATGTAAACAAAAACTTGTTGTTTGTCCAATGTACCAGATCATCTCAGTGTCTCTATTGCCATGAAATCTGGCTCCATTGGTTGATGTGGAATCGATAATGGTTTTGTTACCTATGGACTTTTGTAGTACAATTCGATATATACATATATATATATATATATATATATACATATCAAGTGAAAAATTAGACATATAGGATAAAATTGCAAAATGTGTATTAAAAACCAAATACTATTAGTGAGCACGTGGGCGTCATTTTGTTCATTAAATTGCTATTTGTAGCATACTCTGTCAAACTTCACTGTTTATAATTTTAGGCCTATGACGCAAAATGATTCGAAAGTATTTTAGACGTCAAGAGATTATCATCGTAACCAGAACGAACAAGGAAAAACAAATCCTGTAGAATATATTATAGATTTTCATGTAATTACGGACATTTCAAATCTAGGCAAAAGAAAAGCATCAAACGTTAATGATTTTCTTGGATCTTTACCATTGAAAAAAAAAAAAAAAAAAAAAAAAAAAAAAAAAAAAATATATATATATATATATATATATATATATATTGTTGTGTATATATAATATATATATATATATATATATATATATATATATATATATATATATATATTTGTCAAATCAAACCCCTTTAATCTTGTTTCAAGATGTTAAATTGTACATGTAATGTTTGAAGAGACCATGGTAAATTGATAAACATCATGTTTAAACAAACACTAAATAACAACGATCAGTTACATACGATTTCATATGTGTTTAATTTGTATTAACTTTATAACATTTGTCGGTTGGAAATTCATTCATCGACATACAATTTGGAACTGCACATATAAGTTAATATTACATTTTCTTTCTTCAGGTTATTAACGAAAGCAAGGTTTCCTACCGTTCTCCCTTTCTTTACCTCTGACAGCAAATATTTCAGAAGAGAAAACAACCAAGGGGTAATGTCTGCAGTAATACATTCAATTACATATATATTATTGAGAATATTGACCATCTATTTTAAGTTAATGGAAAAAGTGAATGGAGTAGTGTTAACCCAAAGATGCGAAGAAATATTTCTTTGCTAATATTCAGATCAAGACTTTCAAAATGAATTAAAATATATCCTATATTTTACGAATAATATTCTTAGTAAAAAGCAATATTTCACAGAGTAGTATCAATGTGAAAACAGTGTGAACATTGTGTGTTCACACTACGATGAAATACCATGAAAGTATTTGAAATCGATTCTATGATCACACTGTGGGCAAACTATTATGAGTTTATTCATTATTCAGAGTTTCACACTGTGTAAGAATGGTGTGAACACAGAGTGTTCACATTGTATTCACACTGTGTACACAACAAACACAGCGTATTCACATTGTACTCGCACTGTGCACACAACAAACACAGCGTGTTCACATTTTATTCACATGGTGTACACAACAAACACAGCGTGTTCACATTGTATTCACACTGTGTACACAACAAACACAGCGTGTTCACATTGTATTCACATACTAGTAGTGCACACAGCAAACACAGCGTGCTCACATTGTACTCACACTGTGTACACAACAAACACAGCGTGTTCACATTGTCAACACAATGAAAGTGATCAAAATCCACTCTGTAGTCACACTGTGGGCACACTCTCAAGATTTTCTAAGTAATCACATTTGTCAGACTGTCACAAATAGTTGTATGAACACAGTGCGTTTACAATGTAATTACCATGAATGCCTTTAAATCTACCGTGTGGTCTTACTATTATGATGTTCATATGTGATTTGCCATCCTTTTGAAATAGCCATCGCTATGAAAAGCTTTCAAAGTCCATTTTGTGGTCACAGTGTGTCGACAATAATAAATTCCATTGCTGTCATCAGTCCCCTATAGTTTAGTCTGATTGGCAGAAACGGTTCGATGCAAATATGCAATTACCGTATTGAAATCTACTAGTATTCTCCGCTGAAAATAATATGATTAGTATGCACATCGAATTAGGGAGTACTAAATCGGGATAATCCCCTATATACTGAAAATAGTATGCAATAGCCAATGTGTACATAGTGATCATAACATCACTGTATGAAATTGTTACAGAATTTGCTCTGTTTTCCACTCTTTTGTGGTCATAATAGTGAACCATTTGTAAAGAGAGTGTAAAGGCATTATCTCCACACTGTCACACTATGTAAGGTTTCTAAATATTTTTGTTTGTGTGTGTTCACAATTTGATGCGTTGCCCTTTACTTTTTCTATGGACAAAGTAGGTCTTATCACTATGCCATTTAGTGAGAACACAAAATCTGTATGAAGACAAAGGGTCCTATGAAAGTATACCTCTCTTTCTCTCTGTTCTTTCAAACGTGGTAAAAGTTTGCTGTTTTTGTTTCGTAATATATTCTTTAAAAATTATTATTATATGCCTTTGACGGCATTCTTGAGTTCTGGCAATAAATTGTTTTTAAGAAAAAATGACTAAAAGTCGTTATGGAATAGTTGATATTGTAATAAATACTAAATATCTCATGTATTACGGGGTTGTATTGACCTGCAAAGTGTAGAAACTTAATATGAAAAGCACGAACATGGACATGTACGTGGCACCATAAAATTGTAGTACACATCCTGTTTTGTCATGTTTGTTCTTGGGTACTCTCAGATATTGTGCACTATCATATTTTTTAACCATTCAGGCCCGAATTCACAAAGGAGGTTTAAAATACTAAGTAAGCCATGGGTAAGGTTTAAACCTCCGTAAGCGTACTAAAAATAAGCGTAAATAAGCGCATATTGCCCATGCGCGCGCTCATAGAAAATACATGATTGGATCGGATTCCGTGCACACGTACGCTTAAAAAACAATGCAGGAGGGGGTTTAAACCGTCCATGGTTTAAACCAAACCTCCTTTGTGAATTCGGGCCTCAGTGTACATTTCGTTCACTTCCTCGTGATTATTACCTCGCCCCCCCCCCCCCCCCGATAGCACTCAAGATTATGTTTAAATGATAGTTCGTACAGAAATCCCGATATGCAAATCAGAGCAGAACGATGGTTTTCCCCAAAACAATAATACGACGGCAGCACATTCATCGGTGGTAATACTACTATTCATAAATACCGATTTTTTCCAAATATGTTTGTCGGAAGTGTTTGTAGTAAAAAACCACAAAGCATGAGATTACTTATCTTTTATCAAACTCTACGCATTGCATTAGGCATTAATATTTCATCACCATGATTTTAACCTTCTCTTGATTGAAGGTATCTACTGTTTAAACAGTGAATGTAAAAACTTCTTTATTTTAATATAATGGTTACATTTATTTTAGAATCATTGTGGGAATGACAATTTTTATTACAGACTTGGAGATCTGCATCACAAAAAATATATGTCATTATCTATATACTAAACAAAGAACAATCATAATTCTCAAATTATAGCTTTGATTTTTTTTTTTTTTTACATATAAAGTGCTTGTGGAATTAGATCTTTGACCAGCAAAAGATATTGATACAATTATAGAAGAAATGTCACACACTGGATCTTTTTTTTCTCTCTCTCTCTCTCTTAATCATTTCTTGATTGGAAAAATTGCTTCAATTTAAATTATTTCAAGTATTACTTTAAGACCGTAAATATATTGCACATCAATATAATTTCATGTTAGCAAGGCATCGAAATTTTGTACAAGGCAGTGAAGTAAGCAATATGAATGAATTTAGACACGGCATTTAAAATGCACTATAAAGAAACGAAAATGCCATGATATCCAACTAGATTTTAATTATCGATCAAAAGTCAACTACTCTCCGCTCCTGAATCACTGCTCGAGTCAATGCGCGAATCTGACGTTGGAATATCAGTTGTTCGTTGATACAAGCCTGTAAGGCGACGGATATCTTCGGCTTGCATGGAATATCGCCGATCGTGCGCAGCGGTTAATGCCCCAATGTGCCGTCCTAACCGCGGTGAAGGTTTTGACGTTGTTGACCCGATGTCTGGAATCGGTGGCCGCGGGTTAATGTTCAGCGGAGGTAATGTCCCGGGTCGGGTATACGACAGTTCGTCTTCCAGTAAAAATGGCGCGGAACCACGCCGCGATAGAGACTTTTTCTTATTACCTTCAAAAGGTAAAAGGAATGAGTCGTTAGTAATGTCGGTTAAGCTGGAGGCGTCATTACCGCTATTTTTCATTTCAAGTAAAGCCTTTGGCACATTGATGGCATGAACAGTTTGACTTTTCTTAAGTGGTGGTGGCATGGCCGGTAATGAACCACGACGGCTGGAGATGCCTTTCGGTAACGATTTCTTTTCTGGTGTAGACTGTGGTGAGTGAAAGGCCTGTGTGATTAGTCTATAATTCGCGGCGTTCAGTGATGTCGGGTTGAATGCATCAGCACTTTGCCGTCTTATTAGTGGACGTCTGAAGGAACGAGGTGACCGGTGGAGTGACTCGCTACTGTTTGCTGGCAAGGTAGGAGTGCTGCCGCTACTTTCTCGAGCAGCTTCCTCCTCTGATTCCTCTGGTAAATCTGGATGGGATCTAGTAGGTGATACAGAGCCAGTGTCGTACAAGAGTCCCATACTACTGCGCCTAACAAGGCGGCGTGTCTGCATTGACGCTTGTCCTTTTGACGGTTGTAACCGCTGTGACCGCGGGGAATTACTCGGTGACCGCGGCGAAGTCTCCGGCGAACGAGGTGATTCCAATAGCTGTTTTTCACGTTTCCGGCGTGTCTTAGGAGATGACACATCTGCGTTTAGTTTACCTGTGGCACTAGGAACCTCCAAGGAATCTGGCGGTTTCCTTTCAATCTGTGCTGGACTAATACATTTATATAATGGAGGACTTGTCGCAAGAGAAGGAGGGACATCTAGATACTGTTTTGTTTCTCTATCCTTCCCACGATCATTGGTCGTTATGATGATCACTTCTTTCCCTTTGTTCTTGCAGGTGCTAATAAGCGACGCCAAGACTGCAGCATCCCCAGCATTAACAGCGTACACGAGTGAAGATGATCCGTTTTTATCCGTTATTCTGGGGTCTGCTTCGTGCTTCAGCAGCAGCAAAATTAAGTCTTTCCCTGCTCGTTCGATGCATGCATACATCAAACATGTACGACCGTACTTGTCTTGGGCATTAACATTCGCTTTGTTCTCCAAGAGCAATTTCACCAACTTCAACTTCGTCACATTATCCTTATCATCCTCATAACGCGTCATACAAGCTATGATGAGCGCCGTTCGGCCATTATCGTCAATGCTGTGTATATCGGTGCCCCCTTCGACAAGCAGTCGTGTCAGCCGAAGTTTACCGAGTCTAACCGCTTTCTGAAGCGCGTTTCCGTCGGTGTGTACCAAGGACGCCGCAAGGGGTCCTACCTCGAACTGCGGCAAAGCGGCCATCGCCAAGCGAGGAGGCAGGCACCCAATCATTGGATAGGTAAACCAAGAAGGAACTCCGCCAAGAAACGACGTCCGAGTTCAAGTTTTCATATACTCCACAGAGAGCTGGCACCTTTCAAAGCGACAATGAATGTCTCCGTTATTATCACAATACGAATCTCTACATCAACACTCCCGCAAAGTCGCCTCTGGATAAATAGCATGTGTCATGATATCTCTGTAGGCTTCACTAACAGCAGACCGAAAATGTGCTATGGTAACCGGTCGATTAGAGCACAATTTCCGGCGGGACTCGTCAATTATCTGACTGATTAATGAAAAATTAATGGATTTGGTTTGACCTACGTGCATTTATGTTTTCGTAGTATGTGGGGATAGGTACTTGTATCCAACGTCAGCTTTGAATCATTCACGAAAAAGACAAGAATCACTGCTGATTAACATCATTGCACACGTTAATTAGTGGAATAATTAGTTGACTGGAAACTCAGTTAAGTGTGCAATTAAATGCAAATTTCATGCACAGACACACAATGTTCACAGTAAACAGAGGTTGGCATTCATTGTTATTTCGTTCAATGTCGCTTCCACTCTCAAATATATGCGGTGAGCTCGCGTCTTCGTAAGCCATGCATAGCATGTCATTGGTTTATTGCAATTTCACGAAACCAATTTCTCTTTACGTAGATAACCATTTTTCAAATGGCAGGTAGTTTAAGAATTTAAAAAGGAATGCATCGGCAGCGTAATCAAGCACGATTACGAAAGGGAAATTATTACGTTCTGTAGAAATCCTACGTTGCAATTTCTTTCACTAAATTGATTGGAAATCACACAGAAATGCTGGAATTCTAGGATGCAAATGGCTTTTAATTATACTTTTTCAGGCAAATCAAGAAAAAAAAGTTTCTCTCTTTCTTTTATTGGTCAAATCTTAATGTATTGACATCTTTTAAAGAGGAACAAGTTCATATCTCATGAAGACAAAAAGTCACATCTTCGATAGACGTTCATGCCGCCGAGACTACAGTCACCAATTATTTAATTGCGAATAAATGACGTGACCAATCTTTTTGGCTCACTGCAAAAAATCGTATGAGTTTAATAATGTTTTACGATATTTCAGTAGACCATTACTCAATGACAACGATTTAACTTTGGTAGGTTCATCAGTGGGCTCCGATTGAAGCTCATGTTTGAAACAGATGATAGTTGTAAGCTTTTGAATCAAGGTTAATTCCTAAGGCACAAAAACGTTTATAATCCACAGAACACCGCGTCCAGTTAGATGTATGACGATAATAAATATCCCCTTGACGTCTCTTCGTAAATTGTCTTTCTATCTCGATCTGGACTCAAATTATTTTCGACGGCAGTTAAAAAAGACACACACAAACTACACACACACACCAACTCTGACATAGGCTAATTCAACGATGTGCGAGCCCAAATCCGATGTGTTGTACCCGTGTGTGCGGGTTGGCGATAGAACATAAAATGACAATCTCCCGGTGGTTTGATGAGAGTTTTATAGACATAGCAGACGAAGGGTATTTATTGGCGGGAAAAAAGTCAAGTGTCACGAGCGGTCACGTGATATGCATTTGGTTGGTGGTTACTAGGCATCGCCACGGCTGCAGTGACTGGGTTTCATTATGGACATGATGGGAGTCGGTGGCTGTAGGATATCTGGGATAGATTCTATGGAAAGATTAGATGGATGTAGATATAGATCGATGATGATTCAACGTAATCTTTTTATATCTTTTTCCTGCGGGTGGTGTATAATAGTCTTACTTTTCACAGGTTGTTTCGTTTTTATTTACCCTTCTGAATATTTATTCACATGATATTTTTAAGCACGTGAGAGGTATGAATTTCACCAAGGCATCCTAGACAAGATGCACATTATAGGAGTAAATTGTATAATATTATGTTGGGTTTTTTTTCATTGTTGTTAAGAATCAATAATCCTCCAATATTTGGGTTATGTTTCACAATCTGTTACATTACATTAACAAATGACAGGGTGACCTGTTGATCACTACAATTTTCATACCTTATTATTTTAAAACCACGCCATTTTGGAACGTCCTTTTATGGGAAAATACCACTACACCCATTATATAGTGAACACGTGTTCATTGATAGCATACTACATGTATATACAAACTATATGGCCTTTGCGATATACACGTTGTTTCATATTGACTGCTAATATTTTGCCATTATATAAATGATTGAATCTTAAAGAAGTGATCCTTGAGGATATGAAAAATGGTGTTTCAAAACTTTACTGATTAGAAGATGACGTTCTTAAACTCTGAGCAGTCAACAGCTCAAACTGCGAGAAATTACGAATTTGCCTTTGTTCACCCTTAATGAACACAATAGGGTTTCTCCAAAAAAAAAACTGAGAGTGAGAAAACCTTTTTGAGTTTTTGAATACAACTGTTATGCATTGCACCCTTAAAGATTTAGTAGCACACCAGGAGGTTCAATAATCATGCACCCTTCTTCGTCAGGCTTTCTCCAGATTTGAACATCACAGAGCAGTGCAAATTGAAGATTTATTTCTTAGAGATTATGACGAAAAGAACGGAATCATGCATGGCGTAAGAAAAGAGGAAGCAAAATGATACACTTCGAAGGAACCCATGCACCCCATCAGAATGAAACTGCGCCATGGGAAGATGTAAAACGTCTTAAAGCAGAGCGGAGTGCAATCCATTAGCAATATTGGTTTCCATAACAACTCATCCAGAGAGAGGGAGGGAATAAGAATAAAAACATAGAGAAATAGGGGAGAGAGAGAAAAAAAGAAAAGGAGAAAGAGACTTGGGGAATGTATAAGAGAGAAAAAAAAAACAGAGAGAGAGAGAGAGAGAGACCGCGCGAAAATCCATCATCACCAACGCCCACTGATATCTCTTTCCTTCAGTGGCCATGAAATATGAAATAAAATCAACACTGGTATTATTCCTGTTTACATGGATATTGCTTGAGTCCATTAGCCTGCTGTCTGCAGTACATCCATTTGTAGGAAGGTTTCAGATGGCGTGATTAACAGTTTAGAAAGGGTGAGATGCGTGGTAGAACAGTGATAAAGAGTTTTGGTAAAGGTACTACTCATCATTAATTTTGATTGATTATTCGTTTTAGGCTTGTCTTAAGTTAGCCTTTCATAAGGGGGTAACCTCGCTAGTCATAAGGACCGCTATTCATAAGGACCACTTATTCATAAGGACCGCTATCCATAACGCGTGACTACTAGTAAATGATTAGCGGTTTTGTATGAATAGCGGTCCTTCTACATAGCGAGCAAACAATAGACAAATTACCTCGCTATTCATAAGGACTTCCGTTCATAAGGACCACTATTCATAAAGACCGCTATTCATAACCCGTGTATAGCGGTTTTCTATGAATAGCAGTCCTTATGAATAGCGAGTGGACCCCTTCCTAAGTGTTCTAACGCACTGAATTTGTGTTGAATCTGGTCTATTCGTTTCAAAGACCACTGCCCTATAAAAGCGTTAAAATCATGATACTGCAAGTCATGCATACGCCTTTGCAATTTCTTGTTGATGGTTTGATGGTTTTAATTTTACCTGACTGCTAAGAAAGCATGTGAGTGCTTGTAAGTAAGCAACCAGGGGGACCGACAGCTTTAAGTCCTCTCCGAGAGACTTTGTAATAAGGATTAATGCCTTACCAAATAACACTATAGGGCATCCACTTGGTTTCAAACCCAGGTCCTCCCATAGTTACGAGACCACTGCTCTACGTATACCCCTTGAGCCATCGCGCCTCCTCGTTGACTTCAAAATGCGAAAAGTTAAAATGACCAGACTTTATGTATTATTTAACAAGTGTTTAATAAGGCATTTAGTAATTTTTTTCACTGTTTGCAAACATTATTTTGATTGATTATTTGTTTTATTCCAACTTCAGCTCAGACCACATTGTACAGCTCAGAACACTGAGCTGTATAATGTCACTGGTAGATGCAGGGGGGGGGGTTGGAGTTTCCCATACCCCTTTTTGAAATCGATGTGACATTAAGATAAATGCACAAAAGAATAGAAGTGTACTTTCTCTTCAAATTTTCAAAGCAAAGGGCATCTGAAACAAGTGATAACCCTTTTTTTAATTTGCTTGTCAGAAATGTTTCGGAATGTATCCCCATTTTCTTTTCTTTCTCTTTTAAAAGAGATGTAGAGGTGTCGTAGTCGAGTGGTTTAATCACTTGACTGGGAATGCAATGGTAGTTTTATCTACATCGCTCCTCTTCAACCTCCTCTCTCATTTTGGTTGGATTAGCATGAGCGCGCTTGGAAACAGGCGACTGGCTGGAATGCTCCACAGAGGAGTGGAGAAAGTGCACTGTAACGTGCAGAATCGCAACTGAATCCAGTGACCGGGGTAATAATGCTGTAAGCGCTTTGGTCGGTTACATTGTAACTGGTAACGCGATATATAAGAAACAGCTTTTATCGTTATTATTGTTATTATTATTTATTATCATTATTATCATTATTATTATCATTATTGTTATTAAAACCTATAGATCATCCACTGGTGTGTCACTGTTCATTTGATGGATATATCTGTGATCTGTACGCATGAAACCATCCTCTCCTTACATGGGAAAAATTAATGTCTTATTTAGAATTACTGATGACATAAAATATGATTGCAGAGATGGTTTAAAGTGTACCAGTCACCTAAAAAAAATAATTTGTGTACAGCTAGAATGTATAAAATCAACCTCAAAACACTTTCCCTGGCCTTCTATGGGTCAACCGTTACTAAGAAATATTACGGAGATAAAGGAAAACATGAAACCCTCTCGCGCGGAACCAAACTCCAAGTTCGGTTCCGCACGTGTCCTTATTCTATGCGAGGGTGTGTGTGTGTGTGTATGTGTGTGTGTAATTGGGTTTTTACAGATGTGTATTTACGTCTGTACTGGTGCGTCGACTAGTCTCCTCACAAGTCGCTGCAATGGTTATGGGGAGTGAATTTCAATTTGCAATATTTCTTTATAGAATCAACATTTAAAGCTCATATTTTAAAATAGTAAGGCGACATGGAACCCCTAACGTACAGAGTAAAATATTTTTGGTGATTGGTACACTCTAATCTGAACCACAGTGCAGTGCAAAAAATTAATTCTATCAAGGTCTTGCAGAAGAAAAATACCTTTCTAGGCTAATGAAACGTTATGGTTCTATCAATTGTTAGTGTTTTATTAATGGACATCTGTTTTCTATTAGTAAATCATTAGTGTTCTGTTAAACATTTAGTGTTCTATTAATGGAACGTTGAGTGATTAGTGAACTTCCAAGTGTTCCAATAAATGCCGATTAAAACTGTAGTCAAACATAATTGACAGACAATGCATACCTGGGTAATATTCATTTGCTGACTTCTGATCACACTATACATGCATTGTGAATGTGTCCGTTTGTAAAAGTATGGTTTGTTTGTTGTTGTTTCTTTCACATGCATATGTATATATATAATTATATATATTATAAAGTTCATCATTTCCTGATTTCCTGATGAAGCCTTATGGACGAAAATTCGTAGTATTTCATCTCTCCAACTATTGTTTTATTTATTGTTAACTTTCGTGTTATTTTCATCAACCGTACCGACGCAGGACAATTATTCTTATATGTATTGAATCATTACGTTATAATATTAGGATTCACAACGGTATGCCATACTACTGCAGTGAGAAAGCACCGCTAGCACACCGTCCACTGAGCAACCTATTTGGAAATCAATCAACGATCAATGTCCACATCCATCTTGGAAATGCGATACGCCATTAGGCAGCTACTAAGAGGGAATTAAGAGACAGGCCCTTTTATGCAGCTCTTAAATGTTCCTTGAAATACCCCATTTCTTATGATCATGATTTCTACTGGGAAGTCATATGAGGTACAGCAAGGGTTTATACTGATATGGATGTTGTACATTAATCAATCGCATGCAGGATTGCGATGCATGTATAGCAGAGAAAAGGCGCCAATCTTGGATGCATCAAAAATCGTGTCGCCTGCACGTGCAAAGAAGCCATTTTACGACGCAAAGTAGGTCATCGTAATATCGATGGCGACCTTTCTTGTAAATTCATCTTGCTAATCATTATCTAGGGGCATTTAATGGAAATGCTAAACAGCCCGAACATCCAATAAAACTGAAGGAGAATACTGGGGGCCGGGGGGGGGGGGGGGAAGGGTGAGAGTGGCTGAGAGCAACACAAGTGAGTTATTTTTGTCAGTGTTTTAAGATGACTCCTGTTAGTTATCGGAGTAGGAGCGAAAGATCAATGTGAATGGGATTATTGAATGTATTTGCCTTTTGCCCTTTGAAGAGGCCAAGTCTAATAAATGCCCTAATAATTATGTCAAATCGAATGAGAAATAAACAGTCCAAAAGTTGGAAAAGTCATGTCTGTCACAAGGCGATTAACTCTACTTTGTGATATTTGAAAAGGCATTTTTCTGTTCATAGAATCATTTTGTTTGTCTTCAAAACACATAGCGCTAAAATTATTCCCATTGATCTATGATTTATAGTCATCCTTGAAGAATGAAGAGAGGCAGTTTTTCCCCCCTTCGAAACTGCAGTTTCACCTCAAGTGGGTGAGTAGAACAAAATAAGGGGTACTCTCATAAGACGTCACTAAACCTTTCCGAGGCTTCATGCTTCGTGTATAATGGCACGGTACTGAAAGACACAATATCAGGTGTCCTTCGGGAGATTTTACAACATGCATAATATAGATTGTCAAATGACATATCAACAAAGATAGAATATTAGCATTCAATTTGCTGATAAAGTAATGATACCCGATGGTTTATGAAATGAGGCCGAAATTGCTGGAGGCCCATGATTTTTCAGCCAATATCTGTCATTTTAATTCACATTCTTGAAGCCTCCTTGTTTTGTTTGCTTGCTCGTGTTTTTGTTTTTGAAATTATTGTAATCCACATCTCGGATCTGTACCGGAATTAATCTCTAAATACTATTTTGTGGCCATTCTGATTATTCCTAATAGATACTCAGGAACCGGCTACTAACGTTACATTATTAGCATATTCGTCCGTGCTATAAAAAGGTCCCCATATATTTCCTGTGCATGTGACTCCATGGGGAATTAGACTCATCTATAAAAGGATTCCGTGCCCATTGTTGCGTGTTCACCCATCAAGGTGCGATATAATTCCATTAGTACTTGTAAAGGTTAACGGAAATTGTGATTTCATCATTTTGCTGCGACCTCATTCAGTGAAATATATAGTGCATGTATTACACTACTTTAGTGCTACTTCAGCATTTGAAACAAATGCCCGGTCCCAAGCATTTGTACCCATAACTAGGATTATATTTTAATTCAATTTAAATTTCTTTGTTTCATTGTTCATTTGCATAAATATTATGGAAAGTCCTCTCTTTTACACGGGATCATGCACAATCATTATACATAAATGATAAACACGATAAAAACTACTTTCGAAAAATAAACTCAAGGGCAATTTCAAAGGCCTATTGTACTGCCCATAGAAATCAGGTTCGGATTACGTAATACGCCATTGTAATGTTTGCACATTTCTAAAGGTGATAGACAGGGCTATTGAAATTGGCCTGAGTTGATTTTTCGAAAATAGTTTTTATCGTGTTGATAAAACAAGGGATAGCTCAGTGGTAGAGCAGTGGTGTCGTAACTGGAGGACCTGGGTTCGAAACCAAATGGATGCGCTAGTGCCCATTGGTAAGGCATTTATCCTCATTACCAAGTCCCTCGGAGAGCCGTCGGTCCCCTGGTTGCTTACTTACAACCATATTACATGCATGCTTTCTTAGCGGTCAGGTGAAATAAACCGGTTCCATGACATTTGCTCCTGCGACAATTGCTCCGGTCTAACTTTGCCATGTTAATCCTAAACCTAAACATAACCCTAACCCTAACCTTAACCCTAATCCTAATCTGCAAATTGTCCTTGACAAAAAAACCAAATCGTGAACTTGACCTTAACCTTTGACCTTTCAAGATATGGACGGAGGAGCAAATGTCGCAGGAGCAAATGTCGGGTCAATAAACCATCATCATCATCATAAATACGATCGCAAAGGCTTTCGAAAAATTGTCCTAGGGCGATTTCAATAAAGCCTTTGCCCTTACCTATTGTAACATACGAACATGTCAATAACGTATTACGTAATCCGAATATGACTTCCATGGGAATATGCAATTAGGGTATTGAAATTACCCTTAATTTGATTTATCCGTCAAAGGTCTTTCCGATCGCGTTGTTATAATAATGAAATAAATTGTCTATTTTCGTATTTATGAGAAAGAATAAAGAGGGGAAGAGAGAGAGAGAGAGAGAGAGAGAGAGAAGGGGGAGAGAAAAGTAGAGATAACTGAGGAAAAAATGATAAAAATATAGAATCGGATTGTAACTAAAATAAGAGTGGGAAGATAGATTATCTTCTTCTTCTGCTTTTACATATGCATACGCGGGAGAAAGAGTTTGATATTAACATTCCATCTCGGCTAGCAATATGTGCTGCATGTAAATGGATAATTGCTTATGGGTCGATGGAATCCATGCACTTTATGATGCTTCTATTGACTCTATCACTATGGAAACGGCACCCCCAAAGGATACGCGACGGAGAGGGCGGCAGGCGACTTCGTTATCCCAGGAGTATATAGTATATTAAAGAGATTCAGCGGGTCTGGGTAAAAATAATGCCGTGGGAGAGAAAAATATGTTATCACTACGGTAATTGAAGAATATGTCGGAAATAAATATGGAAAATGGAAATGCTTTACTACTGACGAACGGATTTGGAAATTAATTCCCCTCGGTCCCCTCACCCCCCCCCCCCCCCCTCCCGTAATGCAGTCATGTTTCTTTTTCACACGCATGTGTGCGTTCTCCATCCCCCTCCCTCTTCCTCTCTCTCACTTTCTCTTTCCATTCCCCTTCCCACCCCCCCTCCCTCTCTCTCTCTCTCTCTCTCTCTCTTCCTCTCTGTTCCAATGATTTCTTTTTTTTTTAAGTCATCTTTAATGCAAATATTCTCTTGATATTTATCTCGCACTTCCACGAGTTCAAGATGTCCCAATAGTGCAATGAATAAACAGAACGACATTTCTATGCGCGCATTTTTATCACTTCACACGTATATGCATAGCATCACCATGATCACGCTATGTGAGGGGAGACACTTGAGAAATGAAATGAAATAGATGCAAAAATGATAATTAAAAAAAAAAATGAATTAACAACTCCACATCAGTGTAAGCTAGGTATACGAGAAGTGAGAACATCAAAATCGGGGAAAATGATGGAAAATATGATTTCTCTGACTCCATTTTATTTTATAATTGAATGTAGAAATGCATTTGCTCTAACGGAGAAGGGCGATAACGGAGAAGGGAAGAGAGAAAAAGGTACGAGATAAAAATATTCAGACAGAGAATTACGAGACAATAATCATAATTATTCGGTAATCGTGCACGATAGAATGAGAGAGAGGGAATGAGGAGAGAGGGAGGGGGAGGGAGAGAGAGGGGAGAGAGAGAGAGAGAAATCGGGAAGGGACAGACGGACAGAAAGGAAGAGAGAGAGAGAGAGAGAGAGAGAGAGCGCTATAAAATATAAAAAGGATTCTTACTGGTGAAAAATAATGAATGAAAGGAAGCCAAACAAAAACAAGAATTTCTGTTCATGGAATTAATGACTTCTATAATCCTGGACCGCAATGAAATGGGGTTTCAGAACGTCATAATCTTTCCTTGATATATCAAAAACAATACATAATGGCCGGATCCGTCAATGATTTAGACCCCATAAGCATGATAAGAAGAGTAATTTTATCCAGCATGAATACATGGGCACAAGTTAAAGGGCGTTTTGAATACTTGACTTTGTCAAAGTAAATAATGATTTTGTGGGATATCTATTTCTTTTGATTAACCAACTGGAAATTAATCATAGTAATGACAAGTTTTTTCTCTACTACCCTCATATTCGTTTCTAAAAGATATTGTTTATCCTTTACTTTGCTTTGGGCAGAATAGAATTAATGATGTATTTGTGATATTCAGCAAAATACATGTATAATAATTTTATTTTGACCTTTGAAAAACCTCAACAACAACAAAAAAAAGGGGGGGGGGTTCCTTCCTCCATGATCAACCGTTGAAAATAGATTCTAGAGAGTTTATTTCATAATGAGGATTCCACCAAAGTGTATAGCTTACTCGACGTCATTGTTACAGAAATGTACTTTTCCAATAGTCAGAAATTAAAAGCATAGGTTTAGCCAGAGGGCACAACGAGGCCCTGGACCTCCTGTTCATCCCTTAAAAAGGTTACCCCCAGAACACGGGGTCAAGATCTTAACCCTAATCCTACCCCTATTTTGTATGTGTGGGTGTGTGTGTGTCACTATGTGACTCTGTAATTTAGTGTGTCAATCCCTCCCCGTCTGTGCCCCTCCCCCCCCCCCGCGTTCAACAAGTCTCAGTACGCCAGTGATTACAAGCCTTATTATATAGTGATTTTTAAAAAATGAGTTAAAGGGGGTACCCAATGCTGAAACAATGTTAGTTCATTTAAAAGATCATGATTTTATTAGAAGAAAATCATCTGCCTTAAATTTTTTTTTAAATTCGTGTTGCCAGAAAATCCCCGAAATATGGTAAGATTTCAGGATATTTTGGCCCCTCAGCTGTGTCCCAATTTCAGCTAGGTAACCACAATGACGTCAAAGTGGTTACCTTGTCGCGCAATTAATAGCAAAATGCGCGCAAGGTGTAATGCATTTTGTACAGTCTAGCGCGCAACACATCTGCAATACGCGAACCTGGGTAACCACTTTGACGTCATTGTGGTTACCTAGCTGAAATTGGGACACAGCTGAGGGGCCAAAATATCCTGAAGTCTTACCATATTTCGGGGATTTTTCTGGCAACACGAATTTTTAAAAAACTTAAGGCAGATGATTTTCTGCTAATAAAATCATGATCTTTTAAATGAACTAACATTGTTTCAGCATTGGGTACCCCCTGACCAACCTTAAAGATATAAATGTTTCACAAAATAACTGTTTTCCTGGAAATGAAATAAAATAAAATTTAAAAAATAAACTTTCACATTAGTGACTGTTAATCACAGTATTGAAAACTGTTAATCAGCACAAGAGGTAGAATAAGGGTATTGTCGGAGCTTTTTGTTCAACATGCGGATAAAATTATAAAAATGATGACAGATGTCCCCCCCCCCCTTTTTTTTTGGGGGGTGTTTTGTTAAGAAGTGCCCTTTCCCCTATGAATAGCTTTCTTGTCATTTTGTGCCGAGATCAAATGCTTTTTCATGACGATAGCTGACGCTCTTTTCTCTTTTTCTCTGGGAGATTGGAAACTCCGTCGAGCTTACTGAATAATAATGCAATCAAGATTTCACTTCAATCCTTTGTAAATCAATGCTTGTAATGATTTTGTGATAACAGTTTCGTTTTGTTGTTTTTGTTGTTGTTTTTGTTGACTCCAGTTGGGAAAAAAACTCGATCCTGCTAGAGGTGTCGTAGTCGAGTGGTTTAAACACTTGACTGGAGATGGGAAGGTCGTGGGTTCGAACCCCGGCACGGCACTTCTGTCCTTTGCCAAGACCTTAATCTACATTTGTCACTCTCCACCCAGGTGTTAAATGGGTACCGGCAGGAATGAATTCCTTGAATGCTGTGAGCGCCGAAATCGGTAGCCTAGCTAGAGCCGGGGTAATATTGGAGCGCCTTGAGCACTATTCATGAGGGATATAAGCGTTATATAAATATCCAATGTTATTATCATTATCATTATTATCAAAACCTCCTAGTCGAATACACATCGGATGAGAACCAGAAGGGCGCAAAATAGGTGCATTGGTATGAGTTAACGTCATTCTTGCTTCCAACGGACGCTGCCTGAATTTAATGTTGTTGCCATATTGAATAATTAATTTTCTTTAAAAATGTCTTTTAAAAAAATTTCCCATGGTAGATATATTCAGTGGCGTCGCGTGGGACCAATCACTGAAAGGCACCGTGGGAGGGGGAGGGGCACCGTTCTTATTCAGTGAATGAAATGCGGTAACAAGATTATTATTAAAATGTAGGGGAGGCCAGGGTGTGTGATAGAATCGTATATGGAGCGTCTCCTTTTCAAGTTTCCTCTTTTACCCTTTTCTCTCTCATTTCCTCCTTTGTCTCCCACCGTTTTTTATTTATTTATTAATTTTTTATTTCACTAAATTTCATGGGGAGGGCGTGTGTACCTGATGCCTCCCGTAGCTATACGCCAATGGACAAATTGATCAAGAATTAGTTCTTTTATTAAAATGCTTCCTGCCCAATCTGTTTACAAAGAATAGGGGAAGGTCATCAGATTATGCAGTCATGGAGCATTTCTTTCTTCTTTTTAAAAGCACATTATTCAGGCCAAATCGTTTAACTCTCAGTACATAATTGTTTGCATGCTCCTCATTTAGTGATATATTATTTTCTCTCGTTTGTTTTATCTTATCTACTAGACCATTTGGTAAAACAGCTGTGCTGCAATGGCACAGCTGAGCAGGGCGATCCTTCCATATCATTTTCTCATGTTATCATGTATGTTATTATATATACATGTTTTTATATGTGGTAAATAAATTCAATCAATCAATCAATCAAGCCTTTGCGACCTTACTATATTTTATTTCGCCATGCGAACCCGCATTAACCACGGCTAGGCAAGCTAAAATTGGGAATAACCATGATAACAGGAATATCATCAGACGAAAGGTGGCATTGTGGGGATTTGATTTAAGCGTCCCAATCAACTTTACAGATAACGTTACTGTGCAAAAGGCAACAGTTAAGGAGAAGTCGACCCCTCCCCCTCCCCCTCCCCCACCCCTTCCCCTCTCTCTCGTATGCTCACTCACTTGCAATCAGCTAATCCTTGAAAATAATTAATTGATATAAAGCAAAATAAAGCAACAACAGAAAAGGGAATTATACAAAATGATGGTACATACTGTGCGACCCCAAAAAGTTAGCAGTCAGAAAAGGTCTCCCCAAATAAATATTTCAAAATATTAATTTGTAGGAAATGTTTATACCAGTGGATAGCTTATGGTCTCTTTTATCAAAATAATGACACCAAAAAGTCTGGCGATATTTTAACCCCGAGTGAGCAAAAGCGACTTTTGCGAAAAGGCCGATGCAAAATCCAGACTTGACAAGAATATTCTGGTTGGTATTAACAAATTTGAGAACCGTTAAAAGTTGACAGTTGGTAATGAACATTTCAAGATATGTTCATGAAATTTCATACCAAAGGATAGCTTGCGGTCTCTCCTATCAAAATAATGAAACCAAAACATCTAACAATATTTACGCTTGAGTGTGCAAAAGCCATTGTTGAGAAATTGTAAAAAAAAAAAAAAAAAAAAAAAAAAAAAAAAGTCCACGGTTGACAAAAATTTGTATTGGTTCTGGCTGGTAGCTGCAAAATTGAGAATCTTGAAAAGGCTTGGAAATTTTCATATTCCGATTACTGAAAGTCAATTTAATCAAAATATGAAAATTCCAAGCCTTTTAATGATTCTCAACTTCGCTAACTATAGCCAGAACAAATACCAATTCTTGTCAAGTCTGGATTTTGCACCTTTTCAAAAAAGTGGCCTATGCTCACTCAAGCATAAAATATCGCCAGATCTTTAAGTGTCATTTAATAGAAGAGACCCTAAGCTATCCACAGGTATGACATTTTGTTTTAGATATTTTGAAATGTTTATTTGAGGAAAAACAGTTGGAAAAAGTCTCCCCAAATAAATATTTCTGAATATTTTCAATAAATTTTAATTCTTTTAGATAGCTTAGGGTCCCTCCTTTACAAAAACACCAACAAATCTGACTAGTTATTACGCTTGAGTGATCTAAAACCACTTTAGTGAAAGGGTGCAAAGTTCAGACTTGACAAGAATAGGTGTTTACTCTGACTGTTATGAACAAAGTTGAGAACCGTTTGAAATTGACGGTTGGAAAAAGTCTCCCCAATTTAATGATTTAAAATATCTTCATGAAAATGTCATATCTGTGGTTAGCTTAGGATCTATTCTACCAGGTGAAACTAAAATGTCTCACAATATTCTACGCTTGAGTGAGCAAAGCCAGTTTATAGTTAAGTGGTGCAAAATCCATTCTTGACATTTGTTGTTGTTCTGGCTGGAATGAGCAAAGCGGAGAGTCATGAAAAGACTTTGAAATTTTATATTCTGATCATTGAAAGACTATTTATGAAAGAACATGTTTTGCTTCAATGTATTTTTGATATATCCCATCAAAACTTTATGGTTGAGTGAGCAAGCCAGATGAAATTAAAAGACCCACCAAAAGTAACATTTTGAAACACTCAGCAAAGTAGTTAATTGCTCACTCAAGCACAAAAGTTGATAGGATGTGTAAGGATATACAGAGAACAGACCCTAAGCTATTGACAGGTATGAAAATTTCGTAAACAAATTTTGAAACATTTATTTGGGGACAATTTTTCCAACTGTTAACTTTTTTCTGGGACGCACTATATAGTGCGTCCCAGAAAAAACGAAACCCTAAAACAAAGGGTTATTGTGACCACATTATGTGCTCTATGACAATAATATTTTTATTTTCCATAAACTAGAAGTATTATGCTTCTAAATGATACTTTGATGGCATCTATCCGTACATGCTTTACCGTGAAGCAGCATTTTGAAAATGACATGTAAAAACCCAGTTGTGCCGGATTTGGATAAACCGTGAAGACGTTAGTATCATATCCGAAAATGACTAAATAGAAATACAAGCTTTAAGAGATGTGGTACGTGAAATTCCCTTGTGTGATGGTATGCATTCAATCAGAAATTCATAACACGGGTCATTACTAATTTTCCAGTGGTGGCAGGAGCATTCGTCCACAAAATTTCCCAAATCAATAAATATCCCTCAAAAGATGAAAAAGTGTACTTCGTGTGATGGAAAAGGTGCCCTTCGTGAGATGGGAAATTGCCATAATCTTGATATTTTTCTGCCTTATGTGCCCTATCTACCTTGTATTTCCATCTGGCAATGGAAAGTGCCACTTTTATGAAAAATATCACCTTTCTATCCTCTTTGTTCTTAAAAGAAACTTCAGTTCAGAAAATGCAAAAAATAAGCTTCGATTGTAGGTACCATTTCAAAGCAAAACATGCCCTTTCTTTACCCCCAACATCAACAAAACATTGACCGTCCTTTATTATATGATAAGGATGTTATCCTTACCCAAACTATTGAAAGAAACAGATGAAAACAGTCATCTAATAGGGTTTTAAAAGTCATGTTACATTTGGATCATGTTCGCATGTGATCCTAGCGTTTTCACGGTTTTACCCAAATCCGCCACAACTTAGTTTTTACACATCATTTTCAAAATGCTGCTTCTCTGTAAAGCATGTACGGATGGATGCCATCAAGATATCATTTAAAAGCATAATACTTCTAGTTTATGGAAAATAGATAATTATTGTAATAGAGCACATAGTGTGGTCACAATAACCCTTTGTTTTAGGGTTTCATTTTTTTCTGGGATGCACTGTATAGGCCTGCATCTTTTCCCACCAAGTATTGATAAAGGTCCTCTCTGGCCCCCCCCCCCCCCCCTTTGAAAAAAAAATTCGGCCGCCCCTGGATACAAATTCTTGAGATAGAGTCTTCTACTAGTATTCGAAATGAAGGAAAAGCTTACTTTACCATGTCTACCTGGAATCAAGGCTTATTGACAAAACTACTATAGTACATGACTGTGTTCGCATTGTGTACATAGCCATAGCGACAGTCATGTCGCATCAGCGCACTTGAACATGATTATAGTAGTTTTGTTTCCTTTGTAATTCAGTGATGCAAAGTTCTACGGCGTATAGCATGTATAGGGGACAAAGAGTATAATTGCGAAGAGTGTGGTGCGTTTGAATGGCTCGTACACGCCCACATGACGTCAAACGGTTACATACGTGTTGTATGGCAGGTGACTTTTTTGCCAGTGCAAAAAGCATGGTCCTGGGATTGATGGGGGTCTATTTTACTAGTTGAAGTTGAACCGTAATTATAGGTCTTCAGAGCTCGAAATGACATGTAAGTCACATTTTTTATAATTTGAAATAAATATTAGGAGAATTAAATCCATTCCAAAATCACTGTTTCCACGTGCTATAGTCCCTTGAAAATTATACGGGGTCTCTAATTTTTGAACTTTTATTAAGCTTTCTCAGAGTCTCAGATTTCATGTAAGTCACATTTCTCATATTTTTAAACAAAAACACTAGGGTAATTATAATAATTCTAAAATCCCTTGGAAATCCCTAGCTAAAGAGAGGTGAAAAGGGCTAAACTCGAATACTTACAAAACAAGATAGAAGAAAATAAACAATATTCGAAAAGACTTTGGCAGAATCTAAAAAGCTTAGGATTAAAGGGGCAGTCTAATGAGAACTCATGGGGAAATGAAATCGTGCGGAATTTGCAAAAGGCTCGTTTACTTGTACACATAGCACGCCCGTTGTGCGAGGCCGTCGGACTAAGGTCATAAATGATCGGACGGCACGAAGTTGACCGAACTGGAGCTCGGCGAATACTTCGGGTTTAACCAGTCCCGGGCTCTTAGTCTTGTAACTGGTTGTAACCTCGTTCCCCCAAACAAGTTTAGTGTAATGCTGAAATATTTCCAAATACAAAACACGGTTAACTTCTGGTTGATTAGTCTAGCCATCGCTTCTGCACTGCCCTGCCGCGACTCGTTGTCGCCACGATTACGTAACTAATCCCAGGCTCTACCAGAGAGCTGGCTCTGTAATTACTTTTCCATATGTTTGATTACTTTCCCACCGCGCGAAATTTAAAACACAAGCCAGTCTTATCTCAGAGGTGGTCCAATATGAATCACATGTTTTAGCACGTGCGATGGAAGTCCTTGTATCGAAGTGACACGAAGCTCCGAGTATATTTTCCTCTCTCATCGGAAATCGCCCATGCAGGCCTACCAAAGTATCCCTTTAAAAGTAATAAGAGAAAAGAACAAGAATCTGTTATTACAATCGATGGGGAATTATGTCATGATAAGATGGCCATAGCCAATGAATTCAATTCTTATTTTACAAATGTGGCATCCAAACTATTAGACAAACTCCCTCCTTGCAAAAATCTTTTCTGCGCAGACAATGATTGTATTCGTGAGTTTTACGAAAGAAAAGGTGTACTTGAAAACAGCTTCGAGTTATTACAAATCAGTGAACAATTTGTTTTCAATGAGTTATGTAAATTAAGTGTATCAAAAAGTACTGGGTGAGACATGATTCCAGCTAAATTTCTGACAGATGGTGCGAAGGTTTTATATAAGCTTAATGAACCTATCTATCTTGACGAGTACTTTTCCAGAGGATATGAAAATAGCAAAAGTGACTCCACTTTATAACAAGAATGGTTCAGATGTCTAATCGACACCAAGTAGTGGCCATTCATGATATTCGTTCCAAACTAATGCCGATAACATGCGGTGTTCCTCAGGGAAGCATTTTAGGCCCAATTCTATTTACAAGTTATATCAATGATATGTGTATTTGTATAAAAGACTGTAAACTATTATTGTAGGCAGATGACAGCGTACTCTATTCAAATCACAATCCAAAATTTCTTGAGGAAAAGCTCAGTGAACAGCTGTATACGTGCATGTGTCGATTGGATGACTAATAAAAAGCTTTCTTTACACTTGTGTAAAACAGAAAGCATCAGTCTGTTTAGTTCTAAAAGTAGTTCTAAAAAGTCATGTGAATTCAGAGTGACACACAATAATCAAGTAAATCAGAGAAAAGAATCTGTGAAGTATTTAGGCATTGAGGTAGCTAGCGTAATTTCATTTTCTTCTTAAAATTAGAATCAGTTGTAAAAAAAAACATATTCTCGTCTAAAATTTATACAGATATCAAAGTTGTATGAATTTAAAAGCAAGACGTATACTTTGTTTTCCTCTTATTCAATGTTTGTTTGACTATATATGCTAACCCTGCATGGTATAGTAACATGAACAAGTTAGATCAAAAGAAGTTGAAAAATATACAGAACAAAATGGTGAGATTCATCAACTGTTCTGGTCCAAGAGCTCATGTTGGTTACTACAGCGAACTTTCTAAAGCTGGTTTTCTTGAAGTCAACCAAAGATCAAAACAACTCGTACTGCATTACGTGCATAAAATGTATCATACTAGGTCAAATCATTATATTCGATTCAACTTCAGTCTTGTTACTGCATGACTTACATAATTATAATACAAGTCCCCCCCCCCCCCCCCCACATTAGGTGCTAAATAACAAATTCGGTCTTCGACATTTATGGTATAAATTGCATGTTATGATAATACTTAAATTCTGCTTTTCATCTGTTTCTATATAAGATGGTTAATTCTCTTTTACTTCCTATGATTTTCATTTCATCAGTGAAGATCGTCTTATAAAATAATGATCTGTTTCTACTCGAAAAACATGTTGTTTTCCTGCTTAATAGGGGTTATTTATTTTAAACGCCATTAAGGGTATTGTACTTGGTACCATAATAATTTACACGCCAGTTGGGGTATTTTGGGGTGGCGTGATGACCCTGTTGACGCCATTTAGAGTATGTTTTTCTGATGTGACGCCGTATAGGGGTGCAAATTAGACTTTGCGCAATACGCCATTTAGGGTCCATTTTTGAAGTGTGTGGACGCGCTTAATTGGGTAGAACATTTTGTCTGAGAGTGACCCCCCCCCCCCCCCCCTCTGGATTACAAGAAATAGCAAATTCAACTTAACTTACCAGAAAGAGTAGGTATAACTGGAAATTCGTTTTATTGCATTACAATAAAACACTGGAATTCCCTTCATAATGATATAAAGGAAATAGGCAACATTGCTCATTAGAGAGTCAGGGGAGCGAAGCGAATGACATCAGTGGCGGATTTAGGGGGGGGGGCACACCCGGCCCATGCCCCCTTTTGGAAGAAAAGTATGCATTGTGAATGACATGGTATATGATTGAAAAAGCATGAATACAGAACAGATTCATACTGTCTAATTTTGTATATAGATGTACTTTTGTTTTTGTACGTTTTAGAGATTCAACATATTCTTTATTGTTCTTTTTGCTCCTCCTCTTCCTCCTCTTTTTTTCTTCTTCTCCTTCTTCCTCTTCTTCTTCCTCTTCTTCTTCTCATTGTTCCTCTTCTTCTTCTTCTTCTTCTTCTTCTTCTTATTATTATTATTAATATTGTTGTTGTTATTATTATCAATATTATTATCTTAAATATTTTTTTAAATAACACAATTTCAACTTCAAGTTTGTATGTTGGGGACCCCACTGGAAATAAGCTCTCGAGCTTTCGTGGGTTATCCTGTTCAAGCTTATTAATTTTGATATGATATTCTTTTATTGTTGCATGTTGGAGGCTTGGCGAATAAAATCAATCAATCAATCAATCAATCAATCTTGTTTTCGCGTGTAAACCTATGGCAGCTCGCTAGCCTCGCAGTCGCTAGGCCCTTTTTGATCAAAAGCATGCTTAGCCCGGTTTAGTCCCTGGGATTTATTGGGGTCTATCGACTAGTTGAGCCTTTTCCTTTTCAGAGCTTGAAATTTCATATAAGTCACTTTTTTCATAATGTCAAATGAATTCTGGAGGAATTAAAATCATTCAAAAATCCCCGGTGTTTTTGTGCCTTAACCTACTAGATATGGCAGCCTCTGGAGAGAAAAAATAATGCAGTCCCCAAAATTTATACGGTGTCTCTTCCACTCTTTGAACATTAAGCTTTTCAGAGTCTCAGGTTACATGTTGAAATAATTTCAAGTTAAAACTAGGAGAACAAGTAATCATTCTTAAAATCCAGGTGCCGTGATCGACCCTCATGGATGATGTCTCTGTCAAATAGCGGGCACAATCCCAGGGATTTATAATGGAATTTACGGAAAATAAAGGTTTAAAACATGTCTTTTTCAACTATCCATCCTTCCTCCCGTGTAAAAAATCAGACTTGAAAAAGATAGAATATTATATGAAATAGCAAGAATAAAGACACGTCTTTTCATCATGTATGGCAAACGTTTTTTTACGCCTCCCGAATGTACTACGGAAGTACTTGAGAGTAAATTGTCCTGATACTATAGGTCTTGGATAGGTACAACCTAAATCTATTATACGTCTAAGCTAGCATAGATACGGTGGTATACATGGTATTTGTATCCTTGTTCGTGATGCTTATTTTGACAACGTACATATAATAGAGGATACTTCCTCAGAGTCCCTTTTTTGGTTGAAGCTGGATAAAGAATTGTTTGGAAAAGATTTAATTCTAGGCGGTGTGTACATTGCCCCAGAAGGGTCAAAATTTCATGATGTTGACGTTTTTGATGTTTTAAGCGAAGATATTATAAATATTTCTTGTTCATACGAAGATTTGCCCATTTGCTTGGTTGGGGACTTTAATTCACGGACAGGACAGTTGAATGATTTTCTATCCTTTGAAGACTGCATCTCTTCAGAGGTAGGTTTTGATGTGGTCGGTTCCAAGCATTTTGTTACCGAACAAAGTCTGGAATCTATGGGTATCTATACAAGTCGAGTTAACTCCGATAACTTTGTTAATAATAACGGGCGTAAGTTAATCGAATTGTGCAAGGGAATGGACTTAAAGATTGTTAATGGTCGCTTTGGGAGTGACAAAGCTCTAGGTGATTTTACATGTTTGAAAAAAAATGGTTCTAGTGTGATTGATTATGTTGTGGTTGAGAAAAGTTGTAATACACGTAAACAGAAAGAAGTTAAGTCAGTTAATCAGCCATGGTTTTTAAAGGAATGTATACAGAGGAGATCAGAATATATTAAATTGAAGAATAGGTTGTGTAAATTGAAATCAGCTGAAGCCGTTGAAATGCTAAAAATAGAAGCTAGGAAGTATAAGTGTTTCATTAGAAAGACTCGTAGAAGCTATTATAAGAATCTTCATGGTCAGCTGAGGTCCTTGAAAAAGAGCAAACCAAAAGAGTATTGGGAAATTATTAATAAAAAGGATCATATAGTGTGAAGAAATTGGGTAATGTTTCATTACAGGATTTTATGAGTCACTTTCGGAATTTAAGTCAGAAATCTGACGACACTTTGGAAGATACGGAAAGTTGTGACCCAAGAGAAATTTCTCATTCTTTAAATGATGAAATAAATCGTTTGTTTACCCTTGAAGAGTTAATGCCTTTGTTGAAGAAATTACAGAATAACAAAGCTTTTGGTGTTGATAATATTATTAATGAATTTTTGAAGTATAGCCCATTAAAAGTTAAGGAATTAGTAGTAAAGTTGTTTAACTTAGTTTTGATAACAGGAATTGTGCCAACTGACTGGTGCATTGGGATTATCGTTCCACTGTTTAAGAATAAGGGTTCCATTGATGACCCTGATAATTATCGAGGAATAACTTTATTAAGCTGCCTCGGAAAATTATTTACATCAGCAATTGATGCTCGTCTTACTGCATATCTGGAAAGTACGGGGATATTAGGGGATGAACAGGCAGGGTTTCGATCTGGGTTTTCTACTATTGACCACGTTTTTGTTATGCATTCTCTCATTGATCTATATTTGTCATAAAAGAAGAGGTTATTTTGTGCTTTTGTGGATTACAAGAAGGCTTTTGACCTTGTTGACAGATCATCATTATGGTCCAAACTTATAGCAAATAATATTAATGGAAAGATATTTAATGTTGTGTATAATTTGTATAATAAGGCAAAGTCGTGTGTTAAGCAGGGTTCCCACTTAGCCGAGTTGTACTGGCGAGTTCTGGCGAGCTATGGCGAGTTGCCTAAAAGGGGTACTCGCAATAACTCGCGTAAAGCACTTCTTGTAACTCTGGGTTAACTCGCAACAACTCGCGACAACTCGACACGGCTCGGCGTAACTCGTTGCAACTCTGCACTACTCTCCCTGAAGTCGCGAGCAGTTCCAAAATTTTTGAACTTGTTGAAAATTTTCACTGACTCGTTGTAACTCGAGATGAACTCACTTAAACTCGCTTAAACTCGTAATATACTCGGATCACTCGTAACGAGCTCGCGCGGAACTCTTCATAACTCGTAATAACTCGCCACCTTCAAGTATACGCGAGTGCTACTCGAGTTTCCGAGAGCAGAGTGCGAGCACGGCGATTGCGCTGCGAGTCATGCCGAGTTTCCCACGAGATTAGCGCGAGTTTAGATCGAGTACGGCGACTTACAGGGAGTTTCCATCGATCTACGTGAGTTTCCCATGAGCATAAACAGAGTGCAGGGCGAGCATGGCAAGCGCACCATGATTTGCCCCCTGGCCTTTAAAAATGCAGTGATTTTTATTTTTCTAGAACTATATTGTTAAATATTTTTAAGAACGTATTTTTATTCAACTTTAAACGCATATGCAAATACAACTATAGGTTATCGCCTCGGCTCATGGGTGTCAATCGGAGGTGGGGGGGGGGGAACAGGGGATATATCCCCCAACTTGTTGGGGTGGCCACTCCCAGTAAGTTGCCGTTAAAGATTACAGGGTGCACCCCGGGGGGTTCACAAACTACAAGCAACTGATTTTTAGTGGATCCCTCATTTCCAGAATTTAATTATTTATCTTAATAAATCATTTCAATGATTTTTATGTTAATTCATGGAAAAAAAATCAATTATGTATATATCTTAATTTCATATCGTTTGTATAATTATAGCAATATCATTATATTTTCCTTTTTTTCTGTTGGAAATAAATGAACATGAATTTGAATTTGAATTTCATTAAAAGGGGGGGGGGGAAGAAAAACGGGAAGAAATGGAAAAGAAGTAAGAAAACATAAGGAAAAACCTGGAAGCTCTAGCTCGCTTTGCTTGCTTGCATTTCGCCGGTTAATCTTTGAAAGAAATTTTTTTTTGCGTCTAGTGTCTTTCCGTTTCACGTCTTGTCTTTCTGTCTCACGTGAAACTATTCTTGTAGTCATAAAATGTATCATAAATTTAAATGAGTCGAGCACCAACATGAACAATTTAACCCAAAGTAAATAAATTTTCAGGAGATTACCAATAGCCTATTGATATCACCTCAAATATGAGAAAGGAAGTTGCCGCTAAAATGTACATAACTATAAAATGAATTAGCAGTACACTATAACCTGTTCTCATATACTGAAAGGAATGGAATTTTGTTTCAATATAGATTTTTCTGGCTTCCACGCCATGCTCGCTTGTAAAATCTACCAACAAAATACTCTTTTGGCAAGAAGCATGCATTTTATTTTTTCATACATATTAAGTTTTAGGCGTAAAAGTGTAGGTAACAAACTCTCCTGAAAGTATCATATGTCAAACATCTGCACTACCATTTCTCCTTAAAAACACACACCTCCTTTCGGCTCCTTTACTTATCGGAGTTGGCTATACATAGGTAAAAATACTCCCTTTTTGTACATTTGCTTATGTAACAGTTTTTTTTTGTTTTTTTGTTGTTTTTTTTCTACTCCATTTAACTTTTCTCCACATGAAAAGACAAATTTTTTGGTCTTACGTTCAATAAAAAAAGTGTGCAGGGCAAAACATCCAAGATGATCGCTGTTTTCCCTAAAAATCACATCATTTTTTTCCCCTTATGTATGTCATTCTTCGTATATTCTTTTCGCTTTGGCAACTGGCATTATAGTCGTAACAATTAAGCCTTTAAATTGCGAGTCTATACAGTTTGTTGTTGTTTTATACAACAAAATTGAAACGAAATAGAAAGGTGTGTCATTACTTTTCTTCTTTTGTAGATATAGTTTTATTTACTAGTTTTTAGAAATTACAAGCTATGTTTGAAATTATTCGAAGGATCCATTGCTTTTTACTAGATCCCTTAATTTCCACTCACGACTTGTTCTTAAAAATAAGACTATGAAACCAAAGATGAAACCCTAGCTAGTTACACTGTGCATATTATTCAAGTCATTAGATTTAATATTGTACAATGATTTATATGTTTGATTTTAACTGCTTTTTTTGGAAATGGAAATTAATTGAATTGAAATGAATCAAACTGATTTCATTTTAGCCCCCCCCCCAAAAAAAAGGGGGAGAAGATGCATTCCTGTTTCTTTGATCGTATATCGGAAACTCGTAGAAAGCTCTTATCACTCGTAACAAGATCTTGATAACTCGTTGATAGATCGGTACAAGTCGTATGTAGGTCATCGCAACTCATACCAAACTCGGTGCGACTCTTATCGCACTCGGGTGACTCGTATCGCGCTCGGTTTACTCGTACAGCTGTCGAAGTAAACTCGATGTCGGGTCGTAAGATCACTTATGCATACCTCATAAAATTAGTAAATTTCACGCGAGTTGACGCGAGTTGACGCGAGTTCAAGCTCGCGCCAGCTCGCCACAACTCGAGACTCCAACTCGGCTAAGTGGGAACCCTGCTTTAGGGTCAATAATGATAGATCAGAACTGTTTGATTGTAATATTGGTGTACGCCAAGGTGACAACCTATCTCCTCTTTTGTTTGCGATTTATTTGAACGATTTTGAATTTTTTATGAGTCGTAGGTATAAAGGTTTGAATTATGTGTCTGACAATGTAAGGACTTATTTGAGCAATGATGATGTCGAGGTTTTTTTGAAATTGTTTGTATTGCTTTATGCAGACGATACAATAATTATGGCTGAGAGCCCTGATGAGTTACAGAAGTCACTGAATGCACTGTTTGATTATTGTAGCTTATGGCATCTTACAGTGAATATTAGTAAGACAAAGGTAGTTGTTTTTTCAAGGGGAAAGATAAGGAACAAGCCAGTGTTTAAATACGCAGGTGATGATCTGCAAGTTGTGGATGATTTTACATATCTTGGTGTGACACTAAATTATAACGGTCGTTTTAAAAAAGCAATATCAAAACAAGTTAGCCAGGCCAAGAGAGCAATGTTTAGTGTTCTGGGTAAGATAAGGAAACTCAAGTTACCAATAGATATTTCATGTGAATTGTTTGATAGATTGGTGCTGCCAATCGCTTTGTATGGTAGTGAAGTATGGGGGTTTGAAGATATTACGCAACTTGAAGTATTTCATAGAAAATTTTTGAGGAATATTTTAGGTGTCCATAAGTCTGTTGCTAGTTGCATGATTTACGGGGAAACAGGGAGATATAAACTTTCGAGTATAGTGAATATGAGAATATTGAACTTTTGGTGTAGTTTACTTACTGGAAAACAAACTAAATTGTCTTGTACACTTTATAGATTAGTTAAGACGATGCATGATGATGTTGAGAATGTTTTCTGTTCTAGGTGGATTCAAAATGTTAAGTCTATCTTAGAAGTGGTTTTGGAGGTTTTTGGGATAACCAGGAAATTGTGAATGTCACGTGGTCAAAACGTGCAATCGATCTTCGGCTGAAAGATATTGATAGACAAGACTGGTTGAGTGATGTAAATGAAAATAGCCAGTGTTTGAATTATAGAATTTTTAAAGATTCATTAGCATTTGAGCCGTATCTAGTTAAATGTGATAATGTGGATGGGAAAAATTTATGTAAATTTCGCTGCGGGAGCCATCGTCTTCCCAGTGTAAGTGGGCGGTATGAAGGAATACCAAGGTCAAACAGACTGTGTACCTTGTGTAGTGTTGGTTTGGTCGGTGATGAGTTTCATTATATTTTCCAGTGCGAGTTCTTTACTGAGGAACGGAAAGCTTTTATTCCAAAGAAATACATAGTTAGATCAAATACTTTGAAAATGAATGAGTTATTTAATACTAAAAATATGATGGTGTTGTCTAAACTTGCCAAGTTTGTTAAAGTGATATTACAGAAGTTTAGTAGATAATTTTAGTGTAAGATATGTTTTTACCTCATTGTATATTTATTTTATCCTTGTTCTTATCATATCCTTGTTCTTAGGTAGTATCTCATCTCATGTGTTTTTTTCAAACTGCCATTTTGTGATTGTTCTATGTTGTACAATATTGTAAATATATTATATTTCTCATACTCCGGAAGGGGTCGAAAGAAATAAAGTTCAAAGTTCAAAGCTATGGGTACAACTTAACGGATGCGGGCTAACTCGGCACTATATAGACAATGCCACTGCACTTGCACTGTGCTGTGCATGTACTGTACGTTACATACTGAGGGTAAGTGGCAACGCTAGACTTCCGGTTTGCAATTCATGCTTTTTGTGTTCATTAATTAATAAATTTTGCTTCTGTATATTCTGAAGAATACGGTACATTCGTACTGGATTATTATACACTTTTCTGATTTGATCTGGAACGAAATTGCATCCTCATCTACATCTTTAGACGCCTTTCTAATTCTAGCCTCCGACTTCCAAGTGCAAGTCCGTCCAAGTCCAAGAGCCGTGGAAAGCCCCTGTGAAAAAGAAGCATCATGACTGACAAACCGCCTCCATACAACCCGGTAAGTAAGCGAAGAAAATCCTATTCTCAACTCCAGTTCAAAGTTCAAAGTTCAACGTTTATTTCCACATTTTCATAAAAACAATATATCAACATGGTGAAATACACTCATGGGCCCTTGCCTATGTGGGACTGTGTCCAACTCCAACATTCACTATTGCACCAGTCAAAAACAGACAACAAAATTGCTCTAAGCAAGATTTAATTTTCTTAAATTTGCTAGATTACCTGATTCATGGACTCTTCCACTCTTACTGTGCCACAAATTAGGGGATTCAGAATCGAAAGTGAAATTTTAAATAATTATTTTCCTCTCCTGTATGAATGATTCTAGCCTGGAAAAGGGCCTGCTGATACACACAATAGCTAGTAAAGCCTTAAAGGGAAAGTTCACCCCGAAGATTACTTGAGTTTAAAAAATGCAGAAAAAATAAAGAAAAATATTGGCGAAAGTTTGGACAAAATCCGTTAAAGAATAACGGAGTTATGGACTTTTGAAGTTTTGATTTTGTGACGTCACATGCGAGCAGCTCCTCCATTATGTAATGTGATAAATATTCCATAAAATACAGTTTTCTCAGAAAATTTAGAATATTTTCGTCTGTGCATTTGATATATTGTCAGAAATGTTATTCAATACTAGATTCTGAAAAGAAACAATATTAATTTATCGTGGAACGTAAAAAAAAATGTGAATATATGGAATATTTATTACATGACCAATGGGCAGCTGCTCGCATGTGACGTCACGAATCCAAAACTTTAAATAGTCATAACTCTTTTATTATTTGACCAATTTTCATCAAACCTTCGCCAATATTTTTCTTTATTTTTTCTGCATTTTTTAAACTCTAGTAATCTTTAGGGTGAACTTTCCCTTTAACTCCAGGGAGCTCGAACGCTATGCGTTCGAGCTCCAGGTACAAATAACCGACGTCTGCATCGCCATGAGTTTGGTTAAATTCATTTGTTAGTTTTTGAAGGTAAGATGAAAATTTGTACTTACATGTCAGGATAATTACTTTATATATGCAGTAGGCTTTCAGATTTCACGATTTGACGATTATTTCGATGAAAAAAAGATAAATTTCCTCTCCGAGCCGATCTTTCCCCGTGTTGTATCGTCGATGCAAATGACTCGTATTCACGGTGCGCATGCAATTCAGCGCATGCGCATTGCGAATGCGAGTCATTTGCATCGACGATACAACACGGGGAAAGATCGGCTCGGAGAGGAAATTTATCTTTTTTTCATCGAAATGATCGTCAAATCGTGAAATCTGAAAGCCTACTGCATATATAAAGTAATTATTCTGACATGTAAGTACAAATTTTCATCTTACCTTCAAAAACTAACAAATGAATTTAACCAAACTCATGGCGATGCAGACGTCGGTTATTTGTACCTGGAGCTCGAACGCGTAGCGTTCGAGCTCCCTGGAGTTAGTGAAGCCTATTCACCCATAAAAGAGCTAGTCTGAGTACAAGGTTATCTTCAGATAAGCTTGTACATGTATAAGTGGGTGAAATACATATATATAAATTTAAAAAAAAAAAAAATTTGGAAAGCACACCATTTAAGGCAAACATGGCAAAGAAGCAAGAAAAATTGAATATAGAAAGTGAGACAATAATAGGTAGGCCTATATAAAAATGTGGCGGGATCAAAACTAAAGTCAAAAGAAGTTAATCCAAAACTTAAAAGATCGATCCCATTGGAAGTTACAACAGATTATGAATCATTAAAGTATAAACAAAAGGGAAATGATAGTTCAATATCGATTCAATAACATTTACTCACCCAAACATTTATAAGAAAATTGACAGAACATGAAAAATTGATGTTAACAGATATGAGAAGTGGCAAGTGATTTAAACTAAGGTAAATAAGGGATGCATGAAATTGAAAATGAATGATTCCTGTCACATTGTCATGCATGTCAGATTCGTGGCCCCATTGTGACTGTCATTGAGACTCGAGTCCTTGGTCATGTTGGTGACATCCATTGACATTGACGTCATTGGAATGGGGGGAGGGGGGGGGGGTGGACTAGTCTTAAGTAGTTGAACTTGATGTGCCTGATTGGGTGTCTTCATTGTCTTCAGAACATGAAAAATTGATGTTAACAGATATGAGAAGTGGCAAGTGATTTGGGTGTCTTCAGCACTGCATGCCCAAGATGCCTGGTCAGAATGTGTGCGAGGCCCACTCGTAACGGTCTTGTCTAACGTATGGTGGATCTGAAAATTGCATGAGTGACTGTAGGTCGATGACATTGCGGGACACTTCCGGGTCTATGAGCGCAGTGAAGGCTTTTTCGGGAAGTTCGGACAATATTGAACCTACCAGTAAACATTGAAATTAATATTTCACACTTTGTTTTCGATATTTTTCAATTCTAGGGTAAAAAATGGGGTTTTAATGCTCTAAAGCTATGGTGAAGAGATGAGAGAAGCTGGCTCATGGTAAAGGTGATTTTCAAGAGGTTCTTTAGACTCTAAAATGGCTGCTATATTGCAGAGCAAGATTAAAAACCAGGCTCTATGAAGAATAGTGTCACCATTTTTCTTTTTTTACTCTTCAAAGAGCCTTCCAGGCTAACCACACACACACACACACTCAAACACCCTACCCAAAACATCGCAGATTATGTCTTTCTGCACATAATTCCACTTTTGACTGGAGCATGTCGAAAGAATGAAAATTGCAATGCATTACAGGAAGATGGACCTAAAATGTTCCATTTTCAAGAGGGGAGAGGGGAAAAAAAATCTGATTTTGAACAGTTTATTTGGTTTCTTTCTTTGCCCCATCTCTTCCAACCAGTTGAGGATGCGTCACTGTCTGGAGTATGTCGAAAGAATGCACTATTGTGCATGATGATATCTTTTACACATGTTCATGTGTAATTGAAGAAATGTAACATTATTTAAGTCAATAAATGTGCTTCTCTTTAAAAAATTTATTCGTCATACAAGACATTGTTTAATGTTTATGGGCTCTTGTATCTTTTAAGAGGAATAAGAAATTCGAAGAAGAAAATATGTAAATGTTAGGGTTCTCCTATTATTACATTCAATCTTTCCAACACTCTTCAGGCAAAAATGGGTACATGTATTGATGCAGATGATTGTGCTGGAAAGATAGCACCTGCAATGGTGATGGCAGTTGTAGGGGGGGGGGGGGGGCAGTGGCCTACATTGTATCCAGCCATTGTGTGAACTTCAACTGTGAAGCTGGTGTAGCTTCTTGTTGAAGGCCCCGAAAAAATCAGTACAACTTGCTATGCTCTGATGCTTGTACAAGAACAGAGCTGTCCAGATACATGGAGGCCGACATTTAACCCGTCTTGGGAGGATCCCGCCCCTCCCCTTTATCAATTTCTGGATACACCATTGTGGGTGTCAGGATCGGATCCCCTGAGAATTCAATTACCTGGAATTCCTCAACATTGTTCTTCTGCTTATATAATCAACAATTTAGGGTTATTCGAAATTTCATACTCTACATAAGCAGGATGATTTTCTTTTTACTGAAGAACTTTCCAATTTATTAATTAATGTTGATCATTCATTTCTTACATCCTACACTGATTTTTCATCTAGATCTAAGTAAACTACATGTATGACCCTTTCATTAGAACCTTTAATGATATGAATTTGTTTTTTCAATCAGAGTGCTGCACCTGCCCCAGGTTATCCACCACAGCAAGGCTACCCTCCACCCCAAGGACAGGCCCCTGGCTATGCTCCTCAACCAGGATACCCTCCTCCTCAGCCTGGCTATGCCCCTCAACCAGGCTACGCCCCTCAACCAGGCTATGCCCCTCAGCCTGGCTACCCTGCTCCACAACCTGGATATGCACCCCAGCCTGGCTATGCACCCCAGCCTGGCTACGCACCCGTACCCCAGAGTCAGATGACAAGTAACACGGTTGTTGTGACAGCTCCACCTGTTCAGCAGAGTACCGTAGTGGTCCACAATCAACAGTGAGTATCAGATTGTTAAGGCCAAGAAAACTCGATTCCTCTTCTCTCGTCCCCTCCCGCTTCCTTTTTTTTCCAGCTGGAACCATCCTCTCCTTTTTTATTATTTTATATTTTTTTATTTGGCATGAACTATTGGAGGAAACTTTTTTACAAAAAAGTTACAAACATTCATATTGTGCAATATTTTGTTTTGAGCCTCTTGAGTGCATGGACAAAAGATATCAAGAAACTTTCCGTTGAAATTGACCACACAATAATATTGTGGTTTGTATGTGCATTAAAAATGATTTTGAAATAACATGGACTCCCCTCCTCATTTTTCAAAAATTCTGGATGAGAAATTACAGGGATACAGCTGTCCTTGGCCTAAAGGCTACATGTGGAGTACATGTATAAATTCAGTTTAATGGTCTGCAGTTGTGGTAATGGCAAAAAATAATATTTAAAATCCAACACCCTTAATATTGAACATAGATATCTGCCATATGAATTTGATGTTTAGATTAACATGTATGGTCTAAAACTGAGAAATAAGTAAAGGGCAATGCTGACATACATGCATTGTCCTTCAGATCAGCAGTACTATGATACACTTATGTAGTCCCATACATGTTTTTCACTGATGGGGATCATCATTATCTGGCTATCTGCTTCTTTGTACAATTTTTTTTTTTTTTACATGCTGCTGACTAAAATAAACCCATGAGATAGGGGCTGCAGTACTTGTTTCAGGTTGCTTTGTATCCATGGTTTCTAAATTCTTACGTGCCATTATTAAAACATTGGGGTTTTCTTTGGGTTAGGGTACATGTATATATGCACTATACATTGTACATCAATGTTTATTGTTATAATTCTCTATTTTTATAATTAACCAACCTAAAACTATACATGCAACTCATTCCTAATCCTTCGTGTATATCTGTGACAAAAATGAAGCCGAGAGCAAAATGTTGTTTAGTCATTTTCAGAGGACCTTTTTCCCTTTTCGACCTTTTCTCCTCTATCATTCTGTATTTTTGTTTGTTTTTCAGGCGTCGGGGTGTGAACCATGTGCTGCATTGCATCATTACATTCTTCTTTTGGCCATGGGTGTTTGTCTGGATCTTTTTGGTAAGTAAGATTCCAAAGAATTCTAAACATAATATAAATGGTTTATTAGATTGAACTAACTGGATAGGATAGGTCTAGGATAGGATAGATTAAGATAGAGAATAGGATGAATTAAAGCAGGATAGGTTACACTGTAAAAAATAACTGTAAAACTACAGACTTTCCGGCCCTTGGGACTACAAGTTATTGCCGTTATTTCAATTTTACAGTCTTTTTCCTGTAAAACAGCAAGTTTGTTGGTTTACCGGAAATTAGCATATATATTTACAATCGCCCGACATAAAACACTTTTAAAAAAACATTTTCTCATATTTTAACATGTTACCCTGTTAAATTACAAATCGTTTCCATGGTTCCGTTCTAATTTACATAGATTACCCTGTTAGAAATTAAAGTTTCTACTATCAAAAAAACACAAATCTGTTATTTTACATGTACTGTGGAAAAACGGGCATTCCCAGCATCCTGACTGCCAGGAAATTTCCCGTGAAAAAACGGCAAAATTTTTTACAGTGTTGTCCTCTCAGACCTCAGGTCCGTCACTCTGTGATGCTCAATGATTAAACATGTCAAGATATACAATAAGGTGGTACACTATCAGGGGCAAAGTGTGCATGGATCTCAAAATTTTAAAATGTAAATGGGAGCATAGTGAAAACAGACCCTTGGAATACACTACAGACCCCAGCAGTTGACAGACTCCCAGAGAGCCCAGACAAAAAGAAACTAGTGTAGAGTCCTGTTTAAGAAAGATCTAACTGTTATACAGCTTCAGTTGTATGAAAGCAGAACAATTCGAAAAACCAGTTGATGAAACATTTTGAAAAAAATTATGACAACTAACTAAGATTGTATTTGTCTTAGCAAAACAGAGGATATTGTCATACGGGATGCATTCATTTTCTTCAGATTTTAGTTTATGCATAAATTAAGTGAGTTGCAGAGAAGAATATGGTTGAAATTCTATTTAACAGACTTCCAACATGTTCAAGAATACATTAAAACAACTGTAACACTAAAAATGTCCTGACTATACACTTCCAGTATGATCACCATATCAAAATTAGAAATCATGTAAGATATACCAGTATTTGATGTATTAGGCTTTCGGTATGTTATTATATCTTCATGTTATAACTCTAGCCAAGTTTCACTTCCTGAATATATGTAAAACTAGAGGGGCCGTCAAAGGCGGCAGACCCACGCCTTGGCGGTGCTACAGAGTAGTTGCAATACTATACTATGGGGTCAAAACTGAAATCTACATTATGTGTACTAACCCCTGATGATTTTGTCTTAACACATGGCTTTACCTAACTCGAAATTTATGTACCGAAAAACATGACCCCTGTGTCCGACTGAGGCATTGTACAATGGCTGCTAAAACCGCTTCGTACTTATACGTGCGAAACGGTGATCTTTACATATATACTATACTTTAGAGTCAAAACTAGAAGGTCACACAGAATTTGCAGGGTTCAACCGATTATCACTAAAATCTAATTGATTCTTTCCTGTCACTATCCAAACAATCCCTGAAAATTTGGTGCAAATCCGTTTACCCGTTCTCTAGTTATCTTGTACACAAACAAACAAACAAACAAACAAACAAACATACGGAACCCTTTACATAACCCTGCCGATTTTATCGGCGTGGGTAATTAAATGCCTTGAATGGGATACAAGGGTACATTGAATATCGCACAAGCTGATGAACATATTTCACCAGTCGGCATGACGAGTGAAATGTTTTCAAATTTAGTGTGATGTACCCTAGTGCCCACAAAAGAAAAGCAATTCAATAGTATACTTATTAATTCTATGAAACCTAGTTCCTCAATATTCACCATTACATGTAGCTATCAATATACCCCTGCCAAACGAAGTTTAAAGGCAGACCTGCCAACCAGTACGATTTGGTCGTATTTTGTACGATTTTTCAGTGAAAATACGACACTACGATTTATCTCTATGAAATACGATTTAAAAGAAATCTGATTATGCTCTATTCATCCTATATGTTGCGCACATGTATTTGTTATCACTCAAACTTTCACACTCATATTGTATTATTTTCGCTGTTCCCGGAACTCCACACTGTGTATTAGGGGTGGGAGTTTCGGGTATTTTTTCAATTCGGGAACCCGACTATTTTTCGGGCGGGTTCCCGGTTACCCGAAAATGATAACACGAATTACAAGCCAATATTTACCCCTAAGAAGCTACAAACACTGTGGGAAAACTCCTTTGTGTTTGGCAACTGAAATAAACCATTCGAGGAAAAAACAAAAACAACAACAAAAACAACAACAACAACAAAACAGGCGGAGGAAATCGCGTGGGCGCAAGACAGGATAGGCATAAGCCGCCTAAATCTAATCTGTAGAAATTGTCTACCGTCTAATCATGCCAGCGCGCCAGCGCCTTAGGTAGTCACGCGCGGTCAACAGTCCCTCGCACATGTTTATCCAAAATACATGAATGTACATGTACTTATAAAAAAGGAAGGGGAATACAAAGAAATCTTATGAAGAAAAACTCGTTTGAGACGATGATCATGATGATTCTTAATAATTTTGTACGGGCAGCTCTTGGGAATTTTGACATCGTGATCGTAGAGATCGAGTCACTTACTCACTTTGTACACAAACTTCACTGTTCACACGGAGTATTGATTTGCCTGGCGAAAATGGCGAACTTTCTGTAGTATCTACACTCCTCATACTCTAATTATAGACATTGCGAGTCCTCAGCACGCGGTCATCGTCTCACCGACAGTTTCATTCTCAACGTGTGATCAACCCGCCAATTATTGAAATTCACACACACGTACCACTACTAGTACACATAAAATCATCAATACATGCCGGGTCCTCTCTCTTCGCCAGTACACATACACACATTATCATTATCATATCATTATCATATCATCACCATACCATCATCACATGATTTCATATCGTCATTAATTCACATAATCATCAATTCATCATGATCAACCATATAGCACCATTGATATCATCGATCATCATAATCATCAAAGACATCATCATCATCATATCATCATTATCAAGATAATAACATCATCAAAACAATTATCTTCATCAGACATCAAATATCATCATTCATCAAACTCATCATTCATCAAAAAAAATCATCAAGCCAACATTTTCTTCTCTGCCCGACTGCAACTTCATCCTTTAACACACACATGCGGTTCCCTTTTGAAATTCGATCTGTTTATACAAAGCGCCTTTCTGCCCAATGCCGCCGCGGTATATGAAAGGAAAAAAGAAAAAAGAAAAAAAAAAAGGCGCATACCTTCATTGGCTGGCTGGCATATGACTTGTCATGACTTGTTATTAACGGACCGCTCATGAAATGACGTCACAAGCCCAATTTTATGAATGAAAATGTTAATCGCGCGCACTGTAGACATCCTTTGCTTCTCACAGCCTTGCTTTTCACTTTCGCATGAACAATGAAGGATATTATTTTGGATATATCGTTCATGTACTCTTAATCTGATTTCAGTAATTGGTAACTTCTTAGCTAAAGTTTCAGGATATTGTGACAGTGTCAGATCGTGATCGTCGATGTTAAAAATACATGTACCTGTTTAATAGTGTACGAGTTGTGAGATGCCACGTGCGAGTGTGGAGCGACTGTTGAATATGCATGAGTTTGTAAACTTTACGCCCGTTAATCGCTCATAGACTTATCGTTCACTGCAAAGAAGGGGGAAGGGCACTAAATGCAAATTATGTCATGGGTTCAATGAACCAATGAGCAGTCTCCGAATAGCGGCAGTGAGCTTTGCTCTCTGTGTATACGAATGTGTAAGGTTATGTTTCACAGTGAGTTGAACGAATCAAAAGCGCATCACTGCAATGGTGCGCTAGAGCGCTGCATGGATTTTTTTTACATGTAAATAGTAAATGGCTGTTCGACGTTCATCTACCGCCTTGTCGTGTACATACATAGGTGATAATTAAATACTCATTTTCGGGTATCGGTTATCTAATATTTTGACCCGGGTCCCGAGGCTCTCGGGCGGGACTCGGGTACCCGGTTTTTAGTCCTAGCCCTACTGTGTATGTTAAAGGTTCCCTTTTATGAAATTCTAATTCTTGTTATTTTGTACATGATACTCATCTAAATTGAAAAATGACATCCGTTTGCAATGAATACGTATCTGAATATTTTTAAAATAATATTTTCCCCACGTATTCAGGCCTAAACGAGTCTGCTAAGCTCCGCCCCCTTTTAAACCCCGAATTCTCGTTCTTCGAGCATGATTGACGTGTGACGTCACAAACCGACATCGCCGGTGCTTGTTTACAATATCTTGCATACATCACGCGTGCAAACTAACTTGCAGTTATATACCACCTCGAAAACCACCTCTAAATCGAAGTATGCCGCAACGCTGTGTCTTTGCAGGTTGCAGCAACATCACAATGGAGGGTGTAAGTCTACATTTATTCCTCAAAGACCCAAATATTAGAAGAAAATGGACCTCATAAGTGAAACTAACTCGCGTCAATTGGAAGGGGCCGAGTGACCGCAGTGTCCGTGTGTTCCGAGCACATTTGTGCGGAGGACTTCCTCGATAGTACGGGGCTGCATGCGGCGTTTGGCATCAAGAAGAGGCCGTCCCTGAAGCAAGATGCCATCCCCAAAATCAAACTTGAGCTACGGTATCTATTGATCATATATCTATTGATCAACTATCACTGTACCTACACTAACTTAGTCTACCGGTACTTATTATTCATAGCAGCACAATGAAAACATGCAAGGTAACAGGAGAGCTAAGGGTTTTCTGGATATCAATGTTAGAATTTACTAGAAACAAAACGCTACCACCCCATGTAAAACCCTACCCAAGCCCAGGCCAGGCAGGGTCAGCAGGCGAACGACCGAACGGCACGGCGTGTACACCTGCGCACGTCGAGCTCACTGCCTCGATCAGCTATCAGCTCAGCCTCATCAGGACTGGGGCATTTTGCAAGCGCAAAAAAGATTCATAATTGGTGGATATGCGTAAATTAAAATTTAATCGGCAATCTAATTATCAAAAGGAATTACTAGTTATAATTCCCAAGTCTCCCGTCGATATCTTCTCCGTTATTGAAATCAGGGACGTCTCTGTCATATAATCAGAATCCGACATGTCTGGTTCAAACAAATACGGCCGTGCCCCTAATTCCTCTTTTATTTCTTCTGTCTGAAGAAGATGTTATCGTTCGTTGATATAGGATTAAAAAAAAACTAAAATGAAGGGCTGTAATGGCACGAAGTCGAAGCCAGGATATGGATCTACACGAAGTCGAAGCTAGGATCTACACGAAGTTCAATAGCCTACACACACACTTTCAGCTTGCGTGGAGTCAAGCATTCTGAGTGTGACGTCACATGACGTCATCGATCGCTGGACCGATTTTACAAAATTTTTAGGGGCGTTCCCAATTAATTTTTTATTTTCAAGTTTACAGATTAATGAATGGAATTCAGGTAAAATGGTTGACAGATCTGGATTCACAGTAGAAAAGTCTACTAATTGAAGTTCCTTTGTAATTCCATAAAAGGGAACCTTTAAAGTGCGTACAGAAAAGAGACTGCGAATGTACACGCACAATTGTACTTTCACCGCACACGCAAACTTCTAGCTCAGGCCCCTGTTTCATAAAACTTGTCATCAATAAAAACTTCCTCATTTCTGTGACGAATTCACTCTCAGCCAATCAAATTCAAGGATTTCCGTAGCTTATAACAATTATTGTAACTTGATAACAAGTTTTATGAAATGGGGCCCAGGCAGTGCGGCTGCTGCTCTTACCATCGACGTCCATCGATCTCTTACACACCGAGGCACTAGGCAAAGCCGGCCAGCCTAGCCCTCAGGCGGAGCACGTCGGCTGCCGCTTGGTGCAATGCGGTAGTGGAGCCGCGCCGTAGTAGTGGAATCGAAAGGATGAATAAGGAATGTGAGTTTTTAGCTGGTTTATTTATGTTTCTGTATCTAGATTATCTTTTTAAAATATCATTGGGGTGTCATGAACATTCAGGAACATTCTCGGACATTTTTAGATCTGATTCTAACAATTTTCCCGGCAGTTGCAGTTTCAAAATTTGGTATTTTTCGACTTGCAAAAAAATACGGATGTCATCACCAAATTACGATTTTTCAGCTTGTATGGAAAAGCTTGGCCAGAGGTTGGCAGGTCTGTAAAGGGGGTATGTAGGAATCAGCGTACGGTTGGTCCATCGGGTAGTTGCAAATCTTGCGCATCGAACTACTTCCTCATTTTTCGAGCAATGCTCGTGAACTTCGCCAAACACATTGGTCTTGGGATGAAGATGTGCAAGACATATTTTTTTAATGTGGCGGAAACTATGTTGCCATGGTAAGGGCATATTATGGCAATAAATCAGGTTGAAATCTTAAAGATCAAACTACTTCCTCATTTTTCGAGCAATGCTCATGAAATTCACCACACACATTGGTCTTGGGATGGAGATGTGCAAGACATATTTACACAGTCGGGGACTAGCCCTATAATTAGCGAGCGATTGTCCACTGAGTTGACCCCCTTTGACCTCACCAGATCTTGCATTTTCCCACGATTTACGTAAAGTTGTTTACAAATGCAAGCTGAAAAATAATGTATTAAAGGGAGCCACCGCTCGATATCCATGTACGTTCAATTTAATTCGCTTGTCCCTATTGCAAGGCCGTGCTTAACAACAATCTTGGAGCAGCGAAAAAAATTGCCGTCGAGGGTGGGGTATTTAGTTAAGTATCAGCGACACTTTCATGGTGGAGAAACTGAATTGTAGGTTTAGTTTTTCAGGGTTACACCATGTAATTCTTTCAAGGAATAAGAGCCCTGAAAAGGGCTGGTGAGCTCCGCTAAGAGCTCTGTGGTTCTCGACGTTTCGATCAGTATGCTCTGATCGTCATCAGGAGAAACAGGAGGGTGGGGTAGTTTGTCAGTTGGGTTGTTCAGTTCGTCTTTCTTTGGTTGAATGCGTATCACTGCAATTGCGCGCTCGTTTACCGAAGATGTACGGCGATTCCTGAATATTACCCGAGCCGGGCCAAGCTCCAAACACCACGACTGGCGACTTTTCGGTCCCTTTAAACAACATTTTTTGTAAACATAAAGTTCGAAAAATTATTAAATATAGATGTATCTTTCACAACAATACTGCAAAATCAAAGCTCGACCAATGGAAAATATGAAATTTTAGCGATATTTCTTCGGTTACAAACAGAAAATTTTACCTATTATACTTCTCCTGAAATTCCTCATTTCGGCTAGATTCGCAAGAAAATCACTGTCATGAATCATTTTATTGTACATTTTTCTGCAATCGTATGGTATTTACTTGAGGTGAATTTTCCGCATAGAGTTGTGTCAGAAAAAAAGGATCTCGGTGTCAGATCGCCGAGGCTGACATAACAGAAAAATATTACAACCACGTCCCATGCGTTGAAATCTGTGTAGGGCTGAGCTCTGTGCGCGAGTGCCCCGAATGCTCCATGGGCCATGCGCATGCGCAATCTATGAATGAGCTGACTACGACTGACTCATGAATATCGTATGTGAGTCTGATCGGTTAAAAGTAGGCATTTTGTCCGTCCGTGACATTAAACATTTTATGAATTATATTTTTCGTAGGCGACCATGGCAGCCAAATGTCATCAAATTTCAACCCCTTCACGATGCCCTTCATAATGAAACATAAAAGAGCTCTCTGCAATTAAATACAGATTTTCTACAGGCCTTCAGACTTTCAAAATTTGTCAAATGTCTGTCCGTGACTAGCTGATCAGGATCATGTGCAGATCGTGAATTTGGCATCACTGCGCACAATTTGCTGCTCTAAATTGCTGCAAGATATTGTGTGAAAAAGATGTATCTCTGCAAAGAAAGAAGTCGCATCAGCGAAACTTTGTCTAAATAAGGAATACACACCCCCGAATAAGGAAATGAAGTTTCATGAATATTTAGGCAGGGGTAGACTTTTGTCAGAAAAAAATAGACACATAGTTTTTTAACGTTTTCATTTCAAAATGTTGCTATAACTCGACAAAACAGTCATCATATTTCAGGATTTTTGCAGACAATCATTTATAACTACAAATTAGTTCATGTGGGAAGTTTCAGCTCATAAATCGCCAAAATAGAGGCGCAAATTAAAGTTCCTTGTTTTGCCATTGTGATGACCACACGCACGCACTGAGCTAGAAGTCCGTCGGTAATTCAAAACAAACCAGGGGTTAATGAGATGCAAATTGTACCGTAGCGCTAGGCCTGTACAATGTATGCCTCCGTCCACCGAAGGTGGTGCCAGAGGCATTATGTTTTTTGGTTGTCCGTCCGTCCCGCTTTCTTGTTCGACCGATAACTAAAGAACCACATGAGGTATGGACTTCAAACTTGGTGTTAGTATATATTACCATAGGAAGACGATCGGATTAGATTTTGGGGTACGTAGGTCAAAGGTCAAGGTCACAGAGGCCAATTTTTCTGAAATTTCAGGTGTTAGACTCGTTCTAGCGATAACTCAAGAACCATTTGAGTTATGAACTTCAAACTTAGTGCTAGTATGTATCATCATAGGAAGACGATCTGATTAGATTTTGGGGTACACAGGTCTAAGGTCAAGGTCACAGAGGCCAATTTCTGAAATTTCAGGTGTTAGGCTCGTTCTAGCGATGACTCGAGAACAATTTGAGGTATGAACTTCAAACTTAGTGCTAGTATGTATCCTCATAGGAAGATGATCTGATTAGATTTTGGGGTACGTAGGTCAAAGGTCAAGGTCACAGAGGCCAATTTCTGAAATTTCAGGGGTTAGCTTCGTTCTAGCGATAACTCAAGTACTATTTGAGGTATGAACTTCAAACTTAGTGCTAGTATGTATCACCATAGGAAGATGATCAGGGCCCTCTTGCATAAAAAGTTGCGATTATACGCAACTCAAAAAATTAAACGAAAGTCCCAAATACGTCATCCTGATTCAGTGATTGGCTGAAAATCAAGTTGCGTTTAATTTTTTGAGTTGTGTTTAATCGCAACTTTTTATGCAAGAGGGCCCTGATTACATTTTGGGGTATGTAGGTCAAATGTCAAGGTCACAGAGGCCAATTTCTGAAATTTCAGGTGTTAGCCTTATTCTAGCGATAACTCAAGAACCATTTGAGGTATGAACTTCAAACTTAGTGCTAGTATGTATCACCATAGGAAGATGATCTGATTACATTTTGGGGTACGTAGGTCCAATGTCAAGGTCACAGAGGCCAATTTCTGAAATTTCAGGTGTTAGCCTCATTCTCATGATAACTCAAGAACCATTTGAGGTATGAACTTCAAACTTGGTTCAAGTATGTATCACCATAGGAAGAGGATCTCATTAGATTTTGGGGTATGTAGGTCAAAGGTCAAAGGTCACAGGTCAATTTCTGAAATTTCATGTGTTAACCTTGTTAAAGCGATATCTCAAGAACCATTTGAGGTATGAACTTCAAACTTGGTACTAGTATGTATCAGCATAGAAAGACGATCTGTTAGATTTTGGGATACGAAGGTCAAAAGTCATAGAGGTCAATTCAGAAATTGCAGGTTTTGGCCTTAATATGATATCTCAAGAACCATTTGATCCATTAACTTCTAACTTGGAACTAGTATGCATCACCATTATGAGACCAACTGATTAGATTTCTGTTCACGTAGGTGAAAGGTGACAGGTCATAGAGGTCATACAGGTGTATGTGAAATTAATGTTTTTTACCTTTGTTATCACCATATCTCAACTATTTTGTATTCATGACTAGGAGGAGATAAAGTGATCAGACTTTGGGGTTATAAGGTGTAAGGTCAAATGTCAAAGAGGTCAATTAACATGTAATTAGAGGCTTTTTATTCTGGTTATCACAAGATTTCAAGAACAGTTTGAGCCATCAACTGAATTTACATGTAGGCGGAGGCATATAGGAGACGCAGTCATATTCATCTTGTTTTTGAATGTGTTGGAACCTACGTTGCCATGGTAACAGCATATGGCAATAAATCAGGTTGAAATCTTGCGCATTGAACTACTTCCTCATTTTTCGAGCAATGCTCGAGCAATGCTCGTGAAATTTGGCACACATTGGTCTTGTGGTAAAGATGTGCAAGACATATTGTTTCAATGTGTTGCAAACTGCGTTGCCATGGTAATGACATATGGCAATAAAACGGGAAAATATTGCAGGTCAAACCACTTCCTCATTTTTGGAGCAATGCTCATGAAATTTGGCACACACATTGGGGCGGGGGTATTAATCACCTTCAGTGATATTCTAGTTTTGTATTAACTTCAACATAAAAACATAGGAAGAAAAACATTGTCCTTACCTAAACATCTTACAAGGGCTGCACACATACATGTACATGCATTGTCATAGCCTTTGCGTATTCACTTTTTTTATGCGTCAGGCGCACACTAACCATGAGATATTATTTTAAAATTGCACTGTCATCCTGGCACTTTTCCGCAAACATGAGATACACCAATTTTTCTGGTTGGCTGAAAACCCTTCATGCAAATAACAATGTAATTTATTTCCTGAAGGAAGAAAAATGGTGACTTGCTGTAAACAAAGAGTTAAAGGATGACTAAATTAGAGAGAAAAAAGGTGCTGTTTCCATGTATTTTTGCATTCAAATCACGAATCTGGCAACTGATTGTCAAAATTATGTCTTGTTTTGGCGAAAAAGGGGGAAAAGTAGAGGTTTGGGGACCGTTCCTTAAAACTCGTGAGCTGATTGGCTAATTGACATCACACCCCCAAATGACGTATGAAGAGTAAGAGGCACAAGATCTGCAGGCTACGGCAATGTAACATTGTACACACAATGCGGTATTTGACCGCTCTGTTCAACGGACAATTTATGAAAAAGGGAAATTAATCAATACAGTCTAAGGAGTGAATAATCATTATCAATATATTTTCTTCAAGATCAGTGAACACTTTTGCCTAAATATACAGCTCTTGTTTTGTTTTTTAAACTTTTCTTTGAACAATGTTCTCATTCATCTGAGCTTGCCGAACGATAGTTTTGCATTGGTCTTAAACGCGTACACAGCCGTTTTATGCGTCTGTGCAATGTACTACACATCTTTATTACGGCAACTATGTTCCCCCTCGTACTAAGCGACTGGTGAACACTTTTGTTTGGTTTGTTTTTACTCTCGCCTTTTTCTACATGTACTTCACTTTACATGTACTACGGTAGTACTGACTTAGATTTTTGGCTGAATTCTTCGAGTAACTTAGAGAGATGGATAGTGATCGCGAGTCCGATTTGGAGGACTTTTTTGAGCCAGATACGAACTCTGATTTATCAGATGATTTATCGATCCCGAAAGAGAAGAGATAAACTCAAGTGCAGTGACAAGGGGAATTCGACCATTATGTTTGAACCCCTCGCAGAAGACGCGCCAGGGCATGGTGAAGGGGTCGCGGGGGAAGGGGCCGCGGGTGAAGCTGCTGGAGAAGAAAAGTGATCACTGAAAATTGTACTCCACTCGCTTGGCCCTTGCCACTCTGCCCGCGTGAGCATATATACCTTTGCGACCCACAATTTCCGTAGATTTTCATCTTTAGGAAAATTATGTACGTAGGCTTACATCGTCTTTAGGGGTCTTGCTACAGCCCGCAACTATACACCGATTTGGCATTATTGATGAAATTGTGTCCCAAAATCAAAGTTATTGTGAGGAATTAAACACACGAAAATATGCGATGCAAATGGTCGATGCGGTGAATGTCATGCTCGGCACCGGGCTGGGCCTGCCGGGGCCTGCGGGCGCGCACGGTATATAGGTTGGTGGAATATTTTCCCTTACTTCTCATACGTCACAGATCACGTGATCATGATGTCGCTTCAATGGGTTTTTTTTAGGGGCGGGGCTTATGACTGTGTAAATCAGCAAAAATGTACTTTTCAAATGATTATGAAATACGACTGAATGCATAAAAAAGTGTATGATAGATATTTTTTGGCTCCTGATGACTCCTTCCTACGAAAAATGGGCAATTAATTTTCTATTTTAGTCACCCTTTAAGGCTACTAACTCTTGTGCAAAGTTCATTGTCAGAGTATTCAGTAGTGATATTTATTGTAGTGTACATGTATAAGCTTCTATTTTCACTGGGGTTTTATATTTTTCATGCATTTTGCGAAGCACTCACCGATCATGAATTTAACAAAATGCGGACATATAGCCGCTGTTGTATGTCAGACTGCGAAAATATCCATAGTGAGGTATCGAGCTTAGGGGTGTGCATGCGTACCTCCACTTTTCTATTGTACGATGTATTGGTACTGTGTAGATGTAGGTAGTACGTGCAGCACATCGGCATAGTCTGTGATGGGCCATGCATTGTGTAAAACCAGTAAGCATGTTTTCTAATAACAAAGGTGTAGAGTGTGCGGAAGTAAGTACAAGTAGCCTGCGGGTCATTCGCGAAATCAACAGCTCACGAAAATGTCTTTGGCATGTAATTCGCCAAAATATCTGTACAAGAAAATATTGGCTTACAGAATTTCATATTGGGATCAGTCGTGAAAGAATTGAAGTCCATAAACATACAAGTACCAGTACATACAGTACCCGGGGGGGGGCCACTCAGGTATATTGGTGTACACATGCGCGTCCAAAAAAACGCGTAAAAAGGGGTCTTTTTTTCATCCAGGACGCGTAACGCGCGTTACGTGTTCAGGGGTCCGAAAACGCCGATTTTCAACAAAAAGGGGGTGCTGAACGGAATGCGGCCAAACGCGTTTAGGGGGTCATTTTCATTCCGGCGGCAATGGTACGAACAAAACATTTTTAGTCCGATTTTCAGGAACTTGAACGCCCTTTGAACGGTGGCGTGCGCAGAAAAACAGGTGTTTGATCTCAATTACAGGAACCTAGGGAGTTGTTAAATGGCTTTATGTGTGTGATTATTGTGCATGGATTTCTTGCCGATACAGTTTATTTCTCTGGAAGTAAATTACAGAAGTTGTTCTTTTTTTTCAAAAGTAAGCAAATGATGATCGTGTTTTAAACCTAACGGAGTACACAGTTTGAAACCTGTCCTACATATGCAGTTTATTTTGTTTGCCTTGTGTGAAGAATTTATTCACCAAAGGTGAAGAATATGTCAGTTTGCAAAAGGTGATCTTGAATTCAAGTGGTGTATTTTTTATGTTGGTTAAGTTAATCTTGTTTAGGGAGTAATTTTTAAGACAAACTTGTTTAGGGGGTAATATTTCAATCAAACCTGTTTAGGGGGGTAATTTTTATGAAAAAACACGCGAAATCCTCGTTAAGGGGTAATTTTTACGAAAGCACGCGAAATCCTTGGTAAGGGGTGTCTTTTCACCAAAGTATGAAACTTGTTCAGGGGGCATTTTTTAAATCCATGGACACGCATGTGTACATCAATATACCTGAGTGCCCCCCCCCCCCCCCCCCCCCCCCCGGATACATGTACTTATATGTACTAATTAGTACTTTGACATGGCCATTAAAGAAGTTAAAATTGGTTATTAATTTGGCCTCCAAAAACATTCCTGAAAGTTTTAAGAAAAATATCAACATTTAGTATGCAAAAGATTGATGTGCAATGTCAATAATAATGATTAAGAATTCAGTTAGCACTATAGAAGGACATCACTATGATTATAGATGTTATTTATCGTTAGTAGAAGAGTTGAAATGAACTTTATACCATTTTCACAACCCATAAAATCTTGTTTTTCATGACCTTTTGGTCTGATTCATCAACATCCATTTTCAAAAGTTAATGTGAAAGGGTGAAACTTATAATGCTACATGTTTCATTTATGACCCATTGTAAGGGGAACAAGGTTCTCTCATTTCCAGTTTAGGGCAGTGATAGCTAGGTTGTTTGAAAATCTTTATCTATCATTTTATATGCGCTTTTGGTACGTATAGTCCAAATAGAGAGAGAGAGGAGTGTATACCTGTACATGTAACCCTGATGCTTGATGATCCCAGAGGTTTTTAACATGTAATGCAGACAAGTTTGAATTTTGGAACTGAAGGTTTGAAAGTCATTGACAGGTTAAAAGTTCTCTCAGTTCTGTGAGTAATCATTCGCAAGAAAAAACATGATATTATATTTGTCATAAAATCTGTTTGAAATTGCTGTAATTATTGCTCTTATTACACCACAGAGCATCTAAGAACCCTAGAGCATGCAGGGCCTACAAATGTACTTAAGGGCCTGCCGTAAGGGCCCTCTCACTTTGCACAAATCAGTTCATACTCCTTCCATGACAATGTAATAAAAGGAATATTCCAAATTCCAATTTTACATGTTTGAATTTTTGTTTGTGGACCTTCCTGCCTAATATTCCTTTTATTACATTGTCATGGTTGTTGCTACATGTATTCTCTGTGTGTATTCCAAGTAATTTTGGTTCTACATGAAAGCTTTCCTTTCATTCATAAATTTGTCATTGCTATTTTTTTCTTCATTATTACATGTGTAAATGTACTGTGAATTACCATAGAGTACATGTAGAGATATAGTTAGCACTGCAATGACTGCATTATTTTGTAATTTGACTGTTTAGCATGTGCAAACAAGCAGTTCAAGGGGTCTTCCCTTAAAATTTTTAGTAAAAAAATGTCAAAATCAAATTCAACTTGACTTTCAAGCACTTGCATTAGATTTTTGGAGTTGTGTTAAATCATAAGTTATACCCTTTTTATGTTATAGGCTCCTGTTTCTTTTGTTAATAATGGAGGAAAGTCACTGTGTAATTTGTGTTCCTTTTCATTAGTTTAATGAAGAGTAGGCGTGCCATAAGGTGTATTGAATAGACATGTATGCCCATATCTCTTTTCTTCAGGAAATCAGTGTGCATTATTTTGATTGGCAACATAAGTAGTGTTAAATAGACCTGTTTACTAAGTATTTCAATGTACATTTATATGCATGTTTCTCTCCAGAATCCTCACAACTACATGTATTTAGTGTACCTGCTATGCATAATGGCATCTCTGTGGATGGAATCCATTTTGCATACATTAGTTGTTGCTATGTCGGGCAAGCCTCTGGCAAGCTTAGAGTCGTCAAGAGAAACTTTTGTTCAAGAAGTATGCATAAAATTAGTAAATAGGTCTATTACATGAAATCTATGAATTGCCTGAAGTGATACATGTAGATTCAATTTCTTTTCAGAGATGTGACACTCTGGAGTCTATTGTCATATATAACAGTTCTAGAGCAATTTTAATGTTGCTAATTTGTAATTTGGAATAGGGCGATTCCAGGCAGTGTCCTGTACGACATATGAAATTTATCCATATATTTCAATCATTAATGTAAAATTTGTTGATACAGACCATGACTGTAGGTGGTGATACCAGAGAGTACCATTATTCACTGGTCATATTTAGAGATTCTAAAGATTCTAAAATATGTGGAAAAAAGACATCAGTATGTCGTACAGGACACATTGCACAGAATTGCCCAATAGTGATTCATTCAAATTGACTTTGCTTGATTCATGTTTCTCATCCTCACAGTGCATCACTGAAGGGGCTTAGAGACCAAGATTGGAGGCTGAGACAAAGAGGAGACATCACCTCATCATATGTCACCTTTGACCTCTATTGCCTGCATGCAGCACTCTCTTTTTCTTCCAAGATTGGTATGTCTTGGGGGAAAAAAAATTAAAATTCAAAAATCTTTCATTCTTTTGTAAACGAGAGAGTGTAATTTCTTCCATTTTTCTTTTCTTCGGATAAACTGCAGGCATACCTTTTAAGTCTGTATCATTACTGATTAAATCTATTCAGATAAGTAGATATACTGGAGCTCATACCTATTGCGAATGGCCATTGTTTATAGAAACCTAAATATAACTCTCCTTTCATTATTTCCTTTTCACTAGCAGAACTCCCTATTACCACTAAATTTGATTACAAGAAAAAAAAAATTATGTCAGTTTGCATGTACATGTAGCTCAGTTTCCTTTAGAAACTTGATATTACATGTACATATGCATGTGCACAAACTAAGTGATTTTACATACATCCTGGTATGATGAGTGACTGAATGCTTTGTACAAACTGTCACTTTCACTTTCACCTTTGAATGACGTTGGATGACGTTAATACTTTAACATGTAGGATGTGCCACCATGTTTCCCTCCTCATAAACTTAGTATAAAATGAAACTCTGTATGTGCTGGCTATGTGCCATTTTGTATCATATGTAGGACATGCTAATATTCAGATGCTTGTCATAATATATGTGTTATGTGGTAGACAGGGTGTACATACATGTATATACACGTACATGTATACACAAGTACTTGTATGTACCTGAATTTTTTTTTTTTTTTTTTTTTTTTGCCATTTGCGCAAATTTCGTGGTTTGGATCACTGCTTCAAATCAGAGCCCTGAAATATATATCAGATGCATCAGCAGAAAAAAGAAATTCATCTGCACCCACTCTTTCTATTGTTTGTTGTGTTTCCGTGTGCTCTTTGATGTCAAGGATTAAAAATAGAAGAAAAAGAAAAGAAAGAAGCATCTACCTTCTTAGAAGGCTCTTTTAAGACATATGCGGCGCCGGCGGTAAATTGCCGCAAAAAAAAAACACAGCAATAAATAAATGGCAAGTGGGGATGTATGACGCAACAAAGTCCTACACATACTTACTTGCCTGTGTGTTATAAGATACATTAATGTGAAGCATGGTATGTTCTAAAAAAAAAAAACATATTTTTTAGAGGCAGTTTACTGCTTCATATTTGAACAAGCTTTCAATTAGCATATTGTTAGTTTACATATATTCACAACTACAGAGTGAATGCTAATGAATATGCAGTAGAGATCAGTGTGTCCAACCTATGACCTCAATAGAGACAGACCCGTTTCATCGGCGGTAGTTCCACATTGTTTCGTTCCAAAAGTACCATCTTCTCTGTGCTTTGATAATTCTCTGTACTCCTTTTGTGTCGATTCTTGATAATGAAATCATTTTATTCTTGGGGTTTTAAGTTTTCCTACATGTATGATACTGTAATTCTAATTATGAAGAAAATCTATGAGTCTCAGCTATAAATAACTTTTATAACCTTTTAGTAGTATTGTGTAATTCTTCAAAAGAGAAGTGCTTGTGCTGTGATGAAATTATGTTATTATTTTAGAGAATTAATAGGTACACAGGGAATGGCAGTGTGTGTGAATGACAATTTAACAGGACCAATCATAAACATATTTTGCTCTGTATCTTTGGAGATCTACATTATTCCAATATACTGTAACTGTATTCAAATTGTCAGCTTCAAAAATGACTTTTGGAAAGTACACTAAGGGTAAAAGCAACTTGTGAGTAGCACATACAGTACAGTACGTAAACTACGTATGTGTGGAAGCAATGAACATTTATTTTCATGTGGGATTAGATGTAAAATCCTTTTTCACTCTAATGCTCTCCAATCCTTGACCATTTGTGACCCTCCACCACAGAACGACTTATGACCAATAAGTCGCAATGGGAGTTTTAAGAGTAAACAGCTGAAAAAGGTGGTTTGGGGTGGAAATTTTTATTTTTAAGTTTTTTTGTATTTTCTGAAAGTTCATTTATTAATCTACCATCTGACAAAATTTCAGGTTAAAATACCAAGTTGAAATATGTTTTTACTCTCATTCAAAATGACCATGTTTTCCTGGACATTCAATCTTTGTTCACTTGCTGGGATTGTACTTCACATCGCTTTTCTGATACAGAACAGCTTAAAAACTATGCACTGTCTGATATTCAAAATCTAAAGAAACAAAGAAATATATCTATTCTGAAGGTATGGAAAGTTTAAACCCAATCCAATGAGTACTTTACAGTGTATGCTAGGGAGTATTGACTCAACCTTTTGTGCGACAAACAACAGGATACAGATTAGGCTTAATTAGAGCCCGTTTTCTCTATTGTTTTGGTCGTTAGCCTGTCTGACACGTTGACATTCTCATTGTAATTTATAAGGGTTTGCTTAGTCCATACAAGACAAGTTATATATCATCTAAAGCTTAGAATCTAAGCTTTCAAACTGTGTGGAAATTTTGAAAACCCAAATTTCCGACTTATTGGTCGTTTTGTGGTGGAGGGTCACATTTGAATGTCTCAGAGTTTTTGTTTTGTTTTACTTTGTTTTGGATTTTTGAATTGAGGTGATGTATTTTAACTATATCGTGCAAAAAATGGGGGGGGGGGGATGATTGGTATCCTTTAACCATGGCTGAAAAATCTGTATGCATTTTTTTTTTTTTTTTTTTTTCTAGGTTAAAAAAACCTGATGACAGGCTTTTGGGTTGTCAAGTCACTTGAGAGCAATTTGTCTTTTTTCAGGGGTTGTGGATAAGATTACAATATTAATGCAGTCACACTCGCATGTAAGACCTAGCTGTAATGGTCACATAGGGTCATTTAGGACAAAAATAATTTATAGTTCTGTAAACACTCGGTAGGGACCACATAGCTGCCATAAAGCTAAAGGATAGCTACATACTAGCCACTTTAGATGTTAGTGAAAATTTGCTGTATCCATCAAATTAAGGTTTGTAATTTTTGGCCCCCACATACTACCCTGGAGAAATTTTCAAACTGCAGTAAATGCCGTATAGACCATGTGTCCCCAACGTAGTTGCTGTGAATGTAATTGCCTGAGAAGTGCCACGGCCAACCCTGTATTAAAAAATATAGTACAGTGGAACCTCGTTATAAAGAGCACTGATATAACAAACTCTTGTTATAACAAGGTGATTTTCCTGGTCCCATCTCTTTGTATTCTATTGTATTTTGGCCCTGATATAACAAGGTTTTGATATAAAGAGGTAATTTCTCTGGTCCCAAGGACCTCGTTATAACGAGATTCCACTGTACTATGTAGGCCCCTATGGCTAGGCTTTTCATATACATGTAAGTTTAATTGACTGTATACCATTAAATGAAATGGCAAAGAGTTATTCACAAATTTTATGTGCAGAATTATTTTAACAAATCAGTTGGGTCTTTCAGTTGAAATGTGATTTATACTACCTTAAGTGCCTCAATAGGTATGATGAAGAGAAAAACACTTGAAAAAGGAAGAATGTCCTACACTGCAGATTGAAGAGAGTTCTAGGAAAGAATAGCACCATATGTAGTAGGAGTAGAGAAGTTTTTATTTCAAACAAGCTGCACTATTTCTAAGAATTAAGAGTTTTAAAGAGCTGCTCTTTTTCATGAATCAAGGAGAGTTTGGGGGAAATAGTTTGCCATATTCTAAAGTATATGGACATGGACATTTAAAATATATTGCTTTTTGGGGGGTTTGTGTTTATCAAATTTTTCCCCTTGTTGTTTTGAGGTAAACAACTATACCAAGTGTTGAAATTTGTTTAGATGACTACCACCGGAATGACCTTTTTAAGCATTCAAACGAAAGAGCATTGTTGATTAAATTTTAGTGCTGCTATAGAATATCAAATTAACATGAAAAGCTCAAAGAAAAGGAGAAAGTTGATCAATCTTGCCGGCTTTTAGGATGAAATTTAAATATTTTCAAAACTAGATTCACAGAGAATCAGTAAACTGATTTGACTGTATTAGACCTAAGTGGCATAAGATTATGTTTCGTTCTCATATTTGGCTATGTTAGTGGTATTCACTTGAATTTGGGAGAAGTGTTCTATGTGAGGTTGTGAATTGATTGGATTTTATTCTGTTGTCACATAATGGATGAAGGTGATTTGGTTCAAATAAGGATGTAGGTGGAGTTATTTGGGAACAACCACTAGAACAAAGTCTAATTCTCTATTGTTGCATCTTGATGATAATATTAATCTGAAAATCCTGAGGTCACATGTTTGAACTTTTCTTCTTCATTTTGTATTCACTACTCAGTTGCCATGTAGGCCTAATTGTATTTGACTTATTTTGCCTTATAATTTTTTTCTTTACAATCAAATGCAGTGTGAACAAATTAAAATTGCCACACGTGAAACAGTACTATCCTCTCAACTCGGAATAATCATGTTTAATCAAAGCTCAAATAATTTGTCATTGATATAGGATCATGAAGGGGATATAATTTAAAGATATTTTACACGTGATGCAGACTTTGCAGTCTCATTTAAAAACTTGACAAGAGTATTTAATGAAATTAACAACTCACTTGTAATCATGCTATAAAGGAATTATGTCCTTCACTGAACATAATGTGTATGTTTTCACTTGATAGGAATGTGTATATATTTGTAACGTAAGAAGGCTGAGACAAAAAATAGTATTGTGCAATGTATTTGCATTTTATTTTTAAGAGAGCTCAAAATGTGACCACAATAAGAGTCTGAGAAACCTTAGTAAGAGTGCTGTTTTGTAGTTTGTCAAGGTCATACATGTAGAAAAATGTTGAATGTCTTCTGTAATCATATTACTAGGATAATTCACTTACTTAAGTTGTTTTGATTTGATATGTAATTATTGATGATAAAATAATTTAAATTGTCTTTTATATTTTTTTTTGTATAGTTGTGGTTGACATACGTATTTTACCTCATTGTGTTTATTAAAGTTTCATAAACTTAATTCAGAAAAGTATACATGTTTATCATTCATAATGATTTAGAAATATCAAAGAAAACTAAAGTTTTAAAGAAAACTAAAGCTTTAGCAAGGGTCTAAAATCTTCAGATTATAAAAAGAAAATGATTGTAACTTTGTGTAATACTTTCTGTTGAACATCTTTAATAAGTTCCTAAATCATGAACATTAGTTAAATCATGGTGAAGTAATAATTGCTTTTCTCTTCAATTTCTACTTATGTGCATATAACTTTTCAATTTTTATGTGATCTGTAATGAATGTTATCTCGCTGAGTTTATGCTAAGACAACCATTGTTTATTTTGAATGACAACTAATTCACACCACCTTGCCCTTCCCCCTCCCTAAAATCTATGGCTTTATGATTTTTATTCACCACTTTATATATTTCATGATCTTCATTGTGATTTATGTACCAATTTACCTGATGTTATAGCTAAATTTACCCCATGATATTATGCAGTTATCTGTACTACAATGTCCCGAGGCTTGAACCTAACACCTTTACCTGTGCCTCGTGCATCAGTCCCACCTGTGACCTTTCTATGCATTCCATTTAGCATTCCTTTATTTTTTAAATCAACTCACAGAATATATTAACAAGATAAATGATTATATTGATTGTGTAGTGCATTTACGTTTTGTCAAACATCTCATTTCTCTTTTATAATGGTGTGATAATCTGACTTTTCTTTAGAATACATGTAATAACGAATTCTGTGAATTACAACTTAATTTATATGTACTATTATGTTAATCAAGATATGAGCACATGCTGTGCAGTGCAAAAACTATAAAGCAGTTAGTGAATGAACTCGATTTTACACAACTCTTTCAAATAAACGTACTTTCACTAGCTTACCTCTGGAACTTGTGTTGAATTTGTGTTTTTCTTCCGATGTTTGTCTACACAAGTTTTCCTGGGTAACAATTAGCATGGAATAGCATATGATATATCCCTCAAACGTGATATGCCCAGTACATAAAAATGGAGCATCACCATTTTATTTATTACAGTTGTAAATTTTTCGAGAAATCAACTCTTTAATGATCATAACTCACAAGTTTCAAATCTCATCAAATTGAAGTTTGCTCGTGTCAAACTTGTTTTTTAAAAAGGTGCACCTGTATATTTTTTCTAAAAAATATCTTTTGATTTTGAATGTAGATAGGCTTTAATATGTTTGAGGCCCTACAATTTCTGTTTCTTATTATTAATGCAGAATACAACCATATAACAGAGTGCACCGCACCTCACAGGAGGATCGGGGTGGGGGGAACGACCTCCCCCCCCCCCCCCCCCCAATAGGCAGAGGAACAAACATGAAAAACGTGTTTTTCAGAGATATGCACAGATCGACAGCCCTCCTTTCAGATATTCCGGGGATTCCATCGGAAAGAAAGAAAGATTTGGGGGGGGGGGGGGGGGGGCTCCCCCTTCCTAACCAAGAGAGCCTTGCAAGAGATTCCAAAAATAGACCTGTTCACAAATATCTTCAAATTTTATGCATACTTTTAAAACAAAGGTTGTTCTTGACAACTTGAAAGCTTGTCAGAGGCTTGTCGGACATAGCAACAAGTAATGTATGCAAACCGGATTCTAAGTATTGTAGTTCATTCATTAATAACAGGTTAATGGAATACCTCCTTACTAGGTCCCAAGGAAAGAAACATGCATAAATTTGAATAACTTTTTGAAAAGGTCTATAGAAATATTTGCCGCACCCTCAATGAACCATCCTGGATCCGCCCCCTGCAACTGTATTCCTTGTAAACCCTTGCTCCCCGTGCAATCTCACAACTATACAATAGACCGGTTCGGTAATGTATTCAAGTTTTATACATACCTTTCAAACAAAGGTTGTTCTTGACAACCTGAAAGCTTGCCCGAGGCTTGCCGGACATAGCAACAAGTAATGTATGCAAACTGGATTCCAAGCATTGAGGCTCATTTATAAAAAGCAGGTTAATGGAATAGCTCGTCACTAGGTGCTCAGAGAAGAAATGTGCATAAATTTGTTTACATTATCCAGAGCCGGTCTATTGATCACTCTGGATATTACGGATGATGGATGAATGTTATATACACAAATGAGACCGACCCTACACTATGAACATGACGGACAAAGAGAGTGGACAAAATAAAAAACCCTCATTTTACACTTCACAATGGTTCTGGTAGTCAAAAGAACATCCCTTCACTGCTACATTGTACATTGTATTCTGTAAAAATATGTAGATCTGGGTGCCATTGCATAAAGACTTACTATTATAGTAACTTTGCCATCAATGGTAACTACCATGGTAACGTTGCTCAAGAGCCAATCAAAATCCAGTATTCCATGAAAAGTTACTATAATAGCAAAGTTACTATAAAATAGCAAGTTTTATGCAACGGCACCCAGGTGTTGCATGAATATTCACATGTTCTACTTATTTTACATAATAGCAGTGAATGGATGTTCTTTTGTCTACCAGAGCAATATTATTGTGGAGGTTAGAATGAGGAGTTGTTTATTTTGTCCACTCTCTTTGACCGTCATGTTCATAGTGCTAGAACGACAACAAACCGAACAAAAATTTACATTATATTACTCCGAATGGTTGGTCTGTTTGAAGTCTGTATGTAGTCGGTGCCTAGTAACTTTTTTTTTTTTCTTGTTTGTATGTTTTATTAAAACAAATCAGGAGAATCACATATTTACAAAATTCGATAAATTAGAAAAAAAAAACTGAAGAACAAAAACAAAAACAAAAAAATAAAAAAGGGGGAACTCCCGGAAGGCAGACAAATGGGGGGTATAAACAGAAATACAATACGAGGCAGCAAAACATTTGCAGATTATTATAGTAGGACGGGGAATACCCTGAGGACAAAAGCCACACCACAAGCCGACCAAGCGCCCGAGGTCCCGTCCAGCAAGGAAAAAGAGAATCGGGGCCGACTCGGATCGATATCAAAACATCACATCTACCTTGCACTTACCTAGTACCTTCTTGGTTTACAGGTGTGACAAGGGCATTTTTGAAATGGCCGCTGACATGCAAAATTGTACAAAATCCCTCTACCAGCTCCGCGTGTCTTTGTAGGAGAGCAGAAGTGATTTTTTAATACTGTAAAATGTGATGAACAGGAGCAATTGGAGTAAACGGGCAAGAAAAAATAAAAGCCTTTTGACATAGTTCCCCAGAAATTATGAATAAACATTTGGTTTCTTATATTCATGAAAAATTGAATAGGGTCTCCTTGGGAAAAGTGTATACAATCCCCCCCCCCCCCCCCCCCCCCCCAACTCTTGTTCCAATTCATTCCATCGCACACACCATACGATCGACTGCTATCCGATCTACCTGATTCAGGTCCCGAACAAGGAATTTGGCTCGCTGTCACCCTTATACCTGGAACAAGGGCCAAATCAGTTTCAAATCGTAGCCAACCGTAGGACTGCTCTGACGTCACTACTACTACTCGAAGCCGATTTGGTCTTTCCTCCAAATAGAAAGTTCAGGGGCGGCGCGCCCAGGGGGGGGGGGTTAAGATACTTTTTCAAGTATCCTAAAAGTGCCCTTTTTATTTCTGAAAAATGCACTCTTTCTCTCTGATAAGTGCCCTTTGCCCTTCTGATAAGTGCCCCTTTTTCTCCTTCTGAAATGTGCCCCTTTTCAAATCAGATAATTGCCACCTTATCTCTCTAATAAATGTCATTTTCGCCTTCTGAAAAGTGCCTTTTTTCAAATCTGATAATTGCCACCTTATCTCTCTAACAAGTGCCCTTTTTGCCTTCTGAAAAGTGCCCCTTTTCAAATCTGATAATTGCCACCTTGTCTCTCTAATATAATAAGTATCCTTTTCTCCTTCTGATAAGTGCCCCCTTTTCTCTCTAATATATGCCCTTTTCTTCTTTGATAAGTGCACTTTTACTTCTGATAGGTGCCCCTTTTCCCTTCTGTTAAGTGCCCATTTTCCCCTTCTGATAAGTGCCCCCTCTTTACTTCTGGTAAGTGCGCCTTTTCAAATCTGATAATTGCCACCTTGTCTCTGTAATAAGTATTCTTTTCTCCTTCTGATAAGCGACCCCTTTCGAATCTAAATATTGCCTCCCTTTCTATCTAATATATGCCATTTTCTCCTTTGATAAGTGCATTTTTACTTCTGATAGGTGCCCCTTTTCCCTTCTAATATGTGTCCTTTACCTCTTCTTATAAATACCTCTCCTCACTTCTTATGAGTGGCCCTTTCCACCTCTGATAAGAGCCCTTTCCTCTTCTTATACAAGTGCCCCCCCCCCCCCCTTTACCTATATTTCCAACTTTTTTTCTTTTTTTTTTAACAAAAAGAGCCATATCTAGCTTCAAAGAATCGGTGCGGCTTTTTACAGGTACCCATATTACTACGACTACAATGTAAGGCAGCGGAGCTGGAAGCAAAAAGGGCACAATGCCCCCCCCCCCCCCCCAGCCAAGGACTTCTCATTCCGCTCACTCGAATGTGCCAATAATTTACACCAAGTAAGGGCAATTTTTTCTGAAAATCTCCCCATAACTCACTTCCTATGTACAGTATATAATGAAATCAAGCAAATTGCATAAAGTATGTTATATATCGGTGTAATCCTAAAGAAAACGACAGGGTTAATGTACAAATTAAAAGATCATTCGACGTTCCCCAAAATGAATTGTTGTCAGTTTCATTATATTGCTGTAAATAATGTACAACTCAAGGACTTCAGCATTAGAAAAAAAGTCTGAAAACTTTTGCTCGCTCACTCGCACATCAATCGTTAGACCATTACACACAACTGCTAATTAGGGAAGCTGAAGTAGTGACCAGAACCACAATAAAAAGGAAGAAGGCGATGCTTGATAATATTAATTAGACTGTAGGGTAATACCCCAAAATTGTATTTTTTTTCGCTTTATGTTCACCCCTTGTAGGTGCCCCCCTTTTCCCAAAAGTGCCCTTTTTTGCTGGTGCCCCCCCCCCCACTTTGAAAGTCGCGCCGCCTCCCCTGAGAAAGTTCAAAATAGGCCGTATTTATTATTTTACTATCTACATGTATAATCATTCAGAATTTCAATCAAAAATATTTTATGTGTTTAAATGTTTATATCAAATGCTATTACATTTTCTTCCAAAATCGGATCGCAGACCGATCGTATAGTGTGCGGTGGGCTTTATATGGTATCAGAATTACACCAGCTTCATTTCAAGATTGATATACCAATATCAGTTTTTATCAAAATTTATTCGTTTTATTCGTTGGAAAATTCTGTGTATAAACTTTAAATTGAAACCGATATACCGGAAAGAGACAAATTTCATATTTCAATGAAAGGTGACCTTTTGATAGCTTAAGGAAATTCCATCTCAGGATTCCGTCCCCAATGCCACCCTCCCCTTCTCTCTCTCTCTCTCTCTCTCTCTCTCTCTCTCACACACACACACACACACACACACACACCCACACACACACACACACACACACACACACACACACTCTCTCTCTCTCTCTCTCTCTCTCTCTCTCTCTTTCTCTCTCTCTCTCTTTCTCTCTCTCTCTCTCCCTATCTATTTCTCTATATGTCCATTTTTTAATATAGTAGTGAATTTTCATAGTTCGTGATAGTAGTGGTCTACTTGTCAGGAGTTTATTCTAACGACACAGGGAAACAGTCACTAGAAAATTTTCAAGCCGAGGTCCCTTTAAAATAAAGGTACTAATACGTTCACCCTTTTGAGAAGGAATGCTATGCTTGTGCGCGTGTACTTTCTGTAACATGAAGATTATCTAGATTGAGTTTTAAAAAAAACCATGCCTTTCTTTTTTCTTTTCATTTATTACTTCAACGTGTTCAATGCATTGTTACAATTAGAGAATTAAATTTGCAAATTATATAGTATTTAGAAAGGAAGAGCAAGTACCGTATTCTCTCTTATGCAGAAATGGAAACATTAACATGGAAATGAAAGAGAGAGAGAGAGAGAAAGAGAGAGGGGGGGGGGGGAGAAGGGGAGGACGGGGGAGATATTTGTATTGTAATGAAGTTTATTATTGTACATGTCATTACTTGGTAAGTAATTATCATGGTACATATAATTTCGGCTTATGGAACCTCCATTCAGCCCCAGTATATGTATATAAAAACAAACTGAAATTGCTCAGTCCCACCCTATATGTACTTTTCTCTGCAAAATGATAAGAAAATCTTCAAGTTTGATAATAGTTTGATATATATATATATATATATATATATATATATATTAAACATGTCAAAATGACGCTTACCCAAGACTAGTTTAATAATACAGTTTCTGAATGCTCAATGTGCTAAGGCTCGAATGCATTTGTCACTCTTCGCCTTTTGCAAAGGTTGAACTTTTGTTTGTATTTATTTTTGACAGTCGAAGAACCTTTATCAATGTTTTTACCTATGCAAGTGGGTGACTAACTGGGAATTGGGAAGGTTAGGGCCTTATGCATTCCGAACCACCTATAAAATTTTGCCTTCTTTTTCACCACAAACCATTTTGATCAGCTTAAATCTGAAACTATGCTAAGAATCATAGGACCTCCTCTTACGGACATGCAAAATTTGAACCCCTATTCACTTTTGCTTTCGTTTTCACTGTAAACTATTTTGACAATTTCATCGAATGTTTGATTATGCTAATAATCTATGACCCCTTGATCTTTTCTTGGACGAACACTTTCTTTTTCAGAATTTCAAATCTTCTCTTTCCGGGTTGAGGGGTGACCTTCCTAGACTCTTCCCACTCGGGCTAATAAGCTCCCTCTTATATAGTAACTCCTTTAAAAACTTCTTTTCCTAAGCCTCCTCAAAATGCCAAAAATGGATTCCTTGGTAATGATCCTCCTTAAAGGGAATGGGCACATAAAGTCTTGATTTTCCCTCAAATATGGGGCTTATTCAAAAATTGATATACTAAACGGCTTTGATTGATTTTTTTCTTCAGAATTTTCAAACTAGATGGGGGTTGTACATCTCTGGCTGGGCACTGACCTATACCTTTGTTGGATACACCACTGACTAAGGGCTATTTTGAACTTCTGGAAAAAAAATGCAAATCGAACATCTCGGGATATTTTCAGACAGCCATGCATCATACATTTTTATCAAGTGCAGATGCAGATAACTCAAAAGTATGGAACAAAATGTGTTATCCAGCTGATCATTGGATCTATCTGTATTCTATAATGCATTGTCGCCCTCTCTTGCTGGTATTTTTTAACCATTCAATCGATGTTTGTTTTTGTTTTTTTTTATGGAGAAAATCTTACGAAAAACTTAACATCTCAGAATCTTCGAAATCAGTGTCGTAGCGTCGGATAAAGGGGTGACAAGAGGGCACGCCACACTCAATCAAAATAATTTCTCTCTTTCCTTTTTCTTTTTTCTTTACATCATCCTCTCTCTCTTTCTCTCTTTCATTCTGGATATTCTTCTTTTCTCTCTCTCTCTCTCTTTCTCTACTGCATTTTACTTTTCATGCACGTAACCTGTAACGTAATTTTCTTTCGTTTGAGTTCTTGTTACACCTCCCACTAAGCTCTAGTGATGGCTAACAGAAATTCAGTTTTACTCCTTCATTGTTACAATTCTAACATGCATATCCCTCTCACCCCCTCTCCCCCTTTTCTCTAGCCCCCCCCCCCTCTCTCTCTCTCTCTCTTGCTCTTTCTTTCCCTCTCCTACTTTCTCTTATTCTCCCCCTCTTCCTCCCTCTTTTTATATCTTTCTTTCTCCCTCTCTCCTCCCCTCCCTAAATTTCTGCCCCGCCTGCCCATTTCTCTCCCTCTTAAGTTTAGTTTTCACAGCACGTAATAAAACCGAAACTGCTTTTGCGTTTAAAAGTTTTCTTTAATTCTCTCTGTAATTACATATATATTTCAAGTTAAAAGATATATACAACGCAATCATATAAAATGCCCAAATAATCATTCTAGAAATTTACATATCATTACGGCAAAATAAATCTTATTACAAGGCTCAATATTAGAATACTTTCCGGTTATTAAAACCAAATTAGAAGATACATTTACAACCGGTTGGCATTGCTCGGTGAAATACCAAATCGCCATGCTGCGTTTAAATTCAATCTACTGTAAAAGGGTTGAATATTTCGCCGTGAAAGAAAGTGAGAATCTCTTCTCCAACTTTATTATTCCCTATAATCTAAAATACCATTAATATACTGATCTATAAAATGTAAAGGGGTTATAATACTAGTATTTCGATACAAATTTTATCTGACCGTAAGTTAAAGAGTTAGCAGGTTAAGTCGCTATCATCCTTCAAGTTTAATTGTTATAAATTACTCACCATCCATATCGATGTAATACCCGACCAAAAGCTACCGAATCAATTAATTAATAATTAGTTGTTTCTTCCAAATAAATATGCGTTTATTTCAATATAACCAGGTAAAACACACAATAATATTGATCCATATCTAAGCGATTCATTCTACAATCAACTGTCACTTTCCTGACTAATATGCTAAAACCGAAGATCAAACGAATATGGGAAACGATGATCCTTCGGCTCAACCCCATAAAGAAAATTCAGTTTGATTTATCAGCCATCGCAATTAAAATCTCTTATGGGCAACCAAATTTACAACAGTATATCTCATTCCATTTTGAATCAACATTATGACAAGAGTAAAAAACAGAAACCGGTGTTGATTTTTTTAAAAGAGATTTTTCACCGAGTAAAGTTGTTTTATGAATTGATATGAATGAACATGTAAACGCAGTAAATTATTTTTTAAACTTCGCATTTGAGAACAGAACGAAGTAATCACCTCTGTCATTGAATGACCACTGTCATTCTTCCTTGAACAATCGTCAACCTTAAAATGTTTCGAGAAATAACACAACCGATGTTCAAAGTGATTGCCTGAATTCGAAATAATTATTCCCCGAGAACAAAATGTGAGCATGGTTTCAATATCAACGACTGGTTCGACTGGGGGAAGACTGACATTTCTTTTAGGTCTCATTCCGACATGCATTCGGTATCGCTTTGATGTACCTCTTTCCTAAGTTCCCTTTGAAACTGTGGATTGGAATGCCTTCTCGATTCGAACTGGTTGGTGACGTCACTAGACAGTGGACTAATGATGTACCGTTGACCTATCATCGCTGCTTCTGAGGCAGCGACGCGATCACTGATAACAGCCCCGCCTCCCCGAACCCAGCATAACCTCATCATGTCCTGGATGTCGACGATGTCGGCTTTGGCGCGCTCCATTTCCTCGCGAGTCACTTTCAATTCGTTCTGCAACTCTTCCACGGCTCGTTCCAGGCTGTTGACGCGTCGGCACCGTGCATAGGGCCTAACGGCGGCGTCATCGACGTTGGGTAATATCGTTTCGCAAGGAATCTTCGTTGCCATTTCGATTCCTTCGCAGGAATGGCTCTTTCCGATATCTTTCAGCGTGGCGGCCTTTCGTTTTGAAATGTTCATCGGCTTCACCTTTGAGCCGGTATTCGAAGGCGTCACAGGGGCAGGACGTGCAAATACGACCTCTGTTTCATCCACCTCATCGTCGCGGAATCGGACCTTCGTTGGTGATCTTGGAAAGGTGGAGGACGTTTTCATTGGCACAGATGCAGAGTTCATGACCCAGTCTTTGACACGAGCTTGAGTGTCTAGGAGAGCAGGGCTGGCTGTTTGGACGAGATGTTTCTCGACACCAAACCCAACATTGCGAGGAGGGTTACATGGTACATGGGCTTCTGTGCTGTTGTCTGCCCAAGCGGCCGTGCTTGAAGGCTGTTTCCCATTTTTAAGCAGCTCAGTTTTCATTGAACCGAACGCCGCAGGATGCTTCTCTTCAATATTTGGATCTTCATCTGAAAAGAAATTCATAAAGAAACTGTAAGCATGATATCCGAAATGAGTTGGAGTGAGAAAGCTTCAAATTGTGTTTTCATTTAGCACCCCATGAATAGTGGAGGCATGACATTATGACAGACTTCCTCCTAGCACTTGACGTTATGCTCGGTGAATGATAATTAGGGAAATTCCCTGAATTCGCAGGGTTATTATTGAAAACAACAACTTCACGACACGAGTAGCAAACAATTTTTTATTTACACTCGCCCATTTAATCAAATTGAACACGAATGTGAAGAGCACTTATCAATGTAAATCTACTCATCTGCCTGTTCAGTTTTTTTTTTCTGTTATCTCTTCATAAATTATCATGTGTACTTTGTTTTTTAATTCGTGAGTGGGTTTCACGATCGAATTTTTACAAACACCGATGTAATAGATTAAAAATCTTTTAAAAGAGAATATGTTTACTGCCATAATGATGAAAAACTAATTTAGTAACAACTGTAGATTTCAAAAAATTAAGAAAGATATGGGGAAATGGAATAGGGAGATAGAGAGAGATCGGGAGTCGGAGAGAGAGACAGAGGTACAGACAGGGAGATAAAGAGAGAAATGAAGATAGAGAAAGAGAGAGAGAAACAGAGAGAAACAGAGAGGGGGAAAAGCAAACGAAAGAGAAAGGAGAGAAAGGGACGGGAGGAACATAACAATAAGCACATAATATCAGAAACGCAAGATGTAGAGAAGACTATCATAAAACTCACTTGATCGCGAGAGTCTCTCGTATCTCAGCCGCTTCGAGATGATATGATGACCAGCGATCTCCGCTTCATCCACGGCCGTTCTACCCTTCGAATTGGTGATCGTGGTGTCGATGCCGGCAGCAAGGAGGAGTAAGATGACCCGATGGTGGCCCCTAAAGGCTGCTAGATGAAGAGCCGTGTCTCCATACTGGGTCTGGATGTGAAGGGGTGCTTTCTGCTCCAGAAGTAGTCTATCGAAAATGAAATGAAGAGGGTCGTTAATTCTGGAATATTTCCTAGTATACTACAGGCATAACGTTCATGTCATTAAGTCGACAGCTCCCTTCAAAGTTTATCACAGATATTTTGGTAGGAGGCACAGGTCTAAAAAAAAAACTTTGACAAGGTAAATGTGTTATTAACGTCACACACTATTCCTTATACAATGTTACAGCGGCATGGTGGATTTAAAAAAAAAAAAAAAAAAAAAAAAAAAGATTTTCATCATCAGTTGCGATCATGATGATCGTTGTATTTTAGGAATATTACCGAAATCCAGGAAAAATAATTTGCACTTTTTTAGTGTTGCTTAAAAAAATTAGACTTACGGATACTGAAATGACACGTTTGTGAAACCACAATGAAAGATAAAAAGAACAAATTGCCCGGACCTTATCCATAAACCCAACCCCTGGAAACCATTGAGAGAGATATTCAAGCTAACACATAAAAGAACGTCATGAATGTAGACTGTCCTTGTTATTGTTTCCATTCTCTGAATTCCATTTTATTATTAAAATTAGGAATACGGTAAATTTGATTGTTCCACTTTTGAAAGATGCAGGATACATTCTCCTCCTTACTCTAAAATTTGTTGTTAAATGTAATGGTGAAAACGGAAAAATTTTGGGGCGGTTGACAAATTAAAAAAAAAAGGTCCGGGGTCTACGTGCCTGGGTACACACTTTGACGAATGCGACTCCAATATGTTATTGAAAAGTAATCACAGTTTGATCATAATTGGAGATCCGTGTTTATTGTGATGTAATAGTATAAATAAGGCGCATAGTTACGTGATTTTACCCATTCCACCTCCATTTAACCAATTTAAATTGGACGATTTCTTTTTAAAAAAAATAGAAATGATGGGGGGGGGGGGGGAACGAAGGAAAAAATGGGAGAGGTAATCATGAGAAGTATCGCAGTAATATTAATATCTGCACCTTAAGCTTATAAGCCCCAATAACATTGTTTCGTAATTGTTTCTAGATTTTGGTTAATAAATAGCCAAATAATCAGAAATCTGAGCTGCTGTAATGTGGGTGTGTTTGTTTGTTGGTTTGTTTGTTTTCTCTTATCTCCCTTCCCTGGTTTTGGAGAAGAATAAGTATGCAATGAGGTCGGGACTTGAATCACCCTCTGTTTTACTTTTGGAACTTATGTGACGGGTTTCCTTTTATTACACAAAGGATATCATAAATACAGATTCTACGAATGTGCCTATATTACTATACGAGCATTTTTATCACAGGCAGGTCTATGTAGAGATAAAAGGCGATCGTTCTTCTAACGAACAGGACTTTACTTCTTTCTTCTTCTTTTTTTCTTGCCATCATTATTTTAAACACATGAACATGGAGTTGAGGTCATGAAATGCCAAAATCTCTATTTGCATGTATTATGATATGAAAATAAAATATTATAGCCATCGTTATTTTCATATTCTATTTTTGGACCTAACCTCATATCATACCCCCACCCATCTGCCATCTGGATAGACTCATACTCACACGTACACCATTTTTCTTTCCTTATCCTTTCCTTTGTCGAAAATCATACCACTTTTCCCGTGCATTCAAAGCATTATTAGCATGGTTTCTACTTGTGTCTATTTATACGGATCACTGAATTGAGGAATTTGGTTCATTTTTGAGGTGGCGATATCCGGGTCAGCAAGTTGTATCGACGTGGGACCGGTCTAATATCAATCAGCTCACAAGAATGATATAAAATTTTCTTTGGTGGAATATATTTTTCATGAAGGCTTGAAGTATCCAGGTGTTGACAAACCAACAAAAAGGGTACAAGAAAGAAAGTATAATTTCGATTTCTCGATCATTCACTCGCACAGCCCTATAATTCAATTCTCTTTTCGGAAGAATTCAGTTTGTGCAAGGAATGGCATCTGACAGCATAAATGGAAGTATGAAGTTCTTTTACATAACCATATACCTCGCAAAGATATGTAGCTGTAGAAATATCAAGGAAATCATGGAACGAAAAAAGGAAAGAAAAGAGGATGAGAAAGAAAATAAGAGAGAGAGAGAGAGAGAGAACGATTCAAATCAGACTCTCTCGTGATTCAAGGGGTACCAGGCAATTGTCAAAATCTAAAAGGTACGGGTCATGTGATGTTCCATATGATACTCGGGAAAGAGGATATGTTTTTAAATCCAATATTTACTTTTTAAAAGTTCTTTTTTTTCAAGCTTTCGAACAAGGCATTTCAGTTTATAGAAATACATACAGATAGAACAGGAATGGCATGTAAAAACAAACATAACAGTATCCGGGTTTTGAATATAAATTCGAAACAATACAATTGTAGATCTAGACATGAATGTCAGAATAATACTAGACAGGCTTTCTGTCTAATCCCAGTTTAAAACTTTTGAAAAATCTTGGGAAAGATCATTTATCTTGTAGTTGGGCCTTCAGCATCAAGAAGTTTCTATTTAGTATGGTATATTGTTCATATCCCCATATATATCCTAAGTATAGCATTTACTGTATAGGGTGTTTATCGGTTGTAGATCTGCATGCAGCATTATTAGGCCCCCTATGTAGGAAAATCTGAGGAATTGAATGTGAAATAGACGCAACATCAATAATGATAATAATAATGATGGTGGTGAATATGGGAATGATGGTGGCGGTGTTGATTATGGTGATTAGAAAACACACAACGAAATGATAGAGAGCGAAATGTAACCCTTGGGTATACCAGGGAGGTGGAAGAGAAATCCCTGGGTATACCTTGCCCGGAGTGGGAGAAGGGGTGGGGGGGGGGGGGTGCAGGCTATAGGTGCAGTCCATGGTGCAGGCTCTAATCATGTTAGCTCTAGGTTAGAGCATTAGCTGAAGGAAAGAGACAAAACTTTTAAGAATTGCACGTAGTATGTTATCAAATCGGGTTTCCCTGTATTTACTATACTATTCATGCTTATTATCATCAATACGATAGCATAAATCTAATTTATAATTCAATTCAAATTAACATTTATTTTCTTCCATTGATTTTGCAACATTCAACATTTGTTCAAATAGTACAATTTTCATGCATATATAAAGTAATATCAGTACAATCAAGAACAAGTTACATAGGGAAGAAGGCGCAGTCCCAATAAGCCAGATGCTTGTAGCGGGTACGCCTGAATACACAATACAATATAATTTAATACAGGAAAAGAGGAAAGGGACAGACAGAGAGAAGGAGAGACGAGGATAGGGAACTTGGAGTAAAGGGAAAGGAAGAGGACTGCAACATAGTAATAATCATCATAATGGAGTTGTATGTCATGCATGGATAATACAGTGGCAAGATATACGGTGAGAGTAAAACATCGAAATATTCACAGGCATTCTTACAAAAAAGATACTGGAAACAGGTTAGAATGATAGTAATCGAGCATAATACATAAATAAACAAGCAGGGCATCATGAACTATAATCCGATATCATACACTTTTTTAGCTTCTCATGGAAGCTTAACAGAGACGCAGAATTTCTCATGGATTCAGGTAAATCGTTCCAAAGCTTAGGGCCTGTGAAACGGATATTATGTTGAAAAATAAGTTTACGGTGTTTGGGAATATAGATTTCATCGGTTGATCTGGTACCATACTTATGAATATCTGAAACACGTTGGAAAAGGTCACAGAACTGGGAAGGTAATTGTGAGTTTAGACATTTATATAACAAGGTACACTGTTGAAGTTTATTTATATCTAGAATGCGAAGCAATTTAAGAGATTTATATAAAGGATCGCTACTGGAGCGTGGATGAGAACCTGATATGATACGTAAAATCTTGTTTTGCAGTGTACATAGCTTCTTAACATCAGTTCGATATGTATTTGCCCATACTACGTTACAATAAGATAGATACGGGAGAATTAAGGTGCAGTATAAAGTACGCAATATCTTTTGGGGTAGAAACATACTTAGGCGGTAAATAACACCAATGTTTTTAGCTATTTTGTTTTCAAGTTCATTTATATGATTTTTCCATGTTAATTTACTGTCTATAAAAACACCAAGAAATTTAGTAGATTCAACTCTAGGTAAGATGCGATTATTTAGCATGATTTGTACAGAGCTAAAATCTGGAGGCTTTGGAGAGTTGCAGAATATCATGTAGTTACATTTCTTGTAGTTGATTGTTAACTTATTAGCAGCAAACCAATCGCAAACTTTCAATAAATCAGTGTTTACAGTTTTACATAGAACATCAAGATTTTTATGAGAATATAGTAAATTTGTATCATCAGCGTAAAGGATAAAAGATAGAAGATTGGATGATCGGTGAATGTCATTTACAAACATAATAATAATAATATGTTAGCACATCATAAATGTTAATAAATGATACTGAATTTGCCATCGTAAATGTGCGATCATGTTCGCTCGGTCGAGTGAAATCTTAGATGATAATACTTAGGAAATAAGAAGGAAGTAAGGAACATCCGTGAAAAGGGCGAAATCATACAATCCTCAAGGCTACAGCGCTGTACCCTACCACATACCGGGAAACGGGTACTCTTGCACCCCCGCAAATCCTGGATGCGATATGCTGACAGGGTGCAAATTAGTTCCTATATTATACATCAATTTAAAAAGGAGTCTCAATTTTCCCATCTACCCCGGTCCCTTGGAGAAGGTTTTTTTTTTTTCCAATTCCCCTTGTTTGTTGAGACTACATTTCCTATTTTGCTCCAGCCCTTTGCAAGGCACAATTTTGAGTTGCCCTTTATCATGTTTATTAATGATTTAAAGATAAAGCATGCAATCAGATAATGCTAATTAAGACGATGGGAGTAAGAAATGCGGCAGGGAATTATTCCTCAGCACCCAGAGAGGACGACCCGGCGCCCATACGTGACCATATTTTCAGCTGTCATGAACCTTGGCAAACTCTAGGGGGGGGGGGGGGGGAATCATATTTTGATATAATTTTCTAGGTATAATATGCTTTATCTCAAAAATTACATGTATATTCGAACAGTTTGATAGGATATGCGTATTTGTACGACTTTCTGTGGTGTGTGTTTTCTCATTATTATTTTTTTTTCTTTTGTCATTCATTTTCACATAGTCGCTCTAATCTTAATATTCAAGATAAAAGGAGAAATGAAATAAATGTAAAAAGTTTTTAACCCATTTGCATTCACTTCATTTTGAGCTTGTTTTACTACAATTTTAGCCTTTATATATTTTGTCAACGAACTTTAACTTTAATGCCAGCGAATACATCGGCAAGTGTATGGAATAAACTCCCTTTATTTGTTTAAACATGACTTGGCAAACAGACATAGTACGTGTGCGATATAGAAATGATTCTGGAGTAGAAAATATATATAAATATCAATATTTGTTGTGTCCCTTATTAATGTGATCTTGGAATGGAATGGGATTATACTATGTCACAGACATCAGGCAAACAAATAAACATTCAAAATAAGAAGTGTGGACAACTTAACCGTTATCTAAAATAGAAGCACATGCCCAGTTTAGTAAACCCAAATGAAAAGCCTCATGGAAATTTCTCTGGTTTTACGCATGGATGGTTCAAATTTCTTAGCGACTGCATTTTCTTGTATGTATGATCTCAGGGCTATTCGTATTGCAGTACGCATGGAATTCTTATATTTTTGTTGAAAAAGAATCTTTTTTTCCTAATCATGGATCATTTTCTTAAAACTTATTTATATACCTTACATTCTTAGATAATTTTAATAAACAAACCCTGGCGAAATGTTAAATCGAACCTTTAAAGGGGAAGTCCACCCTGATATTTTGTTGATTTGAATAAAAGCAGACGATTTAAAGAAACAGAAGTGTGAGGGTTTGAGAAAAATACGATAAGAAATAAGAAAGTTATGAATTTTTAAATTTGTAATTAATCAAACACAAACAGGCAACTCTGTGACTTATCTTACGAGGTCCTCTCCCATTTGCCTGTACTAAGAAAAATCAGAAATTTTCATTTTCTCAAAAGAAAATATTAAATCATATATGCACCCTAGATATTATCATTGTACATATGTTTTACACAAAATTTGTACGAAACAAATCTATTCCTTCATCAAAAACTAAGAAAATGAAAATTTATCAAATTTTATGTACAGAACAAATGGAAAAGGACCTCGCAAGATACGTCACGGCGTTGCCAATTTGTGTTTGATTCTTATTTCTTATCGGATTTTGCTCAAATTTTGTTTTGTCTGTCTCTTTCTTTAAATTTTCTGCTTCTTTTAAAACCATCTTGATATCAGGGTGGACTTCCCCTTTAAGGCTGACCATGCAGAACATAAGATTCGTTTATCTGTTAAGATAGGAGCGTGATACCACTGGATTATCATTCTATCTGACTTTCAATTGGGCATCTATCGATTACGTGGGTATGCCAACCCGGACTCTGCAGCTGTGAACTGATCAATTCTTTTTAAACCACAGCTGACAATGACTGCGAACTCACGATGAGTGATAATTAATCACTATATGGAACAATGTCACTCGATTACTTTGACGAATTACATCGAAACCCCCTTTTCCCAATGACGCAGTCTTTGCTAGCAGATTTTTTTGTTATACTGTAAAAACTTCAACCTTGTCAACTGCATCGCTTTTGCTGTAGGGTTTCGTAAGATAAATCAGATGACTGTTTACGTATGTCAATCATGACAAATTTTTATCATTAAAATATAGGTTTATAATATGGTCCTATTATTGAATGTTACGACATGCATAACTGGTTGTCAGATATAAACTGAAAAATGACACTTTGTGAGACTTTTCTTGTCTTTTCTACAATAATAAATAGGAAATTGATTAAAGTATTGGTAGGCCTCTTTAGCGAGGGACAAGCCATGCAGGCAGAAAAATGGAAATACAAAATGCAAGATATCATAGGCCCAATTTTTTTTAAAAATCAACTTACGTCATTTGACCTGACTATGAAGAACTGTATATCTAGGTCTATATTGTTCCATAATGTCTCGAATTCGTACGACGATAAAAATGTTCTTTCTTTACTATGAATAGTCCTGTACCGTATTCTACTGATGCTACATGAGATGTGTTCGCCACAAGCACTACGATTGTGAAGATATTGATCAAGTCCTGAGGCCTAAAATTGGAGATGATGAATGGCTCACTTCAGAAAGGCCTTAATTAAGAAGCCAAGAATCCAACACTTTATTTATTGCAGTGGGCTGCAGTGAAGAATATTTTCCAAATTACACTAATCTGGAAGTTTTAACAAAATAGTGCTGATAGGTCCATTCAACGAATTAACATTCCTCTATTCGTTATAAAAGCGAAATAAAAGTAGAAATTGAATGGGCGAAAATGAAAGATTCTTGATCAGTTGTATGTTTCTTACTTGATAATTGAGTCGTGGCCTCTCTCAGCCGCGGCGTGAAGTGCAGTAGCACCCCAACTGGTTGTCACATCTACCCGAGCTCCCCGGTTGAGCAGCCAACGAACCACGCCAGTGTAGCCCCTTACGCTGGCGATGAAAAGAGGGGTCTCGTGGTTCTGCGGCGCCTGGTAGTTGACCAGTTTACGGCATATCGGAGAAAATGTCAGCAGGCGCTGGATTTCGCTGACATCGTTCGCCTTCACGGCAAGCAGAAGCGAATTCATCTTCCTATTCGAAGATCTTCTGCGATGATGAAGCCTCAACTCTCACGTCTGACAGCTTAGTTGCAGATCGAGCTTCTGTCTGATTAGACTTGCGTCGTCTGCTCTTGTTTAGTCACGTGATATGCACACAGCTGCGCAGTCGTTTTTCCTTCTTTTGTTTTTTAATGATCCAGCAGTCATGAACCTGTACGTGTAAAATAATCAATTGAATAAGCACAGGTGTCACTAACAGGTATAAAGCAGGCTAAATAATGGTACATTGTTCGCTGATTAAACTCAACTGTACATCATTCCTTTCCATGATAAGCCTTGAGTCACTGGAAGACAACGTCATTTTGTACAGTTATGCCTATGTCTATGCTAATTTTGGTTATTGATTCTAAACCGTATATTACTCAACAAATGTTAGAAGAGATGGGGTCGGGAACGAGAGCCAATATGTGGTGACGGTATGACGGTATGATTGTTCTTATAATAATGCTACGTCTTTTCGGTGACGCACCGATTATCGTGTTTCATTCTGGAATTGATACAGGTATGCGTAGGCGTTTTTACAATGTATGACGAACACTGTGAAAACATCAGGCGTTTTAATGATTAACCAGTCATTCATTGAAAACGTACAACAATAGGAGATTATACAAAATGAGGGTGGTCATGATTTGGAAATTGAATCCTGCGGATATTGCATATACGATGATAGGTTCGGCCTGGACATCATGGGTTAGGAAATCGAAACTAGAACTCAATGATTCCGCTTTTCGTAGAATCATGATTAAGCACAACCAGTTTACTCGGGTTAACCTGTCAAAAGAAGAAGAAGAAAAAAACAAACAAAAAAACGAAATACAGCTAATTTTAACAATTACCAAATCAAGATCACGTGAAATTATTATGTAAAAGTGAAATGTTGGAGATATAGGATATTCCAGATCGTTTTTTTTTTTATTATTATTTATTTTTTTATTTTTTTATTAGGTAATTATCTAATACCAGTACTTACAATGTTTTATCATGTTTAAGATTATGTATTGTTGCATTTCTATAAATTATTGGCTCCACTGCTTTATTATCAATGTGGATCATTATTGTTTAAGTTGTCCATAAGCTGACAATAATAATCATACAATATACAGGTGGAGCGCTTTGAAGAGAAATGCGCTATATCAGAATACTTTTGGGTTTGAAAACAGTTGGAAAGAAATTAATTCTTTATTATGAAAAAAAAATCTTCAATTTAAATTTGACACTGATTAGATCTTGGGTAGGAGAAATGATTCATAATGATTCCATACCAGCTGGGCTATGAAAATTATAACCAGAACTTACTCGTAAGCTAATCAAGCTCAAAATCAGCTTTGCAGGGAGGTTCGTGTATATCTGGTTACAATCGTTCCCATATTATGTGATGTACACTTACCACGAACTGTTGTAGATGACGTGAGTTCTTCAGTCCACTCTCTGCACGAAAAAGTTCCACATTTTAACATTCGATCTAAACAAAATGTTCTATGTGTATCGTGTAATGCACGTCTCAGTAGGCTCATTAGGCTGCTGCATTATTATAGGCGCCCCAGTACTAAATGCTCACGTATTAATTTCAGGCGCAGGAAAAGTTGATTTATAATCAAGTGAAGTCCTAGTCACAAATGCAAATACGAAGAAGAGCACAGATGAAAACAAAATGACACACAATGACAATGCCTTCCTAATTTATGCAAGTCTTTTCCATCCCAGCATTTACGGGCTCTTCCGTATTTCCATGAAAGTGGTCACAGTATTTGAGAGGAGTCAAGGAAGTATAATACTCTGACTAAAAGATGGAGTTTCTGACTCAGTTGATTCTGAAGAAGTTGCGACAGAAAAAGGCGATGACAACGTACAATCGTTCAACCTCATTTCACTTCACTTTTAAAGCAAACATTGCACCGTGCAATCATTGTAAGGATATAGTGTGGTGTAATTGCGGGTTTTTGAAACAGCTCGGATCATGTCAATGAATATTGATTTTTCTCAGGAAATTATTATACAGCACTTTTAGTAAACGTTTTTGCTTTATTGTCAAGTATCAGCTCTAGAGATGTTACATTTAATGTTGCGACCGAAAAGAGTTATTTTATTTTCCCGTATTACAGTGGTGGTTTGACCGGGAAATATCAAAGTTTGGGCACCATGAAGTCCGCGTGCTTGTAATAACACCGAAAACCACGAGGAGTCAACCAAAATGGGGGAAATGATTTGGCTTTGATGAGGAACAACGTGGGCATATTGTATCCTTTTTTTGGTATGCGCTTTGTTTATTTGTCGTCTGTATTTAGATTAGGCCTACGACCCCATTTGCACGTATGTATAGGGGTCACAGACGCTATTTCTTTCCTGATATTTCCCCCCAATTTTCCCTCAACTATACTCTCGTGTTATCCTCGTAAATGCATTCCAGTGAGGTTTAATCCTTCAGGGTGGTTTACCATGCATGCAAGCGTATATAAAGGAAAAGTAGATCAACCCCAAATTATAGCAATAGTCATTATACGAAAGTATAGAGGATATGGAGAAAATGACTGATTGCGTTTATCATCTCGGATACGTGCCTATCACCTTACGTAATTCATATAGTTGTTTGCCTAACGGTAAAGGTAAGAGAATACAAAGGGGATTTTAAAAAAATATATAGATCTCTGTGATGGGTCACGTTATTTTTTGGCCTCTTCCTAATTATTTATTAATCCATACTTGGTCAGGGACAGAGACACTGGAGCATCTAGACATTGTAGTACCTTGCTATTCATATGTATCACATAAAATAAAAGTTTTTCTCCTCTATTTGTCGATTCCTTCCCTCATGTCTTCATTAGTTTCTATTCTTCATCGAATATTTAAAAAATCACAAACTAATTGTGAACAAAATACTATACAGCAAAGTTAGAGTAACATTTAACCTTAAGCCATTTACTATTCAACGATTTTGCAGAAGTAATGACATTAGCTCCCAGGTAAATACAAGGGATCGTTAAACTAGTACTGTTTACACAATCAATCTAATGTTGACAGCCGTATTAATTTTAGAAGGAGAGAAGAAGAAGAAGAAGAAGAAGAAGAAGAAGAAGAAGAAGAAGAAGAAGAAGAGGAGGAGGAGGAGGAGGAGGAGAAGGAGGAGGAGGAGATAGAGAGAGGGAGGAGATAGAGAGAGGGGGGAGAGATAGAGAGCTTTGTCGATCATCTTGAACCATCCCTGTGTACGCACGAATGTTTGCCAATAATTGTGAATAACAGTTCCTAAAAATATATTATTCCGATGTCAATAAGAATGAGAGTTTTCAAATGGTTCGCACAAAAGAAATGTCCATGTACATTAATTAGGTAAAGATTCGGGAAAATTCTTTCTCGGCCTCTTTTTATTTTCCCACTTGTATTACAAGATCTTTCACATAGCACGAGATAAGTTTTGAATGCGAGAGTTCTTTACACACGATTTCCCCTAAAATATCCCGATCGCGCAGAACACCACTAGGGGAATTCCCGTTCGTAATGCATAATTACGTCACTACACTTGCCTCAAGGTTAAACAAAGTGCGCATGCGCTTCAATGATTAATCGTGACAAAATCACAAATGCAGCGCACACACACGTCCCATCGATCTCTACGGTATACAGAGAGATCGATGACACGGCCGCGGGTACGGTAGAAGTGTAGTCTACTGACACAGACATTAATTAGGAAAGTGTACATGTAGGCCTATTGTATTTCATACAGTAGCTTTTCATAAAGGGGCTAGTGCATAGGCGTATGGAAACATTTTCGCGAGGGGGGCTGATGTCTTTTGCCCGAATATCAACTTTCAAGTTTTTAATAAAGTTACGAAAGAGCGAAGCGAGCTAGCGAGCAACAGTATTGAGACATATTTGCAGCGAAAATGTACATAAATTACATATTCTGGTACCGTCCTGCTCAAATATAAGATTCAAATTTCAAATTCAAATTCACATTTTATTTCATTTCCAACAGAAAGAAAAGACAATGACTTTACAGGGCCCCGTTGCATAAAACTTACAGTTAATGGTAACTTTGCTATCAATGGTAACTACCATGGTAACATCACTCAACAGCCAATCAAAATCAAGGTTTCCATCGCAGTTACCATTGATGGCAAAGTTACCATTAATGGTAAGTTTTATGCAACGGGGCCCTGATATTATTACAGAAAATGTGAAAAATATATGTACAAATTCATTTTTTCTTAATAAGTGTACAAGTACACTGAACATATAAATAATTAATTGATATGAGGTAGTGGTTACCCAAATATCGCCATTTTCAAAATCCTCAGGGGGCTGCAGCCCCCCCCCCCGCCCCCGCCTCGTACGCTTATGAGCTAGTGGGTTGGGATAATGCATTGATTAATTAATTAATTAATTAATTAATTTATTTATTTATATATTTATTTATTTATTTATTTATTTATTTAGTTAGTTAGTTAGTTATTTAGTATTTATTTATTTATTTATTTGTTTGTTTGTTTATTTATTCATTTATTTATTTATCTATCTATCTATTTTTTATATTTAGACAGGGTGACTCATTATCACCAATAGTGGTGGTCTACCATATAATTATAGTAAAGACGGTAACTAGTTTTAAAATCCGATGAAAAGTAACTATTAGCATATTTAGGTATGTATTAGACTTTGAAAAATACATCATATACTTTTGAGAGTTCATAAACAAATACTTAGGCACAGTTAAGAAAGACATTAGGGATACCAAATTTGTTATATATTTACATAAAATATTACAGAATAGTAAATTACTGGATAATTCAATATTGCATGTAATCTAGTATAGCAATTGAATGTACAGTAAAATTACAAATATATTTAGAACTGATAATGAATTATATGAAATTATTCATCTTTTAGTTTGAGAAGCATTATGTCGTCCTACATTCGGGGGCTAAGAAACAGATAATCAAACATGTTGTGCAAATCAGGACAATAACAAATGACATATCCCTGACAAAGTCAAAGAATAAGAGCCTCAAGTGAAATTTTCCTAGGAACGAGGATGTATATGAATACCACATTTTATCATGTTGTTCTGCAAGCGCATCATTAACCAATCATTTGATATTTACAAGAGAAATGTGCTGGAAAGCTAAAAGGAATTAAAGGGAAACTTTAGTTAAGACACTAAAATAAAACAAATACCTCTTGACATTTTATCTTATTGGGAATCGATATTGCAAGATTGTTTGAACCATACAAGGGGGCTATGTTTAAAGCATTCTGTTTTACACTTTGGCACAGAAAGTAAACCTTCATGCCTCGTATTGTACTGATAAATATACTTTAATTAAACTATCTTGTAAATAGGATGGCATCAAATTATGTGTGCATTTGTACATCATATTAACACGCTGAAATTCAAAACGTTTCTCAATTGGCATCCATTTCAGATTGCTAATCAATTCACTTGATGGATTCTCGTAACTTTTGTTGGAAATTATTCTAACAGCTCGTTTTTAAACTTTCTTGAGTTAATCCGTTTGTTCCTGATACCGATTTGACCACACAAAAGAACAATAATCAAAGTGAGACAATACGAGTGCATTATACAGCATTTTTAAAGATGCATATATAAACTTAAAGCCTGTCATCGACATGTTCTGGCTAAAACAATATTAATCGGTTTAGTTTTGTATTATTGGGTGCATTTAATTTTGGTCAGCGGGTTTAACAGCGTAGAAAGGATACACCACCGATTTTACAGAATGTAACATACAACTTCCACAAGGGGTGTTGACTCCGGGGGGGGGGGGGGCTCAGTTCCCCTTCCCTATTATTTTTTAAATTAAAATACGGGTATGCCCCCCCCCCCCGCTCCCGCTCCTGAAGATGTATGGACGCCCCTTCCAAGAACCCTCGTTGGTATGGGCTTTCCAGCTTTTGCCTTGCAACAACTCTGAAACCTTTTTAGATTTAGGCCATGTCCCTGAACAAAACAAATGTTTGTATTTACACGCCCACTGACTTCTATTTATGGATGACCATGTCCCTTTGTCCTCCCAGGTTACAATGGGTAGTATTCTTGTTGTTTCCGTGTGAATAAATCATTTGGTAAACCAATTAGTAAAGAAGAAACAAATAACGATCAGGAGGCTTGGCCCTTATCTGTAACATCAAATACTTTAAACCCTGTACCAATGTGGTTTTGGTATCTCACTGCTATTTTAGTCATTTAATAGCTCTAAATCTTGGCTTTAGCTAATCTTAAATACTTCATTACTCATTTTGTTTCCACATTCAACTTCAACAAAAAATATCATCATGTTTTTTATTGTTCTTTTATTTTTACTAGACATTTTTATTGTAAGCAATCATTGTCTTGAGGGTTGAGAAATCTATTGGGCCTCCGTGCTCCTCTCAAATCTAAGCATGCTCTGTTATTCCTCGGCCCCGCAAACAATCTAAATAAAGCTCCCCCACCCCCCCCCCCCTTTTTCCCCCCGCTGAAGTACAAGGGTAGCCATGCTGAGATGTTTTGTGCCCCTATAAGTGTATGCTTTAATAAAAATCGTGAAATATGATCTCCGTATCTATCTATACGCTTGCCTGAGATATTTTGTAAAGTAGTAGTTAAATCATGTAGAGTCAGCACTTATGTGAAAAAGGAAAACATATATTAACCAAGGTATTTCGAAACGAAAATCTTTAGTTTAGACTTTGTCTGCAAGTTTTAGTACGTCAGCACGCTCTACGTCCATGGTATCATGAGTATACTACAGAGGTAGTATATGGTTTATATAATGATATGTTATAATTTGTGTGCTGGGGTATAGACGAGTGTGAACGTGTGTACTATGTTATATTTACTTTTAGTGATGTCGGTCCTTTCCAAATATAATTTTGTGTAAAGTATTTTAACCTATGTGACCTTTCTCAGAATTGTGGTCTGGCTTTAATTGATTCGTCTTTGCCATGTGAGTTTTATTTTTAGGAAATGATATTGAAACCAAACTGTTTAAAAATAAGTATTAAAGTTAATTATATCCCTGTTCGGTGTGGGAGTTATGTCCTTCGTGGGAGTCATATGAGTTCTAAAAAAAACACAAAATACAAAAAAAAGTGGTATAATAGACAAGTTCAATTTCAACGATATCGTTACCTTTGTTGTACCTTACTATAATACTGCAGTGAACTTTCATATTAAGCTAATTACCCTGCATGTGACATATATTACCCAATGTATTGTGCATTTATCATTAGAAGTTTCCTTCTAACAATTACTGATGCTTTCCTTTTTTTTTTTTAAAGAAAAAGCGGCCCTTTATATCTTTTTTGAATAATGTTATGCAAAATAACTCTAAATGCATATATCTTTCACAACAAAGTCAAATCGACATTAAGTCTGTAATGTCCCGGAATAGCTTAATTAAATGCCATTACGGGTACGTGTACAGAATTCAAAATCAAAATATCTTAACAAAAAAAAAATACTCTAAAAGTTTTTAAATTGTGTAAATTCACACTTTGAAAGAAAGATTGAAAATAGCATAGAGCATAAATCATAAATCACCTTAGGACATCAGTTTGACCAAGTTGGTATAAAATTCTTGTATTTCGTCTTCACTACTTAAATACCTACTACTTGAACATTTCTGTAGATATTAATATTTAATTTAATGGGTTTTTGTTTCTATTTCTTCGATTTGCTTTTTACCTACGTGCATACATTAACACGATGAATAATTATTCAATATTATTGGTACATTATCATTTCCTCGGTGTCATTTTGCTCGAGAGTCTCATTTAGAATTTTACATTAAAGCAATGAAATGCCTTCATTCTTTGGTTTTGAAATAAAACATCGGAAAACCATGCAGGAGTTATCAACTCCATGGGAATACCACTGATCATCCCAGTCAATGATGAAGATGATAGCTCTTTTTTTTTTAATAATTCTGTTTTTATAAGATGATTTCCCCACTGAGAACCCTTGCAGGGCCTTTATCAAACAATGTGTGTTGAGTATTATCTTGTTTGAGTGAAGATGATAGCTCTTCACTCAAACAAGATAATACTCAACACACATTGTTTGATAAAGGCCCTGCAAGGGTTCTCAGTGGGGAAATCCCGGCTACACTCCTATAGGGGTGCATGATATACCAGGGGCGAGCAACACAACTTGAGAATTAGTCGGCCGTGATAAATGGACCCTAGATAGGCAATGGCGTAGCGAGGCCCCAGCCATGGGGCACTGGTGTCATAAGGGGCACTGGTTATATACTGTAGATAAAATGAAAGCGAACAAGGCCATCGGTCAGGGCATGATAATTATGGGGGGGGGGGGGGTCGTATATCACCCTCTTCCACCTTGACTCTCACCCATCACTTATCTTTCTCTCTAATACTCTCTCTCTCTCTCTCTCTCTCCTTCTCACTCTCTTTCTCCCCTCTCTCTCTCTTTCTCTCCTCTCTCTTTCTTTCTCTTCCCCTCTCTCTTTCTTTCTCTCTCTCTCTCTCTCTTCTCACTCTCTTTCTCCCCTCTCTCTCTCTTTCTCCCCTCTCTCTTTCTTTCTCTTCCCCTCTCTCTTTCTTTCTCTCTCTCTCTCCTTCTCACTCTCTTTCTCCCCTCTCTCTCTCTTTCTCCCCTCTCTCTTTCTTTCTCTTCCACTCTCTCTTTCTTTCTCTCTCTCTCTCTCTCCTCACTCTCTTTCTCCCCTCTCTCTCTCTTTCTCCCCTCTCTCTCTCTTTCTCCCCTCTCTCTTTCTTTCTCTTCCCCTCTCTCTTTCTTTCTCACTCTCTTTCTCCCCTCTCTCTCTCTTTCTCTTCCCCTCTCTCTTTCTCCCCTCTCTCTCTCTTTCTCCCCTCTCTCTTTCTTTCTCTTCCCCTCTCTCTTTCTTTCTCACTCTCTTTCTCCCCTCTCTCTCTCTTTCTCCCCTCTCTCTTTCTTTCTCTTCCCCTCTCTCTCTCTTCTCTCTCTCTTTCTCTCTCTCTTTCTCTCTCATTCTCTTACCCCCCTCTCTCTCTCTCATTTTTTATTCGTTTCGCCATTCGGCTGTTGTGTGTTCGCAAAGTTGACATTATGTTTTAATCTTTTTATTACAGATTGTAAAGATAGGATAAGGATCTTTCTTTAAAAAATATGACATGGGCGTACATCAGGATGTGATATATGACATTATACATAGAAGTAGATTCCTTTTTAAAAATATTTCTTTCCAAGCACGTTTATATCCTTGAATTTTCATTATCGAATTTTGTTTATATTAGTACACACATGTCGCCCCACGTGTAATCCCATACGCGAGGTTCCGGATCGAATTATACACATTATAATTATTCAAAAGTAAAACAACAATTCAAGATAACAATTGTGCAAAATTAGACAATTCAATAACTGAAGGGAATAAGACATAAAAGATTAATCAAGATTAATGTCAACTGAGTATAAGTCAAACCATTGCCTTCTTGCCAGACACGGGTATGTTCTCTCATACAAATACCTGTAGTTAAGTCCGGTTCAGTGTCTTCTTATTTTTATCCTTTAATTTTATTTTATTTCTTAAAGTGGCACCACATTATTTGATAAAGTTTGTGTAAGAACTTTTTTGTCTAAAGAAAATTGTGCCTTAAAACCTAAATAGAATAAGAATTCAAAAGTTTGATCATTATGAAAATCTCTTACGGAGATAGGCCTATAAGTGATTTGGATTGGGAAACATAGATATTTATATAGTATAACTTGTAAATTTAAAGAGTTTTGTGAATGCTCAAATTTCAAATACATTGAATGAACATCGAAAAAGCCCATGATATTCCATCAACTTTGCCAGTTAAACCGAAATTAATGAAATTACAACTGACACTGAAATTCTTTTGAAATCTAAAAAGAAAGTGCATGAAATCATGAAAGCATGATAAATATGATTAACACCATAAACACTATTTTCGAAAAATCAACTCAAGGCAATTTCAATAGCCCTGTCTATCACCTTTAGAAATGTGCGAACATTACAATGGCGTATTACGTAATCCGAACCTGATTTCTATGGGCAGTACAATAGGCCTTTGAAATTGCCTTTGAGTTTATTTTTCGAAAGTAGTTTTTATCGTGTTGATTTAAATAATGACCTGTAATCATGGTTATCATCGCCTATCAAGCTATAATCCCTGAAAAAATACAGGCCTAAAGTAAGTGACTAATAGGCCTACAGGGTTAAAGTGATTTTTACCTACCCTCGACTCCTTACAACTGAGTAAGGAGAAATACTCCACATGCAAGCAGGCTAGAGCCTCAGAGATCGTGCTCTATCGTCGCATAACATCGTGAAAGTATTTGGGTGACAGTACAAAAAATGTTATTCTGACGAAAGTCGACCAGGTGTAGATTAACTAATACATGGAAAGCCAAGTACTGTAAAGTAGATTACTAACTTCTCTATACCTATAAGACTCAGTGTGATAGAAAAGGGAAACCCACTCCACGTACAACATGTACAAACAGGCTAGATCTTCAGAGATCGTGCTCTATCGTGGAAGTTGGCGAGTGCCAGTACAAAAATTTACGGACGAATATCATTCACCTGATAACAAGACGTTTGCTCACAAGTCATCTAATATTAAATTGACCCTTTCCAGCTAAAATCCTGTCACAACATTGTGGTCTGGAGACAAGAGAAATAATATCTCGATAACAAGTTAGCAAATACGGATGGTGACACACAGGTCGCTTGTTTAGTAGATATCAGTGTCTCTTGTAGGCTTTATTCAGGTTAATGCTTTATTCGGGTTAATCTCTTACAGGATTTTGAGCAAATTTGGAGCAGATTCACCCTGTATTGCATTCATAATTATATCCGTGTTGCATCTAAGTTATTCTAAAGGGATCCTAAATTTAATTTTAAAAAAATGCACCTCTTCCTAGTGGTGGGACTTCATCAAATCATTTAAAAGAGATATTAAACATGGAAAGCAATATTGTACACATGTATAATTATTTGATGAAACAGACTGATAACTCTGAGACACTTTGTATTGATGTTAGGTCTAAAGGATTTTAAGCAACGCTCAACATTTTGCTCAAAAAAAAAAAAAAAATAGGAGACCTGTATTATGCGAGAGTACCGGGTCTCTCGTGTTTTTTGTTGTTGTTTTTTTGTTGTTGTTTTGTTTTGTTTTGTTTTGTTTTGTTTTTTGTTTGGTTTGTTTGGTTTGGTTTCTCCACAATACACATAATTTTCGGTAGGTACAGTTTCCGATTACCTTGTATTTCAGACCAGTCACGCAAGCATGCATATATACAAAATCCATTCGAGGAATATCACCATGTTTGTTAAAAACTTGTCACAGCCAGGATGAATCTTTTCAGGGTATAATTTGATCTGAAGTACTACAGCCTCAACTGTCATACTGCTTCCTTTTATCTATAGATAAATTATATATCTGTATTTTCTCCATTTACACCAACAATTTTACCCTGAGAAAACACGCCCACCAATAAATTACAATAAACAAGTTGCCTATTCTTAATTTTCGATGACAGTTCTGAGAATTACAGCAAAAGCTCCACCTGCACACAAAATTACATGTATACCGGAGAACCCGTTTTATTTATATAGCTATGGTTCATGATTTTTATTACCACTGTTTACAATTGAAACGGAATAACTTGAATATAAGGTATAAAGATAATTATTGTAATAAAATTATTATTTTGTTAAATATGGTTATACACATATGAATATTGCATCACGTGTTTCAAAGCTTTTCTTGTTGAAAGCTATATACGACAACCAATATACATTATGTTAATTGGATTTGAACCAACGACGTAAGATGGTCCTATCCCTAAATTTATAATTTTTCTCTTTTTCGTTCCCTTTTAAACCTGGTTATTCCTGGTTTATCTTTGTCCCACTTTATATGAATATAGGGTTCATTATGTTCTGACGAGTGGGTTCTTCTTTAGACACAATAGTTCCCTTTTTCGTTTCTATCTTATTATCTGACACAAATTTGAAAGCAATTAACACACAACAGCCAAATTAAAAAAAAAAAAATAACGTACTATATTTGAGATGATGAATAATGACAAAATCAAAGTTCTCGATTTTTGTGTTACTTTCATGATAGACATAATTTCCTTCACTAATATAGCGTAGCACAAAGAGGTAAGGAATTTTAATAAGCATTATTCAACCTTTTAACTTATAAATCTTTTTTTCCCCCGTTTTGCATTGGATACATCCATATGTCATCATTCCTAGTATAAATACCCACTACATGCTTCTGTGTTATTTAATGCATTTGGTAAATAACACTTTAAAACATAAAAATGTTAAATGATATGGGCTGACTGTAAACTTAAATAAACACCGTTGATTCTTAAACCCCTTCCCCTCCCTCTAGAACAGTGATTATGAAACTGTGGCTCATCACTTTTTGTTTTGTTTCATTTTGTCTTGTTTAAGGGGGTCATTTTTCACTTTATTCATGCCACCGCATCACACAATTTCATCTAACCCACTCACTCATTATTAGCAGACATGTATTCATAAGTCTCACGTTTTTTCTCTTAATTTTTGTGGCAGTGATCACGACACTGACCAAGAATATTTACTTTGATAACCAAAATAAATAAACAAACAAACAAATAGTATTAAATCATTTTTTAAAGGCGAATGCCAAGCAGTTATTGACCTGCAGGTCAGCACAAAGTGAAGTTCACGGACGCGATTGGTTCTTCATGCATGATGTTAAGCAGGATCTAATCCTAAATTTCAACCACTTTTTGACAAATTTCAAAGAACAAAAGAGAATCCTTGTCATAGCACCATCTTCGACACAGGCTTCGAGATAAGGACAGTGATTAATCTAGGAAGTATGTAAATAATAACGATAATGATGTGAATTCATAGCAAAGTAGCAACCGGCGAAACCACATCCCGTTTGACAGTGTGTGAGGGGTTATGTGACAAATTCCCGCCAAACTTAATAAATATTATGGAAATAATTTTTTTTGGATCGGTTTATAATCAGGATAAAAGTTCATGTCTGCCAAGTATGAAAGCGAGTCAATCGTGAAAATATAAACATTCTGTGTGTTTAGCCCTTAGTTTTTTGTGTGTTCAAAATGCCTCCTGCAAAATATGAAACAATGAATTCCGAGAAGAATCAACATGTTTATTTTGATTACATTTTGACGAAGGTCTTGTGAAGCGTTGTTTAGATGTTGTGAAAGGAATATATAGTTTCAGGTTTGACAAGATGTTGACGAGGTAGATTGGATGTCTTCTGGCAAAAGTGTAAGGGAAAAATCCCGTCTGTTAAGAGCGTCCTTTCAATGAACTGCATTGCATGTAGTTTTAAGTACGACTTTTCGTTGTACAGTGTGCGAAGGGGGAATTCCCTGATTGATTATCGGCTTAGTCTCAATGCCAGGGTATCTGATTTTCTTTAAACTATTTCCTAATTGTTTTAACCACTTCCTTTTGGTTTTTTGATGAATATTCAAATTTGAACTCCTTGAGAGATTTTAATGGTATTCATAACGACACGTCCTGATTCTATTCTGCATCCTACCCAGCGACGAAATGTTTATTATCATGTAGATTATGCAACTTGCATGACAAACAATGATTTAATAAAAATGGTTGCAGCATGGTAAATTTCCACATGTCATCGCTTGATGGAGACATGCAGACTTTGAATTATAGCGTGTCAGATATCATTGCCAAGACAATCCGCAGAGAACATTTGACACTGTCAAATCAGCACACATACATAAAACAGTTTTGTAATGATAATTTGCGATGTCTATGATATTATCATCAGTATAATTCTTTTTATCATAATCATCGTTATCTTGCATGATCATAAGAATAAAGCACGGAAGTATTAGTAGTAGCAGTAGTAGTAGTAGCAGTAGTGTTAGTAGTAGTAGTATTAGTAGTATTAGTAGTAGTAGTAGTAGTAGTAGTAGTAGTAGCAGTAGTAGTAGTAGCAGTAGTAGTAGTAGTAGTAGTAGTAGTAGTAGTAGAATAAGTAATAGTAATATAGTAGTAGTTAATGTTGTTATAGTAATTAATAAGTATAGTAGTAGTAGTAGTAGTAGTAGTAGTAGTAGTAGTAGTAGTGGAAGTAGTAGCAGTAGTAGTAGTAGCAGCAGCAGTAGTAGTAGTGGAAGTAGTAGCAGTAGCGGTAGTAGTAGTAGTACCAGCAGTAGTAGTAGCAGAAATAGTAGTAGTAGTAGTAGTAGTAGTAGTAGTAGTAGCAGCAGCAGCAGCAACAGCAGTAGTAGTAGTAGTAGTAGTAGTAGTAGCAGCAGTAGCAGTAGCAGTAGTAGTAGTAGTAGTAGTAGTAGTAGTAGTAGAAGTAGTAGTAGTAGCAGTAGTAGTAGTAGTAGTAATAGTAATATAGTAGTAGTTGTTGTTGTTATAGTAATTAATAAGTATAGTAGTAGTAGTAGTAGTAGTAGTAGTAGTAGTAGTAGTAGTAATAGTAATATAGTAGTAGTTGTTGTTATAGTAATTAATAAGTATAGTAGTAGTAGTAGTAGTAGTAGTAGTAGTAGTAGTAGTAGTAGTAGTGGAAGTAGTAGCAGTAGTAGTAGTAGTAGCAGCAGTAGTAATAGCAGCAGTAGTAGTAGTGGAAGTAGTAGTAGTAGTAGTACCAGCAGTAGTAGTAGCAGAAATAGTAGTAGTAGGAGTAGTAGTAGTAGTAGTAGTAGTAGTAGCAGCAGCAGCAGCAGCAGCAGCAGTAGTAGTAGTAGTAGTAGTAGCAGTAGTAGTAGTAGTAGTAGTAGTAGTAGTAGTAGTAGTAGTAGTAGTAGTAATAGTAGCAGCAGAAGCAGTAGTAATAGTAATAGTAGTAGTAGTAGTAGTAGAAGTAGTAGTAATAGTAGTGGTAGTAGTAGTAGTAGTAGTAGTAGTAGTAGTAGTAGTAGTAGTAGTATATTGTTGTTGTTGTAGTAGTTGTTGTTGTAGTAGTGAAGAAAATAAATGAACTGAATTTGTAATAATTAAATTATTACAAATTCAGTTTATTTATTTTCTTCACTACTACAACGAGAGAGAGAGAGAGAGAGAGAGAGAGAGAGAGGGGGGGGTGGGGTGGGATTAGTAGAGAAGGTTAATGAAAAGTGCATGATGGGAGAGACAAGAAATTCTTGTCTCTCCCATCATGCACTTTTCATTAACCTTCTCTACTAATCCCACCCCACCCCCCCCCCTCTCTCTCTCTCTCTCTCTCTCTCTCGCTCGCTCGCTCTCGCTCTCGCTCTCAATCCCTCTCCCGTTATCTCTAATGCTATTTCAACTTTCAAGTATATATTGGCTATGTAAGTGCGCTTTGTGTCTTACTTCTCTAGTAGTCTTGACGTTAGATTGTTAGTACACTGCGCGTAATGTACATGTAGACTTTATAAAATATACAGTGCGTCCCAGAAAAAAACGAAACCCTAAAAAAGGGGGGTTATTGTGACCACACTATGTGCTGTATGACAATGATAATTCATTTTCCATAAACTAAAAGTATTATGCTTTTAAATGATACCTTGATGGCATCCATCCGTACATTCTTTAGCGAGCAGCTGCATTTTGAAAATGACATGTAAAAACTCAGTTGCGCCAGATTTGGGTAAAAACGTGAAAACGTTAGGAAACTTAGGATCACATGCAAACATAACCCTAATGTAACATGACATTTAAAATCCTGCGAGAAGACTGTTTTCATGTGTTTCTTTCAATAACGATGGTAAGGATAATGCCCTCATCGTGAAATAAAGGATGGTCAATGTTTTGTTGATGTTGGGGGTAAAGAAAGGGCATGTTCTGTATTGAAAAGGTACCTGCAATCGAAATGAAAAGTTTTTTTTTTTTTGAATTTTGAAGAACTGCAATTTCTTTTAAGAACAAAGCGGACAGAAAGATGATATTTTTCATAAAAGTAAAGTTAGTGGCACTTTTCATTGTCATCAAAAGGAAATACAAGGTTGTAAGGGTACATAAGGAAGAAAAATATCAAGATTATGGCAATTTCCCACCTCAGGAGGGGCACCTTTTCTATCACAGGAGGGACACTTTTTCATCTTTTGAGGGATATTTACTAATTTAGGAAATTTTGGGGGCGTACACCCCTGCCACCACTGGAAATTGGTATTGACCCGTGTTTTATGAATTTCTGATTGAATGCATGTCATCACACGAAGGAATTTCACGTATCATATCTCTTAAAGCTGGTATTTCCCTTGTGTCATGTTCGCATATGATCCTAACGTTTTCACGGTTTTACTCAAATCTGGCACAACTGATTTTTTACATGTCATTTTCAAAATGCTGCTGCTCGGTAAAGCATGTACAGATGGATGCCATCAGGGTATCATTTAAAAGCATAATACTTCTAGTTTTTGGAAAATAGATATTAATTGTCATAGGGCACATAGTGTGGCCACAATAGCCCTTTGTTTTAGGGTTTCGTTTTTTCTGGGACGCACTGTATATTTGCAGTGTCGTAAGAAATATCAATTATTTATTTTTTAGCTTTGGTAGCCTTAATTTATACATAAGTAAATCGATACTTGTAGATTGTTTTTATCAACTGTAAAACTTTCCCGTGACCGAAAGTCGGAACTGTTTCATTTTCTGTCTGTTGTCTTCCTGTTTAAAACAGCAGCAACGTATTTTAAAGTTCTAGACAATCCCTAGAAAATTGAATTAAGTTTTATATGAGAAATTTAAAGAAATATCAGTACAACGTATAGATAGATAGATAGATAAATGGTATTTATTGAATCATTTCCATGTATCGCAGTTACAAGTAACTGAATTGCACATGAATAAAACAATGATGGAAAACACAAGTATACATTTCAAAAGATATCACAATACAATCTGCATACTTATGAAGAGCATGAACATGTATACTGTATACCATTAATCTTATACAATATTGCAATTTAAAAATTTGAGTAAAAAGTCATGTAATCATAATCATGCCAAGAAATAGGTGAAAAAGAAAGAAAGAAAGAAAGAAAAGAGATTTAGATGGAGAGAGAGAGAGAGAGGGAGGCAAAAGATGTAGAAAGTAAGAGAAAGATGGAAAGGAAGTGGGGAGAAAAGATAGAGGGAGAGAGAGATGAAAAAATTCAGAGAGATGGGAAAAACAGAAGGGGGATAGAGAGAAAGAAAGAGAGAAAGAGCGAGTGAAAGGGGGGCAGATAGAAAGAGGGAAAGTGGGCTCTTGACAACGATTATGTACATACTACTGATGAAAATACAATGTACCTTGCAAAAAAAAATAAATGTTAAAAAGTAACACTAGAAATATAAAGATATGCATCGTATACTTCATGTCATAAACTAATCTAATGTATGGTACAATTTAAAAAATACATTGAATGATATTTTAATATAGCAAAACTGAGATTTATGAAATAATAATATACAAAGGAATATAACATGTAAAGGAAATTTGACAATTCAATGTGTTTCAAAGTATAATACAATCATATAAGACTTTTATTGTACAAACGGATTAAATCTGGGATTGGGCTATTCTGCATACGTTTAGTTTTGCATCTGGGTTCAGGAATCTTGTTAGTCCTTCGCAAGGTTCTATTATGTTCTCTTTGGGGAATAAATTGTTTGAATTGGTCTGTGAATGATAAAGTTTTCTTATGGGTGGTAGTCGCTTCTTGAAAAAAAAAAGGTTTCGATTAAAAAAAAAAAAAAAAAATCCTCCCTTCTGTCAACATATTTGTGGAGTAAACGCCAAGAATAGTATCCACAAAATAATTTAGTGTCTTTTTTTTTAAGTTAATGTCATGTCATCACCATTTCTTAGTGTTTTATTTTCTATTTTAAATTAACTTATTTCTCTTTGTGCCCGATAAGCGGTTTTCTTCGAAATGATAGAACCAACGTTATGTTACAGATAGATAGGGTCTATTTTACTCAACAAGGAAACAAAGAGCTTGACGTATTGGTGATACAGTCTTATATCCCCCTTTACTGTCTCATAAAACGTTTGCAACAACTGTTCTGGTTGCGTGTTAAAGCCTTTATTCCATTTTAAAATTATAGCTTTAGTGCACATAACCCGACCAGATATTCATTTCATTTTATTCCATTTATTTTCCCCAAAGGCAGTTAAAGAAAAAAAAATTATACAAATACGTATGCTTCATTGAACCATGCCTGCTTGCTTGTTTTGCCTTGTTTGCTCCAGACTGTGGCGATCAAGGCTCTAATCTATTGATATCTCTGGTTAATTATTTGTAATATACAGTGCCTATCAAAAAAAAGGTTATCCAACTTTAAAGGGCTACTATTTCATAACTGTCAACTATGGAGAGCGCAATGTTGGTTGTGAGGAAAGGAGAACACTTCTTCTTTCCATTTGTACCTAATTGTGTTGACAAATGCCATGCATGACTGATCACATTAACTTTAAAGACAACAATGACAAGTTGCACTTTTTCCAAGTTTGAGTGTTATCATGAAGGAACATTGAATGTCTCACTGAAATGGATGAGATCTGTCAATGAAAGTGATCAAATAAACAGGCCAGCCTGCACGACTGCAGGTTTGTGTTAAGGGTTTCCTCTTACTTTTTATGGTCCATATAACCTTCAACATGGCCACCTGCCAGCTCGCAGCGACGGACCATGTCTTCAACGGATCTTCTCACCATATCCGGGTTGTTGAGTAAGGCAGCTACTTCGTCGCGAATGCGTCCTTGCAGCTCCTGGAGATGACGAGGAGGAGTCACATACACCTTGTTCTTTAAGTAGCCCCAGAGAAAATAATCACAAGGTGTGAGGTCTAGTGATCTCGGTGGCCATTCAGTGTCATGGTTGAGGGCAACAACTCTTTCTCCAAAGAGTTCTCTCAGACGATTGCGGACCGCGGCAAGACGATGAGCTGGTGCACCATCCTGAACCCACCAGCCTGTCGCTCACAGTGTTCCTCCAGTTGCGGTGCCACGTCTTCATTGAGCATATGAAGGTACATGTTACCATTCACGTTCCTTTGGAAGAAAAGGGTCCGATAACCTGGCCACTCCCACAAAGGCCAACCCACCAGCCTGTCGCTCAAAGTCGCTCAAAGTGTTCCTCCAGTTGCGGTGCCACGTCTTCATTGAGCATATGAAGGTACATGTTACCATTCACGTTCCTTTGGAAGAAAAGGGTCCGATAACCTGGCCACTCCCACAAAGGCCAACCCACATAGTCCATTTTTCTTTGTTCATATTCACATCGAAGTTGGCCGGGGTGGGGGGGGGGGGGGGGGGGGGTGGCGGGTGTCCTGCAGGGCATATTCAATGACATTATGTGAATTCACCTTGCCATCCATTCCAACATGTCAAAAGCCGGCCTCATCACCAATTACAAGGTTCCGCAAGAAATTTGCATCTCCGTTCATGCGGGCTATCAACCATTTGGAGAATTCAAGTCTTCTGGGGAAATCACGTTCAGTCAGTTGATGTCTGATGTGTACCCTGTAAGGGTGCATATACAAGTCCAGTCTTGTGATGCGATTGAAAGTTGCCGAAGGTAATCCCAATCCATTTCTCCTTGAACATGTTGAACTTGTTCCCCTTGGATGCTGCTAGAGCTGCTGCCTTACTGCTACAATGTTCTGTTTAGATCTTCCAGTGCGCTTTCTCCCAGAATTGCCCTTGTTGCGATTCAGGCTGGTACCATGCTCTTCGTACTTTCTAACATTTGACCAGATTGTCTTTAAGGATAGTGGTTCTCGATCGGGAAAGCGTTCCCTGAAAGCCTCACGAGTCTGTTGCAGATCCCCAGTCTCATGAAACTTAGAAACAACAAAAACTCTCTGCTCAATTGTAATCTGAACCATTTTGTTGATTTTTGCATACGACTTACATCCATTAACAACATGGTAAAAACTGTATTTCAGAGTGGTCATGTTCAGTCACTTCAGTAACAATCAATTTGTTATGTAAGGCATCAGTTGAATAATTAATTTGATTTAAAAAAATCAAATGAATAATTCAACTGATGCCTCACATATCCCAGACATGCATACAATTTATTGAAAAGACCTCCTCTGGTGACAGCATGAACGTGGGTTGAGTGTCTTTGTGCAAGATCTGAAAGTTGGAAAAAGTGCATTTTTGCATTGTCTTATTCAAGAACAATTTTCTCATCAGTGAGTGTCATCTGACATATGAATTTGGTATTAATGAAAAGAAGAAAATTTTGCACTTTCTTTACATGCTAGCTATAATTTTTGAAATTCTGGTGCCTTTGAATAATGCCTGAAAGTTGGATTACCTTTTTTTTTATACGCACTGTACAGGCCACTACTGCTATCAGTCAGCTTAGTGAATGGGATCCATTTGTATGGGATCCATTTGTATGGGGGTCCACTCGCTTATTCATAAGGACCGCTATTCATAGAAAACCGCTATTCATTTAAAAGACATGCGTTATGAATAGCGGTCCTTATGAGTAGTTTTGAATAGTGGTCCTTATGAACGGAAGTCCTCATGAATAGCGAGGTAATTTGTCTTTGGTTTGCTCGCTATGTAGAAGGACCGCTATTCATACAAAACCGCTATTCATTTAGTCACGCGTTATGAATAGCGGTCCTTATGACTAGCGAGGTTACCCCACTCTTCAGTACATGGTTTGCCATAGACTTACGATTGATATCAATCGTAAGATTGATTTATTTATGTTACAGGCCTCAGGTCATGTAAGTAAATTGTGAAAGAAACTGTCTCAAAGCAATTGGAAAGGTTGATCATAAATATCTACATAAGAATTGGTGTATACTGTGAGGTTTTAGAATAATCAAAATGATAAGATATTGGCCAAGTCTCGCTAAAAAGCACATACAGTGCACACAGAAATGGGTATATGGGACTGCACACATGTTGTGGCATGAATGTTGGGCCCGAACGCTTTAGCTATATCTTGTGATATATCGAATATGAGGGCATTTGAAGTGCAATCGTTTTCAGGGGACATTTCTACTATTATGTTTTTCAAACTGACATAAAAGGAATGAGAAAGCTCACAAATTATTTTTCATCTTTCCCAGAACCCAACCTTCTTTTTATTATCTTTGCCAGTAGATACTTTCCTGAGTTTCAGAGTTTTTCTTCCTGTTGAAAGCAAAACCAGATGATTATGGCTTTTAGTATAGACTTTTCCCTGGAAATGTTATGCTCTGTTTAAAAATATATGAGCTTTTTGGACAAAAGTATGAATAAGGAATGTGAAAATTTCTCAATTATCATTTCCTTCAGGTATTCATTTCATTTCTGTTCTAATTCTATATGGAAAGTAAGAAACAACTATTTTAAATTGGGAGTGCCAACGCTATAAATTTATGCTGGATTTCCAAATAACGCGTGATTACGAACAAAGTAAACTTTTTTCTAAATTTGTAAAGTTCTCTTAAAATTACATATTCCACAAAGTGTATGGCGTACTATCATATAATTCAATCCTCTGAAAGAAAAATATAATTTATATTGTTAGTATTAGTAGTATTACACTTTAAAAAAAAACGTCTAGTCTTCTTAATCAGATTCTCGTCATTCTGACCTGGATTCTGTTCATTTTGACCATGTTGACCAGGATTCTGTTCACTTTAAATCCAAAGCTGGTAGTTTTGACTCAAACAGTGCAGGTGCCCGTGGAAATAGTTATTGTAGTCAAATCTGACTAGACTCTAGTCATATTTGACTAGATTGTTTTTAGAGTTATAGTATCAGTATTGATATTAGTATTAGTATTAGTATTGGTATTAGTATTAGTGACTATCAGTGTCATAGAAAATGATCAAAAATTTACCCCTACTAAATGTTGCCCGCTTTGATTTAAACTTCAAGGGACGTAATTTCTTACATTCTAAGCCTAAGAAATAACCATTCAGCTACTTTCACAACCGCGTCATAATGTCAAATTGTACTGTTAGATCAACACTTTTGAAATGCAAAAATTTCCCCGAGCATGAGCTGGAGGTGTTGCGTTTCATCGCTTCCTAATCAAAACGATAAACAACGTATTTCCTGGCATCTGCAGACATTCCCCGATTAGATAATTATTCCACTCTACACTGTTTTATGTTAGAAAACAATGATCTCCCTTATATAGAATTAATAGAAAACAAAACTATATAATTGATGAAATACTAGAATGCGAACATACCTTCTTGAGTCCGTGTGGAAGGTAATGTTCAAGTCTTCGGGTTTTTATTTCTTTTCTTTCTTTTCTTTTTTTCTTCTTTTTTTTAAATTAATTTTCTTTTGCTTGTCGGCTCATTCCCAATGCATTTTTTCCCTACACATGCTTTCTTGATTTCGAAGTGTTAATAGATTATAAAAGCAATTAGCAATACACTTCAGATTCAATTACGGTAACTTTTCAATGGGAGGGGACGAAGTGTAAGAATGTAATATTTGTCTCGCAGCTGACTCGCAGACTTTTTTGTCATATAAAACCTTTTTTAAAAACTGGTTAAACCCATTTGCTCCATATTCACAGTCATGCAGGCACCATTTCAGATTCTTGTAGCCCACTGTGTCTCCATCAGTGTTATTAAAGTGTCATTTTGGTGAACACTTGGAGTCATTGTGATTACTTTTGCCCAGATACCCATCTTTATGCTTGGATGACATGCAAAAGGCCATCGAGTGAGCATGGCGAGGGGAAGGGGTGGGAGTAGTCTGCAAGCGCAAACCCTAATATGTCACTTTTATTAAAGAAAATCATTGTGTCTTGACAGAAGCTTAACCCAGGTTCCTACTGGTCTAGGCGTTGTGGCGTAATCCAGCTAACAGTGGAAGTTATAAACTGATTCAGCGGACCCAGGTTCGAGCCTGAGTCACTTCTTTCGGATGGTGACGTTAAAGGTCGGTCCCCAGACGTAAATAATCATATCTGATTGATAACGTCTGTAAAAACCCAAATACACACACACACACACACATGGTCGAGTCAGGAGCAGCTATAGTACAGGGCCTATGGTAGTCTTACAGTATAAAATTTCATTTTACAGCATTGAGTAGGTGCATGTGCCAGCCGTATTAACTACGTCACTGAGTAGATATCCACATTAATGTTCCTTTCGCAATGCAAATGTACGTAAATGTATTATTCATTAATATTATTATGTATTATTAAAAACACAGACGAGTAATCACATACAACTTGCCATAGATGGCGCTATATTTCACCCTCTCCCAGAGCCATCCATACAGAATGGATGGCTCTGCCCTCTCCCTCTACTTCTCTCAGTCCCCCCCCCCCCCCTCTTCTTTTTCTCTCCCCCTCTCTTTCTCTTTCTCTCTCTCCCTCCCTCGCTGATGATTATATTCTCTTTACATGGTAAGAGAGCAAATTATGTGCATACATAAAAAACTTTGGGGCCCTCGTTTGGGGCTCGGGGGGGGGGGGGGGCATACCGGACAGCTTCGTTCCAGCTGACAAGATTTTTGTGAATGACATGGATGGTCTAAGTAACTTTAAGGGGTCAAATTTCATATATAAAATGGGGTGACTAATTCGGGACAGGTTCCTGGCCTATTAAGAGGCGTTAAAAATCATGTGCGAAATCAACATCGTTACGTTAGGCTGTCTCCCCCCCCCCCCCCCATCCGAAAAACGGATCGACGCAGTAGCGTGTCTAGGGGGCAGGGGGGCACATGCCCCGGACGGCACTTAGAGGGGGCGCAAAAAACGCAAAAGAGAGAAAGAAAAAAAAAGGGAAAATGAAGAAAAACCACAATCCTTCAGGATTATGCGCCCCCCCCCCCATGGTATCGTAGATTCATTACAAATACAGTATTTGAGGGTTTAAAATGCGAAAATTTTCTAAAGCTCAGTCGCTTTGCTCCCTCTCATAATTATTGTCTTTCAGGATCTCGTAATTTCGCACCCCCAGTATACAGTTCTTAAATAGCTTTTTTTTAAGGGTTCAAAAATTTCCAAAATGAATATGTAATTAACGTTACTTTGCTCGTTATGATATAAGTTTCATCTGCCTCTTGATAATTATTGCGCCCCCAACATAGGATAAAATGCATAAGACAGCATTTGCAGAGGTTCAACATTTAAAAGAAATCTCAACTTTCAGTCGATTTGCTAAATTCCTCGACTATTTCTCAAGGGTTTTCGTTAATTTTGCTCCCAATTTTAGAAGGGAGTGAATAGAAAACCGTTTATCAATGTCCCTCGCTTCCGCCCAAAATTGTTACAAGATGATTTTGACAATATTTTTTATTGACAAGCCTGCATGCTGCTCAGTCATCTTTGGAAGCACGGTTATGAATAAGGTATATCATTGGACAGAATATAAGTTGCTTATTACTATAAAATAAATTTCAAGCTCACAGAGGTTATAACTCTTTAATTAGAAGCTACCAAAGTTGGATACACTTTTTTATACGCTCTGTAGATTTTTCTTGTGATTATTGATATACACCTTTCTACCTTGCCTTGACCTTTACTTATGCTGATAAAGGCCTATTGTTATTGTTCCTTTTTCAAATTCCTTGTCATAAATATTTGGGTAACCCGGAATAAGGCATGTCTGATTAACCTCAGTAGCCGCAGACCTTCAAAATAAGGAAGTATGTATTGACCTATGAAATGTAAAATAGAACCGTGGGAAAACAAACAGTACAATTAGTCTGCGAGTCTAATTTTGCACCCCAAGAAAGTTACAATACTCAAGATTGTACTAGGTAAATTTTACTTGAATTGAATGACACACTTTGGAGTTATTAAGGTTGTAATGCAAAAAAATGTTTTTTCTCTACACCCAGAGCATTTTGGGCAGCAAAGCTTGGTTTAGGGGCAATTTGGTGTTATTTATTCAGGGGCGTGTTACACCCCATTCCCGATGGAAATTTTTGTCAGTTTTTTATATTTTTATAATGTACACCCATACGTCTTCCTTCTGACAAAATTTGGTCCGTGGGCCTTTAGGGGAAACATTTTTCCCAATTTATAGGGGCGGTCTAACAACCCATCCCGGCGGAAAATTTTGTCAGTTTTGGTGTTTTGGTAATGTATAGTCATACACCTTCTGACAAAGTTTGGTGCATATGTCAGATGGGTTGAAATGACCCCACTTTGGGGCCTTTTGGGGGGACTCTGAAGGCGAACCTGGCGGCTTCGCTCGAGCTTTTTGTGAATGACATGGACGGTCTAAGTAACTTTAAGGGGTAAAATCTCATATGTAAAATTGAGTGACTATTTCGGGACAGGCTCCTGGCCTAAATGGTTTGAAGCCCGTTTATTGTATTTTTCATGTTGAATGGCCGTTCATTTCATTTCATTTCATTTCATTTCATTTATTTCCATATTCAAATTCAAAAGATAAAAACAACATGAAAAATACAAACGAGAACAAATACAAACATGATAAAAATACATTTTGTGACGATTGACAACAAGGAGAAAAACAACAACAAAATAAACTTGATACGATTAATCACACCAACAGCCTTTGCTATTTTAGACGATATATCATTTACATGTTCTTTCCAGGTAAGTTTTTCATCAATTCCTAAGAATTTAGTTTGCTGTATTCTTTTAATGTTGCTATTGCCAATCTGAATTTGTATTACTGGATTATCTAATGTAAATTTTTTTTATTTAAAAATCATGTAAGAAGTTTTTTCCAAATTAATTATCAAACGGTTTGCTATAAACCACTTGTGAACATTCTGCAATTCAGTATTTACAATAGTAACTGTTTCATTTATGTCCTGCCCTGAAATAAATAAATTAGTGTCATCTGCGAACGTAAGTGAATGAAAATAATTATTAACATATTGAAAATCATTAACAAATAATAAAAATAGCAAAGGCCCGAGTTGTTCACGTAACAACTATGTCGAAATTGATAATTATGACAACAAAAATCGGTAGAAAAATGTGTTAGATCCGAGAAAATCCGTGCTGAAGGCTCATTAGCATAATTATATCGGTGAGCAACAAGGGTTATCCTTCTACCATTTCGGGATGGGTTGCCAGACCGCCCCTAAAAATTGGGGAAAATTTTTCTCCTTAAGGCCCGTCGACCAAATTTTGTCAGAAGGAAGAGGGATGGGTGTACATTACAAAAATATAAAAACTGATAAAAATTTCCATCGGGAAGGGGGTGTAACACCCCCTGAATAAAAACATCAAAGTGCCCCGAAACCAAGCTTTGCTACCCAAAATGCTCTGGATGTAGTGAAAACCCCCTTTTCTGCATTATAACCTTAATAATTCCAATGTGTGTAATTCATTTCAGGTCAAATTTATTTAGTACAATCTTGGGTAATGTAACTTTCTTGGAGTGCAATTTGGTGTCAAATGATCATTTCAATAATAACTTATTAAATTGTGAAAATTGTATTGCTTTCCCAAAAGTAGTCAAATGATATTGTCAGGATTATTAAACACACCCATTGTCCATCTGCGCCTGTTTGACAAGGAATAATAGAGAGCTTGCAAGGTATTTGTGTAATTAACACATGAATGGTAAATTTCAGCATGGCAGCCACATAGCCCAGATACTTAACAAGCCCCTGCATTATCATGTCTTGTCAAACAGGTTCAGCAGATGGACAATGGGTTGACTTTTTCGGGACATTATCATCAAAAACAAGTTGCAATAACTGTTATAAGCTACTGAAATCATTGCATCTGATTGGCTGAGAGCAAATTTGTCATCGAAATGTGGCAGTTATTACTGAAAACAATAGACCTGTTCACAAATATATTCAAATTTTATTCATGCTTTTAAAAGAAAGGTTGTTCTTAACAACCTGAAAGCTTGTCAGAAGCTTGTCAGACATAGCAACAAGTAATGTATGCAAACTAGATTCCAAGTATTGTAGTTCATTCATTAATAACAGGTTAATGGTTACCTCTTCACTAGGTCCCCAGGAAAGAAACATCCATAAATCTGAATAACTTTGTGAACAGGTCTGTTTTTTATGAAACGGGACCCTGGACAACTAACACCAGGATAACTAACTCCGAATGCAGCTTTCCCCGGACAACTACCCACTCGGACAACAGCCCCATATACATATAGGCCATGAGCCTGTCCCGAAATAGTCACCCCATTTTACCTAAAATGTTTGACCCCTTAAACTTACTTAGACCATCTAAATCATTGACAAAAAGGTTGTCAGCCTGAACGTAGCCTCCGGGTTTAGCCCCCAGAGCCCCCAAAAGAGACCCCAAAGTCGGGTCGATTTCACCCCATCTCCCCCATGCACTAAACTCTGTCAGTAGGAAGCAGTATGACTGGACAATACAAAAGACAAAAGATGGGGTGTCAGACGGCACCTAAAAATTGGGGTAAATTTTTCCCCTTGAAGCCCAGGGACCAAATTTTGTCAGAAGGAAGAGCTATGGATGAACATTCCAAAAATATAAAAACTGACAAAATTATCCATCGGGAAGGGTGTGTTAGACCCCCAGAAATGAAAACCCCAAAGTGCCCTTTGACAACACTTTGCCCCCCCCCCTCAAAAAAAAAAAACTCTATATGTAAAGAAAAAAGGTGTTATATTCCATTCTATTCAAACTTTCATGACATAATTTTGAGTATAATAATCTTCTTGCGGTTCATTGTGGTAATAATTGGTCTCTTGATTAAATAAGTTATTAAAATGTGAAAAATGTATTGCTTTTTCAAAAGTAGCTGAAAAAAATATTGTCAGGATTATGTAAACACACCCACTGTCCCTCTTCACCTGTTTGACAAGGTATAATAGAACAGCTTTTCAGGTATCTGTGGTATGTGACTGCCAGGCTGAGCAGCTTCCCTATTATGCCTTGTCAGATCGATGCCGTTTGTCCATTTTGAATGGGGATGGATGTTGGATTAAAATAGTTTTCCGATATTTTTTCCAAAAAATTTCCAACAAGCAAAATGAATCCCCCTCCCCCAATTTGCTGAAAACGATAATGAAACAAGCAATGAAAACAGGACATAATTGAGCAAACTACATTACTACACCACCAACCTCTCAAGGAATTAGATGATTTGATATAAGATATATAGATGAGGAAAAGACTCAGGAGCTAGCAGGGTGAATCTTTAGACTCTTGAAGGAAACTTACTTCCAAAGTTCAAACCCATGATCAAATATTTTGGACGAGGGCCTCTCCTTTCTTTTTTAATCTCTCTCTCTCTCTCTCTTTTTTTTTGGGGGGGTTGATTGGCGGGCATCGGTTACGCGGTATTGCTTTGGTCATATCATCTTCTTTTTACGTTCCCTTTCCTTTTCTCTCTATTTCTCACTTTCTTTTTTTTTTTCACCATTCAATCTAGGGGCACATAAACTATGCCCCCAATAGCTATGCCACTGCTGACTCAGCTATCATACATTTTCTGTCAAACTGTTAAGCTGATATCATTTATCTATCTTCACTGTAAATTTTGGAGATTTTTTTTCTTTTTAATGATTTTTTAAAAAAGAAAAAAATATTTCCCACTGAAATCAAGACTATGGAGCACATAATGAGGGAAAGTGGGACAGTTCGCAATTCCTCGATCTACGCCAGTGTTTGCATGAAATAAAAGTAGAGTTCTCAACTAAGTTTGTCCCCATAGCAGCTCTGACACTCCTGAAGGAGACTGGGACCAAAGGCTCGGTAAGTTTCTTCATTCACATCACACAACAATACGAGTCATACGACCCTACCACGATCAGAGTTTGGAAAGAAAATATACTAAGATTATGTGATTAGATATGGAAATTTAGATATGTTATAATAATATCAAAGTAGACGGCTTTCTAGTCTGAACATATCGACTCTGGAGTCTGGACACAAGACCGATTGCCCGACTGTTCCCGATAAGTTGCCGATTAGGGCCTTTTCTCAAACTGGAAGCCTTATGTTATTTTATATTACACTTCTGAACCTGAATCAGAACGATTTTGATATTATGAATGAATTTCTTTCAAGATTTCATAGGACTGTGAATCATCCCATTTCTCTTAACTTTTGAACTTATCTGTGAATATGTTTTTTATATACTTTAACATTTTAAAGAGAGTGGAAATAAATAAATGAAATAAAAGGAAAGATCTGGTTGTGGAAGGTTTGCTATAGTCTTAAATTGATTTTTTTTAAATTATTTTACTAGCGCGTAATATATATTGAAGAGCGAAATCGGTATATTGCCATATCATGGTAACCTTAATAGGCTCCATACAAATATTATCACCTTAGATCATCATTTTCATGCATCCACATTTTATGCATTCACATTTTATGCCTTTGTGTATGAAAAAACTGAAGCCAGGGCGTCGGCTTCTGTACGCAATTCATTATTTATCTTTGGGGAAAAAATAGAAAATGCTATTATCTTCACCTGCGAAGGAAGAATAATTCAGTCCGACATGCAAGCATAGACGTACAAGCCGAGGGGAGCTAAAGGCTGCAGCCAGCGAGAATTTTGAAAATGCCAATATTAGGGCAACTGTCTCATCATGTTGGGGCAAGGAGGAGAAAGAAGAAGAAGAAGAAGAAGAAGAAGAAGAAGAAGAAGAAGAAGAAGAAGAAGAAGAAGAAGAAGAAGAAGAAGAAGAAGAAGAAGAAGAAGAAGAAGAAGAAGAAGAAGAAGAAGAAGAAGAAGAAGAAGAAGAAGAAGAAGAAGAAGAAAAAGAAGAAAAGGAAAAAGAAAAGAGGAAAAAGAAGAAGGAGAAGAAGAAGAAGAAGACAAGGAAAAAGAAAAGAGGAAAAAGAAGAAGAAGAAGAAGAAGAAGAAGAAGAAGAAGAAGAAGAAGAAGAAGAAGGGGAAGAAGAAGAAGAAGAAAAAGGGGAAGGAGAAGAAGAAGGAGGAGGAGGAGAAGAAAAAGATGAAGAAGAAGAAGAAGAGAAAAAGAAGAAGAAAAGGGGAGCAATTAAGAAGAAAATAAGAAGAAATAGAAATTAAGGAAAAGATAAAGAAGTAGAAGAAGTGGAAGAAGAATTTCAAGGGAAATGATCAAATAAAATTCAGGCTTTGAATAAAAAAAAAAAACCCATCAGAATGACGTTGCCATGATGCCGTCTTGTATCTATTGACCAAGCACCACTGGATTGTCTTCTTAATATCATTATTACTATAATCATTATTATTGTTGTTGTTGTTTTATGCAAAACACATTTATAATTATCTAAATGTAAATTTATCATAGAATACTACAAAGGGTATTGTTAGCAGTACGTTTTTGCTCTACGTTCTCCCCATTTTCATCCATTCATAAAGCACAAATTTATTTTCTAGACCAATCAGATAAAATCCTTATCAACAACCTCAGTCACAATGTCAACTGGGAAGAGTAGACCCGAGCTCAACTACGAAGCTCGGGTGAACTTAGCAACAGCCTACCGTGCCTGCAACCACTACAACCTAAATCAAGGTATCTTCAACCATATAACGCAGAGGGCGCCTGCCAAGGATGGAGAAGGAGATATCATGCTTGTGATTCCTTATGGACTATTGTGGACAGAGGTAGGCTGTACAGATCGAGAAAATTTCTTGCCATTTCACTTTGTTTTTTCGTTTTTGCATTTAATCCATCATGATAACTTGGGGAACTTTGTATTCAACTAATGATTTTAATATTTCAATATTAGTATTTTCCCCTATATACTTAAATGATAAATAGATTAATAATAACAATTATTATCTGTATCAGACATCTGAGCTGTGGTTTTACAAAATTGTATTCCCCTCGTCTTTGCTGCAAACCTGGCAAAGAGGGTAATATTCCTTGAATCACCCTCTTTCACAAAAGCCTATGGACGTAATAAAGCCTTGTATTTTCCCTGGTCTAACATCCGGGAACTAGGAGATCAGCTACAGTCATACGCGGCCGGTGTAGCGGCAGATTTGGTTTCCGGCAGATTCAGTACTAAATACCGAACCGTATCTGCCGTCACTCCGGTCGAAGCTAGCAGTAGGCCTACAGCTAGCTGCGCACAAATTATCATGCGACGCAATTATTGCGCATTATTTTGGACTGGATACGTGACATTACAATAGCTATCAGTAAGAAGATGTCATGTAGGCTTGCTCTAGATGTATGATGTGGATAATAATAACAATATTGACTGGCTCCTACTTTCGAGAGATACGACATATATCGCTCTCACTAGATCCACATCACCCTCGTCTTCGACTCGGGTAATATGAATCTAGTTCGGGGAATATATGTCGTATCCCCCTCAAGGCCAGTCAATATTATATAAATGATTTTCAAGTTCAGTAAGTCAATATCATATACATATAACTAGCATTTGCCTATATCTTCACATATTTCAACCAAGCTAAAGCAATGATTTCTTGTAAGCAAATAATAATAATAATAATAATCTTTTTAAAGTCCACTCCAAATTTTATTAAGTTAAACCGAAATGGAAATTCTTTTTGCCCAATTGATCGTGAGCCCGGCAGCCACTGAGCAGCGCCAGATCGACGTTGCTCTATCCCTTATTGTTGAACGCCAAACAAGGTAGCAGCAACTCCCATCTTTTAACGTCTTTTGGTATGACGCGGCCGGGGTTCGAACCCACGACCTCCCGGTTGTGAGGCGGACGCTCTACTGACTGAGCCAACACACCGGTCTCGGCAGACGAGCAATTGCTCAGAAACGTATTATTAGTATGTGCTAATTTAAAGTAATTTAGTTGAAATCAATTAAAATCAAAAGCAAAAATCCTCCTCTTTTATGCAAGGCCTTCCAGATAAGCAAATGGTTGTTTGAAAAAAGAGCAATTGCATATTTCACCAAGCTATTGCAAGACCATTCGCATTATTTTATTCAAAATCCTCTAAAGCAAGTGGATCTATAAAATGTGCTTTATACATAACTAAACGCACATCTTCATGAACAGATATCACTGATGTCCACTTGACCCGTTGCTTGTTTATGAATAAAAGCTGAGAGTCGAAGCATATCTTTTTTTAATAAAAACAATAGGTTGATAAAATGCAATTACTCTTTTTTCAAACAATCATTCGCTAATCTGGAAAGCCTCGCATAAAAGTGGAGGTTTTTTGCTTCATTTTAATGTCAATTATACAATTGCCTAGGGTTCCCCTCCCAGAATTAATGCTTCTGGATAAAGATACGGCAGGAGAATAATTATATGTTTGTTTGTTTGTTTGTTTTTTATTGTATTAATGTAGGCCACCGCCAGCAGTCTGATTGGTGTCGACTTAGACACCGGCGAGGTGGTCGAAGGAGAAGGGAAGGTCGCACTGCAAGTTAGTTCCATCCACCGTGCGATCCATAAGGCACGGTACCCCACTGACGGTACAACTTGCATCATGCACACACATCAGCCATACACCACTGCATTAGGTAAGCCCACGGCAAGCCTTAAGATGGCGCCTGCATAAAAAGCGTCAACTCCACCGTTGGGTCAAAGCGATTCATTCATTTTCAGTTAAGCCTGGCGTCCACTAAAGCGCCGACAAGATTAGGAAGGGTTGCGGAAGGAAATTATGTCATTTCGGCATTCTTTCCGCGCAAGCCGCGGAAAAAGTGTGTGCATCATCGTTTCTTGGGACATTACCACGAATCTCTGCGTATTGACTGCAGTCATACCTGGGAGTGTCCTAGGAATCAATCGGGAAGGTCGCGAAATGCCGCAGAAAATGCTGATCGTAGCAGGACAGCGCGGACACATCTAGGATCACACCAGGAGTGGTAAAATCACGGAATAGGACAATCAGGATGATTTTCCGACAACCATTTAGATATGCGGACAATATCAGGAAATAATGCAAGGTTATACATTCGGCGCCGACTTTGGTTTTTTTTCCTCATATGCATGCTAGCCGTCATGGAGATCACACCAGTTGCCATTCATCTTGCTGTATTGCTTCAAATCCAAGCTGAGAGAGATACTCAACTATATAGCCCTGTTGCCTCTTCCGTGTCTTGACCATAAATGATGGCAGCGGCTTCGCGCACTCACTTATATAGATCCGCATCGGCTCCGCGCTTTCCTAAAACATTCTGCGTGGCTTCGGCTTGCATTCGCGAACCTGCCCGGCACCGCGGAGGCTTTCAGGAGCGTTTCCTGAGGAGGCAGAAGTGTTAAAGAAAGGCGGGATGTCCTGACGATGTCCGCACGACAATGCAGACAAGTTGCCGAAGGTGTCAGGAAGTTCGTTTCCGCGTCCAAATTTTGGTCGTGACCAAAATTTGGACGCGGAAATTTTGCCCTCTCCCGAAAGTGCGGAAACGCCGGAAAGTGTTTAGGAATGATAAAGACAGTGAACGGAATCTTTCAAGAATATGAGGATAGGTTGCTGAATGAATGCGGATTTACTAATTTTGCATTCCGCGTCTTGTCCGCGCCCTAGTGGACGCCAGGTTTAATAGTAGCCTTTGTGCACAACTGGCGAAGAAAATCATTGACTAAACATGAACCAATGGATATCTTTATAGTTTGTTTGTTTACGGACCAGAGTTGTGGTCTGTACAGATGTACGGAGCAAAAACGCATTTTCTAATACTCAGTCTTGATATCTTCCAGATGGGATGCCTGTTGAAGACGGGGGGGGGGGGGGGTCATTTCTATTGCACAAGTAATGCAATGCAATGTTTGCCCTCTTCCGTTTGCATTCACATTTTGTATATCACCTTCTTATGAAGACCTCGCTATACTCGCTGACGCACACCTCGCGTGCAGTAGTCAGTAGCCTATGGAAACAGTAATAATCGCCCCTAACAGATGGTGGCCTAATGTGAGAGTTAGTCAATATTCAGACAGGCCAATTTGCTTTACTGAAACATGTTCATTATGTTCATCCTACCATATTATTTCATAATCTTCAGCGTGCGTGGATGACCCGGAACCATTAAAATTTGATCTTCACCAAAGTATGATGGTGTTCTATGGCAAGGTGGCGTATGATTACCACTACTCAGGTTTGGCTATTGACGAGGCCGAAGGATACAGACTGGCAAAGGTATTTTAAAATTTCAGCACACTTATTCCTTTTCAATTTGTCGTTTCATTCTCTTTGACTGCAAACATGAACAAAAATGACCCTACATGTCAAATTCAACCGCTATAACTGCTATTTCTACTACCATTAGCAATAACTTCTTTTGCAATATTTTATTAGATTTCTTAGATTTGAGGTGTCAAATATTTATCGTATATCATAGATGTACATGTCTTCCTCATGTCTTTTTTCTATACCCTTCTTCTCCCTCTCTTCCAGGCGCTTGGTGATAAGAGTGTTTTGTTGATGGGTAACCATGGTGTCATGGTGGTTGGTACGAGGGCCTGTGATGCTTTCCGTCTTCTCTTCTTCCTTGAGGCTGCAGCAAAGAATCAGGTAAGGAACAGGGACATCGTTAGTAGTCAGTTGTCTCGATCCAACCGATTAAGAATATTGCTCTCCTCAAACAAGTAGTTATTGTCGGCAATTTTTATAAATATCCTTTCGTTCCCTTGTAACTTGTAAGGATATGGAAAATTTTGCCTATTTTGTCAATTTGTTTTATTTTGTCGTAACCTCTCTTAACAAATTGAATAATGTGAAGATTTAGGTTTGCTTTATATTTTCACTCGTATGAAGATCAGCAAAAGCAAAGATGGAAAGTCAGAGACGTGTTTTTCTTGCCCTGGAAAATTCTACGTAATGAGCTTTTTTAGATGCTGAAACTTGTTGGTAAACTTGTATAGGGATTTTGGTGTCGTATATAGCATAGATTGAAGCCGGCATATGCCAACGTCCGTTGGAAGGCCCGGGGACAAATCTTATCACTCAGGGCAACCCTTTCTATCTATGGCGGATATCGCCCCTCATTTAGGTTCACTAGACCGACAGCCCATAAGACCGACAATGTCACGGTCTCCTGACCATTTATGACAACTTTTTGAGGGTTCACTAGACCGACGGCCCACGAGACCAACAGCCCACATGACTGAAAATGTCGATCTCGTGGGCCTTCTAGCCCCTCTCTGTCTGACTGGCTTTCTGTCTATTTCTCTCCCCCCCCCCCCCCCCCCCCCCCCCCACCCTCCTACTGATTCGTCCTTTCTCAACTCTAACTCCTATTCTCTTCCTGTTCCCTCCTTTCGAAAAACCGCCCATACCCATCATAGTCTTGTCCGCCAGGATGAAACCAAACATAATCTTACCTCTATCCTGAACCTCTGACTACTGTCTTTCACACTCATCGTGTCATTCTGTCAACATTCATTTACAGGTGCTGGTTCAGTCAACAGGTATGAAGATGCGCTCTGTGCCTGTAGAGATAATCCAAAAAATCGCTGGACCAAGACCACCTGGTGAAGACCATCAACTTCTCTTTTTCGATGCACTCAGGAGAAAGTTTGCCAATCAAATGCCGTGCATTATGGACTAAACTTGTGCTCTATAAATGTACAGAAGTGGAAATATACTAAAGTGTAGGAGACATCATTATTCTCTTCGTTTTGGAGTGTAACTACACTCTCAAAATAATGGAATCAACTCTTTAAAAAAAGAGTAATTAAACCACTACTTTGGAGTAGATTGTGATACAATTTGGAGTGAATTCGATTCCAAAGGAAGTGACCCCTATAAGAGTGGATTTCCACTCTTATACGTTCCCATGGACCGTTCATTTTCTTGATTACAATCACCCGTTATTTGAATAACAGAAATTTCGCTGTCCATACGATGTGAGATATTTTTGAAGTGGTTACCTACGGATGAAAATCCGACACTGTTTTTTTTTTTGGGGGGGGGGGGCGAAGTGCCCTATCTGCGACATTGTAACTTAGAAGCCAATCTATAGGGCGGGCCCTAGGATAGCCTGTAATCAAGGCGATTGTGCTGCTCTGTCGATCCCCTGGTCGATCCTCGAAACGCGCGGAATAGTCCTGATTATTGCGCGGGAAGTCTTGCTCCATCACAACACCTTTCAGCACCCATCATCGTTACTTGTTGTTTTTTCTAATTTTTAACTTTGAAATCTTTCGTCAACTTTCTACGAAAATTTTTAATGAATAATTCAGTTCCTGGTAGAGAAAATGAACCAGTCAGAAGCTTCTGTGATATGGCATGAAGAGACCGTTCAGCTGATTCCAAACATGGGAGAAGTAAAAATCTGTTATCGCAAATAGAAAATGATAATTTCCACATATAAGAAAAATATGACTGTTGACCATTTGATGAGCAAACATTTATTTGTGTGTGGATTTTTTATCAAGAAAAAGGAAAATTATAGATACTTTCAACTTTATCCCGCTATCTACCCTTTTTTGGTACCCACTGAATAATGGACGAGCTCAATCTTTTCCGTTACGGTTCCTTTTGCTTGATTGGTTAAACGCACTGAACATAGAGTTGCAGTGGGTTAAACCACTGAACTCTACACTACATGGTATAGAGTTGCAGTGGGTTAATTTGGTTAAACGCACAATAAGTTATACTGCCTTATTTGGGAAGGTTGTTGAATGATTAATGACCTCTTAGTCGTCTTCAGTATAAAATCTTGAATATTGATTACGTTGACGGGTGCTATGATGGAGCAAGACTTCCCCGCAATAATCAGGAATATTCCGCGCGTTTCGAGGATCGACCAGGGGGGTCGACAGAGCAGCACAATCGCCTTTATTAAAGGCTAGCCCTGGGAGTGCAGGGGGTACATTCTCCCGTCCAAACAGAATTTGCTGTAATTTACACGATAATCGCTTGGACAGAAAAAACACATTCCTATCGATAATATTGTTGAATTTCAGGCAAAAAAAAATGTCATTTAGTATGTTGAAACATTGCCAATGATAAAATGATTCCAATGATCTGATGAAGACACGATATTGTGCCTGAACGATATGTTTCAGTGTATAATAAGTTTGCTGCGATATGTCTTGCTTAGTGCTGTTATTATATTGGGGTTTTCGCTTGCACAAACACTGCTTACATTATTTAGTGCAAATGCATGCTTTGATTTTCATTTCTTTTTTTAGTTGAATGTTGTAATAATGATTACATCAATATGCTTCCATTTTTGAAAATTACATTTGATTTAGAATAATCATCGCCGGGCTTGATTATAAAGGAATGAACATTTCTTCTTGTGATATATGAAGGAGAATATATTGATTATCTTAACCGGAAACAAACGATATGAATATACTGGAGTTTACTGAAATAAAACATTAAATAACACTTTAATTGATGCTATGATTGTGGTTGTTAATTTTGTGCATCACAATGCAAGTGATAAATTCATGTTTCGGTTTAATCTAATGCTGTCATTTTATGGGAAGGGAGAATGCAATGCACATAAATATGCTTGAAACTCTTTTCACCAACCAATTTTGAAGCTATATCTTATCTCATATTACAAATTCGACATAATTTCCTCTCCTTGTGGAATGAATTTTTATAAAGCCTCAAATAAAACTTGATATTAAAGACGAAGAAATAAATCCAAAAGAATAACTACCGCATATATCTACGACTAGAATTTGGGAGAGATTGCAAATATAAGATATGAAAATTCCTGATTGAGATCCCATGAAGTCACATGAATAATAATATCAAACTTGTGGGAAATTGTCAGCCTTCTAGTCGGAAAAGTACAGTCGAATAGTTGACATTGCACAAAATAATGCTCCAGACTTATCTATACATGTACTCTATATGCTGATTCCTGATTGGCCTTCCAGACACTTTTCAGAGGGTATAATTTAGAGACCTTCCTTTTTCTATCTTCTCTTATCATGTTTATGTACTTCTTCGTTTTGTGGGCCTCATTAGCCTTTTGGTAGAACTGTCTTCTTTTCTATATTTTCTTATGTATTATGGTTTTTTTCGGTCTGGGGCTGTCGGTCTAGTGGGCCGTCTGTCTCGTGCCGTCTGTCTCATGGGCTGTCGGTCTACTGGAATGACCCTTCCCCCCCCCCCCCCCCCTCACGAGACCGAAAATGTCGGTCTAGCGGGCCTTCTGTCAAATGTTTTGAAGGTTTACTGGACAACTCACGAGACCGACAGCCTAACGGGCTAATAAGGCTAATAGGGGTATTTTCCGGCCGCTGAAAAGCATGTCTTTTCTGTTCTAACTTTCAGTTTTCCTTATCATAATTTTGATTGCTAATAACTCAAAAATTATACGTCGTATCAGACTGAGGTTTTTACCTTGTAAAGTTGAAGAGTGTCAAATTTATTGGGAGCAAGTTTCATGACATTTTTCTTAATACTTTTTTAAAATATTGCTCTGAATATCTAATTAGATTTTCCACTTTTTGAAAAATTGAGGCCAATTTTCATTGTTGTTGCAGCTGTCGTTTCTGCCAACCATTTGCTGTCCAGCATCATTAATGATTCATGACTCGGCTGTTGCTAAACAAACAGTCTGGTCTCGGCTCGCTGGGTCGAAATTTTCAAACATTTTCCAGGAATTTTATGTATGGTATCTTTTTTGAGCACTAAAAAATATAAAGGAAAAAGGTGACCTGATGGAAGCATGAAATAATCATTATCTTTATCCTTCTATCATTTCTCTCTCTCTATCTTTCTTTATGTTATTCCTTGTTTTTATCCTTTTATCAATTATATTTCCGGAGAGGGTGCACAGGAATGATTTGAGAGAGGGCGCACGACAACAGTTGCACGCGACTGATTTCGAGCTCCCGAATTTGAACAATTTTTTTGCGATTTTCATCCTAAAGAACTTCTGATATTTCATTTTGAGCTCAACTGGATTCATAAATAAATACGCAAGCTTTTGTTTATCTGAGTATATTTTTTATTTCTTTAGTACAACACGAGGATTTTCACATTTTGGATTGCCTATTGATTTTACAATACAACATGCAAGCAGCTAGCTTTGCGACCATGGCGGCACCGCCCGAGGCGCCACAAGATCGAGGTAACCCAGTCTTCGTCATGCATAATAACATTCCAGGAGAAACTAGAGTTGAACTTGAGGAGATGTACAAATCTATTTGCAAGATTGTAAATACCAAAGACATTCATGGTATACAGAAAATAGGAGGATTGTGGCGGCTGTATGTTACAGAACGCAAAAACAGAATAAAACTGATCACGGAAGGGATACAGATAAGGGATACATCAGTGAGAGTTTATGATAAGAACCCCTATCTCCCACACGAAAGTGAGAACGCAACGCGTGTCTTGATAAAGGACATTCCACTTTCGGTCCACGAAAGTGTTATTCTGGACGAGTTGGAGAGCAGACATTGCAAAGTAAATGGCCCTATGATGTACCCTAAACTTCGTGTTGACGGGAAATTAACCCAATGCCTCACAGGAGATCGAGTAATGTATATAGACCCACCCACCTTACCCCTCCCGAGATTCATGCGTTTTCATAACTTCAAAGCCCGAGTTTTCCATAATGGTCAACCCGACACCTAGTCAAACGTGATGTGTTCACACTGTCTCCAAGCCGGACACCATCGCTCCAGATGCAACAATGAAATGGTATGTCGACTTTGCCGGACGCCAGGTTTAATAGTAGCCTTTGTGCACAACTGGCGAAGAAAATCATTGACTAAACATGAACCAATGGATATCTTTAGGAAAGCGCGGAGCCGATGCGGATCTATATAAGTGAGTGCGCGAAGCCGCTGCCATCATTTATGGTCAAGACACGGAAGAGGTAACAGGGCTATATAGCTGAGTATCTCTCTCAGCTTGGATTTGAAGCAATACAGCAAGATGATCGTGCCGGATTATAGAATGTCAAATACTTTCATTAAAGTATATAATTGTAAATATATATGCTCCAAATATTCATACAAAACGAGAGGTTTTCTTTAGAAGTGTTTATAGTTTATTGAAACAAAAGTTTAATTTACATGATCTCCAAACACACTTAATTATAGGTGGAGATTTCAATTGTGTATTAAATCCAAAAGTTGACACATTCAAGGTTAAAAGCATGTATAAAACGTCTACATTTAAAAAAAAAACTTATGGAAAATTTTTTGCTAGTAGATATATGGAGAAAAGTTCATTTAGATAAAAGACAATATACATGGCGTAATAAAAAACTTACAGGTTGCATCGAGAATTGATTTGGTGTTAATCAGTAAAGACTTGAAAAATGATATTGTTAAGACTGATATTAGGCCAGTTGTTATAGGCGATCATAATGCTGTTACTGTAATAATTAAGGTTGGTCATGTTAAACATGGACCCGGATTTTGGAAACTAAATACAAACTTGTTGACAAAAAGAGACTATTGTGAAGAAGTAAGAAGGATCATAGGTGAGATAGTTAGAGAAAAGAATAACTTTGGTATGTCATGGCGAGATGCATGGGAATTATGCAAAATTAGAATCAGAGAATATTCTATTCATTATGGTAGAAATAAGAAAAATAAAGAAAGTGATGTTACTATTTTAGAAGAGAAACTACAAGAATTAAATGAAAACATGTGGAAGTTAGATGAAGAGAAAATGCAAGGAATTATAGATGAGCATGAAAAGATTACTGAACAGCTTGAAAAAATATACAAACAAAAATGTAAAGGCTCAATTATTAGGTCAAGAGTCAAATGGTTTGAAGAAGGGGAGAAGAACTCCCAATATTTTATGTCATTAGAAAAGAGAAATTTTGATAAAAGTACAATCTTATTATTGCGTGATGACAAAGGTAAAAATATAACATATCAACAAAACTTAAGAAAATATGTACATAAGTATTATTCAAATCTATATAGTCTAAAGGAAGGTCAGCAAGATTTAGCTGAATATTTTCTTGATTTACAAAATCCTAAATTGACAGATGAAGAAGCGGAATCTTGCGAGGGTCCACTAACAGAATTAGAGTGTCAGCAAGTTATTTTTGAGTTTGCCAAAAACAAGGCACCTGGCATCGATGGCCTGAACACTGAGTTTTACCAATGTTTCTGGACAGAAATTAAAGCTTTACTATAGTTCCAGCTCTAAATGAAGGTTTTGAACATAGTGAATTATCTAACACCCAGAGACAAGCTATAATTAAATTATTGTATAAAAAGGGTGACAAAGCCAGTTTAGACAACTGGAGACCCATCTCCCTTCTTAACTATGATTATAAAATAGCAGCTTCAGTTTTAGCTAAAAGACTACAGAGTATAATTCCAACGTTAATTCCCTATGATCAAGTAGGATATATAAAAGGAAGAAGTTTAGCCGAAAATATTCGATTAATTGAAGATATTTTTTACTACGTTCAAAATTACTCACACAAAGGGATTGCCTTGTTATCTGATTTTAGAAAGGCATTCGATTGTCTTAGGTGGGACTTCTTATTTGAATGTTTACTAAGATTTGGATTTAAAAGTGACTTTTGTAAATGGGTCACCACTTTATATACAAACGTTAAAAGTTATGTTAATGTAAACGGATGGTTAACTGAGGAAATCAGCATATCAAAGGGTGTGCGTCAGGGGTGTCCCCTTTCGGCACTCTTGTTTAAACTTGCCGCAGAGGTATTGGCTATTAAGATAAGAAGCGACCCGGAAATTAAAGGAGTTACACTTTTTGAGACAGTTGAAATCAAAATACTGCAATTTGCAGATGACGCAACAATTTTTGTTGACGATATACTATCTTTAAAAAAGGTTATAAATCAAGTAGAGAATTACAGTTCTTTTTCTGGATTATATTTGAATAAATCAAAAAGTTTCATAGTTAATATCAATGGTGGTACGACTGGAGAAAATATAAATGGTATTCCGTTGACCAATTCAGAAGTGAAAATACTAGGAGTACATTTTGGAAGAAATGAACAGAAGTTAGAAGACCATAACTGGACTCCGAAAATTTCAAAAATAGAAAATATGATTCGTCTATGGAAGGCGAGACGTTTAACATTATCAGGTAGAATAACTATAATTAAATCATTTCTTGTTTCTCAAATTATATATAATTCTCAAAAGATTTTAATGCCACAAAATGTTGTGAAGCGTGTTAATTCTCTACTGTATTCATCAATGTTAATTCTCTACTGTATTCATTATTGTGGAATGAGAAGAAAGATAAGATAAAGAGAAAGGTTGTTTGTATGAAACATGAGTTTGGAGGACTGAAAATGGTTGATTTAAATACTTTACTTCAAAGTTTTCTACTTAAATGGATTTTGCATTATTTTTCTCATGAAAATTCGAAGTGGAGGAAAATAATTGACGGTTTCTTTAACAAAGTAGGCAGTTTACAGTATGTGTTGAACAGCAGTTGTAAGAAAGAAGAAATAATGATTTACATTGACAAGATAAAAATGCCTCAATATTATAAGAAAATGATATATGCTTGGTTTCAATTAAAAGAAACAAGTGAGAGCAATACAGTAAAAGATTTCAATAACATTGATATTAATAGTGAAGAATTATGGTTTAATTCGAATATAAAAAATCACAATGGAAATGTAGTGTTCTATAAAAAATGGTTTGATGCAGGTCTTTTGAAAATCAAAGACATTGTTAAGCAGTTAGAATTCATGTCCTTAAAGGAAATTCAGCATTTATTTCAGAAAAAACATGCTTCTTTTTTTTTCAAGAATATAATACTGTAATTAATGCTATTCCAAAAGTATGGAAAGATAATATGTTTAGACAGGTAAAAGATTTGACCCAATTACATAATGAGGGTATTATGAAAACCGTTTTAATGAATGTGAATAACAAAAGAAAATCAAAGTTCTTTTATTCTATGATTTCAGATAATATGATTGTTAAACCTAAAGCTGAAAATAAATGGGAAGAATTGTTGAACAAAACAGAAAAGATTAATTGGAATGTCATATGGATATTTAATTTACAGGCAATAAAAGAAAGAAAAATTTTGGAATTCAGTTACAAATTACTACACAACTTAATACCACATAGGTATAATTTGTATAAGTGGAAATTAAGTAATAATCCACTTTGTCAATTTGACAATGAATTTCACGACAGCATTCACTTATTTGTAAATTGTAGAAAAACTCAACTGTTTTGGTTAAGATTTAGTCACATTGTTAAGAAACTTTATAACATTGATTTCTCTTTTGATGACTCTGTTTTTATTGAGGGTTATGATTTGGAGAATAAACAGTTCAAAAGTCTGAATTTTCTTATCGTTTATGCAAAATATGCAATTTATTTAACATTCATTCGGGGAGAAAATCGTAAATGTGTATTTCATGAACTCTCTATACTAAGTTTGTTTAAAAGATTGATTTGTAATCGCATAGAAACGGAAAAGCATCGTAAAACGAAAAGTTTATGTATTTTTGAAAACACCGTTAACAAGGAAAACTTGACATGTTTTACATGAAATTGTTTTGATGGTATAAATTCCATTGATTGTATGATATTTGTGATTTTGTCATATGTATGTATACATTTTATCAATAAATTTATTTTCAAAAAAAAAAAATTATATTTCCGCCCTTTCGTTATGTTATTCTTTGATTTCTTTTATCACCTTCTCTTCCGTCTTTTCTTATGTTACTCTTTATATTCATTCTTCTGTCATGTTTTCTGTCTATCTTTCGTTATGTTATTCTTTCTATTTATCCCGTTCTGTTTTGTGTTTTTTTTTTTTTTTTTTGCTTTCCATCTTTCCATTCGAATAATATTATTCCTTGTTGATTTTTATTATATTCTCTTCCACCTTTCCTCGTGTTAATCTTCGTCATATTCCTTCTATCATTTCTCTTTATCTATCCTTCATTATGTTATTTCTCTCTTTTCATCTATCATTTTGTGCTTTCCAACTTTACTTTTTACTTTCGTTATGTTATTCTGAGTTTCCTTTTATCGTCTTTTCCTCATTTTTCCTTATCTTTATTATTCTGTCATTTCGCTATATTTCACCAAAATTAATGGAAACACCCTCTAGCCTTGGCCAATGAGCACTGAGCAGTCGATATCGTCATAACGTCCTACAAATTATACCTGGTACCGTTTACTCCGATTTCCGGTGAGATTATTGTACTATAAGTTACTTTTCTCATTGGCTTCTAGTCATTCCTAGATCTACAGGCCAATCATTATTTTGATGTCTATATGAGAAATACTGTTGCAGTAAGCTGAAACGACTGTGACAACCAAAGCTTCATACACTATCTGGGGACTGTGATATACATGTATTTATCATATTCACTACATAGTACAGTCCCATTTAATCTCTTTCATGTGTCATGAAGTCCTTGCAATCTGCTTAAAAATTGAAAAAAATAAAAAAAGATTGCTCTTTATTCAAAATCGTCGTGCGTATCGGCCTTCCATTCTTCTCGGTTGTAAAGCTGATTTGTTTGTATGGGTTCGAGGCCGCCGAAGGCATGCATGAGTAAACTAAACTCACAGAATGCATTTACATATTCACTGAGTAAACTTCATTTATTCAGTGAATTTTGTAATGTTGCTACACGGTAATAATGATATTCATTTACTTGTTCATTTTTTGGGGGGCCAAAAGGATGCATATATATGCGGGGTCTATTCGACTCATTGAGCCATAATTATACCTTTTCATAGATTTAAATTTCATGCAAGTCACATTTTTCATAATTTCAAATAAATACTATCATAATGGGAATTGAAATCATTCCAAAATCCCTGTTTCCACGCTGGAAGCTTTCCCAGAGTCTCAAATTCTTCTTCTTCTTCTTCAAGATACTCCTCAAAGTTCGGTCTGGAACCAAACGAGGAGGATGAGGGAGTGCGCAATGTTGCTTAATTAGTCCTTAATACTGGAGTTTTGGTTGCGGAAGAAGTTGGTTGCTTGAAGTTTGAATGTATTGTTGTCTGCTATGCTCTGCATGTCAGGTGGTAGTGAGTTCCAGTCCTTGATGGTATACGTGGAATGTAAGAGTGTTTGAAACAGTTGGCGCGGGTGGAGTATTGTATGAAGGAATTTCCTGAAGTACGTCTGGTGGCTTTAGTCCGACACCGGTCGGGCCAAGTGCCCCCAAGGCCTTGTGCAATATACTGACCCTTATGAGTGTGTTCTTTTGTATATGAAAACGGATATGTAAACGTCCGAACTTGATTGTTTCTCTGAAACCTGATATCATCATTGGGACAGAGAAGTGGTTAGATCCATCTATAGCTACAGCAGAAATATTTCCGGACTCCTACAATATGCATAGAAGAGGCAGGGAAGGTCGTGGATGTGGAGTGCTTATTGCCGTCCATAACACGCTTGACAGCTACCTTGTTCCTGAGTTATATAGATGTGCACTGAGTTATATAGATGTGGAGGACTGTGAGATACTGTGGGCCCGCATCAAACTTAAAGGGCGCCGCACTCTGTGGGTGTGTCCCTACTACCATCCTGATGTATCTGACGCAAGCAGCTTGGCTCACTTCCACACTTTTCTTCAGAGAGCAGCCCAGATAAGAAGTGCCTACTTACTCATAGGAGGAGACTTTAACTTTCCCGGTTGGGATTGGGTGACAGGGACTCTCAAGGCAAGATCACCATGCCCAAGACTTCAAAACGAGTTTCTCATCATTGCCCATGACAGTGGACTGGAGCAGCTTGTGAAGGAACCAGCCAGAGATGACAACACGTTGCACCTCTTCTTGACGAAGTGCCCTCATATTATCCCTCGGGTGGAGGCTTATCAGACCACAGCATCCCATACTGTGAGTTCAACATCTGCGTGCCGAGAAAGAAGCAAACACCTCGTGAAATTTCCTTATACAATAAGGCAAATTGGGACTCACTGAAGGATGTAGTGAAAGATATCAGTGCTGAACTCATAAAGATGAAGGAAACGACCACAACATAAGAGCTGTGGACCATCTTCAAAGAGAAGCTTGTAGATGCCATCAAGACTTTTATTCCTCAAAGAACATCTCGGACAACGATCAGCCAACCGTGGGTTAATGCAAGCTTAAGGAAGCTGATCAACAAGAAGAACAGACTGTGCCGACAGATGAAGAAGACAGGTTCTCAAGGGCTCAAAGACGCAGTGAAATCACTGAGGCGCCAAATACAGACCCAGATGAGACAGTTACTGGGGTTATCTGAACAACGTCTTTACAGACGAAGATTCTCAAGAACAAGCTAGTAAGAACAAGCGGTTTTGGACTTATGTTAAGAACAAGAAGTCGGCCAACATCGGAGTTGTACCCCTGAAGAAAGATGGTCACCTGACATCTAACTCTCTACAGCAAGCAGAGATTCTGAATCTCCAGTTCCAGTCGGTCTTTGGCGATGGCAAAATTTTCATCAATGATGAGTTTCTGCTGAAGACAGGAATGACATACTCTGGAAATCCCAAAATAGATGAAATAGTGATATCTGTACAAGGTGTAGAGAAACAGATGGCCCAGATGGCATAAGTCCGAGAGTGCTAAAAGAACTTTCCAAAGAGCTGGCCCCAGCACTTACATCTATCTTCCAGTCATCTTTGTCACCGGGGTCAGTCCCAGCAGATTGGAGAGACACTCATGTGACGTCCATCTTCAAAAAGGATGAACATTATGACCCGGGAAACTACCGACCAATCTGGCTTACCTGAGTAGCTTGTAGGATCATGGAGCACATACTTCAGCCAAGTGATGGATCACTTCGATACACATGACGTGTTAGTAGAGACTCAGTATGATTTTCGCAAACAGTGTTTATGCGATACACAGCTTCTAGAGTTCACACAGGAACTAACACATCGCCTGGAGAGTGGAAAGCAAACTGACATCCTGATATTGGACTTTGCCAAGGCTTTTCGATCGGGTGGACCATAGCTTACTGATATACAAACCCCAGTGATATGGTGTCCATGGCTCCACTCTTTCATGGATAACAAGTTTCTTACACATAGACGCCAAGCTGTACTGGTTGATGGCAAGGGGTCGCCCTTTGTCCATGTTAAGTCAGGCGCCCCCAGGGATCAGTGTTAGGCCCGTGCCATTTCCTGGCATACATGTATATATCAACGATCTGCCGAAGGTTCGTCTTTTTGCTGACGACACAGCAGTGTATAGAGTAGTGACAAGCAGTGCTGATCAAGATCTCCTGCAACAAGACCTCCAGGGCCTTACCGACTGGGAAGAGAGTTGGATATGATGTTTCATCCCACCAAGTGCTCTTCTCTATCAATTACCAGGAGTAGACACGCATGGCAGCCATCATACCAACTGCATGGCCACACGCTGGATGAAGGCACTACTGCAAAGTACCTTGGAGTCACAATCCTGCAGAACATGAGCTGGAACAGCCATATTAACGAGATCTACAACAAAGCCAGCATGCAGTACACTAGGCTTCCTCAGAAGAAACCTGAAGACTCTTCAGCTTCAAGGGAGGTATTCAATTCAAAACGCGCATTAAGTTAGCATTTTACTTAGCATTTGGATTGGCTAAGTAAACTGGCTAAACTCGTATTCAGATCAAATTTAAGCACTTTACTTTCGCAAGCCGATTTTAAAGCAAAATACTTACGCTAGTGGACTTTGTCTAACATTCACTGTTGCAGTAATCAAAAAGAAACCCCAAATTCAATGTAAGAATTGTTGAATTTGCTTATATTTTTCTGATCACTTGATTCAGGGACTTTTCAAATACTAGTACATGTATACTATGCTACATATTTGAGTTTCCAGTGTGAAAATGAAGGATCTAAATAATTATGTTCCCCTACCCCTGGTATGATCTAGCCTGGACTAAACTAGGCTCATGCACACAACACCTATGGGCTATGGCAGGAAAAGCTATGTATGAGTATAAGGATATCTAAGATAGCCTTGTACATGTATAAGTGCCCAGTGTTTTACATTTTGCTTTTCCTTCGCAGTTTCCATTTATACGACGGCAATAAAACTGTTTTTTCTGAACATTTTTTCGACCAATGAAATAAAAGCCAACATCCAGAAATCGTCATGTCCGGTGGGAAGAGTAAAGCTGAGCTCAACTACGAAGCTCGGGTGGACTTAGCAACAGCCTACCGTGCCTGCAACCACTACAACCTAAATCAAGGTATCTTCAACCATATAACGCAGAGGGCGCCTGCCAGGGATGGCGAAGGAGATATCATGCTTGTGATTCCTCACGGACTATTGTGGAACGAGGTAGGCTGTACAGATCGAGAAATTATGTGTTATCCTGTTGTTGTAACAATAAACATGTGCACAGTTTAGAAACCCCTCCCCGAGTAAACCCCCCCCCAAAAAAAAAGACCCCCCCCCCGAAAAACAAACAACAAAACAACAGAACAATAGAACAAAATCCATTATTACCACAAAAGATGTGACTCTGATCGGAGAATCATTTCTAGCACTGTACAATAGAACAGAATTTAACGAACAATAATAACAACAGAGAATAAAAAGTTTCTTTTATTTTACTTGATAAACAGCAAGATTATAATCTAATTCCATCTTGTCTTTTTATCCTTCTAAGCGGTAGAATCTAAATTGAGACTTGAAAATATAGATTTCGAGGAACTTCGAGACATGTCCAAAACAACGCACATCACAGGTACAGGCAACAACGTTTACAAACTTCTCTGTGGAATTGCTGCGTAGTGAGCGTAGATATTGTCAAAGTGGATCCCGTGTAGTTAAACATTCTAATTCGTCGGTAATATAAACGTCACGTGTATTTTTCGACGCACGTGACCCAGCATGAGACCATGTTCAAAGAGTTTAATTTCAGTTTCCCTGTTATACCGTAAGTCTATCCATGTAGACATGTTGGTAGGCCTACATGTAGTCCTATTTATTGGGCATGAAGTCCTCTCGTCTGCTTCGCAATGGTTAAAAGGCAGTGGCGGCACCAAGGGGGGGGGGGGCATGGGGGGCATTTGCCCCCCCCCCCAGTCAGAAGCTTTGCTCCCCCAGTTGCCCCCCCCCCCCAATAATTTTTGGAGTGAAAAAAAATAAAAGGGTGGAAAATGAGAAAGAAAAGAAAAGGAAAGAAAAAAGTGAAAAAGGAATGGAGAAAAGAAGGAAAAAGAAAGAAAACGGAAACTTGGAAAGCAGTGGCGGCATCAAGGTGGGGGGGGGCATGGGGCAAATTTGTTCGCTCAGCTCGTGTAAATATCCTCATATTTGGGTAGTTTTATAGCCGAATAATTTCTGTACATTTCCACTATAATAGTGTCAAAATTTTTGCTCGCTCGCTTCGCTCGCTCACAATACAGGCCTATAACTCCCACCACATAATCAGGCCGCGAGATGATCAAATGTCCTCATATTGGGGTAGTGTTATAGCCAAATAATCATTTCTGTACACTTTCACAACAAAAAGTTTCAAAATTTTTGCCCGTTCGCAATGTATAACTACCACCTTATTATCGGGCAGCAAGATGCTCAAATGTCCTCATATCTGGGTAGTTTCATAGCCGAATATAATTTCTGTACATTTTCACGACAAAAAGTGTTCGCAATAAATAACTACCACCTCATAATCGGGCAGCAAGATGCTCAAATGTCCTCATGCATATTGGGGTAATTTTATAGCCGAATATGTAATTTCTGTACATTTTTACTACGAAAAATGTCAAAAATTTTTGCTCGCTCGCTTCGCTCGCTCGCAGTATATAACTAACACCTCTTTATAATCGGGCAGTTCAGCTAGATGCTCAAAATGTCCTCATATCTGGGTAGGTTTATAGCTGAATATTCTGTACATTTTCACCCCCCACTTTAAAAATCCTGGTGCCGCCACTGTTAAAAGGGTGAACACGGCAAAGTCAGCATGGTTGCGTCCCATTGGGGATACTTGGAGAACTCCATAAGTCGCTTTTTTTTTGGGGGGGGGGGCGGGGTTGAGATTAGTATTAGTACCGCCACAACCTCAGGGAAATATAGGCCTCGTGTACAAAGCTCGTTGCTTTTCATTAATCATGTTAGTTGTGGTTGATCGCCGTAAAAACTCATTTGCAGAACGCGAACATAAATTATGATTGTGACTTCACCTTTCTGTCATTGACACAGGTCACTGCGTCCTGTCTCATCGGTGTTGACTTTGAGACCGGCAAGGTAGTCGAAGGAGAAGGTGAAATCGCAGTGACAGCGAATGCGATCCATCGTGCGATCCACAAGACAAGGTACTCCATTAACGGTATCACTAGCATCATGCACACGCATCAGCCATATTCCACCACCCTTGGTAAGCCCAAGTAGGTCTTTGGCCAAAATGACTCTAATAACAGATATCTCCCAATAAAAATACGTAGTGGATGCGTTCACCATTTCTACGATTAATGAAGGAATTTGGTGGTGTTCGTAGACGATTTAAATGACTCAAAAACTTGGGGAGGGATATGCATTTCCAAGAAAAGATGGTAACCTTCGAAAATTTCAGTCACTCTAGAGTTGCGACCGGTCGCCGACCAGCGACAACTTCTCGGTCAGTGGTCGTAGAAAGGTTTTTGACGATCTCTAAAGGTTGTTATTGGTCACAGAGTAGTTGCTCAAGGTCTTTTCTGCTGGAGGTCTCCGAACAAACTGATCGTCGGAATGTTTTTCTGATTTTTAATCGATTGTCCAAAGGTAGGCACCCCCGGGGGTCACTCACCACAGTACGTGGTACGCAACCGCGTCCAAAAAAAGCGTCGAAAAGGTCTGTTTTCAGCCTTAAGGCGTTGTCGACGTTTTCTTTAAAAAGGAGGTGTTTTTCAGCTTCAGTCGCCGTTTAGATTACTAAATAACGAAGTCGGTCTTCGACATTAAATTGCATCTTATGATAATCCTTAAATTCTGCTTTTCATGATCACGAGTGTTTTGTTGATATGAATAACACCGATTGGTGATTTGGGTTGTTTGCATACAAATTAGATATGATATCACTGAAAGTTTATCTGTTTGTACTTTAAAAGCGTTATTTTGTTGTTTTCCTGCTTAATAGGGGTTATTTATTTTAAACGCCATTAAGGGTATTGTACTTGGTACCATTTATACGCCACTTAGGGTATATTAGGGTGACATGATGACCCTGTTGACGTCATTTAGGGTATGTTTTTCTGATATGACGCCATATAGGGATGCAATTAGACTTTGTGCAATACGCCATTTTAGGGTCCATTTTTGAAGTGGGTAGCACATTAATTTTGTCTGAGAGTGACCCCCGGGTAGGCAACCTGCTAACCGAACATCTATTTTGTAGTAATCTTCAGTATTTGGCGACCCGTTGGAGACCTATAGACAACCGTTTGCCGAAAAATTGCCATCCGATCACAGACCATCGCAGACAATAGCCGATCTTCGCAAAGTTGTTATTGTTGATTCGTGTTATTTCTCCTTCTTTTTTTTTAAACCGATAGTGGACCATGTGCAAAACACAGCCATTAATCATCTTAGATCTTAGAGTTAGATAATAGGACAAACAATGGCCAACAAGCAGTAACCAGTCAGCGACCGTTTGCAAAGCAGTCGCCCATCAATCTTGCACTTTCATATTAATTGACATTCTTTCTGCAACCGATCGGCAACAAATCGCCGAGTAATATTTTTTTCTTTAATTTCGGGGTCATTCGTCAGTGGTCATCAATGGCTGCAGCTTTCTTTCGGTTGTCATTGGTCCGCAACCGGTCGTCACCGTAGTGTGAATGAAGCTGAAGACATTAATGGTTATCATATCATATTATAGACTCTCTTTTCCCCTCTTTCTTTTATTCTTTTGATGGAGGTTTTCCTTGTTGGATAATTGTTCAATAAAGTTCTTGGTAATGCATTTTTGATAAGTTGTTTCTTTTGAAATGTTCGTATCATGTTTATTCGAGCACGTATAATTATTCTTTCCCAAATTTCAGCGTGCGTGGATGACCCGGAACCGTTTAAGTTTGGGCTTACTCAATCCAGTATGTTTTTGTACGACAAGATCGCTTACGATTCCGACTACAGAGGAATTGCTCATGAAGATGAAGAAGGCTATAGACTGGCTAAGGTAAGGTTGCAAACTAAATAATTGACATTTGTTGAAGTCTCTTTTTTTATTTGATTATTGCTGATTTTTTTTTTCTTCTGTTGATTATCACAGCTCTAAAGTTCAATGCACTCTGCGTCGATCTCTTTCAACGAATTGCAACAATGGTTTATGGATTTCATAATGCATTATGTGATGTACTATGTGATTCGGTGATACAGATTGAATTTGAATATCATGCTGTGTGCAATAGTCATACGGGAATTATACTAACATTTATGCTTGTGTTACAATCCTTGACTGCTATGTATTAGAAACCATTCGAATAATCATACCGTCCTTATGCTTTAAGTATTGTAGATGGGAAACTACTAGTCCCGTTAGTTTAAAGTTTCGTTTTCCGAAGGTTTTGGAATCGTGAAGGTTCGTAATTCCAAACAATCGAGTTCCTCCTATACGAGGGTTCATTACTTCGAAAAAGAAGTATATTGTTACGATTATTTTTCATTTTTGGAATTACGAACCCTATTTCCTAATCACGAACCCAATTTTATTTTCGGAGTTACGAAACATTTCATTTTCGAATTTCCAGTCCTATTTCTCTTTCAGAGTTACGAACCCTATATCTCTTTACGATCCATAATTTTATCTTGTCGAAATTACGACGCCTATTTCTCTTATCGGAATAACGAATCCTTTCTATTTTCAGGATTTCGATCCTTCAGATTTATTGAACCTTTAAAAGAAACCTGTAACCCTTTTAGATATCATAGAAACTAGTACCGTTCTTAAGAGTGGTGATATGAAAATATATATCCTATTTTCTTCTCATTTTCTTCTCTTGCCTTCATCCAGGCACTCGGCGATAAGAGTGTCTTAATGATGGGTAACCATGGTGTATTGGCTGCTTGTAAGGACGCCGCCGAGGCTTTCGGTCTTCTTTTCATTTTGGAGCAAGCGGCACAGAGACAGGTATCCCTGGCATTTTCTAAAAGTATTCACTCGTCACCCATTTACTTGTTTCCTCCGCCTCTTATTTATCAGTTCATCCGAACAAGGATTAAAAGTGCACCCGAGGGGAAAAAACATGAAACCCTGAAATAAAGGGTTATCATGAGGGGAAAAAAAGTAAAAATACGTGAACCGACAATTCCTCCGGGTATAATTGCCACAGGCTTTATTTCGCCTAAGATACAGGGTATATAGGGTTAGGGTTGGAAGGGTTTTAGGTTTAGGGTTTAGTGTTTGGTCCAGTGTGGAAGTTCGGAATTCGGTAAGGGCCGCCATTGGCCGCCATTGGCCGCTGAGTAATTATCGCCGGAGCGTAGATAGTCATACTTTTTGTTGATGTTGTTTTTGTCAGGTATTGGTTCAGTCAACGGGGATGAAGATGCGACTGGCGCCGTTGGATGTAATCAAGAAAGTGGCTGCACCAAACCCTGTCTCTGATGGAGAATTTTCTCTGTTTTTCCAAGCACTGAAGAGAGACTTTACCAATCAAAAGCCGAGTGTGAGGGACTAGATGACAAAAAATGGCGCAGCTTGAAAACAAAAAACGCTTATCTGATTATGAGAAATCGAATATTGCCAGCACTGAGGTTGCTCTGAATATAAGCAGGAAAAATCATAAAAACAAAAATTGGTGGAAGCCTGGCATATAAGCCCCAAATAAAGCACCCTGACTTAAAAGCAGGACAAATCTCAACTTGTATATTCTTTTTCATTCTATCTTCTATCATCTTTATCATCTTTCAAACACCATGAGTATTAAAATGGTTCGCTTATAACTTTTATGTCTTCTATATCATTATTGCTGTGTATGATATACTCACAGGTGTTATATTTTCCCTGATGTTATGTTTAATGATGAACCAGGGCTTCTGTCCCACACTGGGGTCTTCATGTAGACTGCAGTGTAATGTTAATTTAATAAACACTGAATTTACTGAAATGCGAGGAAGCGTATATAGCGATCGAGTGAGAAAATTGGTTTCTTATATCTTCTTTATCATCTTTAAAGCTCCATAAGTATTACAATGTTTCGATTATAACTGCTATATCTTCTATATATCAATATTGGTTGGTATGATATATTCACAGGTGTCATATTGTCTTTGATGTTATGTTATACGGGAACTAAACGAGTTTGCCCCTGTCCCTTTATACAGGAAATCTCCTGTCCAACACTGGGGTCTTCATGTAGACTGGATGAGTTACTGTAGCGTAATGTTAATAAACACTGAATTTATTGAAATGCGAGGAAGCGTATAGCGATCAAATGAGAAAATTAGTTTCATATATTTTCTTTATCATCTTTAAAACTCCATAAGTATAAAAATGTTTCGCTTATAACTTTTTTGTCTTCTATATCATTATTACTGCGTATGATATATTCACAGGTGTTATATTGTCTCTAATGTTTTGTTTAATGATGATTCAGAAGCAGGGCCCTGTTTCATAGAACGTGTTATCAATAACAAGTTGCAATAACTGGTACATGTATAAGCTACTGAAATCCTTGCATCTGCATGGCTGAGACCAAATTTGTCATAGAAATGTAGCAGTTGCTATGTTTTATGAAACGGGCCCTAGATCACTTATCGAAAATCAACAACAAAAACAAATCCGCTTGGCGTATTTGGTGCTGTTAATTTTGACGAAACAATAAATGACAGTCGCCAAATCGTTAAAAAGATTAATTCATTTCAGTGATGATAGTACCAAATCGGCCAAGGGACCGTATCTGTCGAGACACTGGCCATCCGGCCACAAATCTGCTGACCGGCCTTTGCAATGAACTCCTTATCATATTCAAATGCGATTTCTGTATTTAAACAGAAGAATTACATTCAATATCTCGTTTATAGCATACACTTATTTCACTTTGCCTTTCTGACAAGTATTTGTAAATAATAATAATAATAATAATGATAATTTTAGAAAGGAAGGAAAAAATAATAAACGTGCATTGAGATTTTCAGTTATATGAATGGTGGTCTGTTCTGTTGATGTCATGTGAAAATACCCAAAGTATTTAATTCAATTTTTACATTGTAACTTTCATTTTTTTAAAGTTTGCTCCTCTGAGAGCTTATCATAATTATGAAAAATCTTTATCAGAGTTGTCATTGTTGAAATATGTATTACCGGTATGTATCTAAATAAGATATCTGTTTTATCGCATCAGTACCACTTTTTTAGAAGTAGATCGAGAAGACCTCCGACATTATTGATAAAAAGGTCACTCTATTCCTCTTGTACATTCAAAGGATAGAGAGAGAGAGAGAGAGAGAGAGTGTGTGTGTGTGTGTGTGTGTGTGTGTGTGTGTGTGTGTGCTGGAGGGAGGGAGGGCACATGAGACAGAGAGAGAGAGAGGGGGGGGGGAGATGGAGGATATAGTTGACCCTCCTGCAGGGCCCAGTAACATTTGATTTCAAAGTGTTTCATGCTTTATTATTTAATTAGCTTTACTACTTTACCTTTTTACAGTAATAACTTAACTCGTGAGAAAATTACTAAACCACCTGTGCTCATATTATCTTCTTGTAATGTTATAATGCCTAAATTTTAATGTACATTACAGCCATCTTTATCTAATTTTGAAGAAAAAAAATTTATTACTATGTGATTATTTTTTTTCTTTACCACGTACTGTTAACACTGCATATTGCAGTTTTGTTTGATATTTGTGATAAGAATTCGTGTATATATTGTGTTATTTAAATACAGGACATGCATGTGCATGGAAAAGAAATGAACTTTGAACCTTGAACTTCATATACCCTGAACAACGCGTTACCACTAACAAGTTTGGGCCTGTAAACTGCACTTAGAACCCCCCCCCCCCCCCCCCCCCCGTGGCTCAATTTTCTGGAAACTACATACATGACATACAACATTCATATTGAGCAGGGAGATAAGATATCGTCCTGGTTTGTCGTAGAAGAGTGATACGCAGTGAGTTTACATGAATTGATATATCAAATAAGTCTCATTTATAATAGCAAAATCACATGAAATTGTATAAAATGTTGTGAGAGTGCTGTGAAAAATGTTGTGAGAGTGCTGTGAAAGCACGAAGATAAAAAAAATAGTAGTTCATGGTAAAATAATGATACAATCATGCATCAATGTGCTATCATTATGACTACATATCCGTGAAATAATGGCATTACGGTACTCGAGCCATGCAGACATCTAGTGACTTCATTGACCCACAATGAATACAACATTATGCTACGTATTACAATAATGCTTATAACTCATAGTATATAGTATATAACTTATAGTCAATCAATGGGCGCTCATTTTATTAGCTACATAATATACTTATCTTCCGACAGCCACACTGTAAAAAAATTTGTTTAGTTTCTAAACACTTTTCTGTGACAGATTTAAAACACTGCGACGTGTTTATATATTGTACGGGTTTAAGAGCTAAACCCATGTGTTTAAGAGCTAAACACATGTGCCTATCTTTTTCATCTTTCAGCACGCCTTAGGTGTTTACTAGATGAACATGTTTACCTTTTAAATGGTTCTAATGTATAGGCTAAACACCAAATGTTTACAAAATAATCATTTGGTGTTTACAGCTGTTTAAATACTAAACTGTGTGTGATTATGGTGTAAACATTTGGCGTTTAGCCTATACATTAGAAACATTTAAAAGGTAAGCATGTTTATCTAATAAACACCTAGGCGTGATGAAAATAAGCACAGAATGTGTTTAGCTCTTAACTTAGCTACAATATATAAACACGTGGTGTTTACACCATAATCACACACACTGTTTAGTATTTAAACGGGTGTAAACACTAAATGATTAAGGTGTAAACATTTGGTGTTTAGCCTATACATGGGAACCATTTAAAAGGTAAACATGTTTATCTAGTAAACACCTAAGGCGTGCTGAAAGATGAAAAAATAGGCACATGTGTTTAGCTCTTAAACCCGTACAATATATAAACACGTCGCAGTGTTTTAAATCTGTCACAGAAATAAACATGTCACATGTCGCATTTTTTTTACAGTGCAGAAAGGGGTTAAAGCATAATGCTTTAACATACTGCTGAAGAAAAAATAACGCCCCTCTTGAGCTCTCAGCAGAATATTAATAACCATCTTCAGTTCAGTGCTTTGACAGACATCAATGGCCAAAATTTAAGTTTCCTTTCCATATTAGATTCTCACATTTTTCCGAGGCAATATTAGGTCTCTAAAATCTCGGCTTGCAAATAAAACACAAGCGAGTACTACGTTTTTTACACGTTTTTACACGTTCGCACTAAGGTACACTATAAAAAATAACTGTAAAACTACAGGTTTTTGGCCATTGACATTACAAGTTATTGCCGTTATTTCAATTTTACAGTCTTTTTCCTGTAAAAACAACAGCAAGTTTGTTGGTTTACTGGAAATCAGCATATATTTACAATGGCCCGACATAAAACACTGTTTAAAAATTTTTTTTTCTTCATATTTTAACAAGTTACCCTGTTAAAATTACAAATCATTTCCATGGCTCCGTTTTAATTTACTTAGATTTTCCTGCTAGAAAAGTTTCTACTATTTAACAAAAATATGACTGTATACTAACAGTTTCCTTGTTTTTACTACCAAAGTCTGTGAGAAAAACATAATTGCCCGTTTTCTGAACTCCGCCGGTTGAACTTAAACCGCGGTCTATGTACTGTGGAAAAACGGGCATTCCCGGCAGCTATTTTTTTTTCTCGGTATCCTGACTTCCAGGAAACTTCCCGTGAAAAAACGGCATTTTTTTTTTTACAGTGTACATCAGAATGTATGGTCTATCAACCACTGCCATAGTCTTTCTGAGTAGGAGTCCAGTGGTGGTGATCAGTGCCGGATCAAGAATTTTGTGACATGCACAAAACTACAAAATAAAAAGTTAAGGAGTCATCAGCATTTTTAGGTTGTCTTTTTATTCCCAAACTCTCTGAAAAGCAATAATAATAATGATCATAAAATAAATGGTCATCACCATTTTTGGGTGTCTTTTTACTCCAATATTCTCTGACAAGAAAAAAAAAAAAATAAAAAAAAAAAATAAGAAGATGAAATGCCATCAGCATTGACAAGCAACAACAACAACAACAAAATCAATATCATGCTTACACTGACATTATATTGAAATTTGCATTCAAGGAAAACTTTTGACACGTGGCTAGTAACAACCTACTTCAAAATTATGATATACACAGGCATTAAATATATCGTTCAGGCTTCAAAAATCTTGCGAAGGGCAGGAACAAAAGGAGTTTGGCCCCTATCCCTTTACACAGGACAGCTCCTGTCCCACACTGGGGTCTTCATGTAGACTTTTGAGTTATTAACAAGCAAAATGGTCACATTTTTGGGGTCTTATACCCATAACCCAGTATGTATACAACTGAAGGACCCATATACATGTATGTTACACATGGAATATGACAACTGAAATATCTTTAAAACCGAAGCCAATCAGCAATTTTAAGTTTCATAATTTTCAGTGACCCCAAATAAGTCTAGCCTTACTTCTTTTTTTTGTTCTTGTTTGTTTTTTGTTCAAGAGGCATTTTGACTGTAGACCAGCGTTACCTTTAAAATCTTGTGTTCCTCACTGGAAGGAGGTGACGAGGCTAAAATCATCTCTGAAAGATATATCCTATTAACATTCCTAAATCTATTGTCTGGTTGAATCGGTAGAAAGTCTGCCATAAAACTAATGCTAAAATATAATTAGAGGAAAATGAAACGATGGAAAGTTTTAGGCAAAATAACCGCCATCTTTGTTGTCATTTCTGTTTTGCTATACTGCACGTTTCGTCAATGTTATACCAAAATACATGTATTCAGTTTTCGTTAAGCCCCTTTCACAATTGGTCTGCGACCGTTTGCGACCATTTGGTCGCACGACAGGCTACAACAGGCTTCAATCGCCATCGATCTCATCAGGTCGCAGAAAGGCATTCACAAATGCAACAGCGGTCGTAAAACAAAAGCGACTAGAAGAGACCGTTGCACGAGTAAGTCGCATTTGCTCGCATATGCTCGTGCGAGTAGTCTTGCGTTCACATGCGAGTGTTGCACGAGTGATTGCGAGTGGCTTGACGCCAATCACAATAGTCGCACGATCGATTGCATGGTCGTGCGAGTGGATGTGAGACCATGCGATCGCTCGTGCGATTGAATGAGACCGGTGCAAGTGGTCGTGAGAGTATTCGTGCGAGTGGCGTGGGGTATAAAAACCCCCTCGACAATTGACCGGTGGTCAGTTTCAAGTTGGCCTTCTTAATAGTCAAGATGCCAAAGAAGAAAGTTACAAAGAAGAGAAAGTTGTTAGAGGAGGGCCCTGTTGCAGAGGATCATCTCCATAGTCCCCCTATATATACCCCGGAGGAATAGTCGCATACAGTCTCATACAGTCGTGCAACGGTAGTACAACGTTGTAAGATGTGCTGCGATCGGTCGTGCAACAGTCTCATGGTCTTAGCACAATCGCACCCATTCGCAAGACTGGTCGCTATAGGTCGCTAGCGCACGTGCGAGTGTAGCACGACCTCCAGCCCACCCACTGCGACTATTGAGTCGTGCGAACTCTCGCATCTAATCGTGCAATGTTGTGCAACACTCATACAAGAATCGCACGACTGGTCGTACGACCTAATGCGAGTGAATCGATCGCATCTGGTCGTGTCTGGATTTTAAGCATGTTCAAAGTTCAGATGCGACCAGTCACGACCGCCTCAGGTTCGTGTGACCGCCTGCAACGACTGCGAGTGGTCGCAAGACACCAAGCGATCGGTCGTGCAACACCCCGAAAAATCTGTTGCAGGCGGTCGCAAACTGGTCGCAGACCAAATGTGAAAGGGGCTACGCATGACAATCTTTCAAGGACGTACTTTAATCGTTGATGTTGTTTTTGTCAGGTATTGGTTCAGTCCACTGGAATGATGTGACAGGCACCGCTGGAACTAATCAAAACGTTGCGGCACCAACAATATAAAGATCTTCTATTTTCAACCATTTGAAAAGAGATTTCACAAACAAAAAGCCAAGTGTAATTGACTAGACAGCTGAAACAACAAAATGCGGAAATTGTGAAATGTGAAAAAGTTAACCCTGAAAAGACTGAGCTTTTTATTACACCCGGGAGGCATGATGCCCCTCTCTTTTAAGATATCTCTGCTGCCGAGTGACCGATCGCCGCGAAAATTTGCACACACCCCCGAAATTCATTAAAGCAGAAGACCGGATTTTGTTGAAAATTACTTATGTGACCAAATACTATAATTAATGCAAATTATATTTATGCATATTCTTTGTTAATGATTGAACAATAAAACAAACAATTGAGATGCTTGTTGGTTGGGACTAGCTTTTCAATCAAAATCTTTCAGCTCTCTTCCATTGCAGTACCGTCTGTATTTCATTGTTCTATGAATTACTTATGTATTCCATTATTTTCAGAATTTTCAGAATTTTATCATTGGAGGCTTTTATCTGTGATCAATATTCAGATCAAACAGATGATAATTAATTTGGAAATAAGAACTGATTTACGAAGAAGATAATGACATTTTATTGACTTTGTGTGAAAAACGAATGGGAATCTGTGAAGAAGAAAAAAGAAGACCGACCATTAAATCTTAAATTACAATTTTATTTTTTTTAGGCTCTTGAACATTAACAGCTTTTTGCTGTCATAATAATTAAGAATCTCCTTTTTAAAAAGCAAAACCTCACTATCTTTATAGCACATTTTCATAATCTACTTTCTTTCTCTCTATCTTGTTCTTGCTCTCTCTCTCTCTCTCTCTCTTTTACATCAAGTAACATTCATCATCACCAACCCCCCCAAAAAAAACAAAAAAAAACAACAAAAAAAAACAACCAAAACATCTAAGTCCTTAAAAAAAATGTATAGCAGCCGACTACTTGCTATTCACAGTGACCGTGTAACACATGATTATTTTAAACCAGTGTAGGTGTCATTTTATTTGCAAAAAACCCCCAAACGAACAAATCACAAAGAATAACAAAAAACAACTTACACAGGCATATTAACATCCAGATAATCCAAACTGAACAATTGTAAATGAAGAAATTATACAAACATTTGGGGATGGAAATAAAAAGAAACGAGCTACATATCTAATAGCTCTTCACTATTTAGTACTTATAAGACATTTAAGATTCGCAAAGAAGGGGTATTGGAAGTGATAGGGAAGGGGTCAAGTGATAGGGAAGGGGTCAAGTTCAGGTAAATCAAATAAGAACATACAGTATGTAAATATATACATGTTGAGGTGTAAATCTCACCATCATTCTTTTGCACGTATCTCAAGTCAGTACTGTTATTGGAGGAGTCTTAAATTCCCAAATTTGTATATTTGTTTATTTATGTTGATGCAACAGCGATCAGGAGAAGAAATCTGAATGAGGGTGCTAGATTTTTTCCATTCCCTCTTCGCTTAAAAAGCTGGGAAGGGAGAAGCACAAGGATAGAGGATCAATTGTTGAAGTTCAATACACAAATACTCATTAGTTGTGACACAGTTTCCTTTCCAATTTGACTTATTCAGGACCTGTTACTATGACAAAACAAAAGGATATAGCTGGGCAATTCCACATGGGAAAAACAACAACAAAATTTAATTTCAGATTTATACTAAAGAAAATCAGTTTAATAGTCCCAAATAGGCAAATCCTTAAATCACAAGAATCTGAAAAAAACTTTTCCCAGATCTCAATCAGGATTCGCACAATGCATGATTGATGCATGGAAATGAGAACTTCAAAAATACAATGATTTTCTGGTAATTCCATTACCAAAGTTATATACCTCAATATAATTAAATGTAAGTGGACACTTTTGGGTATGAACGAGTTCAGGTGAAAGAATGAGTACATATGCAGATTACGAATTGGTGAGAAGGGGACGGAAGTCCAAAATTAGTGCATAGCCTTCAAAAATGTAAGCAAAATATCCCTCATTTGTAATTCCGTTACCATGGAATTGCCCAGCTATGAATGTATTGTTGAAGTTTCTCACACAAATTCTCATAATCTACATGATCTGCAACAAACAATCTTAGCTTCAAAATTGTGATTATTCAGGACCTGTATGTTTCATAAAGTGATAACTTTGGACACATCGTACAACCTTCCTGGACAAATCCTCATGATCTAAATTACACTTTTTCTTTCCATTGAATTGTGCACAAATATTCATACCATTGAAACAGTGATAAGAATAAGAACAATGAAATCAAAATTATGACATAATATTATCACATCTCTGGAATGAAATAATAAAGAAAACATGTCAATACAAATACAAGTTGTCTACATTTGCTCCTGTGCAAGACATGCTTATAAACATTATAAACTTTATAATCATATCACAATTTTAGTCAGAACGAAGTTCCCTCTTGAAGTTGCATTGAAACTACACAGACACAGAATAACATCAATGAAGCATATATAACTCATGTTGCCCATATGAATTCACAGTGCACACTTATAGTATTCTCTCTTAAAATTTTACATCTGAAGATTAATACATGCATCCACTCAATACTTTTCCATTCTTCTTTTATAAAATACACATATTTCATCATAAAAATGACTAGATCCTCTCTCTCAAATACCTCCCACAAAATTAGAATAAAAAGTAAGAATAATAACACCAGAATCTCTCCCTAATACAAATATTTCAAAATACATTTCTAAAAAAAATGGTTCATCTGCTGTTTCTATGAACACAAATTTTGATTATTTTTTTTTAATACTCTTAATTCCTAAATAACAAAAACAAAACATTTAAATTACGATTTCAAGAAGCACTCTGCACAATATCAAAGTATACTTTGTGCGCGATATAGTGACTGAGAATAAGTAAATATCAATTCTTAAAGTATTTACACCACAGCTCTACACTAACTTTTGTTTCTGGTGGTTTGGATCCAACATTTCTTGGGTCCATATCTATCAGACCAATATTAGTGTCGAGACCTGCAGACACACACTTCAGTACACAATACATTTTGCACAAAGGCAAGCTAGATGTTATTAACAAAACAGACCAGTTCACAAACGTATTCTAGCAATGGAAGTTTCTCCTCCCAAAAGCCTAGAGATGAATTATTGGCATTCACATGTTTGAAATTCAGGTAGTGCAATAGTCAGAATGCAAGCTGCATGCTAGTATAAATATGTATGGGAGCTCTCATTGGATTTGCTATAGTACAAGCAAGATATAAATGCAGAGATTTTTATTTATCTTATTATCATTTTTTTTCCCCCCTACCAGAGCTAGTTTTCACTCTTACCAAGCACTTTTGAAGCTTTTCACTGCTAGATCGCTCACCATTTTTTTCCCTCCGTACCAAACAGGGCCCTGTTTCATGAAACTTGTCATCAATGACAAGTTGCAATAACTGTTATAAGCCACTGAAATCTTTGCATCTGATTGGCTGAGAGCAAATTTGTCAGTAAAAATCACTGACAAGACACTTGATGAAACGCCCCCTGATGTTAGGCAAGTCTCAAGCAAGATATTAGCTTGTTCCGAGTGAGCACTATTGATGAATTCAAATTGGAATACATGTGAAATTATCCGATTATCATAGCATCAACAAAATAATTTGTGCAGTTCCTCCTCAAGGCACCACTTCATTTTGTTCAGTTTGGCTCCATTTGATACCTCAAGCACAGCAAACAAAAAATATGAATGTTTATACAGGAAGGGTGAGCAATTTCATTCTAAAGCTCTAGAACAAAAGTGCAGAAAAAATTAAGTCAACCTAGAAACCCTGACAAGTCAAAACCCCTTTTCAAGAGGGAGCTATTTACATGAAAATATTATAAAATAACTTATGCAATGTAACATGATGCAAATTTCCCATAAAGTGATTTAGAAATCAGGAAATTTGAGAATTTATGGAACAGTTTCATAGATTTATCAAAGCCATTAACCTGGCAATCTACTATGAATAAACATAATTACACAATTCATTAAAAAATTTGAGCAATTCAACAATTTGAAAAGCACTTTAACAAAAATTTTCTTTATAGATTTGGAATCCATTTTCCTTTGATACATTTTTTTTTTCTCTGAGTCTACAACTTGAAAAAAAAAAATCCTGTGTGATCATTCTGATTTGTTATGAATAAGACTGATATTACAAACTCGACTGTTTTCAATCAAATTTCCCTTAATTTCAATACCAATGGAAACTGTACTAAACCATACTGTAAACAATTCAGTTGAAAGATATCACGGGTATGAAAAACATAAAATTTCGGTCTCTTTCTTAGTGTTGCTATGCCATGTATTTTCCACAGCACCTAATCCTGATTCCAGAAAAGTTCCTAATGAACTGAACAAAAATTTGATAAATGGCACCAGCAAAACTTGTGTATATGTCCCTTTCGGCAGAAAGATTTACAATCGCAATTTAATCTAAAGGCAAGAACCAATTTAAACGTGACCCAACAGCTCAAAATCACCAATAAGTTGGAAATGCGAAAATAGAGTGAATGGGTTTAAAGGGAGATTTCCCTGAATAGATGTTATTCACTGCTCTTTATTAATAGTATTTAAAAAATATGTAAGTAGGTATTACCGGAGTAACCTACACAAATTATCTATCATTAGAAAACTTAGAATCTTTCAGTTAAGATATCACATATGAAAACAAAATGATGGTGATTTTGAGCCACTTAGCAAATGCATGTATAATGTGAAAATGAAGCACAAATTAACTGAAATCCTTTCCTTGAGTTCAAATCTTACAGTTTAGGATACAAAAATCGCCTATAGCTATGATAACAAAACATCAACAGTCAAAACTTAAATAAGCACCAACACAGTTATATACTTACTACATGTGCGTTTCAATGTAAAGTATAATAAAACAGGAGAAAAATTGACAGTTTGGTGACTTTGGTCATATTTCCTGATAAGATTTTAGTCCAAAATGCAAACCTTTAGCTACGTTACATTACAAGGGCCACCTTTTCACTTACTTTTCTCTATTTGATCAGTTCTGTTACTAAACTTAAATCAAGGAACCCATTCGGCTGGTAGAAGAGTGAAGGCAATTGGCCCCACTCTAAAACACAAATCAGGCATTTTCAAACACAGGAATAAATAGATACCTAATACAAAAAATGCCATGCCCGTGTTGTTTCAGTGGAAGTAGTGAATGCACCAACTTGGAATAAATAAATAATGATGTGTCTATAATGTGCCAGAACTTCAAAACCCATGTTCACATGAAAAAGAAAATAACCTTATAAACATCGCACATTGACCACAGTATTTTTCCTCTTCTTTTTCACACCTATTAAAAAAGAAGAACCCAAATTTAGGCCCTTAATACAAATGCAAAGACAATATTTAGGTTGCTAGTCAAACAAATCAAGTAAATTGAGAGAGAAAATATAGAATTGCCCCAGAGGCCTACAAATCATTATTGGAGTAAAAGGTAGGAAAAAAACCTCTTTTCTGCTATTACACAAACTGCATCATTTACCTAATAACTAACAGTTATTATCAACACAGAATATCTCTAGATAAACACAAGCCTTATATCTACAAAATGATACCTGTTCATGAAACATATTATGCAAGGTTGTTACAAAACGATGATAAGGAACAAACAATTAAGAACAAGAACCTTTAGATACAAAAAAAAAAACCCAAACCAAGAAGTATTTGTTCATACCTTATCTTAACAAAGGCTCCAAGAACAAGCAGACTTACAGCCCACATATAAAAAACAAATTCACATACTTATGAAAATAATACTTTTCTTTTCATATTTTTGTACTACCTTTACCTTCATATTTCAATTTCATTACTGCATTGCATGGTACTTTGATTTTGTGACAGTCAAAAAAGTAGACACTCGCCTTTCATATATCATATATCAAAATAGACTTGGCTAGTACAATATCAATCTGAGAAAAACAAACACATTGTCCACAATGCATAGACATCACCAGAGCACTATGAGTGACGAACATCCAATGTGTCCAGCCTCCCAAGCTTTGTAAAGATGATGAAAAAAAGCAGGAGTCTGTGTAATCTTGGTTCTTGACCCCTTAGAATAGACGCTTTTCGAACCTGAAATAAGAGAAGGAATGGGATTTTATATACGGAAAACTATTCTAAGTTCATCAATTCTTAGTTCTATTACTGCTATTAGAAACAATTACTAAATACAAAGTGCTACATAAAATACAATTATTTTTATTATCATTATTCATCATCATAACTATTATTATCATTTAGGGTTATTAGTCCCTGAAGAGTGAAGACAAAGCTTGAGTTGATGAAAGAACACCACAGAAGGAAATATACAGAATATATAATTTGATTCAAAATCTTTCTTCAACTCTGATATCCAATCAATAAATTCTGATTCCTGAATAACTTCATAATTAAAATAACATACAAATGGCTCCTCATTTGATATTTTCCAGACTATTCTCATGGAAGTTATAAGGTAGCTTTGCGAAACGCAATGGCGCTTAAAGACGCGGGATAGACGCAAAAAGGAAAATCGCTAGTTTTGTCTGTGCTTCTAAAATCAGAATCAGACATATCGGAATAAAAGTTTTCATATTATTTTGCTTTAAAGTGTTCAGAGGTAAGCACTAATTCTACAACCTAATATTTGGGTTCTGCCTCTATAAAATAAAATTTTGATTTTGAATAATTTTGTCATATGCATCTTTCCTGCAGTTTTTCCAGCACCACGGCGTTTCGCTTAGCTACCTAAGCAGCCTGGCCCTGAAAAAAAGAGAAAAAGGGCAAAACTTACGAGTGAAGACTGTGCACGCCGCCCTCCACTTGAGCTGAAGGTGACCTTCTCTCAAAGCGAACTTCTCCAGCATACATCTTGTCTCTGGAAGAGAGTGGATGATGAATGAGAGAAAGAGTGAATGTCTGATCACATGAATTCCTTCCCCCATATCAATCTTCAAACTAATGATTATAGAGAGATGGATCTACAGCTAATAGGTGTTCTGCATAATTATAAAATGGAGTGAACAAGGGGAAAAATTGAGAATGTTTGTGTTTTTTATTACTATTTTACCCCAAAGAATGAAGCAAGACCTCTCAATTTTTTTTCATCCATGATAAACAGAAAATGGAAAGGGTCTGCAATGTGCATCATTATTGTGGAAAACTCTATGTAAAAAAAAAGCAGCTCTTCCAAGTTTTACCCATATTTACTCTGTTGTCCTTATTAGCCTATCCCTGTTCACCCTGTTTTAAAGTAAAATATCTTTAACTAGAATATCACTGAAGGTGATTAATACCCCCGCCCCAATGTGTGTGCCAAATTTCCTGAGCATTGTTCCAAAAATGAGGAAGTGGTTTGATGTGCAATATTTTCCTGTTTTATTGCCATATGTCATTACCATGGTAATGCAGTTTGCCACACATTGAAACAATATGTCTTGCACATATTTACCACAAGACCAATGTGTGTGCCAAATTTCCTGAGCAGTGCTTGAAAAATGAGGAAGTAGTTCGATCCGCAAGATTTCAACCTGATTTATTGCCATAATATGCCGTTACCATGGCAATGGAGTTTCCGACACATTCAAAAAATATGTCTTGCACATCTCCATCCCAAGATCAATGTATGTGGCGAATTTCAAGAGCATTGCCCGAAAAAATGAGGAAGTAGTTCGATGCGCAAGATTTGCAACTGACCGACCGACCGCCCGCTCAACCGCCTGCCCGACCGCCCGACCACACGCTGATTCCTATATACCCCCTTCAAACTTCGTTTGGCGGGGGCATAAAAATATTTGCAATACTTCATGCATTATGACAATATTTTGGCTCTCCTAGCTTGAAAATGGGAAAACATCTACACAAAGAAGTCTTTAGCCAGCCCATGTTTCATGGACACATTGCTGACAATCTTTTCCTGCCATATGACGTGATATCTTCCCTCACCTGAGAATGCTGAGGCTAAGTGCCCCAATGTCTTGGCAGCCATGTTGGATTCCTGCAATGAGATATGGCACAAACTTGTGGATGGAACCCTTGTCAACGATGGACCCTGAAACTCCTTGGGCAACCTTCAGCTTGTCACGCTCACTGAAAGATACAACACAGAATGATAAATATAGATAATAAGAAAATAAAACATTTCACTAACTGTAATCCTTATCATGATAAAATGCTACAATGAGATTTTCATAACATTTTTAAGAAAAAAAATGTGACCCCCATTTTGGCCACAGATACTATGATTTATACGAAACAATATCATGTTCAGTGATTTTTGCATTCTACACCTTTGACAGCAAGTGTTATTAGGGGGCTCCTTTTTCATTACTTTCTACTTTTTGTACTTCATTGTTAACTATTATTATTTATAATTTTGGTAATAACAGAACTTTACCGAAATACTTGTTTTAGTTTTTTTCTGTTGTGGGTCAGGCTCGACTAGCACGTGTGCTATTATCTGGCCCCTTTTACCAACCAATGCTTTTCTTCCTTTATATGTAAACATCATTGAATTAAAAAAAAATGTATTGTACTTAAATGTTGTTGGTGGTAATAAATCAATAAATCAAACCCTGAGGAAAAATCACTTTTAATGAAAAGAGAGGATAGAGAGAAGCAATTTTTTTTTTAATTCCTTCAAAATCGGTTACGAAATGAGAAAGTTATGAAAGTTTGAAAAGTCTCAATTTACTTTCTATGGCGATCCTCAAATTGGCAATGTTGCTTCAAAGTGACAGGTTTAGTAGTACAACTCTCCATGTTTTGTACACAAAATTTCATATTTTCTCCATTATCTCTAAAGATGCTGCTTGTCTTTTTGTGAACTCAACATACGTTGTGTCAAATACATTTTCCCATGATATATCTTGAGCTAAGGAGATAAGCTGCACCTAGAGAGATAATTGGGAAAATATGAAATTTTGTGTACAAAACATATGGAGAGTTGTACTACTAAACCTGTCACTTTGAAGCAACATAGCCAATTTGAGGATCGCCATAGAAAGTAAATTGAGACTTTTCAAACTTTCATAACTCTCTCATTTCGTAACCAATTTTGATGGAACTTTTTTTAAATTGCTTCTCTCTATCCTCTCTTTTCATTAAAATTGATTTTTCCCCAGGGTTTCATTCTCCTTTTAGGATATTATTTTATTATTCTATTTATTAATTTTTTTTTTTCATTTTTTTTTTTCCTTCACAGTTTGGGGTGGGGAGGGGGGGGGGGGTAATTTTGCCCCTCATCCCCCATCTAGTATTCTTACATACCTGAAGTATCTCTTGGCAGAGGATTTGTTCTTCTCCATAGCATCCAGGGAACCCATACCACGGTACTTCTTCAGTCTGACCCCATCAGAGAAGAAGTATTCACCAGGAGCCTCAGTGGTTCCTGCCAGAAGGCTTCCCATCATAACTGCACAACACAACACAAAGGAATCAATAGTAATAAACTAAATGGAAAGAAGTTAACAAATCATGTATGTCACCATAACGACAAGGTCATGCTCTGATTAAGTGGAATACTCCAATTTCAACCCTTAAGCCCCCTTAAGACATTCTGAGGCTTAAAAAAACATGGCTCAGCAAAACAGAAGCCATTTTAGGTGTAAACAATTACCAGGATAGCACAACATAGGGGTATTATGAATTTTGCCAGGAAATTTTTCATAGGTGGTGTACAGTATCATGGCAGCGACATGTATTAATGGGGGGGGGGGGTTGAAATTTTAGGAACATGCTTGGAACCAATTTTTTATTCCCTTACTCGAGGTCACAGTGTTAATTATCAAATTTTCCCTCACAGGAAAAGGAAACTATCAAATGATAAAAGCATGGTGTAATAACAAACTTCATTTTTTTTATTTTACCAGATGATGCTCCCAGTGATAGAGCCTTTGTGATGTGACCGACTGTTGTGATGCCTCCGTCTGCGATGATGGGTACCCCACAACTCCTGGCATACTGGGCTACCCGGTAGACTGCTGTACCCTGGGGACGTCCAACTGCCATTACTGTACATACAAAAAAGTTAAAAATGGAATATTTCAATCAATGATTTATCATCCCTTCAAAAATACAAGAAGTGCTCTTCTAGTGCTGATGTATTAACAAATATATCTATGTTCCCTCTCTACATAAGTACATGATATACACATGCCACCATATAGTTTACAACAAAAACCTCAGATATAGCAGGAAGATATTCAACAGTGAAAGCACCATGCCACTGACAAAGAAAAAGAAATGAAAATTGTACTTCAATGTCAATGTTTATGGTATCATCTACGAAACAAAGATACCTCTATGAATTAATGTCCTTTTCCTTTGAATCAAATATATCCTGAAATACTCCAGAGAGATATGGAGTTTCAACCAAAGTAATAATCTTTCCTATCTAATTTTGAAAGATTATCACAGAATAGTGACAGAGAAAATACAGCATGTCATCTATGAATACACAGCAGATTGGGGGATGTAAATCAGTACCAATAAAAATTGGGGCTGATTTGTTGACATTTCCATCAAAATATGGAATGGATAGTATTTGTACTATATTAATCAATACCTTAAAATTTTCAAAGCTACTTTAATGAAATAGTTTGAGATTAAAGGGTACCAATCACCAAAAAATATTTTACTCCATATGTTAGAGGTTCAATATCATTCTACTATATTCTAAATATGGGCTTGGAATATCACTTCTATAAAGAGATAATACAAGTTTAATTATACTCTCTAGAAGCATAAAAGCGACTCGTGAGTAGACTACTCAACGCACACGTACGCGCTCGCCAAGATAAGGGCTCGCGCGGAACCCAACTCGGAGGTTCGGTTCCGCGCGAGCACCTTCATGTTATCCTTTATTTCCATCATACTCCTAAACTGCTGACCTATAGAATTTCAGATAAAGTTCTTTGAGGTTGATTTTATACTTCCTAGCAATATACAAATTCTTTTTTCAGGTGGTTGGTACACTTTTAAAAAAAACCCAATCATTTACTTGTTTCATACAGATCTGTAAGAGACAAAGGTGGGATGATTTTTTTTTTTTTTAAGCTGTATTTAGAGCAGTTTCTGTTTAGCAGAAAAAAAAAAAAGTTTGGTCAAATTTCCTTGCATACAAACATGCAATTTGATTACTGCAATTTATCTCTAGGTCCATAGCCTCTTTCAGCTTTGCTGAGAGCAAGACACACACATAGACCTCTGTGTAAATAATTTGTGATTCCTTTAAGGATGCTTCTAAGGTGCAGCACGTATTTAAAAAAAAATTTTAAAAATCATAGATATTAACAAAATCATGCAAAAAAGGAGAAATAATGGAGAACCAAAATATGTTTACTTTCCCAAATATATGAAGAATGAAACAAGAAAATTTGAGTAAATTTCTATGTACAAACAAAATGTGAGGTATCTGAGTTTAGAATTTATGATCAACACCAAAAAAAAAATTACTAAGTTTTCGATAATAATTAAGTTTTACAGAAAGCTAGTAAAGTTCATTATGAACTTCACAGGATACTTTCTTCATGAAACAAAAAAATGTATATATATATATATATTAAAAAGCTACAAGTTTCAGAATCTCTCTCTCTGCTTGTATAAATTTCTCTTTCTCTCTGCTTGTGTACATTTCTCTTTCTCTAAATATTCTTTTCTCTCAAACATGTATTTTTCCAAATTATCACAATTCATTATCTGTTGTTACTTTGTTAGTAGAGAATGGTTTGTTTGCTTTCCTACTAAAAAGAATTTTAATGTTGCTGTAAACATGCAAAATTAAAAAGTTTATTAAAAAAAAAAATAATAACAGTCATGCACTTTGCAAAAAGGCATTATGATCTGAAAAACGAAAAACTAACAAATTTTCGAGTACAACACAAAATCTACTTTAAAAGTGAACAGGTGACAGACTAAAGTGCGACACATTATGTAACTTAACAAATTCTGATTGTGCAACTTTTCTTAATTAAAATTATATCAATCAGATTAATTTTCATTCTGCAGTTTCACTATTACTTGCAGTCTCATATAATAAAGACATCCCTTTGACAAGGCTTTACTGGGTCATATACTAAGCCCAAAGGAAGACTGGAGTCTGTGGAAATTGCAAGTCATACCAAAATCATATATCTACCAGCTTAATGAGACTTGTGACTTAAGCATCAGTACCAAAGAGCAGAAACAACATACATGTATGCTTAACAAGAGCATTAACCCTATAACAGCCAGAAAATATCCAAGGTACAGTGTACATGTATGGTTGGGCTTGTGTTAAAAGATCATCAACATGCAAAGGGATGCAAAAATAGTAACTAGGGACTCATGCACAATTTGCTACAATATCTACATGATGTGCATGACAGACAATTTGAATGACAATCAACAAATTCATAACAAAAAAACATGCAATCTAAATATTTACAGTGGACTATTGGTCATATGGCAAGCATATATACAATGACATGTATCTACTTTTTGACTGGGGCAACATTCTGACTGTCTACAAATTGCACAACTCTTCCCAGATGCTAAATGACCCTTGGACCAGGCCTACCTTGTATCATCCCCCTCCCCCTTGTAGTATTGAACTCACTTCCCACCTTGTATTAAACCTTCTTTATTTTCTTCTGACTTGAAAGTGCATCAGAGTTCACCCAGTTTCATCAGGTACACAGAAACAAAAGTCCTACATGGAACTCCTTTACAGAAATAATCATTTCCCACAAAAAATTAAGAATGTCCTGATTTCAGCAAAGGTTCTGCATAAGTATATTTATCATTTATTTATTTCCATTTATTACTATTGATCTTATTTCTTGTAAACATCTTGCTTGTAAACATCCCATGTCAAATTTCCATGTTGTTTTTGTTAAGATGAATTAAAGAATTGACTCTCTGATTAATCGACTATAAAATATTCATGCCTGATGCAGCCATAGGAGATGAATGCAAAAAACTATGTTACGTATTACCTTCAACAGATGATCCTGAAAAATCTGACAAGAATGACTGTTTTGTATCAAATTTTTGATCAAACTGCAAACTTATGTTCAAAATCACCCAAGGTTGTCATGGAATAAGTTTCCAGCTCTTTCGATGCTATAGCTTTCACACACCAGGAAATATGACCATGGTATAACCAACTTTAGAAAAATGTCAGAATTGATATAAGTACAATACAGCTTATACAGTCTCTAGCTGTGATATTTGCATTTGAAAAATAAATGGGTCATCATTAAACAGGGTCAAAGCATCTGATGAAAGAATTGCACAATTGATCTCTAACCAGTGAGATAGATGGCAGTGTTTCAAACAAATGCACAATATAGGAATCTGTTTTAATCCATTAACCTATTCTAAATGATGTATTTTTCTTTAATATGGAAATCATCTATATGTGTCTGCATTACAAACACATAATTGAAAATAATACCCTAAGTGTTAAGGGAGGCATCATTTTTCAAACATGGTGCTCTGTAACTGCAGAAAAATAGGAATTTGCCAATTTGAACAAGTAGAAGTTAAGGTCAGCATGATTGTTTGTGGAATTAGGCATAACATTTTTCTAACTTACAAGAGAATAGAACTACAGATTAAACTGATAACGAATATTATCAAAGGTCACTAACTTATTGCAACACCTTTCTGGCTCTCAGCACAGAATGAGACTTAGTCTTTATTTCTGATGCTGAAATCTTACAGGGAAGACATGGTCAAATAGTGGCAAAATGAAGCACTTAGTAACTCATAATCTTTAGGCATGATTTGCTTTCTTATTCTGCAGCAAGTTCTGTTAGCACTTTTTAGCTTTTTAGCAAACTTTAAATTACGTCATTGCTGCGGTACAGCACATTTTAAGTTTTACTTAAAATTTGAAGCTTATCTTCAGCTCTGGTAAAGCAATTACATTACAAGAGAAACTGGCTTGCTTAATTCTAAATTCTTAATCATTCTGTAGTTGGTTTGTTTGAGCCTGCTAAATTCATTGAAAAAAAACCCTCACATTTCCACATATCAGACCACATGTTGAGAACACGGTCAGGAGGAAAAGATCAATTTCATTACCTTTCTTTGCTCATCACATGATCATTACACAGTTTTTTCCAACACCGAAATGTAGCAAATAACATTTACATTTAGTTTTCAACATCTAGTTAAGTTTTGTGAGATTCTATTTTCTGCCATTACCAGAACTCAAGATTACCTCTAAAAGATGGGATGGCACATTTTACAATTTGTGGAAATATAATTTCTTATCACTGACGATAATGTCTATCCCAATTTTTCATAGACCTCAATTCCCCCCCCCCCCCCCCATATTATTTCCTAACACCTTTAGATTTCTTGGCCCTTCCCAAAACTGTGCATTTGGCTTAGACAAAAACACTGTCCATGGCAGAGCATGAGTACACAGAGAAAGCGAGAGGGTCCTCAGACATATGCGCCAGCGACAACTGCTCCAGGCTTTAATTCATTGAAGATATAGGGTTAGGATTAGGGTTTTGATTGGATTTAGGTCAGGTATAGATTTAGGGTTACGGTTAGGGTTAGGTTCATAGGTTTAGGTATAGTTTCAGGTCCAGGGTTCAGGGAGTGTAGGATATCCACTGTGGAGGAATTGTCGCTGGAGCATAGGTCGTACAACCAGCAAGAGGGTGTGCACTGACTACAGTGTACCAGCAGAGGCAACAGACTTACAGGTAGACGTTAAGTCGCCCTCCGGCCTTCTAGGCCTACTACTGGTAGCTTGTGCTGCCGTGGCTGGTCACCGAAGGAAGAATTCCGTGACAGATTTGTTTAAGATTGTGTTAGCATTAAAGACGTTTGGTTAAAGCAAGGAGGAAGAAATCAAGTGAAAAGAGAATGAAGGGGAAGATAAAGGATGTTATGAAAAAAAAGGTTAGTCAACATTGAATCCACACTATGTCATTAATCTACAAGTAAGTTTTAGTCAGTAGAAGTTAGTACAGAAATATATCTAAAATGTCATGGACATGATTAGTAGGAGAGATTCTGATGTATTCTAGAGTAAAAACAAGTGAAGAATTAAAAGGACCAAGTCTCTACCTCTAAGTATGTTGCCATGAGCAGAAAGCATTTCAATTCAACATTCAATTTGGCAGCTTATATCTACATTCAGAACACAAAAACCATCAAAAAATCAAAAGTTCATTTTAATATTTTAGAATGAAGAATTAGATGAAGACTACTGTGCTCATAAAATGCTAATTATGAAAGACCTTTGTAAATCTGGAGATAGACGTAACATCTTAAAATAAGAAATACAAAGTGAGAAATAAGATGAAGACTACATTGCCTTTTTATTCATCAACATGTCATTACTAAAAGATCAAACATACATATGGTGATTTGATATTTGCTCCTGTGACAATTGCTCCAGTCTTAATTTCTTTAAAGATATAAGCCTGAATTCACGAAAGAGGTTTATCTAACCCATGGTTTAAACCTCCATAAGCGTAGTACGTGCATGTCCTCATGTCCAAGGGGTGTACAGTAATGTGCTTTAAATATATACACTTATTTTCGCTTATTTTAGTCCACGGTTTAAGTCCACGGTCCACGGTCCACGTTTAAGTCCACGGTCCATGGTTTAAGATAAACCTCTTTCATGAATTCAGGGCACAGGGTTTGGGTCAGAGTTGCAATTGGGTTACAGGCTAGATTGAGGCGTGGGGTTAGATCTTACAGCGATTGGTCCAGGGTTAAATTTAGGAACTCCGTTAGAGTAGAACAATTTCCGCAGAGCAAGTGTCACAGAACCATGCATAGGAGACAAATTTCCAATTTGAATGAGTCTTGACTTCTGTGACATGCGACCTTCTGCTTCAGACACTTTTATCCATAAATCTTTCCATGGTTGAATATATTCTCAAACAATAATTTTACTGGAATACATTACTGGGTTCTTTCAATTGTATAACAGTTAAACTCTATTGGACTAACAGGACAATTAACATCCAAGGACCTGTGTTTCGAAATACCCATGGTTGTAAATCTCTAAATACACACATAATATTGATAAGCGAGAAAAGAAAGAAGTAGTAAAAGAATCATGTAAGAAATGATTTCAGAAGCGTAAAATAATTGCACTGACAAGAAACAAACACACAGAAAAGATAAGCTAAAAAATAAAGTCATTGAAAGCATTCTCAGGTTGAAATGCAATGGAAATGTTGTTAAACTAAAATGAAAGTATACATGCAACTATATATCAATATCCTTCCAATTTGCACTAAACTGGTTATCGCTTCACGTAATACTGAACAGGCTTGTTCAAAGATCGTTTCTCAATGCATTGCGGGAAGATATGTTAAAAGAAACTTAACTCAGAAAAACAAGTATTTCGGTAAAGTTCAATTATTAATATAGTTAACAATGAGGTACAAAAAGTACAAAATAATGTTAAATACATTTCTTGTACATATACAGACTATTTGCATAGATGTTTTCATATATGATTTACTCAGCAAGTGTGTCATAATAGAATTCCAAAACCTACTTCTAGACCTGGTTAATCTGATTTTAAAAGGTAATCTATTCCAAAATTCACTACCAATGAAAGACAGTGAAAACTGACCTTGCGTCGTTCTGAATTTTGGTAGAAAAGGAATACTGTATGTGTACCAGTCTTTCTTTTATTCATTCATTCCATTAATAAAAGGGCCCCTGCCATCCAAATGCAAGTTGATACCTGTCTGTGCAGTCCCTACATCCCATACTTAGATATTTAAACTTTTAAATGTTTCATAGATTTTCAATTATTTCTAAATATAATTTTCTACAACCTGCTAAGCCCCACCCACTTAAAAAAATCCTCCAGACCATTTTCCCCCTGTGACATCATCTTCAATCATCAGTGAGCTAATTGTATTTTGCAAGTGATATTGGTATCTAACTTTGTCAAAGCTGACACCTGTTACAATACAACATAGGAGTTGCTATGTCAGACATACTGTAGCATCAACAGGAAAACAAAGGCAATGAGGAGGTATTGTATGAAAGCATACAATTCTATTACGAGCGTGTGCTGAGCTGGGGGAAATTACATACCACTATCTATTCTACAATACAATAGACAGTGGTCCCCCAGCTCAGCACAGGTGGCAGAAAATTTTGTTTAAAAATATTTAAAAATCTATGAAACATATTTAGAAGTTTAAATATCAAAATATGCGATGTATGTAGGACTGCACACAAACATTTTGCATTTTGATGGCAGGGGCCCTTGAATGTTACTTGTCTAACAAGGATTCGACATGGATAATTGCTTTGTGAAAAAAAAACTTGAACATAAAACATAAAACTTGACCTGAAACCTCTTAAAAGTAGACATATTCTACAAATACACTTTCTCAATGAAAGATGCTCTTTCCTCAACTTTGCATATCATCATTTTTTTAATTTATTCAATCATTTCCTGGACTAAATTTTTTTAGTATAAAAAGCCTTGCATTTGGAAGTAGCCTTAAGAAAGTACTGATAGATCCCTATTCTTACATATTGACATATTTATAATACTTCCTATAACATTAATTATCAAAACAAGATTTGGGATGTATTCTCATTTTGGCTCAGTATAATTTATCATGGAAAGAAAAAGGACAGATAGAGAAAAACAAACAAATATGGTCTTGTTGGGCGACAGACTCATGGGCGATCAGTCTTGTGGGTCGTAATCGTTAAAACAGTTCTCTTTTTTTTAATGTAGCCTCCTCCTATCTGCAATTGTTCCTCAGACTTTTTAAAATTTCTCTTTGCCTTATTTCTTTTGTCCGTGGTGCATTTTATCGTCAGCAAGCCTTACAACTTACAAGGTCAAGTATTTTTAGAGCATGGCTTTCTCACCATGCTCCTTAATAGGTTTCATGCGATCATGCTGCATGACACACATAGATTACTTGAAGCACAGCTGCCCAGGATGCTACTAAAAATAATAAGAAAACTTGCAAGACTTAATTTGGAAACTGAACTTGAAACAATTGCTTGTATATCCACTTTACTTCCTCAATTCTATCAGGACACGCACTCAAAGACAGGTCTCAGCACAACCAAGAAAATATTTTTTTGATATTTTTCACAACTTTTCCTGGTTAGGTGGTATATTTGGGTTGCCCTAGAATAGCAGGTGAGTTGACTAATGTAAGAAGCATAAAGCAAACAGAAATAAAAAGAAATTAGTATAAAAATAACAAACTAAAAATAGGCAAACATAAATCTACACTGACAGGGAGAGAGAGAGACAGAGACAGACAGACAGACAAAGAGAGAGAACTAAAAGGTCATACCTTAAAAAAGAGTGAATGTGTTTTTGTTTACTACTTTCATGCAAAGTCTTGATAAAGAATGGAAAGAGAATGTAGTGCAGGACACAAATCAAACAAGCCATACACATATTGCACATATGCAATGTGTGTAAAAAAGCAGACGATATGTCGTCTGCTTTTACATATTCATCCACTTAGTACAGATGTCAGTATGTTTCTGTTTGTTAGTCAGTACTTTCCTCATTAACTCAATGTAAGTTGAATATCTTAATCCCATTATCTAAAACACTATCCCCCCTTTCTCTCTCCATTTCATATTCTCTCTCTCTCTCTCACGCTCTACTGCAAAAGTTTTTCATCTTCTCTAATTACTTCTCTTCTCTAAAAATTTATCTCTTTGCACATACTCACTCTCACCCCTTCTCTCTCTCTGTTTCCTTTATTTACTATTTTATCGCTGTATGCCAGTGTACATCTTATCGGCACCTACTTCATTGTCTTTAGGTCTGTCGATTCCCCCCCCCCCCCCCCCCTTCTGTCTATCTCCCTCTCTTCATGTCTTTAAATCACCTAAATTTAAAAAGATTGTAAATCTGAATCAATAGCCACTTGTTTGACAAAGACACAGGTGACCTGCATTCTTCCCTGTTTATAAATTGATTGTACATTTCATAGGTAAAAGTTATTTTAATTGAAAGTAAGTTTCACTATTTGATTGACAGGTAGACTGTGGAAAAATACCTTGGTTGTTGATTTCTTGTTCATATCCTAACTTTCAAATTCATTGCTAGTATCTTACATTCATGTGCTCTAGAGTTGGTCAATTTCAAGATTCCTTTGATGGTGCTGACTGTGATCCTTGAAAAGTTCAATCTTCTGATAAACTTTTGCTCACTCTCTCTCTCTCTCTCTCTCTGTTTCTCTGCCTTTCACTCTGTCTTTCAGCCTCTCTTCCCCCCCCCCACCCTCTCGTCTATCTGCCTCTGTCTAATTTTTTACTGTCTCTGTCGCTCTGCCTCACTGTCTGTCTTCCTCTCTCTCCGTTTCTCTATCTCTAATTCTGTCTTCTTGTCTCTGCTCTTTTCTCCACGTCTTTCCTCTCTCTCTTCCCTCATCCCCCTCTCTTGATCTTCTCGCTTTCTTTCTCCCTCCTTATTGATCCTTACCTTCTTGTGTGATGCAGATAGATCCACTGCCCATGCCAACCCTCAAGGCATCAGCACCAGCCTGGATCAGATTCTTGGCCTGTGCCACAGTAACAACTGAAATGAAACACATGTAACCTTTAGTAAAACCACTTCCCTGTTACTGGTAACCCCAAAATTAGGATAGTGTGTGTTCACAGCAAGTAGGACATTAATTCCTATCATTTAACTCATTGACTATGGGAACCAGGCAGCCCTTGTATTAAGCCTATGGGAGTTAGAGAATTCAGGGGAGCGTTTCATCAAGTGTTTTGCCAGTGATTTTTACTGACAAATTTGCTCTCAGCCAATCAAATGCAAGGATTTCAGTAGCTTATAACAATTTTTGGTAAAAATCACTTGATGAAACGCTCCCCAGTAGTCAAAGGGTTAATACATTCTTTATGCCATCCTGGCTCTCCACAGATGACTGCACTTGGACCAAGTAAAAGCTACAATAAAATTTCCAGTTTAAACAGATCAAAATCTATTCCAACATTCATACTTTGATTCAAAAATTCATATTTTTTTCTTTAACAAAATATTTATCGATGGGTTCCTTTTGTGAATAAGTCAAAACTCTTGGTTTCTTCAAGTACAAAAGTTTTTCAGCAAACAAAATTGACAAACATAGTTCACTGGTTCCTGATCACCATAAGATTTGGCAATATCATTGATTGTTGTAGAGTTTTTTGTTTAATTACAGGGATACAAAAAAGTCACTTGGTACAGGACTAAGTCACAGGTCCCTGTTTTTTTGTTCGTTTCTTTCCATTCAAGTTCATAATTATGAAGGTCCATAATGCCGAAACACACGTAATTCCAGGCATTTGATGCATTACTCTGAATGTCATTATTTTGTAGGTTCACTACTCCAAACATTTTATATCTAAAGGATCATAATTCCAAAAGTACCACAGGGTTCCTTATTCCGAAGGTTCGTAATTCCAAAATTAATACAGGGTTTTATTTCATTCACAGAGTTATGAACCTTCAAAGAAGGGCATGTAACCAAGCTTGGAAACAATTACTTGTTTACTTAGCACTTACGTAAAGTGATATTCAGTCAACCACTCACCATTGCCAGCCACCACCTGTAATTCAGGATACTTGGACTTGGTATACTTGATCATGCTTACTTGGAAGCTGGAATTCCCTTGTGAAGAATCCTGAAGAAATAGAAACCAAAACGAAAATTCATTTGGGCCATCTTATTTTTAGTAGTACGAACTAAAAGAACTAAAACAGAAACCACAAAATGAGGGATATTCTTAATTACACATATGACTGAAAAATAAGTGGACTAAATTTTCCATCAAATATTTATAGAGTAAGATTTTTCATTTTGACATCTGTTGGGAACAATTTTCTGGGGGGGGGGGATGGAGTAAGCTTGATTGTTCAGTTCATATGTAAATAGGACTTATTCTAAATGTATCCAGAGTTTTGTAATAGTTGAAATATTGACCCTCTTCCTTTGTAATGAAGTAATTTTATGAAGAAAAACAGGTGACTTGAGAAGGAAGTGAGGTGCCAGTTTGTCTAGTTACATACATGTATGACATTACATGTATGACATATTCATCTCTTTTTCAAGAATGGCCATTTACATAAATTTGCCCAGATACAAATCATTAGATATATCAGCACTAATATTACAGCTACATAGCTCTTGATGCAATTTTCATAAGAAACTCCTTGCAGAGATAATAGGAAACTACAAGCCTACATAATTAACAACAGTATAACTCAATGAAAGATTTATATCAATGTTACGTTTATCTACGTTCTATATACATGTAACTAAATATAATACATGTAAATACTCTTCTATTCAAAATTGAAATGTTGAAGACCATGCAGAATCAATATAAAATATATAAAACTACATGTGCAGATAAAACCATTAGGAAATTTTTAAATACGTTGAATTCTAAAGCTGCCCAACAAAATGAAAACCACATTGTAATGGTTATGAGTATGAGTATGAAAGTAAATAAAGGATTTGTTTAAACCTTCAATCAATAAAAATGATGGCAAAATATGCCGGTTAAAATACAAATTTGCAAAAGGTTGTGGGACACTAAATGCCCTTTCCAATACCATGCACATGCCTCTTTCTGTGCGATAAAAAGAGTTGTGTTCTATTGGATATATTACTGCTCTAGAGTTGAAATTAAAAGTTCAAATTCAAGCTAAGCAATATAAGATTCTCTGGCATTAATCTACAGTGCCGCTCTGTTCACACACATGTGTGAACAGAGTACATGTACATGTATTTCATTGCCACTGCCCCGCATGCGTTGTAAAGTGCACAAGAGTAAAGATACAGTGTGCACACATGGTTTGCAGGCTTGAAAAAAGATCCAAATACCACAGTAATAAAAAAAAGTATATATACGCATTATTTACAGCTTCTAATCAGATTAGCACAAGTGCAAAATAAATAAATGAATAGTCAGGGGACCTAAAGCTACACATCCCGCAAATACGTGCAATGCGACGCATTCCGTGCGCCAAATTTCTGCTGTGACTGAGCGACAAGGATATCATCGAGGTTTGCCAAAAAGAATTAGTAATTCTCCTTTATTTCTGTCATATTATCAGTATTTGGAAATCCGATGAAATTCACATCAGTCAGCTTCAAAATCAAGATTTGCATTCATTTATTACCAGTGCGTAGCTTTAGGACCCTTTCACTTTGTCGAACAAAATATGACAGGGGCATCAATATCGACTTGAAAATGTTTATTACTGACATTCGCTTGCCCCAGTTTTCTCCACAATTCAACTTTAGAATATGTAGAACCCAAGGGAGATGAAAGACATTCGAATTAACCACTGAATAAAATGCTTTTTAGCCACTGAAAACAAAGTGCGTAGCTTTGTTGATGCACTGTTGAGTGCACATCTGTAAGTACCAATTAATCTTTAGTCCATACTGCTGCCCAAAAACTTTACAAAGCATTAAACATGTTAGTGCACATAACAGCTGTAAAGATTAATGCCATTATATTTTGCTTTAAACCTATGCAATGCAATAAGCACATTAGTATTCATCTGGAGCATGGCATTGGTCTCGATTAAAAAGATATATATATATATATATATATATATATATAAGTATATATATCAAATGTCACAATCTCCCCTCCAAGACAAACTAATATGATTTAAATTCATGCCTTTTTAGATTATTGAAAAATGGTATCCAAAGTGATTTCTCAATGGAAAAATAATAAAATTAAAAAGCAAAATCTCTGAGATAATTAAGGCATCTTTTCTGCCCCCCCCCCCTCCCTTCACAGAAAATAAAATGGACCAAAAGTTTCAGAAATTCTGTAAACCCAGAAACTTATCAATGCAGTGAAAAACTTAAATTGCAACAATTCAATGTTAAGATTCATATATTTCACGGTATGAAAACCTTGAATCTGAAGCACTATCAAAAGATTCTTTTACGTGAAATATTACCAATTTCTTTCAAAGAAGTTAAAAATCAAATCAAATTGGAATTGGAAATCCAGTTCAATTCAAAAGAAGACAAGTGTCGTACCTATTAAAGTTTTGCAATGCCACATATAGGTATGCCATATATAAGTACAAATTCTACTGCTGCATCATAGATGTTGCATTAACTACTGTATACGCCATATATTTCGCCGGGGGAGGGGGGGGGGTTCATTTTTGCAAATTTCGCGAATCATGACTGGGTCGCAAATTCAACAACACACTAAAATATTGCCGACATAAGTAGTCAACTGAAATTGTTGTCTCCTTGTCAGAACTTCACCACTTCACTTTGCAAAAGTACATCATCATCGCTGTTTGTAGATTTGAAAATTTCCCATTGTGATTGTGAATTCACCCATTCATGAAATAGTCTGGTTAGTCCTATTCGCGAAAATTTATGGCGTATACGTTATATTTTTCTCAATCTTATAACACCTTGTGGTTCATCCTTAACTCCTCCTGTGCCACTAATTTTACAAACAAATATAGATTAACTTGCAAGGTCAAATTCTGAATTTCAATTCTTTGTTTTCATTGTATTCATACAATATCTCCCACATAAATGTATTAATGGATGTATTTTTTACTCTTTGGGGAATAAAAAATTGATATATATGAATAGTAGAAACATGTACATGTAGCTCCCTACATACATTTTGGCAAGATTTGCAATTCTTGGCACATGAAGGGCTAAGCTGTTCCAAGGAATAAAATACTACTGCTATTACTACTACTATTACTACAACTACTATTGCAACTGATGCTGCTGCTGCTGCTGCTGCTGCTGCTACTGCTACTGCTGCTTTTCATAGTGAGCAAATGTTAGTTGGTGTATATCTCGGGCCCCCTTTCATGAAACATTACAACTGTAAGTCACAGAGACTGTCACAAGTCATTCTCATGTTTCATAATGAGTGTAAACTTAAATATTAGTAGCAGACATTTAAAAAAAACATTAAAAGTGAAAAAGAGAAATAATGTTGAATCAGAACTACACCTCATTTTTACTCGATCCCCAGCTGCCCAAATTTGAAACAATACATACATCCAAAATGATGCAAATCATATTTGGCAATCGGGGCTTGGATGTTCTCAAAATGAAGCTACTAACTGGATAAAATAATGTTCTATGTATCACAAAGAGGTTTTAGTGTGCTTCCGAAGGACATTCCTATTGGATTCTGGAGACTTAATTGTATTGTAAATTTCATGAAAGAGGACATGTCTACTCCATTTTTAGTCACACTCACCAGACGAATATCTCGTTCTAGAACTCCATCCATCTAGGATTGAAGTAAGGGGGTAGGGAGTTCAACAATATTGCCAATTATTAACTAGAACAATTGGATCAGGTCTACTCTTGAAGCCTCTTAACCCTTCTAATACCATTCTCTATTGACACAACAGGGTGAACTATGATGTAATGGGACAACTTCCCTCGAAAAAAAACACTGATAATCCCAAGGACAACTACGCCATGGACTGGTGCAGTCTAGACAATTATACACCTCAGGCAACTACATATTTGGATAAATACCCATTTGACAACTACCATCTTGACAATCACCCGCCTAGGTGAACTGAAGCCAAGAGAGATATCCCTTAGATATCCTTATTTGACAACTACCATCGCGACAATCACCCGCCTAGGTGAACTGAAGCCAAGAGAGATATCCCTTAGACAATATCTGGACAATCGCTCAGTCATAATTACCATCAAGACATCTCTCTCCTGGATGATTATGATCCAAGTCAGCTTTTCTCTGAAGGGTAGATTATTCTTTATGCTGGTGGTAGTTGTCTGGGTGTTTTTAACTAGGTTGAGTTATTATCAGAGTGACAATTGTTCTGGTGGTATTTTTCCTAATGGGCTACTCTCAGGGCAGAGGGGTTGTTGTCCTGAGACTTAAGTGATGAAAAACAATTATGAACAAGTACAAAACACTTTATGAGGCTAGTAAACTCAGTCTGTTCTTATCCTCTACCAAGGGACCCAAGAAAATTCCCCATCAAAAATATGACGTCTTCACTGCCTAAACACTAGGTCAAGTCAAGTCACAAGTACACGATGGAAAAACTTGGGTAATGAATTGAATAGTCTGGACCACACCATAAGTGCTTGTAACACTAATAGGCTTAACCTGTTCTTGTTCTAATCTCAAGAAACTATATACATCTCCACTCACCAGTATGACTACATCTACACCAGCCTGGACCAGTAGGTCCATTCGGTGCTTGTCTTCCTCCCTGGTACCGATGGCAGCCCCACAGAGTAGCTGCTTCCGAGGGTCCTTGGAGGCCAGCGGGAACTCCCTGTGTTTCTTGAGATCAGTGCGGGAGATAAGAGAGACCAGCTCATCCTTCTCGTTTACAATCGGCAGCTTGCCTGAAAAGGAGTAGAAATGAAAAATAGTGGGTCACAGCCAGCAATTTGCAATACATGGTTTGACAAACTATCAAGTCAAAGATATTGAATACAGTTATTAGATAAATGTGAGAGTAGATTCTCACAAAGAGATCATGAATCTTTAAAGACCAGTATGGTGGACCATTTATTTAAATTGTTGACAAAAATCATATATAAAACATGCAATTTAAAAAAAATCTCCTAATATTCATTAACAACTAAAATTTAAGAAGAACATAAAAGTTTTTAAAAAGTTACCTTTCTTGGCTTTCTGTAGAAGATCATTAGCCTCCTTCAGAGTTACATTGGCTGGAGCAACCACCAGGTCCTCCCTACAGGTCATGACATTACTGAGCGGCATCACATAACTCTCTGGTTTCAAGAAGTCGATATCGCGAGCCGTCACAATCCCTAGCAGTTTACCACCAAGCCTTCCAGTATCTGTGATCGGTATGCCTGGATAATGAAGAAACCAACATGATGTTCACAAAGAGAGAAAAGAGATTTTACAATTGACAAGTTTATTGGTATATCCAACAACTAAAACCCTTGGACGATTACCACCCAGACATCTACCCTCCTGGAAAATTACTCCCTAAGACAATGACTCCTTAGAACAACGACCCATTTAAGACTATTACCACCATACCAGACATCAATTGTCCTATTGTTTAATCATTCATGCAGTACTAATTGTTGACTGTGATTGCTAGGGCTGGTAAATATCCTATACGGGTAATTGTAAGAATGTAAGTGGTAATCATCCAGGGATGTCTTTGGGTAGTTATCCTGTAAACATACTCAAAAAGTATTACTAGTCTTATTTTCATCTGTTAGTCTATGCTAACATTGCAAGTCTCTATAAAATCACTACACATTGACCATAAAATACCATGCCCTAGACATAGAGTAGCACTCTTTAATTCTTCTCCAAAAAATACCCAATTGAAATATAATACATTCCTATCAATTTTGATGAGGTGTCATCTTAGAGATTTCAGTACTACTTTTACCACAGCATTTTCATGTTCAGTTTTCTGTACAAATATAAATAATATATCACAATGTCCCATTCAAGTTTTATGATTTTATGCCCTTTACCCCCCAAAATGCACAGCATAACCACTCCTAAAGTACATGATCGTGAGAAGTTCTTCCACATGTACATTAGATCTGCAGAAGAACAATATCTATCAAAAGACCAATATCCCACGTTGGCGTTTTCTCACTACTTTTTATCCTACAGTGTACCAGATTACTTTACCTTAAGCAATTATAAACATTTTTCAAAGTATTTCCCAATTAATGTATTAGATTAAAGCTTACATAAGGACATGATATCAAACCACTTCATTTTTCTTCTTTTTAAACTAACCAAGGGAAAATAGAACGTTTAAGGTTTTCACAGTATTAATATTCAACCCCATCACCTAGAAAATGGTTTACCAACACAGCAATCGTTAGGAATACACACTTCAAACAAGAGCCACTGCATTTCTCCAACAGATTGTAAGCAGCATTTCTACATACTTTATATTCAATGTCATGAAAGCTATCTCAAGTTCTGATGATGAGAAAGAATTAATTCTCAGAGAATTCACTCAAATTCACACTAAATTTGACACTGAATAAAAAAAAAAGAAAATCAAGAAAATTATCTATCCAAAATCTGTTACTGAGCAATAAGGAGAGAAAAGTGAACACATACATATATATGCTCATTCGTGTTGGTGTGTTACATCCAGTCATGAGTATAGGGTTTTAATACTTAACAATTTTGTTAACATATTTTTAATGGACCAAGCAACCCAACAAAATGACAGAATCTTTGTTTAATACATAACTAACTATTCAGAATGACTTATCAACAGTTTTATTGAAATTATCATTATCAGAACTCTAGATCACTTTTATGCAGAGCTGGGTAGTTTCATGAAAATGTTCATACAAACTTGCCTTTGCAGATAAATAATAATCCTCTCATTTATGCAGGTAGCAATATAACCGTTTCCTCATCTTCAGATTTCATATCTGTAATTGTATGTTTGAGTAATCACTTCCCAATAAGTCACAAAATAAGCTTGTTTTAATAAAGCTGTTTGAATCACTCATTATATTAACAGCCAGTGTGTAATAAACACATTCTTTTCAAAATAGTTTTTTAAAGTGAGAGCTGCCCAATTGGACTGTGACACAATATTTTTTGGTGAGAAAAAAACCCCCACACACTTAAATTGTATAATTAACTTTGTTTTCATTCTGTAAAACTTCAAATTTTTACATTTGTTTTATCAAATCCATACAAATTTTATACTTTAATTAGTACAATCATGTAGCTGCAGCCCATATAAATACATAAGGTAGCTTAGCGAAATGTAGTGGTGCATAAGCACGGGGGTTTTCAACAAAAGAACGCAAGCGGCCAATCAGCGACAGCGTTTCTCGCTTCCGGGATTTTACCCCCTGGGGAACGAAGACTCTGTGTCTGACAAAAGCGATCCCGTCTCCCGGTGCTGAAAAGCCGCGATTTATTTTTGGTCTTCTCTGCAGACTCGTTAAAACCAGAGCTATCCATACAGAGAGTCCTGACACTGGAGGTCGCTTCTGATTGGTCAGTCATTTCATGGAGCTTCAAAAAGTTCCCTCTCATAGAGAATGTACGTGAAAGGGAACTATTGGGAGCTCCATGATCCGCCATGTTTTAAACAAAGACCGCGTACGCGCATGCTTATTATGCGCGTGTCACAACTCTCTCTATCAACGCGCTCTGGTTAAAACGCTATAGCCCCCTCTACGGCTACATTATTGTGTACTTCTACGTGTTTTTCTCTACGCGGCAAACCACTATCATGACAGGTCAAGTCTGCGGGACACATTCATGATGATCTGTTGTATTAAATTTTCTCAATACGTATCTATCTATTCTTGTATTTATATACTTCGATAAAAACACTAAGTTATGTGTTAAGTTGTTTATTCTTGTTATTTACAAGTCTTGTAAATAACAATCTAATTGTTTCGTTCTATCTTACTGGGGACTCTAAAACTATAGCATTTACTAAGAGCAGTGAGTCTATCAGTATCGAAATTCTCTGTCTTTTAAAAATATTTTCAATATATATTTTCATGGTAGGCTAAAATCAGTATGTGGGCTTTATCGTTTCACGAGGGAATTCAAGAGGAACATCGATTTGAATACCGTTTTAAACATGTTTTCCTCATGAAGAGTATTATTGTTTACTCATAAATATTATTTATTTCTTCTTTCATGGTTAAAACAAATATCCGAGAGAGTCTGGATCATTATTACGAGGTTAAAAGTATTGCGTGCCTTTCAAATATATTGCTCTTATTGACTTCAATTATTTCTGCCCATCACCTTTTTCTGTCAACGACCTCTTCCTAATTGAGATCCCAATCTCCATCAGAATTTTGTGCAGTAATATATGCGCCCACAAGTATAAAGTGCATGAAATAGTAGGTAAAAGGTTCGAAATTCGAAGGAAATCGTAATTTCTGATTGCCTTGCTTCAGTCTTATAATCGCAAATCCAGAGGGACAGGGTTACATGTCCCCCCCCCCCCCCCACATGATGTTAATTGTCATTATGGTGATGATGATGATGTCGATGATACTACTACTAATAATATAATTACATTATTAATAATATTAGTAAGTAGGCAAAAGATTGTTTTCTTGTTATATTGTGATAGGGATGTGCACTGATGAATATTTCGGATTATATTGTAAACATTCTTGTTGTCATGGCAATAAAATTTCAAAGTGATTTAGAAGCTCGAAGGGGGGGGGGGGGGGGCTGTAAAGGTTGCGCCGTGGCTAATTATTTACATACATCAGCCAATCCTTTTCAGTTGTTTATCCATTCCTGAATAGCCTACTGAAGCAGGGAATGATAACATAAAACGGAGAGAATGCAGCCCGTTCATTTGTCAGTAGTCGGAAAATTAGTCAACGTAGAGCAAGGGCGGCGCACCCGGGGGCCAGGGGGCACAGTGCCCTCCCACTTTTTCAAGTACCCCAAAAGTGTCCTTTTTACATCTGAAAAAATGCCCTCCTTCCACTCTGATAAGTGCCCTTTTTACTACTAAAAGTGCCCCTTTTCCTTTCTAATAAGTGCCCCTTCCCCTTTTAATAAGTGTTTTTTCCCTCCTGATAAGTGCCCCTTTTCAAAATCTGATAATTGGCTCCTTATCTCTCTAATAAGTGCCCTTTTCTTCTGATGATAAGTAAATTTTTACTTCTGATAGGTGCCCCTTTTCCCTTCTAAATAGTGCCAACTTTCCCCTTTTGATTAATGCCATTTTTACATCTCATAAGCTCCCCTTTTCCTATCTAATATGCAGTGGCGGCACCAGGATTTTTAAAGTGGGGGGGGGGGGGGGGGGGGAGTACCACCAGTACGCCAAACCATCACCAAAAATCTAACCATAGACATTTATCTCAATATTTCCAATTCAATTTTCTTACCTTCTGTCAGAATTTCAAGTATCAATAGCTGGAAATCTTACTGAACTTAATCTTCTTGAGCACCAAGCGACACCAAGCATGTCACGACGACAAATCACTCATTTGCGAGCGAGCCTTTATAGTTGTCCGCATTCATACTATAGTTACAATAAATTAAATACTCTGACAATGACAAATGGAAGTTTTCAATGAAACAGAAACTATTTATGTTATAGAGAGTTCACAGTAAGGCATTTATCATAATTTTAAAAATGTGACGTAAAAAAAGTGCAATTTAAGATGTTCCCATCGGGACTCGGACTCGGACTCGGATGTCCAGGACTCGGGACTCGGATGCCAGGACTCGGACTCGGACTCGGACTCGGACTCGGACTCGGACTCGGACTCGGACTCGGATTGGATGGACTCGACTACAGCACTGATAGTGACACAATCAACGATGGATATATCCTAAAAATCAACACGAAACATTCCAAAGACTTTTATGAGATACTTTTCACCGTCATTGTTGTTGTATATATGCTGCAGTAATTGTATATCTAAGGAAATCTCTTTTATATACCTTCGACTTTTATCGGGACCCCATTCATAAGCTGATGGCATAATATCAAGTTGACCCATTTCACAGGTAATTTCAGTACTTGTAATTCCTCATTAGTTTTTTTTTTTCTACTTAAAAAATAGCTAAAGCCACGACTATATTATAACAAGCATTTTAAATCGTATGTCTAATGCATCGTTGTCTCTTTCTCATTTTTATCTTTTGGTGATTGAAAAGAAGAAGAAGAAGGAGAAGAAGAAGAAGAAGAAGAAGAAGAAGAAAAAAAAAAAAAAAGGAGGAGGAGGAGGAGATGGGGCACAATAAAATAGAGGCCTACCTATCTTTTTGCCAAGTTTTTTAATGTAACGAACTATTTATTTGTAACAATTTTCAATTATTTACTCATTTAAAATGAAAAACAAAAACAAAAACAAAAAATAATAGACAAATAGGATACAGTGGTGAGCAGGTTAAAGAACAAGAGGATATCCTGGTGTCACAGACACGTAGTATTTCCCTCCAAATACAAACCATAAACAAGGAAGTTAATGATCTTTATTACAACCACTCAACCCTTTGCTTCCTCATGTCAGAAAAATTATTCCAGTTGTCTTGTAATTTTATCTACTGACAAAGACCACATGTCAACCAATATATCACAATATTTTTAACCAAAAGTTTGTGTTTTTGTGATGCAAAAAGTAATAAAACAACATAATGATAATAAAGTATATCTAATCCTAGCAAATATTGAATTTCGTGAGTTCTAATTGTTTAAAAGTTTGAATCTACGCTTATTTATGTACATGTACCCCAAAACATCAGCAACACAAGAGCAATGCGGCTACGATGATCATATGATGAATATACTTATACTCTATGAACATTTACAATAAGGAGTACAGGTGCTAGTACGTCCGGTAACATAATACTTCTCTATTAATCTTTTTTAAATTCATTTGGAATGGTGGCAAGGACAGAGTCCAGAGACGGATATTGTGTAATAACTATACCGAATGTGGTTTGAAAATGATTGATCCTTTAATTTTTGCTAATGCTCAAAAGATGGTTTGGGTGAAAAATCTTCTTGATGTGAATTATATTGCCCCCTGGAAATATATTGAATTATCTTTTTTAGAAAAATTCAATGTTGATGTTTCATTTTTGTGGAATTCCTTCGCTCCAGAAAATATCCTTAAATCACTTGGTAATACTCAACTTGCTGAATCTCTTCGTGCTTGGTATCTATACAGAGAAGAAGCTACTGTAGAATTTTATGGTCATAAATTTTCAGAACTAAGCGCTTGTCAATGTCTTTGGTTCAACAGGTATATTCGTTCGAAATCTAAGTCCTACTTTTTTTACGAATCCTGGTTTGATAATAACATTCTTACCATTTCTGACTTATTTAACCCTCCTTTTCCAGGCCATAAACTTTTTGAAGAATTAGTTTTAGATTTTGGCATTTCTTCTGGTGATAGAAGGAAATTTAATTTCTTAATGAAAAATATACCTGAAAAATGGATTAAGAATTTTGATGTTGATATATTTGGGGTTCATGAAACTGTAGTCCAAAAGCTTTTGAGTACAAAGAAAGTCCCGAAGAATGCATATAATACTCTAATTGGCTCTCTTGTTCCTGACAAAAGATATTCTTATTGGTGTGATAACATACCTGTACCGGTTACTTTGAATTGGGAAAAAGTACACACTTCTAACTTTTTCTGTACTATTGATACAAAATTGAGATCGTTTTATTTCAAGATTTTCCATAAGGCTATTGCTTTAAATGGGTTTCTTTATAAGATTAAAAGAAGAGATTCTCCAAACTGCTCACTGTGTGATACTAAAGATGAAACAATGGTTCATTTATTTTGTGAATGTGACAAGGTCGTATCAATCTGGCATGATGTTTTGGATGTAATTTCACAGAAATGTGAGAATTCTATTAATGTAACTAATTTTGAAAAATTATTTGGTATTTGCAGTGATAAGTTTCTTACATATTTGTTTTTGCTTTTGAAATATTATATCTATATTTGTAAGTTTAAAAATAATCTCCCCAATTTTATGGCATTTAAATGCTTTGTTAAAAAACAGAGAGAAATGGAATACATGTCAGCCAAAAAAAGAAACAAATTACCTGTTCATTTTAAGAAATGGCGTTTTGATTTATGATTTCCCCTGTTTCCTTCTAGGCCTTTCATACGACAATGTATAATCTAGATGGTGCTATTTTATTTATTTTATATACATGTGTATTTTATTGTTCATGTAGTTTGTGTGATATGCATCAGATAGTTCAATATCTCTCTCGTCTCACATATATTGTATACCCTCTCCTTTAGTTATTTATCATTTCTTATGTTGGTTTACTCCTGCAACCCTCGGCATAGGCCTATACATGTATAGGCCTTTACTTTTTGCCCGCTTCTTTTTTCTTTTTTATTTCAATCGAGTTTTTGTATAAGATACTGAGGGAACTTGACCTTTTAGTTAAGATTCTCGCTGCATATAGGTTTAGTCTTGTTTTCTTCTTTGCCACTGATGTATATTTTGTGTACTTTCATCGTTATATTGATTACTGTACTTCACTGCCCACTCCACTGACTCAGAAATTGTTTTGTCTCTCTTACCCCGATTTATCGGGCAGCTCTGCCTGTTTTGGCTGGCGGATCAAGGGTGCCTTGTCTTGCCTTGGTTCACCGATCAGTGCAGACTTCATCCTCATGATATATGCCTGGTGTGCAGTGTATGTAGATTGTGTTGTGTGGTTATTTTGAGTAATAAATAGCTGCGCTGTGCTGGGCTGGTCAGTGTGGTATGATTCTGTTTATGGAGTCTGTCCCTGATTGGAGGTGCCTGGGTTGGATGGGGCTCCCGGCTGCTCCGTCTGCTTGTTTTCTATGTTTTTAGAAAGGATTTTAGGGTTTTACTTTGTTCCTTGCTTCATCTGAGCCAGTGGTGTTTGACTTTTTATGCTTAGGTTTGATATACTTCCGCTGATTTTTTTTTTTTTTCTTCTTTTTTTCTTTTTTCCCCCTTTTTATGAGGGGGGGGGGGAGGGGGTTTAAATTTATATTATTTTTTGTTGATGTTTTTTCTGTATTTGTTGTCTTTGTTCATTCCAATCTCTGTAACAATTATATGTAAACTTGTGATTCCGATGATCTAATAAAACATGTAAATATAAAAAAAAATAATACTTCTCTATTACTCTTCAATCATGAACAAATGGAAAAAGTAAAAAAAAAAAAAAATGTGTTTACAACATACTTACCTTACTTACCTATTTTAGAAGAAATTATCTAAAAGTAAAATGTCTACAACCGCTCTTACATAGGTTCAAAAAATATTTTGAAATGAAATATTTAGAACCCCTCTGCATCTAAAGAGGGAGTTAATAATCGTAAAGGATTGAAAGATTATCTGTTGATCAGCTGGATTCGGTGATGCCCTAAAGATGAATTATATCTTTGCCCTATAGTGATAAGGCATTTGCGTTCTATGCCAGAGACCCGGGTTGATTCTCTGCAAAGGCGTTCTTTCAGTCTTTATAAAATTTCCTAAAGGACGACAACAAGATAGAGCTTTCATTACACTGATAGGAAATTAACATGATGATAATGTTACAAAAACAAAATTGGCAAGTCTCAAGAAATAGATACATTGTAAAAGAAAATGAGAGAATAATCAGGTAAGAACCCTTTATCTCTCATTTCCTTCCCAATGCATTTTGTTTCTCCAGAGTTGCCAAGAATGTTTGTATGTGTTATTTCCTTAAACTTATACTTTTAAATATCATTAATATCAGTACTGTAGGACTCGAGACCGGCAATATTTTCTGTTTTTCGCTTTTAATTTTAGCTCAAAAAATTACTACAGGGCCACAAAAACCCCGCTATTTTCGAGTACCTTGCTCGATTGAGCGGTATTTTGAACATGAACTTTAAAACATCGATCGCCGTAACGGTACGAGAATGTGCCCAAATAGATGATAGAAGTTAAGACTAGTCGTTTTATGCTCGTATACACTCGTAATACACGTATGACACAGACAAGTATTGAAATTGATATTAACCATTTAGAGATGGATTAATCTATAACACACGTTTCCCCATAGACCCCAGCCTGGGATACCTTGGGCAGTCTCAAACAGATTACTATTCCACCTGTATTTCAAGCTAGTATTATGAACTACATTTCTTATCTTCTATCTTTTCACTAGTTGCAACCTATGTTCCTGTGGCAAAAAGTCAAATGTGACAAAAAGTCAAAGTCAACAATTTATAATTTTTGGCAGTGTCAAACGGTTTTATTACGGTTTAACAATTACTTTTGTTTTACTTGAGTCGCTTAGTCATGTAGTCAGTTTCCAAAATGAATGTTAATGTTGCACTTGTATTACAAGCCATTAAGTCAGTTTAATGAACTAGCTGATACATGTACAAGGGTTTTATTAGGGTTTGACGATTCACTTTTTTATTACTTTAATCAGCTATTTCATAAGATTGAGCTAATGGTGTTCTTAGTGAAATATTGTTTTCCCCTCTTTTTTCCCATTTCAGTTGGAAACTTTCTTTTCTGTAATCTGGCTTTAATGGTATTCAACTTGTTTTCTTTTTGTTCTGTTGACTTATAATTGATAAGAAATAAAATTACAGGCCTTTGAAAATGAACAAATATTAATTAGTGTATCTTTTCTTCATTGAGGTATCACAGAAACAATTGAGTCAACATGGTCAACTCTCTATAATTACTGTGGATATATACAAGCAAAATACTTGGCCTGATAAGGCTTGTTCACATATTAATATTATGAGCCATTTGTCAACGAGACATGTACCTTGGCACAAAAGGAGTGCATGTTCACTTGTTTAGTATTTTGAACAATAAAACTTCTGAAATTCCACCAGTACGCCAAACCATCACCAAAAATCTAACCATAGACATTTATCTCAATATTTCCAATTCAATTTTCTTACCTTCTGTCAGAATTTCAAGTATTAATAGCTGGAAATCTTACTGAACTTAATCTTCTTAAGCACCAAGCGACACCAAGCATGTCACGACGACAAATCACTCATTTGCGAGCAAGCCTTTATAGTTGTCCGCATTCGTACTAAGAAAAGTTACAAAAAATTAAATACTCTGACAAACAATGACAAATGGAAGTTTTCAATGAAACATAAACTATTTATGTTATAGAGAGTTCACAGTAAGGCATTTATCATAATTTAAAAAAAATGTGACGTAAAAAAAAGTGCAATTTAAGATGTTCCCATCGGGACTCGGACTCGGACTCGGATGTCCAGGACTCGGGACTCGGATGCCAGGACTCGGACTTGGACTCGGACTCGAACTCGGACTCGGACTCCAGGGACTCGGACTCGGACTGGAACTCGGATGGGATAGACTCGACTACAGCACTGACCAATTATGTTGTCATGATGAAATTTTGGTTTTTATTGCAGTCGGTAGTAGAAAAAATAGTTGCAGTTCGCGTTTAATAATGCAGGGGTACATGTAAGTATTCCCAGTGGCGGCACCAGGATTTTTAAAGTGGGGGGGGGGGCAAATGGGGGGCAAAAGAAAATGTTAGGGGGCAAGGGCGGACAAAAAAAATTTTGACACTTTTTGTAGTGAAAATGTACAGAATATTCGGCTATAAACCTACCCAGATATGAGGACATTTTGAGCATCTAGCTGAACTGGCCGATTATAAAGAGGTGTTAGTTATATACTGCGAGCGAGCGAAGCGAGCGAGCAAAAATTTTGACATTTTTCGTAGTAAAAATGTACAGAAATTACATATTCGGCTATAAAACTACCCCAATATGCATGAGGACATTTGAGCATCTTGCTGCCCGATTATGAGGTGGTAGTTATTTATTGCGAACACTTTTTGTCGTGAAAATGTACAGAAATTATATTCGGCTATGAAACTACCCAGATATGAGGACATTTGAGCATCTTGCTACCCGATAATAAGGTGGTAGTTATACAATGCGAACGGGCAAAAATTTTGAAACTTTTTGTGGTGAAAATGTACAGAAATGATCATTTGGCTATAAAACTACCCCAATGTGAGGACATTTGATCATCTCGCGGCCTGATTATGTGGTGGGAGTTATAGGCCTGTATTGCGAGCGCGCAAAGCGCGCGAGCAAAAATTTTGACATTATTATAGTGGAAATGTACAGAAATTATTCGGCTATAAAACTACCCAAATATGAGGATATTTACACGAGCTGAGCGAACAAATTTGCCCCATGCCCCCCCCCCCCACCTTGATGCCGCCACTGCTTTCCAAGTTTCCGTTTTCTTTCTTTTTCCTTCTTTTCTCCATTCCTTTTTCACTTTTTTTCTTTCCTTTTTTCTTTTCTTTTTCATTTTCCACCCTTTTATTTTTTTTCACTCCGAAAATTATTGGGGGGGGGGCAACTGGGGGGGGGCAAAGCTTCTGACTGGGGGGGGGGGCAAATGCCCCCCATGCCCCCCCCCCTTGGTGCCGCCAATGCTAATATGTGCCATTTTTCCTCTTCTCATGAGTGCCCCTTTTCACTTCTTTAAGTGCCCCATTCCGTCTCAGATAAGCGCCCTTTCCTCTTCGGATAAATGCCCCCTTTTACGTATGTTTCCAGTTGTTTCTTACAAAAAAGCCATATTTAACTTCAAAGTATCGATGCGGCTTTATGTAGTAGCAGGTACACATATTACTACAATGTAAGGCAGTGGAGCTGGAGGCAAGAGGGGCATAATGCCTACCCCCCCCCCCCCCAGTAAAGGAATTCTTATTCCACTCGCTCGAATATGCCCATAATTTACACCAATTAAGGGCAATATTTTCTGAAAATCTCCCCAAAACTCCCTCGCTACGCTCGCTCGCTCTTATGAAAGCAAGCAGATCGCATAAAGTATGTTGATATAGATATAATCCTAAAGAAAAGCGACAGGGATAATGTATGAATTAAAAGATAATTCGACATTCCCCCAATGAATTTGCTGTTGTCAATTTCATTATATCGCTATAAATGATTCTCAACCAAAGGAATTCAGCATTAGAAAAAAGTCTGAAAATTTTTGCTCGCTCGCTTCGCTCGCTCGCACATGAGTCATTATCTCACCACACACAACTGCTAATTTATTGGGGAAGCTGAAGCAGTGTCCAGAACCACAATAAAAAGGAAGAAGATGATGATTGATAATGTATTAATCATGTTAACTGGGCTGTAGGGTAATACCAATGTCACAAAAATGGTCCCTTTTTTCGTTTTATGTTCACCCCTTGTAGGTGCCCCCTTTTCCCAAAAAGTGCCCTATTTGGCTGGTGCCCCCCCCCCCCCCACTTTGAAAGACGCTCCGCTGCCCCTGACGTAGAGAAATTGCCCAGGCCAAACCCGCTTCAAGCTGACAAGCTCTTTGTGAATAACATGGATAGTCTAAGTAACTGTAAGGGGGTAAAATCTCATAATTTATGTAAAATGGGGTGACTATTTCGGGAAGGTTCCCAGACTATATGTAAGTTCTATGTAAAACAAATTGCATGGGTTAATCAATGTGAACAAGAAAAGAGTAGGTCCTATTTAAGTTAATTATAGGCTGAATTGCAAGTTCAGTGTATGATAATAGAAGGACGATACAGGTAACAAACAGTATTATGTAACAGGGAACAAAGAAAGACATCCCAACCGAGTGAATAGGCATTGTCTAGTGCAGGTGTCATGCCACCGGCCGAGGTGCGCTTAATCTCTCCAGAATGGAGAGTGTTCTTAGAACACTCCGAGTCATGTGCATCATAACAACTTTCGAATGACTTAAGTTCACAATTTGAACTCTTGGTAATACAATGAATAACCTATGTTTAACACTCCTACAAAATATCAACCCAATACGACAATTCATTTCATGGCGGTTGCTATGGCCTTTTGATTCACTCTCTATTGATTTTCTTTCTTGTTTTCTTGCTCCTCACGCTTGAATGGCCCCTCTGTAGAACAGCTGAGCTGCAATGGCACGGCTGAGCAGGGCGATCCTTCCAATATTATTTTCTCATGTTATCATGTATGTTATTATATATATGTTTTTATAATTGGTAAATAAAATAAGAATAGTCTACCCTTAAACATTCGTTCCTGCCCTTCAGCTGAATCTTTCAAAAGAAATCTTAAGATTTATTTGTTTTCTCTGTGATTGGATTTGGTTGTGTGCACTTGGAGAGCAAAATAATTACTTTGTTTCATTTTTTCTTTTTGTAAAGCGCCTTGAGCATGTTTATATGGAAAGGCGCTGTATGTATGTATGTAAATCGATCAAATCAAATATAGGCCTCAACTTCAGAGCTCATTTCCTCCCTAACTGATACCAGCAAACCTATCTTACAAGCTCTTTTCGTTCGCTAAATCAAAAGGGTTATAAAGTTTCAAGTTTAAAGCTGAGACTTTGTTCTATCCAAATAGAATAAAATCAGATTTGTTTGTTTGTTTGTGTGTTTGTTTGTTTGTTTGTTTTTTGTTGTTGTTGATGTTTTTGTTTGTTTGTTTGTTTGTTTTTTCGGGGGGGTGGTGTTTTTGTGGTGTCGGGTCACACATGTTCAAGGACGTTTTTTGTTTAAAGGGCCCTGTCCAAGGGTCCCCGCCGCAATACTCGCAATACACGCGAATACACCCTCCCCTTCCCTTTCAGTCACATAACAGAGAAAAAAGAGAAGGTGAAAGAGGGTGAAAAGAAAAAAAAAATCATTACGAAAAGTATGCGAATTCGCTGGCTCGCAATTTATTCATTTATTTTCATTTTTAGATTACATGCAAACATGATACTCGGTTGAAAGGCATCAGCCCCTCCCACGAGAAAATATGGCTATACGCCAGGATTTGATCATAAGTGAGCTTTTCTTTTATTTACGGGTGTGAAAAACTCGGGAGTGGGAAGGGGGTGGGTCTTGAAGTTCTTGACAAATTAAAGTCGGTTTATTTTTAAGCTTGTGCATGCAAGCCGGTGAATATAATTCAGTCAAAATTAGAAGTGAAAATTCTAAATAGAAGTCCTGCCCCCTCCCCGAACATGATTTATGCATATCAAGCATCATCTTCTTCCTTTTTATTGTGGTTCTGGACATGTTTCAGCTTCCCTAACTGGCAGTAATGTGTGATAGTCTAATGATCCATGTGCGAGCGAAGCGAGGAGCAAAAGTTTTCAGACTTTTTTCTAACGTTGAAGTCCTATGTTTGTGCATTTTTTTTTACGGCGATATAATGAAAATGACAAGAGAAACTTAATTTGGGGAATGTCGAAAGTATTTTAATTCGTGCTTTAACCCTGTCGTTTTTCTTTAGGATTTCATCGATATCAACATAATTTAGTATGATAAATGCTTGATTTCATTATGTATTATAAAATTTTCGGGGAAATTTTCGGAAAATATTATCCTTACTTGGTAGTATTATGGCATATTCGAGAGAGCGGAATGACAAATACTTTGCCGGGGGGGGGGGGGGGGGGCATGGCATGCCCCTCTTGCCTCCAGCCCCACTGCTTTACATTGTAGTTTAGTAATGGGTACCTGTTAAGTCGTACCGATTATTTGAAGCTATATAAATATGGCTCTTTTTGTAAGAAACAGTGGGAAATATTGGTAAAAGGGGCATTTATCAGAAGAGAAAAGGGTGCTTATCAGAGGTGGGAAGGGGCAATTAAAAGAGGTGAAAAGAGGCACTTATGAGGAAGAGGGCACATATTACGTAGGGAAAGGGGTAATTATCAGAAGGGGGAAAAGGGCACTTATTAGAAGGGAAAATGGGCACCTACCAGAAGCATAAATGCTCTTATGAAATGAGAAAAGGTCACAAATTAGACAGAATTAGGGGCATTTATCAAAAGGAGAAAAGGGCACCTATAAGAGAGAAAGGGAACAGTTTTCAGAAAAAAGGGACACGTTTTGGGTACTTCAAAAGTGGTCCCCCCCCCCCTGCTCACACGAGGGCGCCGCCTCTGCCTACCCTCCAAGGGCGCTAAACCCGAGGGGCATTTGGTGTCTGTGTGTGTTGGGGGGGGGGGGGGGTCTAGGAGCAATAAAATTCCCCAGATCGTATTTGTGGCGGGTGTCACACGCACACACACACACACACACACACACACAGAGGGAAGAGGGAAATAATATCCAACTTATATTTTTAACTAGGTACATATGACATTGGGAATGCACCACATGACTTCCCAAGGTTCTCGAGGGGAAAGGGGAGGGAGTTAGGAAAACAATGTTGTGATGACAGATGCAAATTATCTCGAATTGTCAGGGAAATGAAAAGGAATTATATTTTCGCCCACATTGATTTTAACGTGAAGAAAATTATGAGCCGAAGATTTAGAACTCCAGTAAGAAATTGACAAAACGGTCCAAGTCAAAATAGAGTTTGTGTCGCAGACTTTAATAGGGGAAGTATGGGGAAGGGAGTTAGGGGCAGGATTAAGATTAACAATTTTTTCAACCTGGAAATAGTTTTTCAGAATACTGCTGACTGGCCGTATTCTGAAATACTATGGGGTGGCGAAGGAATTAAGCTACAGGGCCAAGAAAGTTTTTCCTGATGTGTTTTCCTCCCCGGAATATGAAAAAAATTCGTGAATTTTATCTGATTTTCAGAATAAAGATGACTTAAAAACATTGCAATGTAATTGATCGACGTCAATATTTATTAACATAAAACAGAGTCGTAATTACGATAGCCACAAATATATTGTTTTAGTTTGTATGATCCTTCCATTGTCATGGAAATTAAGTTAAAAATAACCATATACATCAGTCTGGGATTATTTAATCCCTTTATTCTAGGAAATTATAAATGATATGGAGAGACGAAGAACGAAAGAGAAGAAATGGAAAAAGTATTGAAAACATGGAGAAGTCAGGAAAATAAGAAAAAGAAGACTATAGAAAAACAGAGGGGGAATCACATCAACTGCACGTGGCCTTTAGTTAAGCACTTTTTTATAGGGTGCTGCCCCCATCAGTTAGGGTTTAATATATTTCAAGATATGTATCATACACTGAAGTCCCTACTCTGTGCAATGAAAAGCTACTTCAGTGAAAGGCTTGTGTCAAATTTTGCATTGAGCTATATAGTTCGAAGAAGAAATAATAATCGGGATCGGACCTATTGTGTTGAGTTGAATGCATGTAGGACGGAGGAATAATGGAGAGGCGGCTTTGGTTATACGTGCGTTCGAGCAGCGTCAGCGTTTGTTCTTCTGATGAAAAGACAGGAAGTCTATTGACTACTGATATAAAGAAGTAATAGGAGAGAGAGAGTCCTACTGCTAATCCCTGTTAAACTGAACTTCCCTCAAGGACATAACAACATGTTATGCATAGGCGGCTATTACAGGACTCAGGCCGACAGCATGGACTGATGATAGTATTGATTTGATTTGGTTTGATGGATTCATGATATATTCTAGAGTAAAAACCCCCTCATTATACCATACTTGCCTCTTCGCTACTTTTTTGCTGCATATCTAGATTAGATCAAGCTAGAACGACACGCACTCTAAAAAGAATATGCTCATGCGGACAAATATTATTGCATGCAAAGGGCTCTTTTGGTATTTAGTTTTAAATGTAATTTTCAATTCGATAATTTCAAAAGACATAAAAAACTGTATTTCTTATTATCTTATACTAGTTTCACTTTCTGCAGAGACGTCGCTAGAAAATTTTGAATGGGGAGGGGATGACGCCAAAATTTTTCCGACAAATCTTTAAGGTCTGACACTCGAATTTGCCTTTAAAAAATGCCGCACCCTAAGCTGTACCTATAGAGTTCAGTGGCTATACCCTAATTCCCCCCCCCCCCCCCACACACACATATAGAGAGAGATTGATCATACCGGCCAGGCGGCCACTATTCTAATCTAAATACAGAAGTTACATAATTATCCTGGCTGCCCAAATATTTGAATATTCTGGCACCTCTCTACCTGAATATGAAGTGTTGCATTGTTGCCCGAATATCGGAACTTAAAAAAATCATCAGGGGGAGGGGGGGGGGCGCAGCCCATTATCGAAGGGGTGCCTTTTGTCCGAATATTAACTTTCCACTATTTTTTTTTTTGGGGGGGGTAGCAGAAACAAATTTCCCAGATATATTTGTGGCGAGTGTGGAACCGAAAATTTAAGCAGTGGAAAGGAGAAATAATGGCCAACTTTAAATTCTAACTAGGCATATGATATTGGGAATACACCAAAGGCCTTCCCAAGGTTCTCGAGGGAAGAGGGGAGAGGGGGTTAGGACCAACAACAACCAAAATGATAGCAGATGCAAATCATCTATAATTGTCAGGAAAAAGAAAACGGTTTATATTTTCGCCGACAGCGCTTTGAACTGGAAGTAAGTTTATGGGGAACCGCTGGCCCTCTAGATCTGTAGGGTCCATCGAGGGATGGAAAGGGGGGGGGGGGGGCAGTAAAACGGACCCCCGCAAAAAGTAATAATATGTATATGAAAATTGTATCCCGGAATAAGATTCATAATGTATCTTTTCTCAGTCACACGAGGAAACATTCCATTTCGCGCCCAAAATGAATGGTAAATGAATCATAAGCTAATTTCAAAATAATGCCGACTTTAAAAATATGACGATAAGAGTTATCGGCAGCGGCGCCGATGGGGGGGGGGGGGGTTGCTGTCGGCAAATGCGCCACCTCTGTCGCCAAAAAAAGGAGGGAGAAAATGGGGAGAGGGAAGAGGAAAGAGAAAAGAAAAAGGAGAAAAGAGAAAGGAAAAGGGAAAGGGGGAGAAAAGGAAAAGGAAAGGAATTCAAAACTAAAATAGAAAGAAAAGAGGGAAAGCAAAAGGAAAGCAAAGAAAAAGAAGGAAAAACTTTTTTTTTTGTTTTGTTTTTGTTTTTGTTTTTTTTCCTCGCCTTCAAAAAAGTGAATAGATAATATTCGGGCAAAATGCTTCCCCCTTCGGCAATGGGCTGTACATAGCCCCCTCCCGAGGATTTTCAAATTTCCGATCTATGGCCAGCCACCACTTCATATTCGGGTAGAGAGGTGCCAGAATATCCACATATTTGGGTGGTGAAGTTTTCTTGATATGTAACTTCTGTACATTTTTACTAAGAAAAGTTGTTGTTGTTGTTGTTTTTTGTTTTGTTTTTTAATTTAGAAGTTGAAAAGTTGATATTCGGGTAAAAGGCGTCAGCCTATCCCCTTGCGAAAATGGGCCCGTATGATCATGACTTCTACATCCGCGATTTTCTTGTATCATTATGTGAGGGGAGATTAGGGTGTACAGTGTTGCATTTTTTGGCAAATTTAGGTGCCACACCCTAAAAATCTGTTGGCAAATTTGGGTGTCCCACCCCATCCCCATTCAAATGTTCTAGCGATGCCCCTGGATATCGGCGTTGATTCAATCTTCATTCCTCTTTCTGTCTGGACTACAAGATCCCTTATCTTTCATAAGCTTTTGTTTTGCCACTTTAATCCCATTTGAAGGGGGAAATCTAGGAAAATCTGTACTGTCCCTTTCCTATTTAATGGTTTTTAATCTCCGATTTGTATACTTGAAATACATAGGCATAGCCAGGGGGCCCATGGGGGCACTGGCCCCCCCCTCCTATTCAGCCCCTAAAAAAAGTGAAAACGAAAAAGCGGGAGAAGTGAGACCAAAAAAAACCTAAAAAGGCGCTACGAGTCGTTACCTTTCAATCACAATTTGCTAAAACGTCAAAGTTTTCGCGCTTCGCGCGGGAAGGGGAAAATAACTCCCCCTTCCCTGCACCCACACCTATTACATACAGTAAAATATTGCGTCCAAATTATTGAAAAGCAGTCCGAGCGTCGAACTATAACTTTTCGCCTAAAGAAATTGCTTGCTACGAGCTGTTATCTTTCTCTCATATTTGTTAAAACGTCATAGCTTTTGCGCTTCGCGCGGGAGGGGGAAAAGTCCCCTCTCCCTGCACCCACCCCTGTTACAGTGCATTATTGCGTCCAAATAACCGAAAAGCAGTCCGGGCGTCGAACTAACTTTCCACCAAAAAAAAGGTGCTGCGAGCCGTTATCTTTCTCTCAAACTCCCCCCTCCCTTCACGCTTTGCGTGCTAATCACCAATTTCACACGCTTCGCGTTCTCACAACCCAATCCCCCTAAAATGAAATCCTGGCTACGCGGTTGGATCCTTCACGTCTGCCCCCCCCCCCATTGAAAAATCCTGGCTACGCCAATGTTGAGATACCACGCCATGCTTTACTCATATGGCTCAATAAGTTTCACTTCTTTAATACACTACCCCCGAAAATCAACACATGTGATGTAAAAAATAGCTCCAATACCATTATGACTATGATGATGATGATGATGATGATAATAATAAATAATAATAACAACATCAAAACCATAATGCTAATGCTAATCATAATCTTAATCATAATAATCACGATAACAACAATGACAATACTGATAAATAAAAATCATGTCTATATTGACATTTGATGAGTAGCCTCATCAGTATTTATACTGATGAGGCTTGGGGGCAAATCAATTACTAACCCAGCATTGAAAGCTACATGATTAATACCTTTTTTGATAGGGTCCTGCCATTACATCAGTTAGGGTTTGATATATTTCAAGATAATGTATCATACACTGAAGCCCGTAGTCAGTTCATTGAAAGGCTACTTTGAACAGTGAATGGCTTGTCTCAAATTTTGCATAGAGCTATAGTTCTTCGGAGAAATAATAATGGGGATCGGACCTATTGTGTTGAGTTGAATGCGTGGGACGGAGGAATAATGGGAGGGGCGGCTTTATACGTGCGTTCGATCCGCGCCAGCGTTTGTTGTTATGTTGAAAAGACAGGAAGTCTATTGACTATTGATATAAAGAAGAATTAGGAAAGAGAGAGAGAGAGAGAGAGAGAGCCCAACTGCAAATCCCCTGTTAAACTTCAATTGTCCTCAATGACAAAGTAAAGTGTTATTATGCATAGGCGGCTATTACAGGTCTCAGGCCGACAGGGACAAATGTTAGTATTGATTTGATTTGGGTTGATGAGTTAATGATATCATAATAAGATATTCTAAAAGTAAAAATCCCCTCATTGTACTATATACTTGTCTCTTCGCTACAATAGTTATTTGCTGCACATCTAGAAAATGATCATGGGGAAATTTTTAATATCATTAGAAATAAAGGGGTCTTTTTGTCTTTAGTTCTAAATGTAGTTTTCAATTCGAAAATTCAAAAATACATACAAAACTGCATTATCCTATAAAAGTTCATTTCTCTCGTTTTCCTTGCCCTTAAATTATAAGTAGATTTTTCAATCATCATTCACGTCTTTAATTTCTGATATTGATTTCCACGTCTTATCCACATGCTATCATTTTAGAACATAACATATTTTTTAAAAAGATAAACATGCGAACTGAGGAAAATAGAACAAGAATCAGAATATTTGGAGAAAACTGAGAAAAGAGTGTGTGAGAGAGAGAGAGAGAGAGAGAAAGAGAGAGAGGGAGAGATTGAGAGAAGACGAAGGCAATCATTATATTGGGTTTAATGGCTGCCATTTCCATGAATTATGTGGTGTTGTGTTGTTGTTTTTTGTTTCCACCAGCGCCGTTCTAGGTCTTTTTTTTTGGGGGGGGGAGCACACAATGATCGTTGAAATGCAATAGATATATTCTAGCCATATAAGATAAGAAGAATTGGAGAAGGGGAGAGAAAGGAATAAGAGGAGCATTAAAACATAAAGAACAATAAACTGTTAGGCAAGCTAATGCCATCGGAAACTCACTCTATTTTTAAAATATTTATATATTCTATTTATTTTGTTGTTATTGTTCCAATACTACACACTAGCCTTTCATACACATATACTGACAGAAGAGGGCGTACTTCCGGAATCAGTGAATGGTACCAAGAGCTTCTTTCTTTGAATTTATCAAGAAGATTGGCTCGGATCCGGGAAGACTGCATAATAGGCTCCATGCGATCGTTATGTAGAAGGCTCGGAGCTCATTGCAGTGTTCACGCACAATTAGAACGCATCAGTTCCGGATGCGTTCTTATGCACCACGACATTTCGCTAAAATACATAAGTACATGTACAAATGTTAATACTCTCACTGCAAATGGAGAAGAAATCAAAAAGAAATCCCGAAGAAATGTTGTAGTACAAAAATAATCTACATTGTACATTATTCTTTTCTTCATCTATACATTCTTGATTTTCAACTACAATGCCATATTGTTCAAAGAAATGAACGATGAAAATTTTATGAAAATGAAGTTTGTGTGAGGTGCAACCATCACCCTCAAAAAAAAGTGTTTAATCACATCATTATCAAATTCAATCTACTTCTTACACATGTAGGTATCAACAAATATAAAGTACAAAATTTCACAAGTGGTATTTTGCTTGAGAATTCTTTCGGTGAGGATCTATGATAGTTCTTCTAGAATTTGATTATTAAACCTCATATTCCTATTTTACAACTAGTATTAAGGTCACAGATATTTTGCAGATTTTCATTTTTGGAAAAAAAATAAGGAACTCACACTCTCTCAAAAATCTTATAAAAATTGGAGATACTATTATGCTCAACGTTATGTATGGTGATAATAATGGACAATTCAGAGACTAAAATTGATTAAAGAATCATCCAACGATCATCAACAACAGGTCTGGAATCATTCAAAGGCCTAAAAGAGTTTAACCAATGTGATGCTCTCCATTCACTGGCTATAATGTCCACCTCAAAATAACAAAGCTTAAAACCACTTTAGCAATGCCCTTTTGCTTTCATATCAGTTGTTATGACTTTTGTTGCCTCTCTGAATGGAAAAAAAAGAATGGCGTGACCCTGAAAATTGACAACATTCAAGTATTGTAATAGATGCATGGAGATGGTTCTTCATAACAGAGAAGCAAAATGCTGAGGAACAATGGAATAAAAACAAGTTCTTTATAACGTCACTGATACAGGAAAATTTGTCTGGTACAATCTCACCCACATAAAAGTGCTGGCAAGCAGTACCTGTGAATTGTATCTGTAATACAAAGGATCTTGCCCTTTTTTTAAACAATCACTTAACCTTTATTGACAGAAATGGGATTTGCTCTTAGCGAGACAATCATTTTGTGTTCAAGCTCCGGATGGGAGTTGGGGGGGGGGGGGGGTTATTACACTTTTCTCTCATAAATCAAAACTTCTGGATGATGATATTGAAAGGGTTGTACTTTATGTAATTACATTAGGATAAAACAGAAATATTGTAAACCTGCCTACATATTTTGGTAACTTTTCATGAGCAGAATTAGCAGTGTTTTCCTCTTCATTTGATTTACATTGGTAATACACATCAAAACTCACGTCAGCACACAAGATTAGGCCTACAGGTACAGAACCATCAACAACCTCATCATACCAAGAATGAATTTAATGGTATCTTGAGAATGTTCTAATATGAGCACTGATCATGTCAGTATTACCTTGTATAAATTCAGTACAATTGTAATTACAAGAAGCCAAGATTATCTTTTATGTTATTCGTATGATGAATAATGTGAAGTACATGTAGTAAGTGACTTATGAATGAAGAAGACACACTCAAACGGTCATCACACAGGTCTGGAATAAATCTTTTTGTTTTGAAGACTACACCCCATTAGTCCTACGAACCCATCGTCCGGCGTTAACATTTCTATGTCATGTGCCAGTTGGGTTAAGTAGTTTAGGATAACCCTAACCTACAGCTAACACTAGCCTCAATAACATGCCTTAGCATAGGAATGATAGAGCGTAGGACTAATGGGACAGTCACCCATAAAAAGGAAAGACAAACATCTCACAAAGTGGGTATTAACAGGATTAGAAATGATCAAATTGATTAACACAAAAAAATTTGTTGGTTAAAGAAGCAAACTCTGTGGGGTGTATACCGAGGATCTTGTGTGGTAAATCTTGAGAAGCCGGGATTCCTAGAAACACAAGGAAGCAGCCAATATAATATAAAATCAACAAAAATAAAATAAAAAGAAGAAATCTATAACTCTAACACAAATGCAAATAAAACAGTACTACAGGAAGATAATGGTAGACAAATATTAAAAGCCAGCTTCCTGCAGTATTAATTAACTACATGAATAGCTCATTAAATATCAATTTATGAGAAGTCACAAAACTTTTTCAAGAGATGCTTAAAATCAAAATTGACATTTTGTAAAGACTATATAAAAATGTGCTGATCTAATTTTCACTTTTATGACATGTGAGTGATATCTGCATCTACCTTAAACCACAAAACCACATTTAGAAAATAGGAAAAACATGTTTCAGATCAGAGAAACTGAATACAGCACATGCGATATTCTATCTTTAACAAACAAAAGACCAGCTCCATCCTAAAATATGAATGCCAAAGCTACATCTTAAAATAAAGTGGAACATATTTGCAAAAACAAACATGAAATGTATTTGTGATATTTAAAATTCTAAGTATGTTCATGTACAGTGGACATTCCAGGTTATCATACTTGCAAAATAAGCACATACATGCAATGTTCAATAAGGTTACAGGCAAAAAATCTAGGTTTGATTTGATTTGATTTACCAAATATAAAAACATTTACATGTATTACATGATAACATGAGAAAATAATATTGGAAGGTAAGCTTTGTGAAAAAAAATTAACTGCAAGGCATGACCGAGGTTACACATACATGTATTTCTTGTGTGCAAGCAAAATATAACACATTGGAAGTTGACTGATATAAAACTAAATGAAACTTCCCAAGGGAAAATTTGTGTTGGAAACTAGTGCAAGAATATCTACTAAAATTTCAAGTTTATATTTCAGCATGATGAAAAATTGCCTTGAATGGTGTCTAAAGGTAAAGTATGGGCATACATGTAAATGGCCATGGAGATGGACAACAAACTGTTTTTTCATTTCATTTACACACTGCAAAACATAATGAACAACTCTATTTAATACAGACCACAACTTTTCACCATGGATACTATGCAACATTTAAAATGATCTGTCACAAAATCACAATGATGTAACTTATTATAATAAGATGACAATTATTCAATGGTCGTTTGGAAAATTACTGATTGTAACTCTTTACATCGGGGCTGTCTTCCTTGAGCAGACTTAAAGGGAAAGTCCACCCTGATAATAAGTTGCTTTTAAAAGAAGCAGAAAAATTAAAGAAACAGATCAATGAAAGTTTGAGCAAAATCCAATAAGAAATAAGAATGGTCTGAATTTTTGAAGTTGTAATCAATCAAATACAAATTGGCAACTCCGTGACGTATCTTGCAAGCTCCTCTCTCATTTGCTCCGTACACAAACTTTCATTTTCTAAATTCTTGATGAAGGGACGGATGTGCCTGTATCATACAGGCTTTGTGTAAAAGCATATTAAGTGAAATGATTATATCTAGGGTGCATGTAAATTAAATATTTTCTTTAGAAAGAATGGATTTTTTTTTTAAATTTTTAATACAGGGCAAATGGGAGAGGAGCTCGCAAGATACGTGACGGAGTTGCCAATTTGTATTTGATTGATCACAACTTTAAAAATTCATAACTTTCTTATTTCTAATCGGGTTTTGCTCAAACTTTCATCGATCTGTTTCTTTCATTTTTCTGCTTCTTTTAAAATCAACTTGATATCAGGGTGTACTTTCCCTTTAATATACAGGTTTCACTTTATTAGTATTCTCATCATGATAGGATAACAAGATGGGTACATGATGAAACAGAAAGGAATGCAGTAAATTACACCCGCCTGCAGAGGATAAAAAGATAACTCATCTCGGAACTCATGCAATGCATGCGCTCATTCATGACACTCACTGTTCCAATTCCTTAGCCATACAAGCAGAGTACTGTACGTGCATATGTTAAAATATTAAAAAACTAATTTTCTAATAGTCATTGCTGGGTCTGTATGAATTAGGATATTAAGGATGAAAGCACGATACATGAAGACTATGCATGTGGGTATCTGCTGTACTGCATACTTTAAGTGTAACATTTAACACAGATCAAAGAAAGGTTTATGTTTACTTTTATAACTTGTACTCTTCTATAATTCTGCACTGAATATTGTATATCAACTATATACTGTGAACATTTGGAATAATTTTCCAGATAACATAAAATCATGTTCAACCATCTACTCCTTAAAAGTACACTTAAAAGAAAGATAATACAATCATACGTGCCCACGCTTTAAACTAGTATCTATCTGCACCCACACCTGTAACTGCACTGCACCCACTTGATCACTCAGTTTTACCAAGAGAGTTATGTCACCTAATCTTTTTTACGAGGCTGCCATCCATTTCCAGCCTAACTGCTCACGATGGCGGTCTCCTGCGTTCTAAATTACCTCTCTAGTTTACTGGAGAAAAGATATTTATATAGGTCTATTATATTCCTTATTCTTGTTTGTATGCTTTGTATCATGTTTATTGTATACTATTATTGTACATGATTTTCTACTTATGTAATACTTATGTAAAAATTTATTTTATTGTATTTGTTATTAGAACGCAGAAATAAAAGCAAACAAACAAAAAGCTTCAAAAAAATTATACCATTCAACATACAGGTGTTTGGAAAAATAAACTAAATATATACTTCAGTAGGACATGATGTTTAAACTATTCTATCACGTTTAGATTAATAATTTTTCAGTCAATTGATAGTAAAACAGAAAACCGTTTGATTGTTGGAAAATTATGAAGGGATAAAGTAAGGAGTTATAAAGTGATAGCAAGGTTGACACCCAGCTAAGTTAAGTGTCGTACATGGTGCATCTAATGTACTTTCTTGAAAGGGATATATAGTTCTATTAAGAAAGCCCAAATATAATTGGATAACCAGATAACCAGATTATTAGAATGTTACCTGAAAAGCCATGCCTTGCCTTAGACCCAAACACATCACCAACAGTAGCCTCAGGACCAAGCACAACAGGATCCATGATGAAACCTTGTTCATATTTCTAGAATTATTGACAAGTACAGATAAAAGAGAGAGAGAGAGAGAGAGAAATAAAAAGGAAGTTAGCAGTATGAAGAGAAAGAGAGAGAATGAGAAAGAGAGGGAAAGAGGAAGAGAAGAAGACAGTGAGAGGACGAGAAAAGGAAGGGAGTCATAGTGAAGAATGGGAAATAGAGGAAAAGAATTGAGATAGAAAATGAGAGGAGAGGGTGAAAAGGAGAGACATGAAAAGAGAGAGAGAAGAGAAAGAAAATTATAAAGAAGGAATACAATGAGATAAAGCGAAAGAGGGATGAAGAGTTCACAAAAGTTCACACAAGTTGGTGCATCATTTATAGCATTTTAAAACGAAACTAATTATTAAAATCATAACCCCAAAGTTATTAGGTGTAAGATTTTGACTGGTCACATGAAGTGACAATTTCTTGTAAATATCCAACATATAATTTTCTCAAAAACTTTACTTCCAAAGACTTTATTGACTTTTACAACAACCAAGCAACATCCACATTCACAGAGAATGTCACTTTAAAAATATCAATTATTTGGAATGGCAGAATGAAATCAGTTGTCACCATGTTCGCAGAAAACATGATCTCTTCAATAACTTAAACAGACTACAAAAACTGATAACATCAACATTGGGAGTCAGAGAATGCAATTAGTTGTCACTATGTTCACAGAAAAAAAATAATCTAATTTATTAACAAATACAAATATTTTTCTTTGCTCTCTCCCTCCCTCTGCCAAAGCTTACCTTCACTTTCCTGACTTCATTTGCTTGAAACTCTGGAGTACAATTATGATGGATGATACCAATACCTCCACATAACTAAAGTATGACAAAGAATAGAAAGATATAAACATACATGTACATGTACATCAAAGGGTATAAATTGTTCTACGGTAAATCTCACTCCTTGATGTCAAGTTGTAGTTGAGAACAACAACAACATGGCCCGAATTCACAAAGGTGGTAATACATTTGTAGATTTGTACCATGGTTTATGCAGATTTTGTGGTATAAGTGCGCTTGATTTCACGCGTACACTTAGAAAGATTCAATAATGAATGCGCGTGATTAGCAAAGTGCGCAAATTTCACGCTAGTTGCCATGGTTTAGACCATGGTTTATGTAAATTAATTGAAATAAACTGTGCGTATATTTACATAAACCATGGTCTAAACCATGGCAACTAGCGTAAAATTTGCGCACTTTGCTAATCACGCGCGTTCATTATTGGATCTTTCTAAGTGTACGCACGAAATCAAGCGCACTTATACCACAATATCTGCATAAACCATGGTACAAATCTATTATCACCTTTGTGAATTCGGGCCCATATGTTTATAAACCCCTCAAAAAAAGTTCTGCAATTCAACTTTGAGCCTTGATATCTTTTTGGCGGCTTTTTAATCATTCTTGATTTTTAGATCATTGGAAAGTTCATTTATTCCCCTTCACATCCATGCCCCATTTGTAATGGTTATGTCATCCTTGAATGCACAGCACCCCTGAATAGAGGGCGAAGTCAAAAGTGAAAAGTTGCAAATTGAATGGCTATCTTGGCTATTGTCTATTGCTTTTGTTGCAATGTCGGGTGTGTGTGAATGATGTTGAATGGGTCATGAATGATTCAACAAGTTTATTTCCTGTTTGGTAGATGAAATGTGCCTTGCACAAGCTTTATGCTTGGCAGTGCTTACTTTTAAAGAGTAGCTGTTCGCGTATGTTAACATGCCACGTCTATCAAATGTTGAGAAGGCTCGAGCAATCGGCCAAATCGAAGCCGGTATTCCCCAAAGAGAAGTTGCTGCTCAATTTGGAGTGAGTCCCAGTACCATCTCCAGATTATTGGCAAAGTTCCGGGAAACTGGGGATGTCAAGGACAGACCAAGGAGTGGTCGTCCAAAGAAGACAACCCAACAAGAAGACCGCTTCCTGACCCTTTCTGCCCTGCGGAATCGAAGGTTATCTTCCAGGAACCTGCAAGGACGATTTGCTCGAAGATTTGATCTCCGACCAGACCATCAGGAACAGACTTCACGCAGCCAATTTAAGAGCTCACAAGGCAGCAAGAAGACCTGCACTTTCGGCCTTGCATCGTCATTCCCGTCAACGCTGGTGTTTGCAACATCTTCGATGGAACCGGGAAATGTGGCAGAATGTCCTTTTTACAGATGAATCCAGATTCTGCTTGAGGAAACTGGACGGAAGGGTGAAAGTGTGGCGTCGCCGTGGGGAACGCTTCGCTGACTGCTGCATCGACCGGGTAACAGCGTTTGGAGGAGGCAGTGTTATGGTGTGGGGTGGCATATCTGCTGAGGGAAAGACACAGCTTATCATCGTTGATGGAAACCTGACAGCAGAGAGATACCGAGACAACATTCTTCGGCCAGAGGTCATCCCATACATGCGCAATCTTGGACCAAACGCCATCTTCCAAGATGACAACGCCCGCCCACACAGAGCAAGGATCATCACCGAATACCTACAGGAGGAGGCAGTGACGAGGATGGATTGGCCTGCGAACAGCCCTGACTTGAACCCAATCGAGCACCTGTGGGACCAGCTTGGCCGTGCTGTACGCGCCAGAGTGACAGATCACACTACACTGGCTGAGTTGCGACAGATCCTTATCGAAGAGTGGAACCTCATCCCACAGCAACGCATCACCAGGCTGGTGACAAGCATGAGGAGGAGATGCCAGGCTGTCGTAGCTGTATTCGGATCTTCTACTCGCTACTGAACTTCTGATCCTTTGCTATTCCACATTTGATGTGCATGTTACTCAATAAAAAGTGCCAAACATTTTGTCATTTGCAAATTTGTGTATTTGTGTTTGTTTTTGTTTCGTTAGAGAGGGGAGAGAGAGTTAAAGAACATGAGTTCACATCAAGAAAGGGGAATGTGTTTGTTGAAGTGAAAAGCAATCCAAGAGAAGAGGAGAGTTTGTGTTGCTTATGTTTCTGTGATAGGGTTACATGGCTGAAAATGAGATAATTTGCTGAGGGGAGACTTTTTTCCCCACCGCAGTTGTGTACTGCTAAGGTGGAAACTTGCAATATTCTGCATGAAACCAAAACACAATATTAATGTTATCACAGTCAGTTGCTGATTAAAACACATTCCATCTTAAAACAAAAGAATAATTCCACTTCAAAATCACTGAAAACAATATTTGTCCACCAAACAAGGGATTACAGCAGAAACATGCACACCTAATACAAAATTAAACAAACCAAAAGGAACAAAAACAAAGAAACAAAACCTTTCATTCCAGTTAAGAACTCAGTGTGAACAATAACAATGCATTCTGCAACTTTTCACTTTTGACTTTGCCCTATATTTAGGTGCACTGCACATTCCGTGATTACATAATCAATACAAATGTGGTATCATTGTGAAGGTGAATAAACAAGCTTTACAATGATATCAAACTTGATGATGATCATACAGTTACTAGAGAGCTATAAATGCTTAAACTTGAATTGCAGAACTTTTTTTGAGGGGTTTTATTTGTTTCAAAATCACATACACTACAAAGCACAAACACATACATATCAGACTTGGCATTTCAACAGATCATAAAACTTTTTGATGTAAACTTAAGAGAATACACAAACTTCCAGACTAATCTTTTGCTCGTAAATTTTTTCTTAATTTTAAGTAGAGCATGTCCACATACATGACATTCACATGACCAAACAAGATGAATGCAACTGCGTCTCCTATATGCCTCCGCCTAAATTCAGTTGATGGCTCGAACTATTCTTGAAATATTGTGATAACCAGAATAAAAAGCCTACAATTACATGTTAATTGACCTCTCTGCCATTTGACCTTTAAAACACCTTATAACCCCAAAAGTCTCATCACTTTATCTCCTCCTACTCATGAATACAAAAAGTTGAGATTTGGTGTTAAAGCTAAAATAATATTAATTTCACATATAACGACCACCTTTAACATACGTGAACAAAAATCTAATTACATGTAGTTCGTCTCACTGTGGTGATACATACATGTACTAGTTCCAAGTTTGAAGTTAATGGATCAAATGGTTCTTGAGATATTGCATTAAGAAAGGAAAAAACCTGCAATTTTAGAATTGACCTCTACGACCTTTGACTTATGTACACAAACATCTAATCTATCGTGATAAATATTAGAGCTAAGTTCACGCTAAGTTCATAGCTCAAATGGTTCTTGAGATATCGCGTTAACGAGGCTAACACCTGCAATTTTAGAAATTGACCTCTGTGACCTTTTACTTACGTACCCCAAAATCTATTCAGATTGTCTACTACAGTGATACATACTAGCACCAAGTTTGCAGTTCATACCTCAAATGGTCCTTTAGTAATTGCGAGAACGAGGCTAACACCTGAAATTTCAGAAAATTGACTTGTAACCTTTGACCTTTGACCTACGTACCCAAAAATCTATTCAGATCGTCTTCTATTGGTAATACATACTAGCACCAAGTTTGAAGTTCATACCTCATGTGGTTCTTGAGTTATCGTGAGAACGAGAAAACAGGACGGACGGACGGTCGGACAACCCGAAAACATAATGCCTCCGGCACCACCTTTGGTGGGCGGAGGCATAAAAAGAAAGAACTAAGAAATATATTACATGTACACATACATGTATTGAAAGTGTATGAATACTAAATGAAAATGTAACCACCTACAATGGAAAATATTACCAAAAAAGCATTAGTCATGTATTCAAATCATCAATAGAAATTGAATTTAGATGATCTCTTCTCTTTCATTTTTTCAAAATACTTGGTGTTTTTAAGATAAATTTTCCAAACAACCTCCACAATGCTGCTATTGTTGTTTCCTTTCACATACATGTACATGTACATACACAGCCTACATACACAAAGCATGGAGAAAGCATCACATGCAGCCATCACTTGTAACGGCTTCTTTTGCAAAAATACTCTGCAATTATGAGCTTCTATGATAGCAGATCGCCATTACCCACCCTGTACTTAACATCATATATTTATTATATTCAATATAATATTTTTCTAATATTTTTCTTATATTTTTGCTTGTTTTGATTGTCAGCATACGGGAGATGCTCTGCTAAGTCTACTTATACCAGGATGTGCATACATTATGCTGCTTTGTTCAACTAGCAGCCATATGCACATTGTACATGGTCTGCGAACCATCCCACTGCCTACAGAACATGATACTGAATTAAGCTGGTCTTGTTTGACATTGAATGTATAAATTGAATTTGGATCCTCCTCACAAACTTGGCATATATTCTGCTACTCTTTCCTTTCCTGTAACATAATCAACCTTCTCCTAACTCTCTCTCCCTCTCTCTCTCTCAATCTCACTCAAATCTCAATCAAAATATCTTTCTTTTGATTCCATCCTTTGACACTTAGTAATAACATTATTTTCTGCTGAGAGCCACAGAGATGTCAACTGATGTAATTTTAAACAGGATTGACATCATTCAAATTTTCAGCAACTGATATCCTTTCATCAAATTTCTCTAATTTTGCCTCTTCTTGTTTCTCTCTCCCTCCCCCAATCTTTAACCTATATATATCTCTGTTCCCTCACCATACATGTACATACAAGTATCTTCCTTTTACTTTGTCCCTCTATTCCCCCCCCCCCTTCTCTCTCTCTCTCTCCATCCCTCCATGTCCCTCTATCCCCCCTCTCTCTGTGTCCTTCTATGTCCCTCTATCTCCACCCCCCCCTCTCTCTCTCTCTCTCTCTCACTTCCTCATTCTTTCAGTCTCTTTCCCTCTTTTTCTTGCCGTAGATGTTGAGACATGTTGGCGAGATGTAGGGAAAATGTATTGACTTTGCTTTTTTATAATAAAACAATTTTACAGCAAGCAGGGAAGTGCATCAGCATGGTTGCTAATGGCAACATCATCCATGTGTATTGAAGAAGAAAGGATATAGAGGATGGTTCTCTGCATCATATTGGGGGGAAAAACACATTACTATGGTACACAGACTTCAACAATAAGAAAATTCAAGATTAAAATAAAATCCATGTGCCAGAATTCCTTCAACCATGAATGAATTGATGTCAAATATTTCTAAGATTCTAAATTTGTCACAGCAGACACATGAAACTTGAAATTTTTGAGATATTTCGATAACTCTATTACAATATAATGCAGTACTTCATTTTATAATGTATTAAAAAAAAACCTAAAGACACACGGTTATGCCATTACCCATAGTATTTTAAGAATCTAAATCCTGGGGGTTTTGACATAATTTATGAAATCATTGAACCCAGTACATAACCGTAGAGTGTTCCAGGCCATATACTATGATAACTTCTTTCTTTTTTTTAAGTCATGAAATCATACAATTGGAAATATAATCCTTTAAAACTTTGAATTTTATGAAAATAAGCAGTGAACAAAAGTGTACTTTTTTGTTGTAATTGTGAATATTTTGTTTTAAAAATCCATAAGAACATATTTATTTCCACACTAAACATGTATCTAATTAATTGGATTAATATCTAGTATTTTCTGTTCATCATTTGTATTTTATGGTACTCAACATGCTCAGTGCCCTTAATATCTAATACTGTTTTTCAATCATTATAAATTCATCTCAGTTCACATCCATCCATCCTCCTCCCATAACAAGGAGGACATTACAAACCATAATGGAAATGCATTTTCGAGGATGATTACTTGAGAGATAAAGTGATTAGGAAACAAGACTCACGGCCATTGCGATTGCCATGGAGGACTCTGTGACAGTATCCATGGGAGACGACACCAGCGGAGCCTTCAAGGTGATGTTCTTCGTCAGCTGGGATTGCAAATCCTACGATGGCACAGAGAGAGAAGAGAGAGAGAGAGCTGTCCTCAGAGAGAGAGAGAGAGAGAGAGAGAGAGAGATGGAGATATGGAGATAGAGATAAAGAGAGAGATGGAGATTGGAGATAGAAAGAGAGAGGGGGAGAGTGATGGAGAGAGAGAGATAAAGAGCAAGATAGAAAGATGGAGATAGAGAGAAAGAGAGAGAGAGAGAGATAAAGAGAAATCACAGTTAAAATCAATATCTACATCTGTTTAAATTAATCAGTTAATAAAACAGCTTATGTCTACAGTGAAAAAAAAATATAAGAAAAATAAATGAAGCAGAATTGACTGAATATCTGTACATGCAAAATAGAATAGATGGGAAGATCATTAACAAAATAATGTGCAACAAAAAAATTGCACAGCTCCATATTGCACCATACAATATGTTCAATATACGTGTACATACAATGTACTGCAAAATGGGGTATGTGTAATAAATTAAATTAATTGATACTGAAAGAGATTACCCTTTTCATAGCAGGTCACCTCTTATTCACAAATGGCAAGGCAAAATTCACCTAATTTGATATTTGAGTCGGCCCAGCCTGTAGTTTTTCTGGAGAGGAAGAGGGCTACGTGTAATATAATAAAACCAAAAGTAAAAAAAGAACACTGGATTTGTAGATAGATCATTGCAAGTTTCATATGGTATTTTTTTGTTTGGCGAATTACACTTAAAGAGGAAGTGCAGTCCCAAACTGTTTTAGATCAAACAAAGTTTGAGGAAAATCAGACAACTAATAAAAAAAGTTATGAATTATTTTAGTGGAATGAAAAACTAGGGAAAACAATGAAAATCACAGGACAGTCACATTGGCAACTGAGTCATGAGTATGTGATGTCACTGGCTCACAACTCACCAATTATTTTGTTTATATTCATGAAACACATTCTAAATCTTTGTCCAAGAATATGATTTTCTCACAACTTGAACTAACATATTAATAGTAATATGTTCTTGCATGAATACACTAATACAGAGTAAATAATTTTCTGTAAAGATCATGAAAATATTATTTTTTATATAATATGCATAAAAAATGAGTGATTATGAAAATGTAATATTTTGAAAACAATCTCATATTTGAAAAGATGTTTGGTACTACAAAATCGGAAAATGGTGTTGAAGAGAGACATACTGTTCAGCTTTTCGTCTTGCACTCATCAGAGTATACCGCAAGAATGAACTGAAAGCCAAAATCAAACAATAAAACAGGAATCTCATTTGGGGGGGTTCGTGAAATATTTTGTAAAGATTTATAAATACTTGCAAAATATATTATGATAGATATAACAACTTCGTTCAAGTTATGTGAAAATCATATTTTTGGACAACTTTTTGAGAATTTGTATTATTAGTATAACCAAAATAATTTGTGAGTTGTGAGCCTATGACATCACAAACTCATGACTGAGCTGCCAATTTGTCTAGTGATTTTCACTAGTTTTTCATGCCAATAAAAATTCATAACTTTCTTATAATTAGTTGTCTGATTGTCCTCAAACTTTTTTTGATCTGCAGGTCTGATTTTTCTGCTTCAATTAAAGCCAAGTAATTTTTTGACTGGACTTTCTCTTTAAGAAAAAAAACCCAGCAAATTTCCTGTTAAAAAAACACCTTGTAAAAGAGAATCATTTTGCTTTTCAAGTATTGCCTATGTTTTCCAAACAATTAAAATATGAATGCACAATGCAACAAAAGGATAACATCAAAACTGTAACATCTTTGAAGTATTGCCTATGTTTTCCAAACAATTAAAATATGAATGCACAATGCAACAAAAGGATAACATCAAAACTGTAACATCTTTGAAGTATTGCCTATGTTTTCCAAACAATTAAAATATGAATGCACAATGCAACAAAAGGATAACATCAAAACTGTAACATCTTTGAAGTATTGCCTATGTTTTCCAAACAATTAAAATATGAATGCACAATGCAACAAAAGGATAACATCAAAACTGTAACATCTTTGAAGTATTGCCTATGTTTTCCAAACAATTAAAATATGAATGCACAATGCAACAAAAGGATAACATCAAAACTGTAACATCTTTGAAGTATTGCCTATGTTTTCCAAACAATTAAAATATGAATGCACAATGCAACAAAAGGATAACATCAAAACTGTAACATCTTTGAAGTATTGCCTATGTTTTCCAAACAATTAAAATAAAAATGCACAATGCATGAAAAGAGTAACATCAAATAATCTTTTTACCCTTACCCTATCCTACAATGACACTGACTTTACTAGCATCTCTGGCTTTGAGAGGTACATGTAAACATCATACAAGGAGCAACGCATGCCAAAATTATGCTCAGGCCAATGAGGCCATGTCACTCAAGAAGTTGTTACACCTGACCTGTCAGCATATTCACCACATTTCAAGACTTCCACTAACTACCTACCTGACAGACTACTGCACCATCTAGCATTTCTAATTTCAAATGCATCAGAGAGAAAGAGAGAGAGAGAGAGAGAGAGAGAGAGAGAGAGAGAGAGAGAGAGAGAAAAGAGAGAGGGGGGGGATACATGGACGGAGTAGATCATAGTGATGGTCTAATGGACTGTAAAAGGTCTGGTAGTAATTCAATTAAACATAATTCGCATAAATCAAGTGCCCTTCTGCCTTCTATTTTGGACGATTCACTTAGCACAAGTGATATTTCAACCAGTGCACACTGTCCCAATGCACTAAACAGATATTGTCTTTCCTCTACAGTTTAATGAAGACAAATAGAGTACCTGTTCATCTACATGAGAAGGTATGACACATGAAAACCTACAAGATAAAAACGTTTTGTGATGACTTCATGTTAATTTTAGGAATTTCTTAAATACATGTATACATGTACATACCAGTAGTACATACATGTAACCTGATTTAGATGTGTTAGATCAAAAATATGGTTTAGAAATAACCTACATAACCTTATAACATTTTCTATTGACATGTTAATGAATTAAATAAATTTGTTGGTGTCTGCATGTGCAAGTAAAATGCAGCAACATATGGCTCGCAATTCATTTTCACACATTATGGCTTTACTCCACACGAGTTAATAAACATTGTGATACACTTTCATAATTCATGTAACATACATATACTTTATGCGAATCATGTACAAAAATAAGACAAAACCTGTTTATAATCTTTAGATGAAATCCAATCCAACTGAAGTAAAGTCTTCATGGTATCTTCAATATTAAAATATTGAATTTGGATAATTATATTGTTTATTTATTCTTTATGATGTTTCATATAATGGTTTATTTATTTGTCATGTTTTATTGTTTTAACCTTTTGGGGGAGGGACAGGGGTAAAATTTGGGATAACCAAACTAAAGATGTAAAACCCAGAAAATTTTCACCCTATTCACCAAGAATTCCTTTTTAAATTTTTCTTGTAACCTTAAATATTTTTATATTCACATTAGGCCCCTTTCCGGTATTTGAGCAATCGCGACATGCCCGATAAGTTCTCTACACGAATAATGAAATTTCCATCGAGTACACAAAAACATAGTTGAACTTATGAATGACGCCCTAAAATGTCTAATTCAGAAAAAATATAGAAATGTATCATTCAGTTTGTATGATCTAAGGTATTGTATTGTCATTTGAATCAATAAAATTCACCTGAGAGTGTTTGTTTTCAGTAGATAAGTTCTCAAAACTTGTGCAGTAAAAAGTGTCTCACTAGTCGCTATGCATGCTCCCGCTAAATCAGAAGCAAGTGTGTGAGCGAACGACCACCCACCAGTCACCGCGATATGCACTGTAGCTCATCGTTTAAGCAAGCTCTTAAGTTTTAAAAAAATTAAATGACCCAGACAGATATCACTGCAGAATATTTAAAAGATATGAAAACAAAAGGACACTGACATGTAAAGTAAGTAAGAAATACTTCATACTAACGCACGCGTGGTCGTTGGCGATTGGGTATGCCCGGACATGGCTATTTTCATCAATTTACATGTACCGAGGGGCAGGCCCGTTGGAAAGAATTTTAAAGTGGTACGGTTTCAGTGGAGGTCTGGGGGTGAAACCCCAAGCAGGGTTCGAAGGTACAGAACCCCTCATGTCGGTGTAAGGGAACATTTTGAATGGGGGGGGGGTGTGACACCAAATTTGCCGACAATAATGCTGCACCCTAACCCTCCCCTTAATAATAAGAAAAGAAAATTACAGATATAGAGACCTTGATCATACAGGGCCATTTTCGGAAGGAGGGGGCTGACGCCTTTTGCCCGAATATCAACTTTTCAATTTCAAAATGTTTGCGAGCGAGCGAGCAAATTTTAAAAAAAACGTTTCGTAGAGAAAATGTACAGAAGTTAAATACAAAAGAAACATAGTTATCTTGGAACCTCGCTGCCCAAATATGTGGATATTCTTTCTCCTTGCTGCCCGAATATACAGTGGTGGTTGCCCGAATATCGGAACTTTGAAAATCCTCGGGGGAGGGGGGCTGCAGCCCATTGCCAAAGGGGGACGCCTTTTGTCCCAATATCAACTTTTCATTTTCTAAATTTTTGCAAGCAAGCGAGCGAGCGTAGAGAAAATATATAATTATCTTGAAACCTCGCTGCCCAAATGTGTGGATATTCTGGCACCTCACTTTACTGCCCGAATATCGGAATTTTGCCGAAGGGAGAAACCTTTTGCCCGAATATCAACTTTTCAATTTCTAAATTTTTGCGAGTGAGCGAAGCGAGCAAGCAATTTTTTTACGTTTTCGTAGTGAAAATGTACAGAAGTTACCTTCAGAAGTTGCATAATTATCTGGGAACCTTGCTGCCAAAATATGTGGATATTCTTTCTCCTCGCTGCCCGAATATGAAGCGTGTGGTTGCTCGAATATCGGCACTTTGCTGAAGGTGGGGAGCCTTTTGCCCGAATATCAACTTTTCAGTTTCTAAATTTTTGCGAGCGAGCAATTTTTATATGTTTTTGTAGTGAAAATGTACAGAAGTTACCTTCAGAAGTTGCATTATTATCTGGGAATCTCGCACCTCATTTTGCTGCCCGAATATGAAGTGGTGGTTGCCCGAATATCGGAACTTTGAAAATCCTCGGGGGGGGGGGGGGGGGGGGGGGCTGCAGCCTATTGCCGAAGGGGGATGCCTTTTGCCCAAATATTAACTTTCTAGCGAAGCGAGAGAGCGAGCAAAAAAATTGTTATATTTGTCCTTCTTTTTCTTTCTTCCCCTTTTCCTTTCCTTCTTTATCACTTTCTTGAGGATATTATTTTTAAGATTTGCAATTGGATGAACAAGTTTTGTGGCGTATATACTGTTCTTCGGTTTATGTGATAATGCGTTTCGTAATAAAGGAAAAAACTCAAAGTCACTTCGATGTTCGTGTTCTTCCATTAAGCTGGTGATAAGCCTACGATCAGCCTATAATCATGACATTTATCACCCTCCCACCTCTCTTCTTTTCTCTTCTCCTTTTCTTCTCCCTCTCTCTCTCTCTCTCTCTCTCTCTCTCCTTTTCCCTTCTCTTTTCTTCTCCCTCTCCATCTTCTCATTTTTTTTTAGGCTGAAAAGTGGTACGGTCAATTCCGTACCATCCGTAGCGGCTCCGGCAGGCCTGCAGAGGGGATTGAATTACATGTATATTAGATCTCGACCGCACGCTCAGAATACATTTTCAATACAGAGAAAGATGAATGGGATTTCATGTACTAAAATGCTACGAAGCTGACTGTACTTCCGGGTATGAGTGCTACCTCCTGGCGACTGGTGAATAACTGTAATATCATGATTACGAATGTGACGAATAATAGGAAGGCAATGAAGATCTATTTCGCTTTATTTTACCATGATTTTTATTTAGTCTTCAATGAAAGTAGGAACATATACACTGTAGGAGGAGATGATTTTCATTGCTCTGAATTTTAGAAGCAACACAGATCGTTTTTCAAATTTGTTTAATTATACAATTTTTATACGGGAATCGGATATTACATGTAGTTAGGGTTGTTGCAAAGGCTGTTTGGGAGGGACTGGTTTCATGACTTCCTAGTCCTAGAAAGGTGGCAGGCTACGGAGCCGGAGTGGTTGGCCTATCTTATCAGCAAAATCGTCATACAGAGTACTCGAATACACACGGCAAAAAAAATATCCTTGTACAGTTTTACCGAAAAAGCGCTTTCAAAATGGGCCTAATTCACATTCGCCACTTCTAATTATGTTTTCCTTTAATCTCATGGAGCCCTTTCCAAAGCAAAGCAAAGAAAAACCGGGGTGATCTCAGTTGTCCCAGGGGACTGTGCCTCTGTGTATTCTGAAATTAGCATTGTATAAAAATAATATGCTGGGGGTGGGGGAGGGGGGGGGACTTTCATATTTAGGTTCAGCAAAACAGACAGAAGCTGAGGGCAATTTGCAAAAAAAGTATATGCATGTATACATGTATGTAACAATACTACATGTACAGTGTACCTTGCCAAAGCAAATCCTATAAGAGCAGTGGAGAACATTAAATTAATTGTTACACTGTTAAAAGTATTCCTTGTATTGCAAAAAACAAATAAATTTGTACCCTGAATACAACTCTATTTTTACAGTCTTGCCAGCTGGCAGCTGAATACAGTCGATGTGGCAATATTGATGCAATAGGCAAGGCCACTAAGACAAGTTAATAATAGCATCCTGATGATATACATAAACAACTTCAGGACCCTACCCTCTGCCTCACATATAATTCTATTCATAAACTCTTCAAAACATTGTCACTTACCCTCAGGCCTCTCTCTCAAAATACTCTCTTACAAGGAATTCAACATTATTCATCAATTCCTCTTCTCCCCTTCTCCCATTCTATCCATCCCACCTTCCACTTCTCCTCCTCCAGTTCCTCTCCTTTTTCTGGGCCCTCTCTTTTTACCCCCCCCCCCCCCCAACACTTCTCTGCCTTTCTCCCTCTCTCCCTCCCTCCCTCTCTCAGCCTCTGCCTCTCTTTCTGTTTGTCTGTCTGTTTGTCTCTCTCTTTCTCTCTCCATCTCCCTCCCCCTTCCTCCCTCTCTCTCTCTCTGTCTCTCTCTCTCTCTCTCTCTCTCTCTCTCTCTCTACCATCAACCTTCCTTGACTCTACCAATATACACCTACAGCTGAATGCAAATTAATAAGCAAATACATAACAATTCATGCATCCCGTAGGTGAAAAGCCCAAGGACAGAATATCATAAAATCATGATTTGTGTTTAAAAAAACCATGACATTGTAAGCAGATTTCATCACAAATCCTACACGATCTAAAGGTCACTGATTTCAAATCATCCATAAATCAAGTGAAAACTAGCATCCTCATTTCCAAAAGGTAATGCAAAAACACCAGATGAATTTGATTCTGGATTCTATGAAAACTACATCTAAGTCAAACAGTCCATGAAAAGTGAATCAATAACAAGGCTTCATATTAAACTAAAATTTCTGATTTCTATTGAGAAAACCTATCTGTGCAAAGCATGGCAATTTACAAATTTGGTCAAAAAATATGTGGACAAAAATAGCCAAATATTACATCCTCCATGTTTTCAAAAAATATTGCACCCTTTGTTTCTCTTTATTATCTTGGTGACCTCAAAATGTTTCACAGATTTAGAGACAAATTCTATAACAAATTTCATTTACAAAACATTATAGTTTTTTAAATATTATTTGTCATATTACACTAATATCACCCAAAGGTACTACGTATAATTAATTTGCTTTTTACTTCCATGCAAGTTTGATAATAAAATAGTTTTATTCAGTTGTAATTTTCACAGAAACTTACCACTTGATCAGCTGTGAAATCAATGTATCCAGGCAGGATTAAGAAGTCACTGCAAAGAAAAGGATTGAAAAGAAAGGAAAAATGAATTTGCATGAAATTAGAAGTAGACCCTAACAAAATATAAAGTCAAATTAATATTTGCAGGTAAAAACTGGCACAATTTGGTGGTATTTTGCATTACCTTTAAAGGAGAATGAAACCCTGGGAAAAAATCAATTTTAATGAAAAGAGAGGATAGAGAGAAGCAATTTAAAAAAAGTTCCATCAAAATCGGTTACGAAATGAGAAGGTTATGAAAGTTTGAAAAGTCTCAATTTACTTTCTATGGCGATCCTCAAATTGGCAATGTTGCTTCAAAGTGACAGGTTTAGTAGTACAACTCTCCATCATATGTTTTGTACACATAATTTCATATTTTCCCCATTATCTCTCAAGGTGCAGCTTGTCTCCTTCTTAGCTCAAGATATATCATGGGAAAATGTATTTGACATAACATATGTTGAGTTCACAAAAAGACAAGCAATATCTTTAGAGATAATGGGGAAAATATGAAATTTTGTGTACAAAACATATGGAGAGTTGTACTGATGCTGATGGGCCATGCAGGTCCAGGGGTTCGAGCCCCACTGCTTGGTGGTGACCACGCAGCAAGGACATTACTTAAATTCGATGTGCCGTCCATTATTTGTTTTAGTATATCAGCCTCCATAATGAGAAAAACTAAGCCTGAGGTCGTAGAATGGGGAGTAACGTTGACGTCTCGTTCGGAATTTCGGATGGGATTCGATTGCGCCGGGCACGTGTGGCAGCACGAGCTAGCTGGCTATAGCGCCACCTTTAGGCTGAGAAAAAAAGAGGAAGAAATTTTTTTTCAGAGTAAAATGGTTTTGATTTTGAGGAATGAATAGTACAGTACATGCATGTACATACAAATATACGAGAGGAATGTACACGTAGGTCTAGATGCGTGACAAGCAAAGAGTTGTTTCGAAACAGATAGGCCTACTACATGTATACGATACTAGGTAGGCCTAGATCTATAGTATATTTTGATTCAATGGAACATATGAATTTTTGTTGAAAGTAAAATGGATTTTTGTGAAAAAGTGAAATGAATTTTTGTGAAAAGTGAAATGTATTTTTGTAAAAAGTAAAATGAATTTTGGTGAAAAGTGAAATGTAATTTTGTGAAAAAGTGAAATGAAATTTGGTGAAAAGTGACATTAATTTTTTTTGTGAAAAGTGAAATGAAATTTTGTGAAAAGTGAAATGGATATTTGCTAAAAGTGAAAAGGATTTTTGTGAAAAAGTGAAATGAAATTTTGTTAAAAGTGAAATATAATTTTGTAAAAAGTGAAATGAAAATTTGTGAAAAAGTGAGATGAAATTTTGTGGAAAGTGAAATATATATTGGCTGGAGTGAAATGGATTTGTAATTAAGAGAAATATATATTTGTATTGATGTTGAACAATTACATGGCGTGCCATAGAGGACACATAAAAATACAATACCCATAACAACTAGAATATCACTGAAGGTGATTAATACCCCCGCCCCAATGTGTGTGCCAAATTTCCTGAGCATTGCTCGAAAAATGAGGAAAAGGTTTGATGTGCAATATTTTCCTGTTTTATTGCCATATGTCATTACCATGGTAACGCATTTGCCACACATTGAAACAATATGTCTTACACATACATATTATTACCATAAGACCAATGTGTGTGCCAAATTTCAAGAGCATTGCTCGAAAAATGAGGAAGTACATGTAGTTCGATGTGCAAGATTTCAACCTGATTTATTGCCATAATATGCCGTTACCATGGCAATGGAGTTTCCGACACATTCAAAAAAAATATCTTGCACATCTCCATCCCAAGACCAATGTGTGTGGCGAATTTCATGAGCATTGCTCGAAAAATGAGGAAGTAGTTCGATGCGCAAGATTTGCAACGGACCAACCCCCCGACCGACCGCCCGACCGACCACCCGACCCCCCGGCCACCTGCCCAACTACACGCTGATTCCTATATACCCCTTCAAACTTCATCTTGGCGGGGGTATAAAAATTCTGGTCTATCATGAAAATTGGCAAAGGGAGTATTTTGGATAATTTTTTTTGTACATACCAAAGAGGAGGGTTCTCCATGTATGACATCACACATAATGACCACATTGCCAAAAGGAGGCTGGTGGAGTTCTTGATCAGGTTGCCCCAGAACCCCCGTTACCCAAGGGGTACGATAAGGTACATCCCTAAAGTAGTAGATCCCTAATAATTTTCCACATTCAATCGACCCCTAACGTTACTGATTTATTTGCATGAAGAAGAAAATAGTTTTCAGTATTATAAACAAAAATTATCACATTGGGGTTAAGGAGTTGGGTTTGGACTGGAGGGTTTTATTTTATTTTATTTATTTTTTTCTAAACCACTTTGGGGGTGGGGGGGTTTCCAGAATTTTGATTTAAAGATACTTACCCCACCATATTTAAAAACAAACTCATTAAACATGAGTTATTTTCAGGGGTGAGTTGTTGTTTTTTTGATTCGCGGGTGATTTTTTTTTCTTTTACCATGGCATGGTGTGCCCTTAAATAAACTACCCCACCCCCCCCAAAAAAAAAAAAAAATGAAGTACAACTTTTAAAAATACTGTTTAATAAAACTAGTAAATTTGATGGTAACGTGCAATATCTTTATTTCTTGTATTTGTAGGGTCATGCTATTGGCCTTGATTACATGAATCTCCTAGATGAAGAGGAAGCGGTTGGAGGTGAATCTGCACCCAAGCGACAACGTACCCAACCATGTATAGATGATGCGATCCACAAACAAGCAGAAGAGGCCTATTTGAAGCTGATAGTAACAGCATACATGTATGCCATGGCATTAGATGGTTTGCCATTATCCTACTTTTCAACACTGGTCAATGTGCAGAAGTTGAATGGAGTCCGGTTGATTGAAGGTAAGAATATTAAATTTTAATTTAAAGATAGTGACCCACATCATATTTAAAAACAAATTCATTAAACATGTTTTAAGGGGCAATGGTATTGCAAAACTTCAAATTCATTTGCAGGTTTTTTTTTCTTTGAAAAAAAAGTTTTTTTTTTTTTTTTTTTTTAATTATAAGTATAATGTAGATGAGTCATGAAATGAATGCATTACATGCCATTTTTCTCACTTTTATGATTTTCCCTATTGCAATTTACAGGTTGTGATAGCAGCAATAAGGCTAAAGAGTTTGTACATATATTGGCAGATGTGATCAGGTCCAAGATCACAGCTATACTCTGTTCAAGTCCAGCATTCTCCATCCTCTCTAACGGATCACAGGCAAGGAAGACATCAAAAGAAAAGGAGCTTATGGCATGTGTGGTTTACCAGGGTAAACCTTGTTACTTTGTGGTGGCACTAGAAGAAGTTGATAAGTTTGGGGACGCCACTGCTGAAAACCTTCAGAAGTGTATCAACAATTCCTTCCAGGAGAAGCTGAAGATCCCGTTGGAGAAGCATACCAAAGCCGTAGTATGTGCAACTGCTGATGGAGCATCCGTCAACACAGGTAAAGTGACGTGTATTATTTTAGATGGGAATTGACTATCTCATGAAGAGGTCTGGGAAGTTCAAAAGTCACTTTGAAAGAACAGCACATGCTCTAGAGGTTCAGGTGTACAGATTTCCCAAAGTTCATAGTACACGATTTGTAGCTCATATCAGAGATGGGCTTAGGGTTTTGTTAAACAATTACATTCCTCTGGCCACTGCTATTGAAATCTCAGTAGCTAACAAGATGCACAGCCCATTGAATCCAAAGTTGCTACATTGTAGGTATCCTTAAGAAACTTCAGAGTGTTCAGTTTCTTACTACTGCATGCACTTACTACCAGGTGTTAGACACCCTTTCTGTTCTGTCTCTGAAATTTGAACGTGGGGATATTCAAGCATATAGGGTGAAGGTTTGTGTAGATCAAACAAAGCAGAAGTTGCAGGACCTACTGGACAACAATGCAGAAGATGATCCCCTGAAGAAAGCTGGCTACAACATTAAGGTGAATACAGTCGCCAACACAACTGAGATCAGCTGTAACTTTCCGAAACCAGGCCACTTGAGACGCAACTTGGCAAATAGGGAGTACTGTACAAGATGATGACAATGAGTTTTGGTGCTCCAACTCAGTCTACATGGAGAAGAGGCGAAAACTCGAACTGAATGTCAATGATCAGGAAGACCATGATGCTTCAAGTTCAGACTCTGGTGGCTCAGAACCAGAAATGTAGTCAGTGACACTATGGGCTCATTGGGCTGTGCACTTGATGTTAACTGGGCAATCGCATGATAAGTTTTTGCTTCAGCATTTATTGATGCTTTTAGATTACAGCGTTTATGAATTTACCAGTGAACAGGATGATCTGTTATCTTAACAAAATTAATTGGACTCACCTCCAGAGCGTTTATGTATGTATCCCAAATCTTGATACAATGCTTGTGCTTTGATTTTTGCCAAAACATTTGTCACTGAACCTTAAGATGATTTTTAAAAGGCGTCTTGCAAATTTATCTTTAACTATTAAAAGGGCGTCCTGCGTCTATCAAATGATTTTGATCAAGGAGTCTTGCAAATTTTGCTGGGCGTCTTCCAGAAGAAATGGGCGTCCAAGAGACGCCCAGACGCCTCGCTGGCTAAACCACTGTCTCTAGATCTACAAAATATGACTAGAGTGCCCAAGTCTGCAGAGCGCCTTTGTCTGCGCACACACTTAAATGCGCAATTCTGATAAAACAATTTATTATAGCGATACATACTCATGCAGAAAACAAGTCAAAAACTCAAAATAATGAAAAAAGATCTTATTTCAGTAATTTTATTCAAAAGCCTCGAAATGCTGTCTTTCATGTAAAAAATCCTGAACTGTGTGTAAACTAAATGAGTGCGCAGAGATGGGCACCATTCTTTTTTCAATGACAAGATGACACGGTCGCCTTTTCTTGTGAAAATGGCATTGTTCTTGCTCTGACTTACACCAAAAGTTTCAGTCTCTCTGTACCCTCGGTTGTTCCACTGAAACTACGTCTGGCTCCACTAACCTCCGCACACAGAAACGGAAGGATCTTATACATGTATGTGGTAGTAGGGGGGGGGGGGACCTTGAATAAAGCGTAATAGTACAGGCGGTGTATTGCCCATCAATTGTGATCATATTACGATCAACATTGCGAGGCTCGAACGGTCATTCAAACTGTCTGTACTAGTGCTGTATTGAAACAGTTAAACGTCCGGAAAACGACCGTGAGGTCCAAAAACCGAATGGATTTCACCATTTTCGGTTAGCCGTGAAAGATGCTACATGATTTTTAATATATGGGAATGTCTAAAAGCAAAACATAGAACTTGCTATAAAAGCCTAAGTTTCTTCTTTTTATTTATAACAGTGCTAAAAAGTATCAATTTACATGTACCTACCATGATTTGATTTTAGAATGTCTTATTTCTTGTTATTTTGTGGTTTAAAATTCAGTTCTAGCTTCAAATGCCGATAATCGTTCAGCAATGGGGCTGCCATCTTAATATTCATGAATATGCATTTAGCTTTACATATACATGTACAGTCCGACCTCGTTATACGGCCGCATTGGGACCGGCACCCATCCGGATAAGTGAAATGGCCGGATATGAGAGAAATGTACATTTTCTATGCAAATGAATAGGGTAGGGCAATCTATTGGCTGTAAAATTTATGTTTTCTTGGTGTAGTTGATGATTGCAAATGATCTTTTTATATTCAAGAGATGAATTGAAATAAAATTAAACAGAAAATTGCCCATGGTGTTCCTGTTTCCAAGGCTTTTGGGTGAATTGCATGACGGACTGGCCGGAAGACAGGGCCGGTTAATAGAGATGGCCGGATAAATGAAGTTCAGATAAGTGAGGTCGGACTGTATGTGTAAAACCAGCTCTGTGTAAAGTTCTCTGGCACACTCTCGTGATCAGATCTTACATGTACATGCAGGGATTTGATAGACGATATGGCTGCCCCCATACAACGATATTATTAGACCTATCAACATTTTGAAGATTAAACTCACTCACAAATTTTATAAGACATAAGCTCAAGTTTTGGTAGGTAAATGTATGCTTTTTATCACTATTACAATTAAAAAGAGGAAAATAATGGCTTTTGTAGCAAGTCTCTTTTTTGTTATGCCTGTTGCCTGTGTCCCATGTGTTCAAAATCATGTTGGATCACCCAATTGTTATAACCTAGCATATGTGTGAGTGCGTTTAACTGAAAACCGTTCGTTTTTTAGCCCTCGTTAAACAGAAAATGAAATAACTGAGATATTACAGCAATAAAATGGCGATATTTTATCATCTTTTCAGTATCATAAGGAATGTTTACAAGAAAAAAATCGGGAATCAGATAATCATCTATGTCTAATTCAATTCTGAAGTGAGCAGTAGTGCACAAAAAGAAGTGAGTTTGACAAAATTTCCCGTTTTGGAGAAAGCGTCTTAGTGGACAAAGGACACTCAAGTTTTATGTTGACGGGGTGTGCCACAGCCAACCCCCAAAATGGGGGTGTAAGGAACTGACTAGAAGCGAAAAAACATAGGGTCTTTGGAACGGTGGAACTACATGTATGTACAGAGCATTCCCTCATGTGTACTCAACACCTCTCTGTGAATGTGAGGACAGGGAGACAGTGGAGCATGTTCTTCTCCATTGCCCACTCTACAAGCCAAACAGAGAGAAGATGGTACAGGCCATCAAAACAGGATATCAAAAGACAAACACTCCATATCACCTTCGTGACATTTCTCTGACTACCCTAATAATAGGCAGTAAGCCCAAGTTACGCTCCCAAATGAGATCCACAATAAATTCATCTGTGGTATGTTTTCTTACAACCACCAGCACCAACTTCTAGCCACCAGCATTTCACTATAGAGTAGATGCTCTGGTGTGCAGACACTTAAAGCCCCTTTCCGATGGGAAACCCGAATCCTGACAAATTATACATCAATCGAAAGGTAATTACATGAGGTTTATGATAAATAAACTGCCATAAAGTCAAATCGAACCATAATAAACCAAATTAAGATTTTCTGAACTCGTTCCCTCGGTTTCCGATACCAACTATGCTTGGGCGAAATGCGTGATTTCGTGTGACATCAGTCGAAGGAGAGTGCCGCACGCATCGGTGAACAAGTTTCACTGCCAGCGCGCACTGCTAGCTACCTTCGGCTGTACTGTAGTTTGTGACTGTGGGCAATCTATTGTGGAAAAACACCGTACTGATCTGAGACTAGGTCGAGCTAGTTGAATCTTTCTACAGATTTAGAGGTAGGCAAGAACATTTTATTTTCATATATATTTGTTTTAATGTGGTAATGATGGGTTTAGACCCAATTATTATTAACAATAACATAATTTGTTGTGGCAAACTTCAGTTTAACTTTAAGAGAGTATCTCGCGATGTACACAGCATACAGACTGTGCATTGTCCTATATAGAGCGACAACATCGAAGTTCGAAGCCAATAACACCTCTTCCCGTAATCCAATCTGGTGTAAATTTTGTGAGTGATTTGAAAGTTATTTGAGAATGTTCCCTGCAAGTTTGGTCGAATTTTAAGTGGCAGAACCTATTTTATCCACATGGATACCAAAGTGCACTAGCAACGGTAAAAAGTATCTAGACCTAACGTTCAGAAAAAGTGTTCCAGCCTAATCTAGTCCATAAAACGGGAATACCCCTTCAGATGTAATACATCTGACATTGGGCGTACTCCTGAGGCAAAAGTGGAGTCAAAAGAAAATTTTGTTTATTTACAGCAACCTCTGTCACTTTTCACTTTTCTAAAATTAAAGCTCACAGAAAGTCTCGGTAGCAAAAAACATACTGGCAAGAAACTTATCTAACATAGTCACATTCTATTCTTGTTTTATCATAAGACACATGTACGAGATTATTTAACATTCCATTCACGATTTCGAACAAATTTTAGTGTAAATATCTGTAAGAAACGCTTGGTAACGGCTTTTCACTGCCTCACGCTAAGACCATATCCACCCGAAGGTTCCCCGCACAATAAACCCAGCGCTTCGCTCTGTGTGTAGCGTATTCTATAACACACAGCAATCCATGAATCCCCATGTGCGTAATGTGTGTGGCCGTTGTCTGAATTTACATCCCCTCTTTTTTGGGCCAGGGATTTTTATTACTTTTCACCTCTCATTCGATAAATATTTCACTTGAGGAGGAAAAAACTTCACAGTATCTTAGTTATGTTTACCCTGCTATTTATTAAGTAAAATCAAAGAAATCTCACGAAAAGTTTTTGAGAGCTTCCCAAAACTATCTGTTACCTTTAAGTCTAAGGTTTACCGATTGGCTTCTAAAGTTCTAGCAGGGCAGCTCAGCGCTATACGTAAAACTCATGATATGCATGCATTTAGCGCTATACATAGCGCGCATTCAAAATGCGGTAATACTAATTACTAGTATTGGAAATGGGAAGCTTAGCTTTAGGCTTAGACTCTTAGAGAAGACTTCCGAAAACTAACAGAAATTGTCACATGTGTTGCCTGTTGATAGTTATAGGATGTTTGCTGGACCACCACCAACACCCCCTTCGTCTCCGCCGGCACTGCCCGGGTTCCTTGGTTCAGGTTCCTCCTGATACGGTAGAATCTGCTGCTGATGATCATCCTCGATTATCTGCTGATCATCCTCGATCAGTTCACCAATTTCTCCTTCGTCCTCATCTGAAAATTCCTCATCTTCTGAAGAACCGGACTCCTGCTCTGCCACTTCAAATTCCAAATCTAAAGGAATTGACTCAGGATCTGTCATATTCGACGTAGATAATTTGGCTTTTTGTACAGAAAAAATAAGCGCTGTATACAGTTGATGAATAGCGAAGGAAATGGGGTGGATCTTAACTCTCCTTCGATACACGTCGTGAATTGTAAGCGTTTCGTGTAGCGTTCGGGAGGAGTTCGGGAAAGTTCGGAAAAATTGAGTCCCGACGGCTTCCGATTGGGGCTTTAAGACAAAATCCAATTGTAGAACTCTTTATTCCAGAATAAATATAGCAGCCATTTTAGAGTCTAAAGAACCTCCTGAAAATCACCTTTACTGTGAGCCAGCTTCTCTCATCTCCTCTTCACCATAGCTTTAGAGTATTAAAATGCCATTTTTTACCCTAGAATTAAAAAATATCGAAAACAAAATGTGAAATATTCATTTTAATATTTACCGGTAGGTTCAATATTGCCCAAACTCCCCGAAAAAGCCTTCACTGCGCTCGTAGACCCGGACATTGCCGAAAGTGTACTGCAATGTCATCGACCTACACTGTCACTCACGCAGATCTATCATACGCTAGACAAGACCGCTACGAGCAGGCCTCGCACGCATTCTGACCGGACGTCATGCTGAAGACGGTTCAAGAGGTTCTTTACACTCTAAAATGGCTGCTATATTGCAGAGCGAGATTAAAAACCAGGCTCTATGAAGAGTAGTGTCAGCCTTTTCTATTTTTTTACTCTTCAAAGAGCCTTTCAGGCTACAGTATGGTGGTGGATCCAGTGTCTGAACACTTTTCAGAAAATCAACGATAGCAAATAAAATATCAAACGAATATCTGTCAAACTTACATAATGAACGCTCAAAGTCCAGTACAGAAAAAGAAGTTGATGGAATTTTAAAGTGATTAACTTTGTGAAAAATTGTAAAATCAGCTCAAATGCCAGTGAATTGTGTGCAGTCCTCTAACTACATAGTCTATATAATTAAGGATATGTGAAAGTATGAGAGAAAATGGAACCCGTTTACTATCCTAAAAAAGAGAAAATCGCGATCAATCGCTAGCGCAAGTTGCTCGGCTTCTTCGCTGCGCTGCAGTCACAAAAACCAAGCACCAGCGCTTGGCGATTTCAGAGCGGGTTTCCAGCCCGTACGGTATTCTGTGATAGAGCGAGGTATGCCAACCGTAAGAATTCTTTAGGGTTCGGTGGTACTCTATCCCGACATCAATGTTCAATCGTAAATATCTTGATATATAAACGACCGATCAGCTTATAGAACTCAGGTGATTCCTGTCTGAGCTAAAGGTTTGCAATTATGATTACAGCATTAGCTGGAACAGTGATTTTTTTTTTCAATCCTGGGCAAAGTTAATCAATGCCTTTAAAGACAACGTAGATTTAATACGATATTCCCTTCCGAGTAAACCCCTTCCCAACGACGCGGCGTTGGTCCCTTGAAAAAGGTACTGTATTTCCGAACGTGTGAAACCTATGGCCTTTATGGGAAAAAGACACAACCTTGGTTTCAATAGTGTGGTTTTCATACGTGTAATCCCACGCGTATGAAACCCATTTTCAGTAGAGGCGCACGGCCGATATCGGAGACTCTCTCCCATTTGGGAGACTGTCTCTCATATTGGAGACTTAGCTTACAGAAGGATAAAAGAAACAACACCAACAACAAGGCAGTTTATCCCAGCCAAATTTTTGCCTGACTGAGGTCAGAAACCCATTTGTTTTGTGTGTGGGTCATAACAAAAAATGTTATGAAAACAAAAGTAGACCGTGAATCTTTGAAGTAGACGGTCAAAAGGGGTAATTTATCATGAGGAATCTGCTTATCACATTTTCTTTTTGTGCCGAGGTAATCCCTTGGTCGCAAATGTAAACAAAGAAAATCGATCTCCCAAATGGGAGACTGTCTCCCACATTGGCTACCAAAAATGTTTATGAAAGTCTCTGATAACAGAGACAATCTCCCAAATGGGAGAGAGTCTCCGATATCGGCCGTGCGCCTCTACTGATTTTAGGCGCTTATACTTAACTGTACACGTTCGGTAATACAATCTGTTCGGAAATACAATCCTTGACTATACATGAGACTCCCCATTATTGCACCATACAATTCCATCACTCACAGTCACAGATAATAATTTAATTGTCCCATACCCAGTCATTGATCATTCCTGTAGGCTGTAGCTGTACTACTGACCGTAATGTATGCAATTTGTGCATGCTGTATTAAAGTGTAACTGACGAAACTACTGAAAACAACATCATCAGTCATCACATGTTTTAGGATAACTCACTTATATGTAAGGCCATCACCACTACCAAACAGCTGCTCTCCTGATAAACCATCTTCGACTGGTGGCTCCATTGCACCATTCATTAATTTCACTTTCTTAGACATCGCCAGCGTATGATTTTACATCAAGAAGACGGAGTACGACTCCTCCGTGAAAAACGTGCTGTCTAGACCACTAGCTCGCTCGATCTATGATCTCGCACACTGTCCTGATCCTCGAGCTGATATGATCCATGTGATACGTGATGTGATGTGCATGCTCAGCTTGCTCGCTCGCGCTCTATTTTTATCGTACCGCGTCGATCGCGCAATGCACATATGCGCAGGACTCGACTCGGACTAGTCTGCAAGCACAGACCCTAATTTGACACTTTATCAGAAAATCATTGTGTCTTGAGAGGAGCCTAATCCAGCTACCTACTGGTCGTGTCAATATAGGTCAGGAGCAGCTACAGTACATGGCCTATGGTAGTCTTACAGCGCAGACTCTCTTGTACGACTGACCAGGGTTTGTGCCTGCAAACTAACTCGGACTCACCCATAGGACTCACCCCATTCGCTCACGGTTCCTGGACAGCCCGACCAACGGACAGCCCGACCCTTGATAACCCGACCACCTACCCTGGACAGCTCGATCCGGTCGCGTTATCCAGGGTGGGGTGCCTCGCCGGACAACTCGACCCACTTTTTGTTTTTCACTTTTTATGAACTAAATTCACTCATTTTACAATGAATTACCATTTAAGTGGTAAATTATGATTAAATGTATATATTTATGATAGGAAACACGGCAATTGTGGACTTTTTTATAAAAAAAATTTCCCTCGCTAGGAACGACCACCAAAGAGGCCTTTCCCTGGGTAAGGTTTTTCTGCTTTAGAACTATGGCTGCAGCCTGCATGAAAACAGAAAACCTACCGTCATGGATAACAAAACTTATAGTCAAGGATTGTATTTCCGAACAGGATGGTATTACCGAACGTGTACAGTCATGACAGTTACGCGCATCAAAATGGCTTTCATACGCGTGGGACTATGCGCATGTCATGCATGTTCTCCACACTATTTGACACAGAGAACAAAGGGCAGCAGATCAGAGGCAAAAAACGTAAATAATATCTTATTTTTACATGAAACCGTGAAAACGATTAAATAATTGATTGAAAAATCCCTTGTTCTGAAAAATATCTCAATTCTGAATGAAACTTTACCCTAAAAAAACTGCCGATTTCAAAGACCTCACCACCTTGGTTGGTTGGTTGGTTTTATTTTCCGTATAAAAAAGATCATCAGTACACACTTATAGATATTCATGTACAAAATAAAAATAAATAAATAAATCAAGAGTTAACAACAATAAAATAACGGCTGGAAAGCTCTATTCAGAGCCATTAACTTAATGGCTCTGTTCTTCCTAGAGGTCCAGAACAAGAAAAACAACAATAACGAACAAATATTTAAAAAACAAAAACAAAAACAAAACAAAGCAAAAACAAAACAAACAAAATTGGCAGAACGAAAATCAGAAAATATACATATATACTGTAATATAAAATATATAAGAAATATTATCATGTAGCCTACGCAATACCCAATGTCCCTACCCTAACCCTCTGTATTTTACATAACACCCCCCCCCCCCCCTCCCCTATCCCGAATACACCAAAAGTTTATATGTCAAAATCTTGTATCCATTCATCTAGGCCATTTCCAAATAAAGCAAGTGTATTTGGTCTACGTAAGTGAATTGGTAATTTATTATACATTTTAGATCCGCGATAAAAGAATGTACGTTTACAGTAATTAGAATTAGGTTTGGGCAAGACTAAGTTATCAACATTTCTTAGGGCATAATTAGTTTTTTTGTATGAGAGATTATTCTGCAGATAATCAGGAGTTAAATTGTGGAAAATCTTATACAACATTATATACATGTGCTTTTTACGTCTGGTTTTTAAGGATTTGGAAAATTGAGGTGTGAATTTGAGAATTATTCTCCCACCCCTATATTGAAGTTTTTGAAGTTGGTCCAAATAAATCTTTGGGGAGGACTGCCATATAATATCGGCATAATCGAAATTAGGAAGGATCACAGATTGATAGATTAAATTTAGATAAGATTCACTTAAAGTGTTTCTCAATCTGCCTAAATAGCTTACCATTTTCCCTACTTTCTTAACAACTTCACTTACATGAAAATCCCATTTTAACTCAGAGACTATATTCATTCCCAAATATTTAATATTACTAACCTGTTTAATAACGTTTGTTCCAAGTTTTAAGTTCAATGTTTGATGTTTGCAAAGCATTGACTTCGTCCCTATTAACATTGATACTGTTTTTTCACAATTGATGTAAAGTTTATTCTGGTTCATCCACTCTGATAGAGAGACTAATTCATCATTAAGTACCGACTGTACCACAATAGGATTTTCATGAGAAAAATAAATAACAGTGTCATCTGCGTATAAATGTAGATGACAAGAATGTAACGCATTAGCTAAATCGTTGATATTTATCAAAAATAAAATTGGGCCCAAAATTGACCCCTGAGGGACACCATATTTTAAAATCATTTCATTGGAAGTAATATTATTTATAGAGGTAAACATTTTGCGGTTAGATAAATAATTATAAAACCACTTGTGCATTATACCATTTATACCAATATTAGACAATTTTCTGAGGAGAATTCTGTGATCAACTAGATCAAACGCTTTTTGTAAATCTATAAAAATAGCTCCTATGTATAGACCCTTATCAACTGATTGAAGCCATTCATCTGTAACCTTTGTAAGTGCGGTGCAGGTAGAATGCTTCGGACAATGATCTATTAATCAGATAGGTGACGGGTTTTAAAATTTCCATCGCACAGGTTTTCAATATAAAAGAATCTATTCCATCAACCCCAACTGATTTCTTATTCTTTAAGCGGTAAATTTCTTTCATGACATCAGACTCTGTAACTTTGGGAACAAAGAAGGCATTATTCCCACTAAAATCTGAACTTTCAAATTCGTCGTTAGTAATACATTCAATGTTTTTAGTTTTATTCATTTGATTTCCGATATTGACAAAATGTTCGTTAAAATCGTTAGCTAACCTTTTACATTCCTCTAAAGAAAAAGGAAAATTCGTAACTGATTTCGTATTTGGCATATTAGTGTTTTTAATATTTTCCACGATTGCGTTCTATCTTGACAAGCATTCAGTTTTTCCATAAAATATTTTTTCTTCACTTTCCTTATTTCAAACGTTACTTTATTTCTCAATTGCCTGTATTGTGTCCAATAAATATTTTGCTTTTTAACCTTGGCTTTATCTTTCATTTTATCGCGATCTTTCATGAGCTTAAATCTATATTCGTTTAACCAAGGGGAGTGCTTTTTATGTACCCCTTTTTTCTTTAGTGGATTGTATTTATCTACTGTACCTAAAAAGAGTTCTTCCCACTTATTAACAGCTTTATCAAGATCATTAATCTCTTCGACTTCAACCCAGTTCAGCAATCTAAGATCGGCTTTCAGTTTTACAAAATCTACTTGATGGGATTTTCTAAAGGTTACGTATTTTAACAAACAAATCATCATAATTAACATGAGCTTTCCAGATTAAATAGCTCATTGAATGGTCATTTATACCATTGTGTAAGACACCGAAGGATCTTACTTTGTCTGGGCAAGTTGCATTGTCAACATGTGATCAACCAATGAAGAGCACTCAAGCGTAACTCGAGTGCATTTAAATCTTAATTTGACACAAGCCATGTACATCATTAATCTCTGAGTATTTACGAGTATCTCTATATGGACGCTTGACAATATTATAATTAACATCGCCCATTAATATTATCGGAGTATTGAATCCGCCTAAATACACCAACAATTCTGCATAAGAGTCCAGTAGATGTGTTTTATTTGGTGGCCGATACCAGTTTATGGAAATAAAAGGCGTTGTATGTTTCAGACGAATAAGAATGCAGAGAACTTCCAGTCGTTCCACGGAAGGCGGAACCGATAACTTTTCAAATATGATCTTTTCATGTATATATATATATATAACGACTCCTCCACCTCTCCTATTTCTATCATTTCTTATGACATTATAATGAGGGACATATATTTCATCATCTTTAATTGAATCATCAAGCCTCGTTTCATTTAGCGCTGGAATGTGTATATCATTTTTATATAAGATACACCCGATTTCATCAAAATGTTTCAAAAGGCTTACAATAATTAGATGTACTATAATTTTAATTCCATTTTCACATAATTCAGAGTATATTGTATTGCATTCATTAACATTATAATTCAAGCGTTCATTTTGATTTTGCTGCATGTGTTTTACCTTTCACATAGTCTGATATATTATCTTCGAAAGGGGAGCTGTTTCATTATGGACAGATCCAATCTATGGATAATTCGGACGGATCATTGTATAATGCTTCAGACACTTGAGCACATGATATATGTATCCATTTTCTACATTGAGTGCATATAGTATAGACCTTTTTGATTGACCTTAACAGACTTTTGGCAAATCCCACAAAGATAATTCCTAACCATTAAATTGTAATATGAAGAACATCATAACATAACAACTTAAAGAATAGGTAACAAAGTATATAATGAGAAAATAGCTGTGGAGTGTGGACCGATAGGGACCACACAGGAACGTAATAAATACATAATTGTTCTGTCTAACGTTTATTTATTTATTTATTTATTTATTTATTTATTTATTTATTTATTTATTTAGAGAGAGAGAGAGTGATATCAAATTACTGCAGTGCAGTGGCCGTTGTTTACATATAGGCAACCCTCGATAAAAGCATGTTCGTGTCATGGGCGCGAATCCAGGGGGGACATGGGGACATGTTCCCCCCCCCCCACCTTTTTGAAGATAGGCGAAAGTCCCCCCTCCCCCCCCCCACCTTTCTGAATAACCCTTTTTTTGTTGTTGTTGTTGCTTGTCAGAGAATTTTGGAGGCGAATGTCCCCCCCCCCTCCCACCTTTCTGAATAACCTTTTCTTATTTTCTTTTTTTTTTCTTGTCAGAGAATTTTGGAGGCGAATGTCCCCACCCCCCCCCCCCCAAATTTCAAAATGGATTTGCGCCACTGGTTCGTGTAGAACGTGCGATCGACCTGCCGAACTACGATGTGATAACAAAAAGTGTGTGCGTAATATTTTTGAGCATGAGGGAATTTCTCCCATAGGGGCACATTCGGAAATACAATACCATTTTCAAGGGACCAAAGGGGTTTGCTTTCGCTCGGAAGGGAATATCGTATTAAATCTACGTTGTCTTTTTAAAATTCTATCAACTTCTTTTTCTGTAGGACTTTGAGCATTCATCATGTAAGTTTGACAGATATTCATGTAATATTTTATTTGCTGTGGCTGATTTCTGAAAAGTGTTCGGAAACTGGATCCACTACCATACTAAGGCTGAAACGCGGCTAAACATAACTCTCGCCGGATCGCGGGCAGAAATAGTAAAAAAACACTGAGATAAAATAAACCCTTTAAAAGAACAGAAAGACAAAGATGTCCCCCCCCCCCCCGGCCCTTCACTCTCTCTCTCTCTCTCTCTCTCTCCCTCCCTACTTCTTTCTTTCGATTTTTTTTTCTCTCACTATCTCTGTACCTGGGCGATAAAATTTGAATGGGACGGGAGGGAGTTGCGAATTAAGGCGCCAGCTAAATTCAGGAGAAAAAATATATATATTTTAAAAAATCATCAAATATTGAGTGGGGGTGGGCGTACAAGGTTAAGAGTACTAATACTTGACAATAGACGGGGAAGCTTCGGGGGAAGCAGTCATGGGGTTATGGTGAAAAAAAAAAGTGAGGGTGTAGCTGACCATTCAGTGATTCCTTCATCCCTCCAGGTAAGAGAGGGATGAAGAATTACCTTCTCTTTGTGTAAAGGCAGGCGTTTAATTCAGCTTAGTTTGTGCATGCAGTCCAGTCAAAGAGAGGCTTCATTAAGAACTTTGAATTAAACAAAAAGTCTATATGTATATTATAAGCCCTAATAAGCCCTATATCTTTATTATGAAAATCCACTTTCCTTGACTGAGATCAGGAAAAGAAAGCTAAATCATAGAGGGAAAGAGAGAAAGAGAGAGAGAGAGAGAGAATGAGAGAGAGAGAGAAAGAGAAAGAGGGAGAGAGAGAGAGAGAGAGATTGGGCACGGGACGGGGGGGGGGGGTGTCCATGTTTGCTACATTACATTGCACAGAAACCACTCTTATAATAATTCGACACTTTCACCCAATACTGTCTCAAATTACATAAAATAGGACTTGCCGACAAGCTATTTACAAGGTTATTTTAGAGCATTCGCAAAGCTCGCAAGCAGCCGATCGCGACGCTTCCCTCTAGCAACGCTAGGCTAGGCTTCGTATAAGTAATTCTGGTCCCCATTCGCTCACGTGTTAAATCGACAGTAATAAAAAAAAAATCATATTTTGGAAATGTTGCGGTGGAATTCGTTATAATGTTTGGACAAGAGACAACATATAAAAATCTCCTGAATGCATGAGCGCTAGACTAGGTGCCTTATTTGGGCATTTTCCCGGCGATAACAAAAGTTATGAAGGCTGAAACACGGCTAAACGTAACTCTCGCCGAATCGCAGGCTGAAATAGTGAAAATACACTGAGATAATAATAATAAACCCTTTAAAAGAACACAAAGACAGACTCACTTCAGCCGAGGGGTAAAATCGAAAACATTATAACTATTAAACATTATATGCCTTCTTAAAATTTACAGAGGACAGATACTCGATGTTATATGAATTTCTTAATCAATTTTTTTATCCTATGAACTTTGCTCCGCCCCCGGGGGGCCACTCAGGTATATTGGTGTACACATGCGCGTCCAAAAAACGCGTAAAAAGGGGTCTTTTTTTCATCCAGGACGCGTAACGCGCGTTACGTGTTAAGGGGTCCGAAAACGCCGATTTTCAACAAAAAGGGGGTGCTGAACGGAATGCGGCCAAACGCGTTTAGGGGGTCATTTTCATTCCAGCGGCAATGTTTGCCTTATGTGAAGAATTTATCCACCAAAGGTGAAGAATATGTCAGTTTGCAAAAGGTGATCTTGAATTCAAGTGGTGTATTTTTTATGTTGGTTAAGTTAATCTTGTTTAGGGAGTAATATTTAAGACAAACTTGTTTAGGGGGTAATATTTCAATCAAACCTGTTTAGGGGGGTAATTTTTATGAAAAAACACGCGAAATCCTCGTTAAGGAGTGTCTTTTCACCAAAGTATGAAACTTGTTTAGGGGGCATTTTTTAAATCCATGGACACGCATGTGTACACCAATATACCTGAGTGGCCCCCCGGGGCTCCGCCTCACAAGAATGCATTGCGAGCAGATGATTTACTTATGTGTGCTGTGCATGCAGCATGATGTTGTTGCGAATAATTACATGTATTCTGTATGAGATTGCACGTGCTGTGGCGCTGCCACCACACCCAATCAACGGAGGGGAAACAGCGATGAGCATATATGAATATGTATAATACTATTTGTTGCCAATCTAAATATTCTTTATACATGTACAATGACGAGATAATTACTATTTTTTTAAAACTTGTTATGTTACACATAAATGAAAGAAGTAAAAAAAAAAATTGTGAAAATATGAATAATTAATGAGTGTAATATCTGATAAATGAAGTTTGCTCACATTTACCATTGTAAGTTCTAGGCCAACAGCCTTTTTGGGACAACAAATGAACTTTCAAGTTGTTTCATCTTCTAGGATATAGGCCTAAGGTGTATGTCTAACTGTTTCTGATTGTTTAACACAAAATGCTTGGGCGGAATTGCCAAACCTGAATTAAGCTTCTTTATTTTATGTCCACTGATCTGAGTCAAACTGCGAAGTATTATTTTATCACTAAATTCTTGTTTGTTTTTGTTTTTGTTTTGTTTCGTTTTGTATATAAGAAGGAAGAAGGTAGACTCGGTTTGTTTACTTTTACTTAAAGGTCCCCTGCAATTACCCGAATGCAAGTTGATTTCTGTTGATGTGCAGGGATGCATACAACTCATATTTTGTTATTCAAACATGTATCTAAATATGTTTCATAGATTTTTAATTATTTTTTAATCTGTCAATCATTAGTGAGCTAAGGAGAGACAGTGGTATGTAGCTTTGCCATGCATAGATGACCATCTGTTCTAATAGACCAATGCCTACATAGGAGTTGCTATGTCAGACATGCTGTAGCATCACCAGGAAAAAAAATGGTAATGAGGAGGTATTGTTCGAAAGCATGCAATTCTATTGTGAGCATGTGCTGAGTTGGGGGAAGTTACATTCCACTGTCTATATTGTAGAATGTTAGTGTAGCTGAATGATGATTGACAGATGATGTCATTGCAGGAATGAGATTTGGAGCTTTTTTTTTTTTCGGGTGGAGCTAAGCCTAGGTTGGAAAAAATATTTCAAAAAACATTTAAAAATCTTTAAAACATATCTAGATGTTAATTTGAATAACAGAATATTAGTTGTATGCATCCCTGCACATCAACAGCAAAAACTTGCATTTGGGTTGCGTTTGGTTGCAGGGGCCCTTTAAATCAAATCACTTTCCATATCTATAGGCCTCTATGCATGCATGAGCAGAGTCTTAAATTCTGTTATTGTGGACATAATGAACAGGCTATCCTCTAGCCAGAAGCGTATCTAGGGATTACTGGCGCCCGGGGCAAACAATGAAGTTGCACCTCCCCCCCCCCCCCCCCCCCCCCCCCCCCATGCCCAAACTTTTCTACCTTATTGTACAAGCGAGGGGCCGAATCGACAGAGCGGCAAAATTCTTGTCGCATTTTTAACCCTATATTGAAAAAAAACGCAATTTCTTGCGTATTTTAGCCAGGAATTTTTTTAGCTCTGAATGACCAGTGCAATTGAGCAGTACCGTAGAGAAATTCGAATTTTGTAAATCGATAAACGGTTTTCTATTCAATTCCTTATAAAATTGCGAGCTAACGAATACCCTTGAGATATAGTCGTAAAATTTGACAAGGCGACAGAAAGTTAAGATTTCTTTTACTGAATGTTGAATCTTTGCAAATGCTATTTTATACACTTCCTATATTGGGAGCGCAAGGTATTTGTGTAATTAACACATGAATGGTAGATTTCAGCATGTCAGCCACATAGCCCAGATACTTAGCAAGTTCCTCTATTATCTTGTCAAACAGGTGCAGCTCTATGGACAATGCTGTGTTTACCTAATCCTGACACTATCATTTTAATACTTTTGAGAAAGTAATACCCGTTGAAATAATCATTTGACACCGAATTGCACCCCCCCCCCAAAAAAAAAAAGTTACAATAATGAAAATTGTACTACGTAAATTTGACCTAAAATGAATGAGACACTTTGGAGTTATTAAGGTTGTAATGCCCCAAAATGGTATTTTTCTCTACATCCAGAGCATTTTGGGCAGCCGCAAGCTTGGTTTACAGACACTTTGGTGGGCTTGTTACACCCCTCTCCCGATGGAAATTTTTGTCAGTTTTTACATCTTTGAAATGTACACCCATACTCTTCCTTCTGACAAAATTTGGTCCGACAGGCCCAGGGGCGAATCTAGGATATTGTAAAAGGGGGCACACAAATCTCCGAAAATTTTCTGATAAGCAACAAAAAACAAAACAAAACAAAAAAAAAACAAAAAAAAATCAGATTTTGGGGTCCAGTTTTCCTCCAGAATTCTCTGACAAGCAAAAAAAAAAAAAAAAAAAAAGAGGGGGTATCAGTTCTAAAAGCCGGGGCACAATTCCAAAAAGGGGGGCGAAATGCACAGTTTTCTTTCAAGGGGGGGGGGGGGCACCGGCCAGGATCCCTTAAATTCGCCACTGGATATGTATGGGCCTTAAAGAGCCAAATTTACCCCAATTTTTAGGAGCTGACTGACAACCGTAATCCCGATTTAAATTTTTGTCATTTTTTGTGTTTTGGTAATGTACCGGTATAGTCATACACCTTTCTTCTGGCAAAGTTTAGATGCCGTTGAAATCGACCCGACTTGGGGGCCCTTAGAGAGTATGCAGCATGGGGGCCAAACCCGGCTCAGGCTGACACTCTTTTTGGGAATGATATTATTTTTTTTTCAGTAATCTTTTATTGATTCCATATGATATCAAAACAATACATAACAATCAACATATATCAGTAGTAAGTAATTAATAATATCAAGTATATGTTATACTTCAAAACTACTATCACTTCTACAAAAAGAAAAAAAAAGTAAAAGCATAACATATTGTACATGTATACAAACAACTTTAAAAAAAAAAAGGAATCTATGTAATTTAGTTCGAACCACTCAGTGGTTCTATCCCCTATCTACCCCCCCCCCCCCCCCCCCCGATGGACGATGGGCTCCGGGCTCTTCCTTGTTGGTTATCATTAAGGTTTTCCCATTTGGAAAAATGGATAGTAAGGGTTCCCCTAATTGATGCCAATTTCCTCTCCTCTTAACCTATCTCCTACAATATTATTTTTGATTTCATTAAATGAAGGGGGTTTCTTATATACTCTCTGTTTTTAAAAATCAAATATTTTACAAGAATTAGAATATGATTTAACAATTGGTGTTTTCCTTTATTTCTTTCCTCCCTCCCAAACAGAATTTCTTTCCAGCTACAATTCCGTATATCGATATAATTTAAAAATCTCGTACATGATTCCCAAATTAATTGTGCATATTCACAAGAATAAAATAAATTTTTATATGTTTCTTCTTCTTTTTCACAAAAAGAACATAAGTCACTTGAAACAAAACCAAACCGGAAAAGATGATGATTTGTATATATAATGCCATGTATCAGTTTAAATTGAAACTCTCTTAGCCGACTTTTAGTGTACACTGTCTTAACCTTAAAAATATGTTTTCTATTTCCTTGTAAGAAAAAACATAATTTCTTCCCATTCTTTCAAAAACCAGTGGTTCAAAACCCCCTTTCTTGATTAGTTGTAAATATATTTGTTTTGATCTCAAGTTAGATATATTAGTTATTGTCCCACCCAAAATGAAATCAGTTTCAGAGTTATTATTTTCTTCCATTTTAAAATTCCTTTTCCATCCCAAAGGTATACACGCGTAAAAGTCTTTAATCTATCAATGTCATTCACTTCTAAACCTAATTCTACAAAATATCTGTCAGATTTTAATTTGCCATCGTTTCCTAAAATATGTTTTAGTTTGTGAATCTTCTCATCGTATATACAATTTCCTTTAAATCGAATAAGCTTATTTTTGAAAATTCCCACATCACCAATGTACTGACACTTCTTATGTCTCGTATTCACCCATTCTTCTAATATATCCATATAAAATTGTGGAGCTGTCACTTTTAATAATGCTGGTATAGATAATCACATGAAAATATGAATTCTCCACCTATGTGTCTAAAGTTAAAGTACTGTTTCCATTTCATATCTTCATCCATATTTAAAAGTTTTTTAACCCACATAACTCTCTGTGATTTCATTTGTGCAGGAAAATTCGTCATATTTAACCCTCCTTGCTTATAGTCTAAAAACATTGTATTTCTATTTATTTTATCTTTCTTTCCTTTCCATATAAAATCAAATACTAATTCATCTACGAATCATAAACCCATCTTGGAACTGGAATGAGTGACGATCGATATATAACTTTAGAATATATGTGCACTTTAAGAAGTTGAATCTTTCCCATTAAGGTTAAATCTCTTTACTTCCAAAAAATTTAAAAGTGATTTTATTTTACTCAATATTTCCTTATAATTCATATTTTCTTTCACATGTTCATCTAGGGAGAAAAGCACCCCTAGAATCTTCACAAAGTCAACTATTTCACCAAAAGAAAAATTAAAGTCTAAACATTGACATAGACCTAATCTTAATATTTTAGTCTTATCCCTATTTATTTTTAGTCCCGAAAGTTTTTCAAAGTCTGCAAATAACACCTTTAGCCTATTTATTGATTTTACATTTCGTGCAAAAATAGTCATATCATCCGCATAAAGAACTAATCTCATTTCCTTATCTCCAAAATTAATTCCTTCCACCGAAATGTCTGTTCGTAGTTTATGTGCCTGCATAAAATAAATAAAGAAGAAGACAGCGGATCACCCTGCCTAACGCCCCTCTCCACTTTGAAATAGCTATAGTTGAACTCCTTTGTTCAAAACACAACTTAAAGTATTTGTGTACAAAACTTTGACCCACTATTGAAAAGACGGACCAAATCGAAAAGATAACAAAACTTTTTGAAGAAATTGATGTGAAACCGAGTCGAAAGCTTTTTCGAAATCTATGACTAACAGAAAACCAGGTAAATTATAATAGATGTATGAAAAATAATATCATCTATAAAATACGTATAGCCTCCCCAATATTCCTCCCCTTCATATAACCTACTTGATCTCCCATAATAATTTCATTCAATACTTCCCTAAAGTGATTGATTAACTTTGTGAAAATTTACAAGGCAATTTACTTATACTAAAAAAAAACCGTTTATGCAAAGTAGATTAGACTAATAATATCGGAATGTCTGGAGGAAATAGTTATGAAATGTGATATAATGCCATCTATTGCCCCGGATCACCATTCAATATTTTTGCATCTATTTGACAAAACAGGAGAAATTCGGGGGGAAAAAAGAGGGTCATACTGGAAATTTAATAATAGTCTCTGTGAAAATAAAGATTATGTAAAAGAGATGAAAAAGCAAATTATTGAATTAAAAAATGAATTACAATCTAAAATAATAGACAAAGGTTACTATGGGACTTTATGAAAATGAAAATACGAAGCTTTACACAGAAATTTTCTAAAAGATTGGCAATAGAAAGAAGAATGATAAGAACAAATTTAGAAAAACAAGTACAGGATTTAGAACATGAACTGGTGAATGACACTAATGAGAATATTTTAGAAAAATTGGAAAACACAAAAAAGAAATTAAGAGAAGTTTATAGTTATGTAAATGAAGGAATTAAGATTCGATCACGAGCCTCGTGGTATGAAAGTGGAGAGAGCGATATTTTAGTCAGTTAATGCAAAATAACAAAAGAAAAGTACTATTAAGAAAATTAAAACGTTAGAAGGTGTAATTTTAGTGATAAAAAAAGATAACTGAAGAAATGAGTTTTATAGTATACAGCAAAGTAGACTTAGTGAGAATTCATATGACTGTTATGTTAGTTTCTTTCAAAACTTACCGAAATTAACGAAGGAATCTCGAGAATACTGTGAAGGACTTATAAGCAATGAAGAATGTCTAGAGATTTTGAAAGAACTAAAACCTAATAAATCACCTGGGAATGATGGTCTTACATCAGAATTTTATAACACATTTTGGCCTGATATTGGAGGATTAGTAAGAGAGGCCCTAAATGAAGCATATAGATTAGGAGAATTGGCATCGTCACAAAAACAAGCAGTAATTACATTAATCGCTAAAGATGGGAAAGATCCATTTTCATTAAAAAAAAATATAGACCTATATCCCTTAATGTGGATTACAAGATTCTAACAAAAATTTTGGCAAAAAGGATTGATGCCTACTTCTCCAAATGTCCAAAAGATGCTTTTCTTGCATAAATGTCTCAATTTCTTGATTAAATCTATTCGAAATCCTATTTGAAGACTGCCCAAGATAATCTAATTCAGTGTTCCTTATCTCATGGTCTCATTAAATCGATATCCTTACTAATTCGCTGGTTCGACGTTCTCAAATTGTCAAATTGGCAACTGAATTAACTATTCATTTATTCATAATGGCGACAGACGGTGAGTCGGTTAAATTTTTTTTTTTTCTTCACATTTTGCCAGTGATAAATCGTGGAATTATCTTTAATTGTGTATATTACAGATTTTAATATATTTTGGATTCAAAGAAATTGTTATTGATATAGATAATACATACTAATCATTTATTAAGGGTCGAAATTCGAGGACGCTGCTTACATACTCATTTTGCGTTGTCCCACACTACCGACTTCAAGTTGGTATCAATTAATTATTTTTTTCATATTTTGCCACACTCAGCTCACACTGCCCTTGCCTATGTCACTATACGGGGCTGTGTCAATTTCGGCCTGTCACGACCTCTATGTTGAAGAGCTAAAAACACCAGTATAATTGGCAAAAATTTTAGAAAATACTTCCTTCTACATTTTAGAATGATAGAATATCTAATTTCATACCAGATCCTTTGATAGGATCTTTATCATCTTGATCAAGTGAAATTTTCAGGCTGTTTTTGGTTGGTGATCTTGCTCCTCTCGGCGCTAATGCACTTTCGTATCCATGCGCATTGGGTACCGGTACCCCCGGGGGGGGGGGGGGGGCACTCGAATTATATTTTGACGGGGGTGTGCCCCACGAATCCCCGAGAAGGGGGTCTAAGGAACTGACTTCAAGGTGTAAAATACGGGATCTTGGGAACTATGATCTATTGGGCAGAGTGAAAAACAGGGTCTAGGGAACTAGAAAACTAACCGGCAGAGTGAAAATAGGGGGTCTTGAGAACTGCATATATGTAGGGGCCTAAAACTAGCAAGGGCCTAAAACTAGCAAGGACCTTGGAACTGATAACTGTACCAAACTGTGATGATGGTAAACTACTTTTACTGAGAAATGAAAGGTTTGATATGAAAATGATTGACATTTTGTTTTGTTCTTTGTGTAATCCACTATACAGTACATTAATTTTAAAACCAAAACTACATTAAAGGAATATGAAAGATCTTAAATTAATATACGCACGCACTTTATCGGCGGTACACCTTCGCTATCGCAGGATCTCGGGACAGGCCGCGCCGGGGGCCGCGCCCGCGCCGTGTAGCGCTATAGTAGCTAGCTAGCTGGAGCAGTTTTCAAGGCTCGTGCGATGAAAGGGCCTAGGGCGCGAGACCAGGTCGAGCGACCACTGCCTCCGCCACGCTCCCGGCCGCATGCGAACGGATATGTTTCATAACGGGGGTCTTCAGAGCGGGGCTGAGCGGCTCCTGAGCGGAACTGAGTATCTAGAGAACGGAAATCGGGGTCTGAAAAAGGGGGTCTTTAAAGCGGCACGTCCCCGTACCACCAATATACGTGAGTGCCCCCCCCCCCCCCCGGGCCGGTACCCTACCCCTACCCCACTCACACTTATGCGAGGTTAATATACCCCTACCCCTAGGATAGGGGTAGGGGTAGGGTATGGATACGAAAGTGCATTAGCGCCGCTCCTCTCCTGCACACATATGGGCAAGAAATCACACACTTGCTATGGGAGGCAATTGCTCACGGTATGAAGATACAGAGTGCGAGGTTATTACCAATAACCTCGCTTAAGTGTGAGTGTGCCTATGTGGGACTGTGTCCAATGCAACATTCACTGTTGCAGCAGTCAAAAACAGACAACAAAATTGCTCTAAGCAAGATATAATTTTCTTAAATTTGCTAGATTACCTGATTCAGGGACTCTTCAACTCTTACTCTTCCAAAAATTTGGGGATTCAGAGTTGAAAGTGAAATTTTAAATAATTATTTTCCTCTCGTGTATGGATGATCGAGACTGGAAAAAGGCCCGCTGACACACAAAAGCTATTGAAGCCTTTTCACCCGTAAAAACTAGCCTGGAGTACAAGGTTATCTTCAGATAATCTTATACATGTATAAGTGATTTTGCCAGTGATAAATCATGGAATTATCTTTAATTGTGTATATTACTGATTTTGATATATTTTTGATATATATATTATATGCTCTGTTTCAGATCAATGGTGTATTAAACTTCCAAAATGGCTACTTTTTTACTTGTATAACCCGAAGTAAAGTTCACAACCTCCTTTGTGATATATCATTTAAAAGAGCTCTAAAAGTGCTACCACTGGGACATTTTATACATGCATATTTTGAAAGTTAAATTTTTTTATGAACTCTCCCTAAATTCAAATGTTTTTGATGCCTGGGTGAAAGAGAAGGAATGAAAGTAAATTGCTGTCCCACTTACAACATTTTAATATCTTTTGTTTTTATGCAAGACAGAGTCAAAATTGATGTTTCGGACGTGACATTTTCCGTTAACAGTGGAAGGTCTAAAGACTAAAGTAATGAATGCTCTGAATATTCTAATATGCAGATTTTTTTTTTTATTTGTTGTGTGATATAGTCCATATGACTTCTCGTTTTAGCAAATGCAAAATGAAGTCACCAACTTTTGTTTTAAGAGTTTAGGAAGAAAAAGAAAGTGCGTTAATAATTTTCCGTTAACTTTTCCGTCACATCCGAAACATCCAACAAGTGGTGATAATTATCTTCAAGTTCATAATATATTTTAAATTTTTTCAACAGTTTCTAGAGATTTGCCTGACCCTCCTCATTGTACATTTCAAGTATGATTTTTTTTTTTGGAGAAATTAATTTTTTGTAGCCAATAAACATTTTCCGTTAACACCTGTCACATCCAAAACAGGTGGTCACATCCGAAACAAATTTTAGAAGATTCCTCGTCAAACTCACTCATGTGTAAATTTTAAACCTGATTACCACATGTTAGTTATACAGCCCATAATGACCATAAAAATGTGAATTACAAAGAATGCACACCAGAATTTTTTTTTTTTTTTTAAGAGGGCATTTTTTGAAAAATAGTGTTTCGGATGTGACATGTTAACAAAGGATTCATATTTTCTGTGTTATGCATAAATAAATAATGTCACTTCTCAATATAATCATATATATTAATTCAGATTTGTACAAAGTACCCAAGGTATCCACAATAACCAAGGTTGCACTACAATTGTTTGCAATTATGCATGTTAATAGACTAAATCCTCCATTTTTTTAATCACAAAGGGCAGTTTGTTGCCCCCATTCTTTCAACAGGAATATCATACAACTCCGGCATGTACAATATTCTACATATGTGACAACAATGTTTGGCATGGTATACATTCACCTCATGTTATTCATACAGGATACTGGCATTATGGAATAATATTAGTATTTCAAGATATGATAAATGGTGTTTCGGATGTGACATATTAATGTTAACATGGGAAGACCTAGTCATAAAGAGGCCTTGCACACGGAAATTCTGTGGATACTGAACTGGCCAATACCTTTCACATCTCTAGTCACTGTATACAATTCTTATCAAAATAATTTTTCAGTCATGATTGATAATTGATATAAATATAAACAAAAGAGAAGTGTGTAAATGTACATGTACATGTACGTGTAAATACATATTCTGATCTAACTTCTATCCATCCTTCACTAAAATTTTCCATTTTTCCGGTTTAAATGGACAACAGCAGTTTCAATTCTATTCCTGCAAATGATATAGTTCAGCAATTCAAAATTCATAAAGAGGACAATGAAAGGTTGTTTTGATTGTGAAATCCTGAACATGCATATGAATGATTAATTATCAGGCCTTGCCTTACAATTTTGAATTATGAGTTAAAGTAGATATTCAAAGCAAATCACAAATATGCTCAATAATGTACATGTATCTCTAGAAACTAGAAAGATTGCAGATGGTAATCGTATAAGTTTTACGTTAACTGCGTGTTTGATGATTAAAAAATAACACAAATAAAAACACTTCTCAGCATCTGGGATATCCGAGCGATTCGCCAGAAATATACCGATGTTTTCGTGACGTCACATCAGGTGCCAATCCTGCCTAAGCAGACGACATCCTATATCAAGTGAACGTAACTGCAATGCAATTATTTTTAAATTATAAAGAGTTTGGTTTGTTTCACCATGACCGTATTTCACATCATTCTAAAAGGGAAGTGAAACCGTTTCTAGTAACTAAAATCTTTTGTTTGTAAAAAGTCATGATAAGGGTCAATGATCAATCAAAGAAATCACACTTTCGAATTGTAAAGCCCGCTGAATTATAGCATGGATGGTATTCGTTCCCTCTTGAAACGCTGACATGCCGCGGTGCATGCAGCTGAAAATACAATGGCATCTTTCTTTGTTTACAAGCGATTGATTCCTTTATTTTTTTAACGCTGCATTTTTCATCAAAATAATACCATGCAGGAAATTTAGAGTGAGGCAACAAATAAGCATTTATACTGATGCTAGTGAAGTAAGAGAAATAAGTGAAGATGAGATGACAAAACAGGCACTGAAAATGTATAAGATGTTATGGGGCATCGTCTGCTTAGGAAGGATTGCTCCCCGGTATGACGTCACATATCTCAGCAGCGTTCAAAGAGCTCTATAGGTGCTATAGCAGGGCTGTGTTATATCATTTTATAATTGATAATAATCATTACTTCAAATGTTTCCAAGCGTTGAATTTTGATAACCTTGTTCAATCTAAGCTTCACCTATGCAATAATAAAAATTAAATCAATATTCAAAATCAATGAAATTCTACTTTAACAAAGTGAGAAGCGAAATGTAATACCTTCAAAGACCGTTAACCCTTTCGAGACAATTGACCACATTTTGTGGTTTGGCTCAATAACTTTTGATTCAGATCTCTAAAAAATATACCAGATACATGAGTAGAAAGAGCAAAAATTTCTGCAAAAACTATGTCCATTTTTGCTGGATGACCATATTCTGTTTGATGCTAAGAATTAAAAAAAAGAGAACAATCTTTGAAATCCTTAAACTGGCAACACAATGAGAGGTTCAAAATCATTGTTTTTATTAAAATTGGCAATTTTTTTGAACTCCTTGACAGAGTTTGTAATCATGTATATTAATTAAAAAGATTTTACACCTTATTAGCACCTTGTAGCACTAAAAGAAAATATAATTGTTGCCAATTTGAAGAACAAAATGTGATCAATTTAGCCCTTGAATAATTCCTGTCCTGAAAGGGTTAAAAAAATGTTTTTAAATTAAATTTCACCCAATAACTACTTATGAGAGGAAAAGGATTTAAATCATGTGCACATGCAACCTGTATGTACTTGTCTTCAGGAACCATTCAAGTCAGATTCGAGGTACAGGATTTGTATGTCGTACATTTATAGTGTAGGCCCACAAGTTTATGAGAATTCCTGTTAATTCAAAGTAGAGACATATTATAATGTAATTTGCATTTCCATATAAATTCTTTCTAAAACAAAGTAAAGCAGACTATGATTATGCCAGTGTGTATATTCATTTTTTTTTGCCATCTACATTTTTGTTTTCCTACAAATTTTCAAAACATCAAAAATCTCTTGATAGATCTCTATCTTAATGAGCATGAAACATATTTTGAAAAAAACATGAATACTAAACAACTACAGTTTTTCATGACATATAAGTCATGTTGTTGTTTTTTTAAAGAAACAATCAACTTCAGAATACAGCTAACATTTGTGACACTCACTGTATATGAGTGATTTGAGGTACGATATTCAAAAGAAAATACTGTCCAGAGCAGTAAATGCATTGCTATGCCCTTCTTGGAAATAAAGATAATAAAACTATTATTTCACATTACATTTTGATACTATTCGCTATTCTATGAGTTCTAGCACACTTTACCATGTGCTTCAACTCTAAATAATTTAAGTACATGTAGAATGTTGGTGACTTTTGTGCAGTGGTGTTTGAAACTATTGAGGTGTATGACCGACCAAGAGTATACACACGAAGTATAGCAATGCTGCTATGTGTGCTTTGAACCTCCCCCATGTTATTTGTATGATTTTTCCCGTCTTCTTGAAGACTCATACCTTTACAATGTTCCCAAAATTACCCCCAGTTTTCCTCCCATTATTTTTTTATTACACATTTAGATCTAGTAGATCACTCATACTCATACGCCCATAAGCACTCACAAATATGCGAGGTTATTGTACGTGCCCTTTAATACATTTAATTGCAATTGATAATACAATTAATTGCTTACTTCTCTCCATTCCAGGTAAGATATTACAATCACATACTCCTCAATGATTCTTCAGTTGGGTCTTAACTAATGTTTGATGTATTTTGATATGCAGAAGAAGTTATCCGGAAGAGGCTCCTAATTGAAGGAGAGAGTGGCGGAGATGACAGGAGAATCAGCAATCTACTTAAAACGTTTGTGAAATGGTGTCATACAGATCAGACCAAAGAAGAATGGTTAGTTTTTGTTGTCATTTGGTTAGATCTAATGTATGTTGTACTTAGCAAAAAATCGTAGCAGAATGTTTTGCCATGAAAGTCCATAGTAAAATATATTTTAAAGGTACTTCATCCCTTTTGCAGCCCTAAATTTTGAAGTTGTGTGAGTATAGGATAAATTACAAAAGAATTATAATTGGAAAACTTGTGCGGATGTGAAAAGGATTATAATTTGCTTTTAAGTAAGCAATAACAATTTGGTAACACTTTTTTTTTTACTAAAAAAAAACACGCTTACAATTTTTGAAATAAATTTGTTGACCGTTACTAGAACACATACTTACATTGATTTCTAAATAGCTCCCTCTGCAACGAAAGCAAGATTTTCATTTCTTACAAAGGACTTGTGACCTTGAAATTTTATAGGCTGTACCTGCAGGTTATCTAATAATCTTGTGTAAAGTTTTGCAGAATTTTGTGTAAGTCTGCAAAATGGATGAGGTACCTTTAAGATAAAGTTGAGTTCCGGTCATGAAATTTCATTGTGAAAGAAACTGTCTCAAAGCAATTGGGAAAGGTTGATCATGTCTGCATAAGAATTAGTGTATACTGTGAGGTTTTGGAATCATCAAAATGATAAAAAATGTACCCAATTTTGCTGAAAAGCACATGCACTGCACACAGAAATGGGTACATGGGACTGCCCACACAAGTGGCATGAATTGGCCTGAACACTTCAGCTATTTCTCGTCATATTTTGAATATGAGGGCACTTGAATAGCAATCCTTTTCAGGGTATTTTTCTACCATGATATTTTTCCAATGATATTTTTCCAAACTGACATACTGTAAAAGGAATGAGAAAGCTCGCAATTTATTTTACATCTTTCCCAGAACTTAACCTTCTCTTTAAGTGTCTTTCAATAAAACACAAAAATACACTTATTTTAAATTCATGCTTTAAAATAGTTCATAGATTTTTGGTACATCTGACACTGGCATCTAGATCAAGGTACGTATGTACATGTACACTGCCCTCCAAAAGTTTGGGTATGCCTGTTTTTAGAACTGATTCTTCACAATCACCCACATTTTATTTATCATCAGATTTTTGGCACTGTAACAATTAGGTATCAAACTGAAGAGTAGACATCAGCCTTCAAGTTGACACCAGTTTAACATATGGAAAGCATTTCAGGAGGCAGTCATGCGTCAAAAAGACAACCTACCCTCCAAAATATAATTTCTAGTGGAAAATATGAGGTCATTGGTTTGGTCAGTTGTGCAAGCATATTTGCCTTTTCAGCATTTTACAAAATCTGACCCTTGTTTATACTGATGAGTATTAACAATTTATTGACTAATATACAATAATCATTCCTTTACTCATGCAGAAAACTAAGATTTTTGTCTAATAAAGATATTAGTATTTTGGGATCACCACAATGCTTTTTGTTTTCATTTTTTCTCATGGAAAATCATATTTTATTGTTTATTCTTTGCATTTGTGTTACTTCTTCAAGGAAAATAATGCCTAAATTGATAATAGCTTGCATGAGATGCGCAATTCTTTATTTTTAAAAGTGTTATTTAATCACGTTTGGAATAATAAAGACTTCTCACCAGAGAACCAGCCCCTGGTAGCGACCACGGCACGGCACATCCTGGGCATCCAGCTGGTCAAATAGTAAAAGTAGTTGTGGAGGAAGTCACTGGATATGTCTTACCATGCCTTTTGAAGAATTTCCAACAGATGAGGCCTACTTGTTTGGCGTTTTTCTCTGACCTACCTGTCCAACTCTTCCCATCGCATGATTTTTAGGACCCCTTTCTCTTCTGTTTTCTAAAGGTAGTTTTTACATTGCCTTGAGGTATGTTTAGGGTCATTTTTCTGCTGGAAGACAAATAGTCTGCAAGCAAAGACCCTAATTTGACACTTTATCAGAAAATCATTGTCTTGAGAGAAGCCTAACCCAGCTACCCACTGGTTTTGTCAATATATAGGAGCAGCTATAGTACATGGCCTAAGGTAGTCTTACAGTGCAGACACTCTTTTACGACTAACCATGGTTTGTGCCTCCTAACTAGACTGACAAACTTGTGGAGGTAGTTGTGGGGGTAGTCACTGGAAATGTATTTCAATGCCTTCAGAAGATGAAGCTCACTTGCTGGGCATTTTATCAGACCTTCCTGTCCAGCTCTTCCCATATCAGCTCTATCGGGGTGACCGATCCATGATTTTCAGGATACTTTCTCTTCTTTTTTCTCCAGGTAGTTTTAGCAAAGCCTTAAAGAATGATTGGGGGTCATTGTCCTGCTGAAAGACAATACTTTTTCATCTTCAAAAGGCATAGAAATACATTCCCAGTGACTACAGTGTATCTCCATAACCACCTCCACCACTTGCCCAGCCAGATGCCCAGGATGTGCAGTGCTGTGATCGCTGCCAGGGGCAGGTTCTTAGATGAAAAGTCTCTACGATCAGAAACGTGATAAAATAAATAAATGTGCATCTCATGACATATCATTATTCATTTAGTCATTATTTTTCTTGTAAGGGTAAACAGAAATGCAAAGAATATGACTTCCCATGAAAAAAGAAAACCAAAAAGCATTGTGGTGTTCCCAAAATGTTGTAAATTTTTTGTAATATTAATCAACTTACAAACGAGGCTCAGATTTGGTAGAATGCTGAAAGGGCAAAAATGCTGGCACAACTGACCAAACCAGTGACCTTCTAATTGCGCTGGAAATGGTATTTTGGGGGTTAGGTTGCCTTTTTAATGCATGACTGCCCCCTGAAACGCTTTACATATATGTTAACCCTTTCAAAACAATTGACCATATTTTGTGGTTTGGCTCAATAACTTTTGATTCAGAGCTCTAAAAATATACCAAATGCATGAGTACAAAGAGCAAATATTTCTGCACACTCTTTGTCCATTTTTGTTGCATGACCATATTGCATTTGATGCCAGGAATTTTGAAACCAGAATAAGCTTTGAAATCCTTAAATTGGCAACACATTGAGAGGTTCAAAATCATTGTTTTTTAACAAAATTGGCAATTTTCTCAACTTTTCTCAAAATCCCAAACCATGTATATTGTTTTCAAAGACATTATACCTTATTAAAACCATGCAGCACTAAAAGAAAAAAAATCTTTGCCAATTTGAAGAACAAAATGTGATCAATTTAGCACTTAAATAATTCCTGTCCTGAAAGGGTTAAACTGGTGTCAACTTGAAGGGTGATGTCTGGTCTTCAGTTTGATACCAAATTGTTGAAGTGCAACATATCTGATGCTAAATGAACTGTGGGTGATCGTGAGAAATCAGTTCTTATTACAGGTGTACCCAAACTTTTGGAGGGCAGTGTACATGTAGATGCTCATATTCTAGACTGGAGGATTATTTGCTTTTGTTTTGATTTGTATCTCAAACTAAAGCTGAAGTTAAAAGTAGTAAAAAATAAATAATGGGGTCATTTATGATGAAAACTGAAAAAAGTATGCAAGTAATAGAATGTTGGGTTCACATCTTTGTACATGTACATGTTAATTTTATACATGGAACTTAGTCAACGTCGACTTTATTTTTCAGCACGGCCGCCTACCAGAAGATGCTGATGATGCTCTGTCAGGTAGACTTTGCCATGGAAAGAACACAGCTGATTCATCAAATGAATATCAAAGAGATGTCGAACTATGAAGAACTCTACTCAACCATTGGTAAGTCCCTTGTTCAAGAGCTTTCACTTGCAGCAAGTTAGTTCTGGTAATGGAACTGCTAGAGAATCTGGAAAGCCTGAAAAGTTGTATGAAATGCATCATTTCACTGTTCAAATGATCAATTATTCATTTCATAATTTCTCACTATCATATTGTTTGCTGAAATGAATTTATGAAATAAAAATCTTTGTGCTAAAAATGAATGGATGACAATATCATTTCCAACAGTGAATTATGCAATGTCACTATTGTTTATTTGAGTACTTTGTATCATGATAAATTCTCATCTTTGTAAGAACTTTCAAAGTTTTTTTATTTTCTCTTCTGTGAAAGGATTATTTAAGAAATCATTAAATTTTTGTTTATTTGTTACTTTTTTTTCAGTTGTATGCTATGTTGTACATTATTGCTATTTTGATGTAAATTTTAAATGTTTTTTAATGAATATCATATAAAGAAACCATAAAATTAAACAAGATTGTTCAATTTTGTTGTTTCCATGACGATGCTGTGAATGAAGAACGTAACATCAAGGATGCCCACCAGCAGATAGCCGCATGCAAGACAGAGCTTCAAGATGCCAAGAGAGAGAGAAAGAACAGACAGGAATATGACACATTGGCTAAGGTCATCCAGAAACAACCAGACAGGAAGGAAACTTTGAAGTAAGACACATTCACTTGAAATTGCGATTAATATAGAGTGAAACCTGTATAGAAACACCACTCAAGGGAGACAAGAAAACTTGTCTATATGTACTGGGTCATTTAAATTAATACATGTTTTGAGAGAAGTTTCTGTTTGAGGGAATTTCTTTTTAAAAAGTACATGGTCTTTGAAGACATGTCTTTCAATGCAAGAGGTTGCTAAAACAGGTTTGATTGTATTAGATATGTGCACCTTTTCTCCGCATAGCCCCTTGTACGCATGACACATCTAGTGGATTAGAAGAATTGTTGTTTGTATGAGAAAGTGTAGTGTTTTCCTAATTTTCTTATATTGTTTCCCATAATCTGATTTTCAAATATATTTTGAAAAGTTCTCGAAGAAAGACATTTTTCAGTGTAAGACATTTGTCAATGTATTCTTTCACTACTAAGTGAAACATGTGAGATAACTGTAGCTGGAGATGACATTCATATGTACTGCATGGCTAGTAAAGTAGATTAGTAATTTCATGCATGGTGAGCTGAGGATCTCTGTTTTCATCCTAGTGATGTAGAAAGTGCAGATGTTAAATATGGCACCATTAAACTTTTTTCTTCAAATGTACGTATAATTATATTTTTTTGTTATGTTGTTTCATGCTCTGGGTATTCGTCCATTTAAATGATTTGTTGTACTTTTCACCCTGGATGTATTTTTCTGTCGCCATTGTTTACTATTATATCCCTCAGTTTACTAAATTCCTCAGTTTACTATTATATCCCTCATCGTAAGATTGTTGCATTAGCAGTGTACACAACAAGAAAATGAATAGTTTTACTAGAAAAGCTGTTTCTTGCCATCTACTTCATTTTTCCTGCTGACATCATCAAATAGTTCATTTTTCCCCATCATCAGAGGGAAAAAATGAACTATTCAATGACGTCAGCGGGAAAAAATGAACCATTTGTTTTCCCGCCCTCCCCCCATCGACTCGTGACGCGAAGGAAAAAAAAAACGAAAGCAGCTGCTTAGCCTGAGGGCGTACTACATTGTGACGACATTCATTTGCGCGCATCTATTGTTTTAGGCATGCACCGGTGCTTGATAATGTCATCATTACACGTTTGATATCCATGCAAATTCACCCCTTCTTCAAACTGTTTTTGTATATGTGTGCAGTCTATCATACCCTACAGTACAGATGATCAAGTAGATGAGTAGAATTAAGCGTTTGTTCAAGATGATGGATATAAAACAAATATACAATGACTCATTCTTAGAACAAGCTATAACTATTCACACACCAAATAGTACTATTTGGTGTTCCTTCGATGTGAATAGTTTTAGCAAGATCCTCGAGTGCCATTGTATATTTGTATAATATCTCTGTCTCAGAATTTAGAAATACGGTTATTAGTTTCCCCCTGTCTTTTATTTGCATCATCCCTGTCAGCCTCCATTCCTCAGTCTGTCTCCTCCCACTCCCTCTGGCTCCCCCGTCTCTCTCTCTCTCTCTCTCTCTCTCTCCTCCCCCTCGCTCTGTCTGTCTCTCTCCCTCTCTCGATCTCTCTTTCTCTCTCTCTCTGTCTCACTATCATCCCCCTCTATGTCCATTTACTCCCCCCTCTCTCTCTCCCTCTCTCCCTCTCTCCTCTCTTTCTCATTTTCTCTCTTCTGTTCCTCTCTTTATGTCTGCACTCTGTCTCTCTTCCTATTGATCACTTGTACTCGCTTCCATCTCTTCTCTCTCTTTTTCTTACTTGAAGTTGACTACTGTAATATGACAATTTAGATTTTTTGTATTGTATTTTTCCTTTACCATCTCCCTATCAGCAAACTAAAGGACCTGGATAAGGATCTTGGTGAATTAAACAGTACCAAAGAATCACTGGAACAAAAGGTAAGATTCTAAACTGGTGTATGAAAAGAAGTCTGACCCATCAGATCTCACGCCACATGGAGTGCGACACAGGTTCTTAGCCTGCTGTTGGTGGATACTTGATAAAATATGAGCTGGCGACATCTCGAAGAAACCGTGCAAATCTGTCACATTCATAATCATTTACGTAACTCCTACCTCACTATCTAGATGGATTGTTCTTAGATGGTCATCTAGTCCTATTTCTTTGAATGTAAATATTCCATGTCATAAATGAAAAAAAAAAATATAATATAAAAATTGTAGCAGGATCAATTATTTCAAGGTGTCAGGACATAAAAAGAATGGTGTCATTTTTTTTCTGCCTTTTTGTTATAAGGAATATTCAACTTGGATTAGATGACCTTCTCTGTACAAAAAGCAGCAATTAAAAAAAAAAAAAAATGGGGGGGGGGAGCTTAGAGTGATTTAGCACTGGAAAGCTAAAATCTTAAATATTGATAGTGAAATTACATTCAAGAGAAACTGGCTAAGAGTAATATCAAGTTAGAAAGCCTATTTGAGAATTATTTGTATACCAGTACTGTGTTTATCTCTTTATTACCTCTGAGAAGATGTGATAAAGCTTAAGAATTACTATGCCAATATTATTCGTATGAAAAAAAATCATACCTAATTTCAGTCCTAAGTTATAGTAGAACATGTATATTAGTGTACAGGATTTGTCACCTGTGACAACGAAGGTGTTAACCAGACCAGAGTAATGTCCTCTATTGTCTATAAAATCCATAGTCTCTGACTAGTGTATACTCAAGGGCCTTTGATAAAATGTTAACCCTTAACTTGGTTTTTTTTAGTTTTATTCCTGATGCCAGCCAATAATCCCCATTATACCAGATTTATTTCATGTCAAACTAGAAAGAAAACTGAATGTAAAATGTGTTCCAAACCCCCACTATAATAATTTATTAAAAACAAAACCAACAAAAATGACTAAGCATTTACATGAATGAAAACCAAAATTTGTTATTTTTGTGACATGTATTCCACACAAAACAATAGGCTTTTCCATGAGTACACAGCTACATTGAGTACAACGACAAGTAGCACAAATATGGGGGAAAAATATAAGTGAGTGAACATTCATTTGGCAGCTCATTATCATGAGAGTAAGAATAACTTTGACAGATCATGATGGGCGAGTGGGCTTGAATTTGGCAATTTATGGGTTAATCATACATCTTGCTCTTCTTTTTTTCCTTTGTCTTGTCTACAGTTGGAGGATAGGAAAAAGCAATTTCATGTTCTCATCAGTGCTATCCATGAGCTTCAGAGGATACTAGACAGTAAGTAGAGATCTAATGTTATTTGTAACGTATGAAACACCTTCTAATAATGGAAATATGACTTTTCCTTTTGAGAACATGGTACTCTTGGTATGAAGAGGATGGATATGATGAGATTTCATTATAGTGAAGTAATTATTTCTTTCTTCGAATTGTATCTCTGGTGCAGCATATCGCTTTAAACAAACGTGGTTATAACGAGATTTCCATTACCACAAGCTAATTATCATGACTGTTGTACAAAGAAAAAACATAAGATGCCATATTATAACGAGCTACAATACAAAACTATTGCACTCGCTTATTATGAGGTATTGTATTTCAATAATCAGAAAGCAGGTTGCATAAACTGGTTGTTGTTAGGTTGGGAAAGCCTAAAGCAAGCTTTAGGTGGTCTCTGGTAATTGCTGTAGTAGAACCATTCATAAAATTTTAATACGTTTATGAACTGGGCCCTGTTTCTGGTTATAACAATTTTCATTAATTGATATTTAAGCTACTGAAATTATAGCATCTGTTTGGCTGTGAGCAACTCTGCTATAGCATTGTTGCAGTTGTTATTGAAAACAATTTTTATGACACGGGCCCTGGTCTAATTTACACGATCATTTGACCTTGGATATTTGACATTGGACTCCCTGTTTTATTTGTTGTTTAATGACATTCTTCTGTTTATTCCCTCTAAAATCCTCCCATTCTGTGCAGCTGATGAGGGGCCACAGAAGCTGAACACCACATCAGACTCTATGCACAACGAGTCCATGGAAACCTCCTTCACAGACAAGTGACATTATGACCTTTCCAAAACATGACTGAATTTGAATGTAATCTGTTGGAAGGAAATGTGCATAGACTTTCCCATGGATGCCAGAGTCGTCATCATGTGTTCTCCAAACTCCTCTTCTTTACGAAGAACAGGTGAACCTGTTGAAGATGATTTAATGTTCATTCAACATGCATTTCAAATGGGTTGCATCCTCCCAAGTTATCTCAGGCTGAGGATCTAGTTTAGCAACGAGGCCATTACTTCGTCTGTGGATTCATGGATTGCCTCAAGACTTTCATAGAACCACCTCATCTTGATGGAAGGTTTCATCAATTTTTGGGGGAAAAACGGTGACAGCAGAATCATCAGAGTATGATCAGTGCATGATCAATTTATACAATGCTCTACCTGTATAACAATTTAATTTCTGTATTTATTTGGTCATTTCAAACTGGAGCCAAGATCCACTGGTGGTGAGCAAAATTTTTCACCTGTCTTGTTCAGTCTTATTTCTCTGCTCTTAAAACGCGAGTCTGCAAACTGGACCAACAAATGAAAGGGTTTTTTTAATGTAAATTAAATCATAGGAAACCAAGCTAACTTAAGATATATTATGGGATTTTCTGTTGTAGATTTGAGGCACATTTAATTTATGGAGAAATTTGCACATTGGAACTTTACTTGCACATCAGGGTTATGGCCAATCAGTTTATCAGGATTTGTGTGTCTTTCAACTCATGTTCAATCCATCTTCTTAGATCACAATTGAGTATTATTTGATGAAGACGTATGAATTATCCTTCCCGAATAGAGGGACAGTATGCATTTTATTACTCACAGATCATGAATTTTTATATCATTTGGCATAGTTATTTAGTATGTCCACCAAAGAGAACACAAAAATGTATCTTTTGGCAGGAAGCCGCTGCTCACTTTTTCAAGCTTGGGTTACTTTTATGAATAGGGTTTTTTTTTTTTCTTTTTCTTGTAACTAATCAATTCATACTGACCCAAATTTTACGTTTATTCCAGTTATGTTCTATGGTCTTGTTTTTGTGATTTTTTTTTCTATACAGTTTACTATCAATAAAACTGTTTTAAAAATAGACGATATTACAGTAACATCATTATTCATTAATGTTTTGTGAGATAAGCAAACATAAAAATCTTTAAAAGTCTCAAGCCAAATTATTACAACTACACTTGCTTTCCTCAGTGTTACCTTTGGGCATTTAAAGGGAAAGTTCACCCTGGTATTTAGTTAATTTGAATAAAAGCAGAAAATTGAGAGACACAGAATAGTAAAAGTTTGAGCAAAATCTGATAAGAAATAAGAAAGTTATGAATTTTTGAAGTTGTAATCAATCAAACACAAATTGGCAACTCCATGATGTATCTTGCGAGCTCCTCTCCCATTTCCTCAGTACAGAAAATTTCATAAATTTTCATTTTTGTTGTTTCTGATGAAGGAATAGATTTGTTTATACAGGTTTTGTGTAAAAACATATGAACAATGATTATATCTAAGGTGCATGTATTTTTGAATATTTTCTTTAGAGAAAATGGAAATTAATGATTTTTGGGGTACAGGGCAAATGATGGGAGAGGAACCTTTAATTTTTCTGTTTCTTTTAAAACCAACTTGTAATCAGGGTGGACTTTCCCTTTTTTTATATTAAAGAGACAAAATCAAGAAAAATCAGCAGTGCAGGTTTTAAGAATATTTACATTTATTCAGAGAAACACTGAACATCATAAAAACAAACACTTTGATGTTTATATTCCTGTAGCTAATTCACAGAGTATTGCTAGTCTTATTCATGTCTATGCATATCCATTATAACATGGAAATGTAATAAGCATTACAAATCATATTTAAATTACACATCTTTATATATCAACCACATACAGTTCAATATTTTTATAATCCCATTCAATATAAGATCTACAAGAATAAACACATCTAAAATATCTATGAGACAAGCACCAAATACTTCATGCTTATAAAATATTTTTCAGCCAGTGTATCTAAAAGTATGCTAGTATACTCACAGCAAAGAGTAAATGCCTTTAAAAATATCATTTAGCATGATTAAAGTTCAACACATTTTGTCAATTCTTGATTCATTGAGATTTATTGGCTGCAGACCAGAGTATTACATCATTGATCGATGGGAATTGAATGGCATACTTATTAAATTAATCAAAAATTAATCAGAGCTGAAATATTCTCAAACATGTGGCTCATTTCATGTAAATAACTTCAGTTGCTCATTTATATGGATTTCAAAATTCACAAGTATGGCCAGGAGTCCTAAAGCTACGTACCCCGCAAATACGCGCGACGCGTTCAATGCGCCAAACTTTTGGTGTGACTGAGCAACGAGAATATCATCTACGTTTTCCAAAAGGAATGAGTAATTTCCCTTTATTTTTGTGATATTAATACTATTTGAAAATCAGGGTGAAATTCACATCAGTCAGCTTCAAAATCAAAATTTGCATTCATTTATTACAGGTGCGTAGCTTTATGACCCTTTCATTTTGTTGAGCAAAATTTGACACAGGCAGCGACATGGACTTATAAATTAATGTTATTGACATTCATTCGTCGTAATTTTCTCCACGAATTAACTTCAGAATATGTAGAACCGAGATATATAAAATAAATTCGCATAAATTACTGAATAAAATGACTTTTTTTAGGGGCTGAAAACAATGTGTAGCTTTAGGTCCCCCCATCATATATGTCAGGCAAAATCAAATGTGTCCCAAAAGTTTGCTTGATCCCACTGAGAGGTAATAAATGATTTAAATTCTCCAGCTACTGACCTGACACTAACTACTGTACCACCAAACTTTTGAAAAATCATCATAAATACGATTTCAGGTGTGTAATTTTCACTTTTTATGCTTGTTCTATTGTTTAATGAGACATAAAATTCACATTGAAGGTTCCTGTTCCTGTTTGGAAAGAAAAATGTAGCCATTCGTAGTCCATACACATTGTTCGACACTGAAATTCTTGGAATTATATGTTAAACCTTCATGCTGGAAACAGTGTGAAATCCCTTGGTTATGCTCCTACATGTACCATGCAAAAAACATGACACACAGTCAAACCTGTCTATAAAGAAGAAGAAGTCACTGTAGACAGGTAGCCTTCCTAGACACTATCTTGTCTGTTGAGAGCCAGAAAGGTGTTGATCTTGTAAGTCAACACCCTTATGGCTCTGAGTCTGAACAGAGGATTTCTTAAGCCTGGCTAACGTTAGGATAGCGTCAGTGACTCGTACAGTCTTTTCCGCATTATGAAAGAGCGATATCATTTAACCCTTTCAAGACAATTGACCACATTTTGTGGTTTGGCCCAATAACTTTTGATTCAGAGCTCTAAAAAATATACCAAATGCATGAGTAGAAAGAGCAAAAATTTCTGCACACACTAATGTATTTTTGTTTCATGACCATATTGCGTTTGAGGCCAGGAATTTTTAAAACAAGAATAAGCTTTAAAATCCTTAAATTGGCAACACATTGAGAGGTTCAAAATCATTGTTTTTCATCAAAATTGGCAATTTTTCAACTTTTCAACAAAATTTCAAACCATGAATATTGTTTTAAAAAACATCACACCTTATTAGAACCATGTAGCACTAAAAGAAAAATATTATTGTTGCCAATTTGAAGAACAAAATGTGATAAATTTAGCCCTTAAATAATTCCTGACCTGAAAGGGTTAAAAAGTGAACGCAAAAAAAAACAATACTTTTAATTGATAATTAGATGAATTGCCTTCACAGGCTCAATTAGCGCAGAAAAATGATGCCTTGTGTTAGCCAGGCCTTTGATGGAGATGATGTAAGTGACCACTATAGACAAGTGGCCTTTATGGAGAGGTGGCCGTTAAGGCAGGTTTGACTCTACACGTATTTCCTAACTAACATGCGTATCCCCATGATTTACTTGGAACACACCGCACACTGCAGTTCATTGCCATCTACATATGGCCCGCATGGTAAGCCTCCACCTGTTCCACACACTCCTTCAACAGGAAAGAGTAAAGAGCTATTGCCGTCTTCACTCATGGTACCGGGTCGAGACTCTGCCGCCACGTCCACGCAGATGTAAGAGGTTCGCACCTAGAAGAAAAGTTTAGTGGAGATCATCAATATACAATGGAGAATCCAGGAGAGAGAGAGAGGGGAGGGGTCGTAAGTGTAGTATATAGGTTTATGCCCCCTTCTCGATTCAATTTTTTTTTAAATTTGCTTTTTAACTGTTATGATAGGTTTGTTGAACATTGTGAACCCTCACCCCTCCCAACCTCTCTGGCAAAGAATAGTGGATCCACCAACTTTTCAGTGGATATGGTATAATTGGTGTGATCATTCATTACCTAAATTCATATCCTGTAGATATATCTCCACTTCATAATACCTAACCGATTCTCAGAAAAGGTAATTTTAGACTGGTTTTCAATTACAATCATCAACCGCATTTTCAGATTAGAAGTACTATTTAAACTTTGACATGGTGGATATTTTGACAACTAGTTTCTCATGTTGTCCCTTCGGCCCCGGGATCCGATATGTAGATCTCAAACCCATGATTACTCACGTGGTTGTTCCTGCTGGACATGAGGATGCCAGAGTATTCTTTGGTCCAGTTGTTTGGACAATTAGGCCTACCAGGAAGCATCATTATGGCTTGTCCTCCCCCAGTCATACAGGCAGCACAGGGGACATCCTGCAGGGGTGATGATTTGGAGAAGCAATATTAGACACATTTACGAATTGTACTTTTTTTTTCATGCCAGATGACCCCTGGTCATGAAATATATAGTGGAACAAATCATGAATACATTTTTACTTTGTTTCACATCAATGAAAACAGCAATCTGCCTAAAGTATTCGCATGATATATAATTATAAAAGCTACTTTGAATCTTTCTATGGTTGTTTGAATTAGCTTGTAATGATGACCCAATACATTTGGCATTTGAAGGTATAATATATATATATATATATATGTTTTATTGATTTTCATGATTGACATCATAATCCTTTTAAACAAGATGAAACATTCACCACCAAATTTGTTTAGAAATTAGATGATACCACTTTAACCCTGACCCTAGCTCACCAGTCCTTACACCCCCAACCCTCCCCCTCCCCCACCAGTATAATGATTACAGTGCCCCTGTAACTAACACCCTAATGCAGGTCACTTCGTATGCTGAAGTTATGCTTGTACTCAAATCTGTAGATTCTACCCCTTTAACCCTACTGCCTCTGGAGTTATTGAGCCCCTATAACTTGAATACATGCCCATGGAGATCACTTTGGGTACCAAAGTTATTGCCATTTCTGCATTCACTTTCTGTAGATTGAACCATTCAATCATGACCCTCTCCACTCCTAATTCCCCATTCTACCCCCTCCCCAAGAATAACAATGTCCCTAGCTGAAAATTACATGTCACTTGGGGGTGTAAAGTTATTGCGATTCCTGCACCCCAAGCTGTAGATCCCTCCCCTTCAATTATGACCTCCCCCCCCCCCCCATACCCTAGCTGTCACTTACATGCCCATGGAGATCACTTTGATCACTTATTGCGATTCCTGCACTCCAAGCTGTAGATTCCTCCCCTTCCATTATGACCCCCCCCCCCCCCCACACCCTGTCACTTACATGCCCATGGAGATCACTTTGATCACTTATTGCGATTCCTGCACTCCAAGCTGTAGATTCCTCCCCTTCCATTATGACCCCCCCCCCCCTCCCCCCACACACCCTAACTGTCACTTACATGCCCATGGAGATCACTTTGATCACTTATTGTAATTCCTGTACTCCACACTGTAGACCCTATCCCTTCAATCCTGACCCTCCTCACTCATAACCAATCCCCCCCCCCCCCCCTTCCTCTCGGAATTATAGAGCCCCCTATAACTTACATGCCCATGGAGATCAGATTGAGTACCAAAGTTATTGCCGTTCCTGTACTCCAGACTGTAGAGCCTCCCCCTGTAGTCCTGCCTACCATCTACTGTCGTACCATACTCCGGCTCCATTACCATACACAGTATGTTGCTGCCACTGCCTTTGTTCGCTGTCAGGCCGCTGCCCGATGCTGCAAAACCTAGAGAATGCCACAAAAAAATCAAACTTTATTTTAATGTATGTACAGAATCACCTGTTAATTGAGTATTGTTGGCCCAGGCACTATTTGTTTCTGATTTTGGACATAATTAGACATATGTTGCTTGTACAAATATACAGCCAACAAGCTTAGCAACAACAATACTATTTTCAAGACCAGTGGTGTATTCTCAAAAAAAACTAAGGTTATGACTTTTGGTAATAAACGTAAATTGAAAAATAGGAAAGTAACCATTAAATTTCAGAATACTGTACTAGAGCATGCTGATAATATTAAATATCTTGCGGTGATTTTTGATTCTCAGTTAAATTGGACATTACATATTCAGTATATTTCAAGTAAAATAGCACGGTCTATTGCTTGTATTAGGAGAATCAAACATTTTACCAACACGAAACAGTTGAAACATTTATATTTTGCATTGATATTGTCAGACATTGATTACTGTTGTACGGTCTGGGGTAATTGTTCCAAAACTAACTTAACTCAGTTACAGAAACTACAGAATAGATATGCCCGTCTAGTTTTGAATACAGACTATTCAACTTCACAATGTTCTTAAGAACAAAATTAGCCAGTATGTATCAATCTAAAGCGATTTTTATTTCAGTTCTTATTTCCCCTTCCCCCCCCCCCAAAAAAAAAGAATTATTCGATCTTTTATCATAAGTATCCCAAAACACCTTCTCTCTCTCTCTCTCTCTCTCTCTCTCTATCTATCTATCTCTCTCTCTCTCTCTCTCTCTCTCTCTCTCTCTCTCTCCTGTAGTAGAGAACCCATCTCTGAACAGATTCAAGACAAATATCAAAGAAAGAACAAATCTGACCCAAAATGAATGAAACACGATAAAAACTACTTTCGAAAAATATACTCAAGGGCAATTTCAAAGGCCTATTGTACTGCCCATAGAAATCAGGTTCGGATTACGTAATACGCCATTGTAATGTTCGCACATTTCTAAAGGCGATAGACAGGGCTATTGAAATTGCCTTCAGTTGATTTTTCGAAAATAGTTTTTATCGTGTTATGATTAAACTGCATTTTTCTGCAGCAACTGCGCTCAGCCTTCACACAAAAATATGATTCATATCTCCATGTAAAAAATGATCTCTTTTCTAACGATTTTTGTTAAACTTTTATCGACTCCAGCATGGGCCGCAGAACCAGGGGGGGGGGGCTGCAGCCCCCCAATTTTTTGAGTAGACACATTAAAAAAAAATCTCGGAAAAAAGGCTCCAAAATTGTCATTAATGAGTGAAATCAGATCAGCCTCCCCCCCCCCCCCCCCCCCCCCAACTTTCAAAAACGCTCCGCATCCACATTCTTGGACAAGATTGAGGGGGAGCACAAATTTGTGTCCAAGGGAAAAAAAAGTTCTCAAAAGGGGAAGGGGTCTCAAATCTTCCCTTTTTAGGGGGGGGGGGGGGGGGGACATGCGTGTATTGAGTACAGGCTGGGCAAAGGTGAAATCTTTCGCATTTTACCGGAATAAATCAAGCTCGATGTATTTGGGCAGTCGTCCGCACCCCAGTGGTAGTATACGCTTCCTGTAGCCAGTTTAGCGGGTGCCTCCTCGGCGGCAGCAGCGGCGGTCCTTGGCGCTCCTTGAAGTCTGGAATTGGGACCCTGGGACAATGAACAAAAGGAGATGTAAGGAAAGAACAATATATATGTTTCGTTGATTTAGATAAGATTTCGACAATATCTGATTTCTAAGAAAATCTGATGGACACTTTTAGATGAAAGAAGACAAGGAAATGATTGTGATCTCTCTGCCTCTCTCTCTCTCCCTCTCTCCCTTTCTCACACCCTCTCTCTCTCACTCTCTTTATCTATCTATGCCCTCGTCTCTCTCTCTCTCTCTCTCTCTCTCTCTCCTCTTTGCTCGAATATCAACTTTTCGAGCTTCTAATTTCTTGCGAGCGAGCGAAGCGTGCGAGCAAAAAATGTTCTACTTTTTGCTTGTGGTGAAAATGCACAGGAATTACATATTCTGGCATCTCCCTGCCAGAATGTGATGATATTCAGGCACCTCTCTGTCCAAATATGAGGATTTCGGGCACCTCGCTGCCCGGATATGAGGTGGTGGTTGCCCGATATTGGAACTTTAAAAATCGTACCTCGTAAGTTGAAAGTTTTAGGGGCTAAGATTTCAGACTTAGAAATCATTCACAAAAAGTATTATAACTAATTCACGGATATACAGGCCTACATAATCTGCCGAAATTTGAGCTCGCATGCAGATCGAGCCACCCCTCTTATCCATGATACATGTATGCTCGTTCGTATTCAAACACAATTTGCCTATTCAATTCAAATCAGTTCACAATCCACGAATGACATTGAATGAATCTAGAATCGTTTTCCTCTTCCAAATGAAATATACATAACTTGAATTCAGGAAATAACGGAATTCCTTGTTGGCTAGAAACTGACAAACGTCCATGAACTCAGTTAAAGGGAGAGGCATATTGGTAATAGGTGAAAGAACTACCTCATTTATTACGGTGAACATTTAATCCTCAATTCTTAAACCTCATTCCTCAAGTTTATAGTCTGATAGTCATGTCCACTTCTAAAGGCTGTATCACATCTTACTACCGGAGTCACCTGACTGAGACTGAATACTAAAAGAAATTAATAGGTCCACAGTATTGAATATGGAATTTAAAAAAAAAGTAAATTATTCCCTTTTGAGCGCCCAAATTGTTGTACATTTCATAGTGTTGTGGGCATCTCAATCGGAGAAAAAGCCGAAGTGATGTCATATACCAATCTCAAGACTGACATCGAAAGAAGATTTGCTCTTTTTTCTAACTCGAATTAGGCTTATATAATACCATGCAATTTCGATGTTTATGTTGATGTGACCATTTGGGACTTCAAACAGATACAGTTAGCATTTCTAAAGTCCGTATCTAATCCTCAATGCAATTTCTTTCAGAATGAAGTCATAGTCAGGTCGTCTTTCAGAATCCAGTCCGAGTCGTCTCCTCGAATCACGTCGAAGTCAGGTCGTCTTTCAGACTCCAGCCGTAGTCAGATTGTCTTTTATAATCCAGACGTGGTCAGGTCGTCTGACTCGTCTCTCAGAATCCAGTCGTAGTTGGGTCGTCTTTCAGAATCCAGTCGTAGTCAGGACATCTTTCAGAATACAGTTGTAGTCAGGTCGTATTTCAGAATCCACTAGTAGTAAGGTCATCTTTCAAAATCCATTCGTTGTCAGGTCGTCTTTTGAATCTAGTCGTAGTAAGGTCGTCTTAGAATCCAGTCGTAGTCCAATCGTCTTTTAGACTCCAGTCGTGGTCAGGTTGTAAGGTGTGCGGTGGCCTTAAATCACCCTCTAGCACGTCCACTCACTGGCGGAACAGGAAAACTGCCCTGGACATGAGGCTCATGCTCATTTTGACAAACTGTATTGCGGTCAAGGTGTAAAGCAAAGTTACCAAAACTTTCGGTCCTGTCAAATTTATCTAGACATTTCAATAATACCGAACGTTTTGAGAGCGATAGTACGACACTTATCTCAATGTGTACACATCCGCTGACAGTGTTGGGTTTTGGTAGACCACCTACAGTAAAATGGTCGTTTGATTCGGTTACCGAATGTTATCTTCAGCAAGTAAAATAAGGTACATGGGACCTTCAGCCATATTCCGCTATTAAATACTATCTATATCTGAATGTCGGCATGCAAGGCCAAAAATGAGAAGAGGCATTATGTTCATCCGAGTGGCCTTTCTCGAGATGCTATTAAATTTCTAATCATTCATCGATTGCTTGATATTCCAAGATTCTTCATCAACAACACAAGGACTTCTTATACCTAGTGTTTAAAAATGGTACTTTTGATCGATAATAACTCAAAAGTTACAACTTGTATCAAGAGAGATGGGAGTCACACTCGCGAAAATAAAGTACAGAAACATTAAAATTTCTCATCTAGGGGCGAACCGAAACCAGGTATTATGCCAATTAAGTAATTTTTTTTTTTTTTTTTTTTTTTTACAATCTTCGTAAAGGAATGGTTAGTTATCTGCACACCTGCAAAATAAAATCATTAACCTTTTGAGGATACCTGTATTGCATCCTTTTGTTTTTGGATATTTGTTTCGAATTGCTATGGTTGGTAGGATTTTGCGGTCAAAGAGAGCAGGTTGTTTTCCCTTCGTTCAGGATATGTACTTGATCACGTGGTGCACTTGTGACTTTTCAAACATCGAGGTGAAAAGGTGATTTAAGGTCACCCCAAAACTTTGGTTATACACCTACACATTCTCCAGTCAGTTCATTTTCAATATATTTTTTTCATTTCTTTATATTCTTATATATCTATGAATATTTCAATGTAATTTCTTTATATTTTTTGCATAGCAAATTAGAAAAACGACATGTTCCGCGAAGTACAATCATGCTTCAACCAACAGGAATTTTTGATTTACAACTTCCTTTATTGGTCAACAATATTTCTGCACCTACAGTTTACACAAAATATTCATTTCTCCTGAAATTTATACTTAACGAGCAAATTCAGCACTTCTTTATTTGATCATAGAGTAAATGATTCCTAAGGCAACGTGTTCTTTTTAAAAGCATGTAACTGATATACATGTTTTGTTGGGACTCGTATCAGATTAGACACATACAAGAATAACTCAGAAATTAATTCAGAAACGTAGGCCTCTACCTTTTCAAGAAATTACATTTTTGAAAATATGCAGCGGTTGTCTTTTGACTCCCACGTCCTCCGGTCCCTTACTAGAATTTAAAGACACCACTCTTTTAAATTTGAAAGACGAATGACAATTTGATCGTCCTCGATTTTGTATTGTGGACCCAGTTTCGATTTGGGGGAAAATTTATACTTACAAGCAAGATTATTTTACCGTAATCCTAAAGCCATCGACATAACCGAGAAACCAATGATAAAATGTGTCAGATAAAGGGGTTTTCAATCTGGTTCTTCCATAAGCTAAAAAAATCTGTTTAAAACGTGTGGAAAACACGGCAGGGATTCGCAAATTTGCCTGTTTTGGATATCAGTGAATGTTCCTGGTCTGTTCATTACAGCTCATTATGCACAGAAAAATCCTATAGTCAACAAAGTGTTGATACATGTACATGTACCTCCAATATTAGGGTCTAAAATGGATCAAATATAAAGACGTGAATACATTTTAATGTACATATAATTTAAACAAAATACTTATATTCAACAAAGGATATAAAATGCTTCATGTATAACGTTGTCGGAATTATGCTCAAGTCGGCACATATCCAAATTTTGTAAGTGCATGGTCTTTGAAAGATGCGGAGTGTTTTCGATATCGTATGCTATTCGTTTTGACTTCAAAATAGAGAAAGTGGATTTAACTTTTTTTTTTAATGTGTCGTATAAATTATAATAAACAAATTAATAATTCAAGATTTATTATATTTTTCAACAATGTTGCCAGGGTTTGTCTTTTCAGCAAAATTAGATTGAGAAAACTTTGGAAATGATGATGAGTCACGATCCGGACTGCTTCGTCAATTAATTCGTTTGCATGGAGTACACGTTCATAGTATTTTTTTTAGAGTGAGAGATATCTGTAGCTTCGATTAATTGATAATACATGGCCATAAGCGATAAACCATGCCAGACAGTTCGGATTTAAAAAAGAGGACACAGACCTAAAACGTACATATTTTTCATGGGAAAGAAAATAAGATTTGTCAATAAACCAATGTAAATTTTGTATTAAAAAGAAGAGAATACTATACTGGACTTAAGTTTTCCTTATGAGATTCCCCCTCCCCCCCCCCCCTTTTTTTTTTTTTTTTTTTTTTTTGGTTTTCCCTCTTTGGCACATGCTATTTTATCCAGAATATATTGGCCATATATACTTATGAAGAAATAATAATTCACTTTGGTTCGTTTTCATTGATTAAATTATTATATATAAAACTATGGATTTCTTTCTTGTCATCGTTCCATAGTAGTTTCAATCAGTCTTATAGATACTGTATGCGAATCCTGGGTTATTCGAGAACAAACCTCATATTTGGACAGCCCAGTTTTTATTTCCATTTTGTCAGGTGTTGAATCGTTATAATACTGACGACTGTGATTATTTGGTTTTGCGATTTGCGGAAAGCCGTGTATACCTAGATTCATGGGCGTAGTTTGGGTCCAGTAATTAAGGGGGTGGTGGCATCAATGGGGGGGGGGGGGCACTGGTCTTACTTCGTAAATTAAATGAGAATGAACAAGGTCACCGATTAGGAGGAGGGTGTGGGAGGGGTCCGATCATCCTTTTTTTTTTCTCGTCATTTCCCTTTTCCCTTTCATTTTATCTTTCTCTCTTCTCTTTTTCTCTTCGCCATTTGATGGGGCACATGATCACCTCCCCCCCCCCCCCCCCGGTACCTGAGCTATATACTGCCTGAACTGTGTGATAGAATGATAAATGAATCCAAACATCCAAACGTCGAAATGTTTTATTTTGGTAATGGAAGTTTGTGATTTTAGCTCTAAATTGTCGGTAAAAAACGGAAAAGGGCGGGGTTTTTTTTATTCTGTTATTGGTTTTATAGGTCAGCAAAACATTAAGGTTTCTTTTTCTCATGAAATAAAAAAAAAACCCGTCAAAACTGCTGCCTGTTAGAGGAAAGAACTTAAAGCTCATGCTTACTAGGCGACTAATTCCACACTTTGTCACAAAGCCCCAATCTTCGAATACAGATATATTAGTGAGGCTATATACTCTCTAACTATAAAGGAGTGAATTTGTAACTTTACATTAAGAGTGAAGGAACTTTCAATCCTAATGGAGTGGGGGTTTCTTATCGCAAAATTTAATATGTCATAAATGTCAACAGTTTTTAAAATTCAAACTGAATGCCAGTGAAATTCAGTGTCAGTGTCATTTCTTTATTATGAACAAAACTACAGGCACCACTCTTGAAAAAGAGTGGTTAATACTCTTGAGACTGAGTGGATGATTTCATTCAGAATGGAGTGAAATATCTCCACTCTGTCCACATGAGTGATATAATTTTCACTCTTTAAAGGATTGGTGTTTCATTCTTTCATGAGTGAAATAGTGACCACTCTTTTTTCGCTCGTAAAAGGTTTCCCTCATTTAACTCCTTGTGAGGGTGGAATTTCACTCTCTTTTGAGTGCTTTTTCACTCTTTTACATTTACAGAGATACATGTACATGCATGTATATTTTTGGCTGAGATTAAATCGACATATATGTATGTGTTCATGACTGGTCACTGAGTTATATCAAAAAAGCCTTTGGCCCGTATTCTCGAAAGGCGCCTAACTTAAGCCACCGCCTAAGTGTGTACATTTAGGCCACCGAATTATGGAGAGCCAAATGTCACCCTCTTTTGATCCTACAAAATCACCATAGTTCTGGGACTAAATGCAAATACAAAAACCGACACGATAGAAATGAATTCTGATGCTCATTTCGTGCCAAAATATAATTATGTTTCTTTATTTTGTTACATAAATATGGTAATTCATACGGGACTTAGGGGTAGACGAATGGCCTTCCATAAAGCAGTGGCCTAAGTTAAGCCAGGCTTAACTTAGGCCACTTTCGAGAATACCGGCCTTTATGTTTAACAATTCAATTTATCAAAAGTACCAGTATAATCTTTAGGGTCATGACCGAAATGAAAATTAGCATTATATAAAATCTATAGAAATTAAAATGAATGTCAAAAAATACAAGTACTCGAAATTGTATCTGACACAAGATTTTGGTAAACTATTAGCTGCGTGATAATCAAAGTGACAAAATGCTACGTCTCACGTGTGCATCAGTTTAGTTATTATATTGTTGGTTTAAAATAAAATGAGAATTAGGCCAAAGGGTTTTTTCAAGATCTATCATTAAAATGCAGATCCATTATCAGAAACCGTTTGCGAACAGCCTATTCAAGTAGAGTGAAATATGACATAAAGTTTTCACCTCGTTTCATAATAATTTTCCTATTCTTGTTTAATCTATTTTTTAAAGATCTGATTTATCACTAGGATTAAACCGTTTATGAAGATGCGATTGGAGTTCTCACATGACCGCTAAGTTTTTCACCTTGATATCGGGTCCAAATCCTGTGCTTTGACCATAAACAAATTCACTTCCTTTCTCAAACACAACTACTTTGTGAAACAGGTGAAACTCATATAACCTGCAAAGTCTTTTTACCCCTCTACTTCATACCATTCCTATATTTTATTATATACTTGATGAAAACGTTGATCTTAAACCGGTTCAAACCAGTTCAAAGTTTGCTGACCAGTGTCCTTGCAGTGACTTGCATCCCCGTCCAGTAACTTGCAGCTATTACGACAGGGGCGTTGATCTATATTCTGGATGCAGAGCGGGTGTCAATAATTTTATCAATCGATTGTATTGACCTTACACCCATGGTCAACTGAACGTTTTGCGAGAAAGGTTTAAGGCGGCAGTGTGCCCAATTTAAGGTGGATTTGGGGAGGGGAGAACAACTCATGGGTAAAACGTGGTGTAGTTAGGCTCATCAGTATTGATACTAATTATTTGCGGGGCTACTGCCCCCATTGCTTGGATCTCTCCGTGGGCGACGCCCCTATAAGGACTGGTCTAGAAAACTTACCTCGTTTGAATTATCCTTCCATAAAAGAAGTAGGGTGTACCCTACATGTTTCTTGTGGGTACTGTTTTTTAAGGTGGCAAAACCTGTGAAATGGGAACAATGCCAGATTGTATCAGCACATTGTATTATCAGTCTATGTTTTTTTCCATTTATTTTGTAACGCATAAGCAAGAAGAGCAATACAGAGGGGAGGTTGTACAAAAGGAAGTGATTTTAGGGACGAGAAACAGGAGTTTATTTTAGTTGGCCCATTATCTCAGTCCGAAATAAGACTTAAACCTATCTGAAAATCGGTCATGTTTTGAATTCTTCAGTTTGATGTCAACTCCCAAAATATTGAAGAGCGCATTCTGTGTGACGGTTTAAATCGTGAGCAGATCCAGGGTTTTCAGAAAAGGGGGTGTGTGAAAAGCGCGATTTAAAAAAAATGACATGATGCCACCCCCCCCCCCCCCCCACTTCTTATATAATAATTATTATCTTTGACCTGACCCCCATTATTATGGATACGCCTATTATTTAAATGGCTTCGTAGGTAATAATAACCAAATAGGAAAAATAATGATTAGCTGCAGGGGCGGATCCAGTGGGAGGGGGCACAAATCTCAAAAAATTTTCTGACAGGCTCCCCCCCCCCCCCTTCCAAAAAAAAGGGGGGTCATCAGATTTTTGGGGTAGAGTTTTCCTCAAAAATTCTATGACAAGCTAAATAAAAAGTTTATCAGTTCTAAAATTGGGGTGGGGGCACAATATATAAAAAGGGGGCACAATGTATTTTCTTTTAAAAGGGGGCACGTCCCTGAAGAACCCCCCCCCCTTAACCTGCCTCTGTTTGCTGAATATATATAGTTAAAGAGAGTCATTTGGGTGGAAAACTGGGGGTTATGGCGTGTGCCTGTAATCCAGCTAACAGTGGAAGTTATAAACTGATTCAGGGGACCCAGGTTCGAGACTGAGTCACGTCTTTCAGATGGTGACGTTAAAGGTCGGTCCCCAGACGTAAATAATCATATCTGATTGATACACGTCTGTAAAAACCAAATTACACACACTCAATTGGGTGGAAAATCGGTGTCAACTGTCAACTTAAAACACGCACGTTCACACCTGTATACCACGGATATTCAACAGGAGACACAGCCTAGTTAACCATGTACATAACCGGTTATGATATTGTCAGCATATAAATATCCTCTTTCCTCTTATACAAAAGTCTCTTTCTTGCAAAAAAAAAAAGAGATATAAAAAAACAAATGCAGTATTATTCAGAAATAGAAAAGGAGCAAGACGTATAACACAGTGGTCAGCGGAATTATTGAATAGAAAAGTGTGACGCGAATTGTTTCCCGTTCCGGTTCAAAACTGTGTCAATTATAGGTTGTTGAAGATTTTTATAGGTTTTGTTGAAAGATATGTATATACTGAAGGGTGATGCTGCAAGAATATGAGTTATGTAGGGCAGGACGCATCCATTTCGAACGGAGGGCAGTTTAGAGGTCTAAACACTTAACTTGAGATTTAAAAGTTAGAGCCCTGACACGGCATATCCCTTTGTCATGACATTAATCTAGATTTGCCGCTCTCGACTCAGGTAGAGTTCTCAATTTTTCCATTTTAAACTTACCGATATCGAAAAGAGTCAAATTCGCCGACAGAAAGTATGGAAAACTTCACAACATGTACGAAACGTCTTAGTTGTTTTCCTTTTTGCAGACATACGCTATAAATTGTCAAAGTTTGAGATTTGTGAAGTGAAATTTTGAACGGGTGTCCTCCACCCCACCCTTCTAGTGACGCCCCTGGATTAATTTTGTTGATGATATGGGCGCTATTACCGGTATCCAGAAGTGGAACGAGCCTACCTCCTCCTCCTCCAAAGCTCTTAAATACGACATTTTAAAGTTCTTACAAAAGTGTTGTACAGTGATGATCTCCCCCGTCAGGAAATTGGTATTGATATAATATAACTCATATTATAAGGTCCTTTCAAAACTCGATTGCTGAACAACTTGATATGTGCCTTCACGCGGTGGACAGATTTAACAAAATTTTATGCTTATGATCGACTTATTTTCTTGTTTATTAGGAAATAGCAAATCATTTCTAAAGTAATTGTTAAAGGTTGGATATTTTCATTTCATTTCATTTCGTTTATTTCCACTTCCAACAAAATGAAATACATGGGTTTGCATTGTACATAGCAAAACAATGAAACTTAACAATTTCACCATCTTTCAATAAAAACCATCTAAGCATTACCTCTACTGCATTTCTTAGTTGATCCATTGCATGTGTGTGGTTCATCATTTTCATCTCTTGAGCGTGGATTAGTTCTCTGTTCATCATCAGAATGGAGTTTGCCTGACATAGCTCCACGTAGACAGCAATCATCCCAAGCAACGCTCCTAAGGCTATGAAGACAGCTGCCACTGTGCAGTAAGGTAACATCCACCTGTATGGAAATGATCAACATCATTATTATCCGCCACAGTCAGCCGACAGGGAAGGGATTTTTTCTCAAAATAACGTTTAATTCATTATATTCAGAGTACTAGACCGAGACACCAGAACATAAAGTTCGGCTCACACGAAGCGTCATTTCGATTGCGTCAATACCTGCGCTAATTAAGCCTGTGAAGGGAATTAACCCATACGCCAATTATTACAAGTATTGCTTGCACTTTTGCAATCATTAAAAAAATTATATCACTCTTTCATGACGAGCAAAGCAAAAGACCGTACAAGTCACTGCCTGAAGCGGTATAATAATACGTCCGCAAATGACGCCTTGTCTGAGCCGGGCGCTATATCTTTTACTGACATGACTCCCCAGGGGAGTGAAAATAGAGTGAAAATTCTTCTTCTTTTTTTAGAGGGAGAAAGAGAGAGAGAGAGATCCTCTGGATCCGCCACTGATATGGATTCTAGAAATGTTACTTATTACATAACGGTTAATTTGTCACAACCAAGGCTGGGGGGGGGGGGGATATGCCATTCTAAAACTTAAATACATTGGTAAAATAGTAAGTTGTTGCCATGTGATTTCACACTTATATCACAATTTCGATCTCTGCTTCAGTGCGTCAAATTTAAAAAAAATCAAGATATTCAATGAAAATTCTGCACGACAAGGTATATGTACTTAAATCAGTTTTCAAAAACCATATTCTTTTGAGTCATTTTTTTTTTTTCTTTAAAAAGTACATGGCTTTCAGATGTTACCTTTTGAAGAAATGTTTTCGACTTTGCATTGTTGTTACTTGAAACATACCTACAGGTATATATATTTTGACCTCAGTTTTTAAGTGAAAATTACTGGAAAGGTGTTTAATTCCATCACTATGCGACTGTAAAATCACAATATTGAAACATTAACGGAGGCGGACTTTGGCTCTTCGGATTAATGCAATTATACCTGCATCCGATATTAATGATTCTTTTCAATAAAGGGTAGTTCAGAACAAGTTTGAGCTTAAAGATCGTATGAACCGGCGTTAACAACTTAACCTATCCTTAAGCGTCTTTACATGAAAACATTTTAAAAGAGTAATCACACGTAAACCCTGCATTGCATTATAACGCAAAGTGCAACTTTTTTCCTTATATCTACTGCAAAAAAAGAAAAGAAAGAAAAAAAAAAAAAGAAAACATAATCAACTGTTCAAAAATAACCAATTAAAATGTGGGTAGGAAAATTCTGCATACTTCGTTTGCAGAACAGATTTTATCAATAGTTCTCGGGTTATATTGGAAAGTATCAGGGTGCAGCTTACTTTTTTGGTTGAGTATCTTATCAAAACATAGTCAATAATAGTATTTATTCATCTATCTCCAGTTCGCTCTCTCGCTCTCTCTCTCTCTCTCTCTCTCTCTCTCTCTGCCACACACACACACACACACACACACACACACACACACACACCCACATACTCTCTCTCTCTCCTCTCCCCAGATGATATACTTTTTAATCGACAAGGTATTGCATAATAGACAATGCTGAGTGGAAATGTTCTTATTTTTATGTCTAGAATGCACAGGAGTCGGGTTATATTTTTGCAGCGCTTCCTAGCAGGCTTCCTAATGTCATATTTTAATCGTTTCGCTCTGGCTGTTGCTAATTCGAATCGTTTTGGAGACAAGTGATTTCCCAGAAAATAAATACACGCACTAACACTAATCAAAACCACATGCATTATCTTTTTTTTTTTAATAACAGAGTACAACGAACTGCCATTGAAAATTCCCAAACCCTAAACCAGTCACAATTAGGCTATATACATCCGACGAGACCGACGGCCCACAAGGCCGACATTTCACGATACCAACCAATGTCGGTCTAGTGAACCCTAAAAAAGGCTGTCAAATAGAAAACCCACGAGACCGACAGTCTATATACAAGACCGACTTGTTGGTCGCTTGGGCCTTAATTCTGACGGGAATTCTGACAACTTTTTGAGGGTTCACCAGACTAAAATTGTCGGTCTAGTGAGCTGTCGGTCTCGTGGGCTGTACCATCACATTTAATTTGCTTTTTTTATGTAGTGAAGACATGGTTTGTGTTGGACAAAATGATCAGGCTTCATAAAGGTTATAACTTATACCAAAAACATGATGTTCGTATATACTTTAAATGCGTACAATGCATTATATGGACATACCTGTGTTTATTCATCATGTTGTTGCGGATGAGTTTGTTGTTGAGGTGGGTGTCGAAGCCAGCGTAGTCGAAGGTGACTTGATCACGTTCCTTATCACAGACAACGGTGGTCGATGCGGACGATGAACACTGATCTGACTTCCCATCCATTGAACAGCAAACTGGGTTTTCCATACGTCCTTTTGCAGCTAAAGCAAGTAATCTTCTACACTTCAAAGACGGTCTTGAAGTCAATGAGGGTGAAGTTCAGAATCGAGTTGCGTTTCAGGAATGACAATTTTGAATGTACTGAAAATTATTGCGACAAATCGGTTATCAAAATATCGGTATATCGTCAAACGCAATTGGTTCTGTTTTGATGAACGGATTTCGCTAGACGATTCATAACCTGGGAGTCTGCTCAAACCAATGAATCGACTTGATGAGATCGACTCGTATTTATAGCTGCTAATCCAAAGAATAGGAGTGGGTAAAATGATTTGCCGCGCAATAATCACGGTCATATTTTAGAGGCTACTATCTGCGCGCATGCGTACTGAATAGGAATTGCGGTAGTTGGACCTTGCCGCAATCTTTTCTATTATTTTGATTACCTAGTGTCATTTCAAAAGCGATTTAGTATAGTCCAAGGTGAGAGCGTCACTTGGCGTTAAAGGGGGATGCTTCTATGAGAAATTCCAGAACTATAAGGACCCCTAGTACCCACTATAGCGTAGCTGGAGGGGGGGGGGGGGACAGGGCAGAGTGCCCCCTTACAACTTTTCCTGGAATTTTTTTTTTTTAGAATTTGTTGTTGTTGTTGTTGTTGTTGTTGCTTGTCAGAGAATTATGGAGGAAAACATGTGATAACCCCCCCCCCCCCCCCCCCCCCCCCACTACTGAGCGACTTTTTTCGGGCTGAGGGGAAAAAAAGTTGTCGCCATCCCGGGTCTCCCTTCAAGCAGAATTTGCCCCCTCGTAAAAAAATCCTAGCTACGCCACTGCTAGTACCCCTAGGACCCCTAGTACGGCAAATTACTAGTAGTTTAAACCACTAAAACATTCCTCGCCACCCCCCCCCCCCCCCCACTCCCCCATTTTAAATGCCCTTTATCGAAGTATATGATTTTGCAGTGGAGTCACACAATTAATAATATTTTCCAGTATCTTCCTTTAAAATCTGAATTATAAGATGAGGGAACAATGGAAATGTTGCAAGATATTGTTTGTCCTTTTAAACTGTAATAATGGAAACAATTAAGCGTACGTGTTCAGTAGAAGATAGCCTTGATCTGATTTTAGCATACTTTTGCTTAAAATTCATGAAGACAGTTTGCAGGGCGATGACAGTCATTAAGCCCATCGTTATTGGACATGCAGGGAATCCAGGATTGTCGGGGGGGGGGGGGGACCCAACAAGATTCACATGATTCCAGGAATCCTTGATCTGATTTCAACATAGCCTACTTTTACTTAGTTGAAGCACTGTGGTATATTGGTAAACGCTCTCGACTCCCCGTCCGAGAGATCCTCGGTTCGATCCTTGCCTGATGATAACATGATCCTTGGACAAGGTGTTTTACCCACATTTGTCCCTCTCGACCGAGGTGTTTTATAAAGGGTGCCTGGCAATACTGGGGTGATAACCATTAGGAAGAGCAGCATTACTACCAATTAATCAGTATTAATCAATATTAATCAGTATAAATACTGATGATGCTACCCTGAGTAGATAAGTCCATATCATCATAGCAGTAAGTCCTGAGTAAATAAGTCTATATTTTTATCATTTTTATTTTATTATAAAACGCCAAGCTTGTCCATGACCACAAAGCTTGGACAAATTTATGAATGCGAGACATCACCTTCCCCCCCCCCCCCCCCCCCCCCCCCATCTCCCCTCTTGTAAACCCAATTGACAATTAAGGGTATGTTCTGTAGTATGGCCCGGAGCCTCCGAGACCCAGGCCGAGGCCGAGGCATTGCTTTCGAGGACATGGCCGGAGCCTTTTATTTCATGTATTTCAATTTTAAGCATGCCTTTTCCAAATGTTGTTTTTGATGGCCCTAAATTAAAATAGAGCAAATTGTAACAGGTTAATGTATAATAGTTCATGGCTAAGGAATCACCAGAAAGACACGCATTATGACATAGTATACTATATTACGATGAGTAAACTTCTCAGATAAACAATATCGGTATAATTTACATGTATCTGGGCACCTCGCGTGACGAACTCCTATTGCAAGTTGTATATTTTTCCTGGGACTTCAAATGGACCATTTAATATTTATGTAATTTTGTATGTAACAAGCTACAAACAACTGAATTCCCTTTCTTTCAGTTTTGATTGTCACAAATCAATATAAGACTACATGAAGAAGGGATGGATTAGATCCCAGTCAAGAGAGCTGGAAAAACAAAACTTTATCTCATGTATGTACCATTATTTCAATATCATACTCTATTCACACACGAAATTGATAGCAGTGCTTACGAAATTTGACCAAAGAGGAATTGTTTCTTCAGACTTTAGGGACAAAGAGTCCATGAGCTGGACTAAAATTAATCTTGCGGATGCGTGGCGGAAAAGAATGGTTCCGTTTAACGGTGTGAGATCAATAGGGCAACAAATGAAATATGAGATACACTGGAAATCATTAAAGCCTCGTGTTTATATCAGAAATAATCATGTCCTTGTGTGTTTACAAGCTATAGGTCGAATGGACTTTGTTGAAGTCAGGCTACCTTCTGGTGGGGGGAGGGGCACGGGGCAAATAACTAAACGGGAAAAAAGAGAGTTAAAGAGAGAAAGAAAATAAAAGTGGGAAGACAACGTGAAAATAGACAAAAGAACCCCCACCCCCCTCACAACCTCCCCTCGCCCCTCACAGACTTTGTTATCTAAGACCGGTGCTCCCCTCCCCCCTCCCCCACGACAACAGTGCCCCTCAACGGCTAGACCCATGCTTCTCCACTGGTTACCTTCATGAAAAGTATTCGTTGTGAGTCAGGCTACCTTCATGGATGTATTGGTTGTGAGTAATGACAATAGTTTGGATTCATTGCCAGGTTTGTTTAAGAATTCTAGCAGTGATAACACATTACAAAGCATACTACATGAACATAATTATTATTATTTTATTATTTTTGTGTGTGACTAAGTTAAGATAGCACAATTCATTACTAACTTCTCATAGTCCTACAGCAACAAGTTAATGCTCCATATGAGCTATTTATAGAGCACGAACCAAACCACAACAGCGACGCGGAGCGTTTTTGAAAGTGTGGGGGGGGGGGGGGCTGATCTGATGTCACTCATTAATGACAACTGCAGCCCCCAGCTCCCCCCTCCCCCCCCCCCCCCCCCGGTTTCGCGGCCCATGCACAATACCATACGCAGATCCGAGGGTGACACTATCCCCCTTACATTCTTTAGACAAATTACAAAAAGCAATCTGGGGGGAAATTGCCCTCCACCAACCCGCCCTCTGGTAAAATTGTTCCTGTCTCCTCCGTTTTTATAGACTGCCAAAATACTGAAAACAAAGTGGGTAACAGCAAAAACACCAACAGTTCTTGATATTTAACAAAAGGGTTCCTTTGAAGCGTAATAAGCAAATAAGAATGGTTCACAACACATTCAACCAAGGGGATTGTTTTCTGCAGGCATTCTTTAGTTTGGTGACTCCTGCCGAATCTTTCTCTCAATTATTCATTTCAGATGCATTTCAAATGAATATTTTATTTCTATACGTCACAGGTGAAAGGGATCACTGTGCAATTCATTATTATTGCCACACATCTCTAATTGCTCAAAATGGCCGTTTAGATTAGGTCAGTGTCAACAGAATACAAGATATCGGTTTTCCGTTTTCTCCTAGCCATGATCTTGACGCCTATGTCGTTTATCTGATACAGAACAAATGGTCTTACCACAAACAGAGCCTTGCGTTTGATCACTGGCTATCCCATTTAACTGATATCGCTCTGACCACAAATTAAACTTGACCATGCGCTCTGTCGTCCAATTGACATCCTTTTAAGAAGAAAAAAAAATGTTAAAAGAAAACAATGAATAAGTTTCCTGTTTTCTTCCAGCCATGATCTTGACCAGTCTTCGTTCAAGTGACAGCTTTGAACAGTGCTAAGTGTTGACCACCGTGTCGTTCAACTGGAGGTATAATGGTATACAAGATTGAGAGTTCGAATCCGTGTCTGGATTCTGGAGCCCAAGTCCCCAGGCGGGGGATTTAGTTTACGCTCATAATAATCATGCGAGGGAGAAGAAACATTGTATTCTCACACTAGAGCCAGGGGCGGCGCCAGGGTATTTTGATAGGAGGGGCAAGACGACCTAAAGATGACGTCATATTTTTTCTCCATTAAATAACAGGGGTAATATAGAGTAATATGTTTAAGACCTCTCTTTTTAATACTCCTCTTTCTTTCTTCTTTCTTCCCTTTTCTTCCCTTTTCTTCCTCCTTTTCTTCTTTTTTTTTTTTTTTTTTTCACTACTTGAAAAATCATAGGGGGGGGGCGGTCACCCCCTCTGCCCCCCTGTAGCGCCGCCCCTGACTAGAGCATACGATGATGCTATATGTAGGGTTAGGCCACGTAATCTTTATCGCAAGTTATTAAAGTTCCTTATCGACCCCCCCCCCCCGATTTCTTGTTTTGGATGGACGTGTCCCCTCATCCCCCTCAATCGCCGCCCTTATACCTTGACCACTCTGTCGTTTAACTGACATTGGATCAGATAATCAAGAGATGAAAGAAGAGGCGTATAACTGGTTAAATTCGTCCTGTATCATTTTGATTTGAACTTTAATGATTTGTCATATATCTTTGGCGAAAACAACAGGAAGCGCTGCTCAGAAACCTGACGTCTTTAGACTACCTGAAAGTTAAGATAATCTTTCTCACACCAAACACATGTACACGCTCCTATTGTTCTATAAAGTAAGGGGTCATTATTTTCCCTCTCAACGCTCCTGTAGTTTATAGTTCTAATCAAGCCCGAAATTGCAATAATACTGATTTTTGTTTTTCACCTGCTCAGTCTGAAAACACATACAACATGTAGTTCCGACGGTCTCAGTAGTGATTTGTTAAGAATTGGAGTTTTTACTTGATGAATGTATTTTGTTACTAACACAAGCTTTTCTTAAATGAGCAATATATCTTGGTCATAATTATGTAAATTTATTTGAACCCTATAATCATGCAAATTATGTAAATTTATTTGAACCCTATAATCATGTAAATTATGCAAATTTATTTGAACCCTGTATCATGTAAATTATGTAAATTCATTTGAATCCTATAATCATGTAAATTATGTAAATTTATTTGAACCCATTGCGGATAAATCACTCATGCAATCAATCACAACATTGCTTTAGTTTAATTATATGGTTTAAAAATATATATGTTTAGGATGCACACATATTTGACATCTAGAACATTTTTGTTCATTTTTTTTTAAAGACAGTAATAGATAACAGATTCTAGAAAGTTTGATATATGATAAATAGTAAAGAAAGTTTCGCTGTGTATTCCCGTTGAGATGATCATGCTATACCCTCTGGTCATCTAAAAGAATGATAATCTAACGATACCCCCTTGATACTGGCAATCTCTTCCTCTGTAATTGCTTATTCTAGTTCTCATTTTCAGCTTATTTGCACTGTGCTGCATGGGTAATAAAACACATTCATTCAGTTCTTTCCAGCTATAGCAAACGAAAGTAATTTTAAGGATATCAGCATGTGCATAATATATGCCCCATCACAAACTTGCTTTCTGAAGGGCGATCCAACATTTGGTCCTGCAACATTAATTTTGCTCCGGGCTTTGTTTCGATGAAGATAATTGTTCGGATTGTGGATTGCGATTGAGTTTTAGCTTTTTAGGAGTAAGTTTACGGTTAGGGTTAATGTTATATAGGTTAGGGTTAGGGTTATAGGTTAGGGTAAGGGTATAGTGCTTGGTCCAGGGTTGAAGTTAAGAATTCGAATGTCAGGGTTAGAAATTAACGGTGGAGATAATGTATATCACATGTCGCACCTGTACAAACGATCATTTTGTAGGCCCAGGGAAGTTCCCTGGTAGGCCGAAGCTAAAAAAAGAGGCTGGTCAATGGAATAGGCTACAGGGCGCCATCAGCTTTCACAACAAGTTATGTCAGTTGGTCCATCGACGGGTTGATCCATCGGGTTAGTCCGGCAGATTGGTGAATTAATTGTGCACTTTTTCATAAAAGCATGAAATTTAGCATGCATGTAGAGTTTTTGATGCCGAATAATTCTGGATATGGGGCCACCTAAAATTCGGGCCCTGGGGCCCGTTGTGTCCATTTTTTTTAAATGGCCCTCTCAGGGTCTTTTCCCTCCAAAGTTGATGTAGTCAAATCTAGTTTGATATATATGAAATATCATGTAATATTTCCTGGCCTCTAAAATCAGACAAATGCTTTATAGGTGCCCATTTTTCAAATAAAGGGCCATCCTATGTATCAAAATATTATAAAGTCACTGATTTGTTGAATATAAGTAAATGCTTCTAATTATGATCAGTTGACATTACGTCTTTGAAATCAACAACATAGGTGCGACAGGTGCCCATTATAACAAATAAAGGCCCACAAAGGCCCAATAAATTTATCTGCAAAATAAGATTTGTAAAAAAAAATATTTGGTTTAAATTCTTAATGGTAGACATTAATCTAGAAATCAAGGTCATATAAAATCCCACTTCAGCAGGCCACATTGGCCCATCGATGGCCCATTCGAGACAATTAAATTTGATTAATTCCCTCAAAGAGGTTGGCCAAATTCAAAATAGCTACCATAGTGTTAAAATGCCTACTTGCATGTGACTTCAGTTTGGGCTTTAAAGCAAATTTATGTGCAAGCTGGTTAATATAGGCAGAATCGTTGGGTCACTTCATTTCATCAAGATGGCCGTCACATTCGAAATGGCCTCCGTTGTGATATAAGATGTGACTATTGGCATTTTAAAGTTTATGTTATATATAGAAGCTTATAACTTGGTATAAAAGTGTGGAATTTAGTATTCATATGCTGGAAATTTCTATAAACAGAAAATATCCGTCTAACATTTATAACATGTTTCTCTTCTTATTGAAGAGTTATTCATGAACAATATGAATTAATATCCCAATGAAGCAAAAAAATACTCTTCTTCTGCAAATAAATATTATTATGCCAAAATAAACTATAATCAGATGCAAAACAACTAAGTGATAATTAAAACTGCTCTTTCCTCTTTTTGCATCTTTGCATAATTATGAAAAAAGACAAAACTGATATGTCCTTAAGAAACAACATATAATAGACATCGTAAGATTTATAAAGATGTCAATTAATAGGTGTATTCTTAAATATCGGCAACACCTATCAAAGGGAAATCCATAATTTGCAATATGTTGATTTGTGTAAAATCAGAAGAAAAAAAAATAAACATAATGATGAAAGTTGGAAAGAAATCGGACCAAAAATAAGAGAGTTATCAATGTTTGAGAAATGAGATCACTAAATCTATGTGAATCTCAAATTAACAGTCGGTTCAGTCGATTGTGAGGTATTCCCGGTCAATTCTAAATTTTGTAGTACACCGTCATTAATTTTCCTTTTTCTCATAAGCCCCTTTTCCCTTGGGCCAATACTAAAATACGTATTTTAGTAATACTTTTTGAAAAATCGACATTTAAGTTATTCTGTCCGTTCTGTGTTGGAACAAATGGGAGAGTTGTCCGCCGCTACATCACAGTGACATTACCGGTTTGGCCAATTTGAAATTCAAATTTGTATAGGGATTACAACTTTTTATATTGCTTGTCCGATTTCATTCAAACTTTTAACAATCTGCTTCTCTGTTGTTGTTTTTTTTTCTGCTTTCTTTCAGAGCAACTTGACATGACGATTAGATGTCCCTTTAAAGAAAAAGGGCCTGAATACATAATTCTTTAGCATATTAACCATTTTGCATTCTGGTGCTTTATGCCTCCATGCAAAATTATCAGATGCAAATTACATTTCAACACTTATGCAGTATTTTTCAATTTGATGGCAGTCTTGGAAATGAAATTCCCCACTATTTAAATTATTCAGCATTATAAGATATACCTTGGTTTCATTGTGTCTCAACCAAATACACCATTGTAACATGCTTATGTCTATTTTTAGGCAACAAAGTTGCAACTACCATAACTTTCTCCCTATACGATATAAGCTTCAAGACACAGCATAAACTTAATGCAAATAACCACATATTGAAACAGACCAGTGGTCATTTTGAATATGTGGCCATCTTAATGAGATGAAGTGCTTATAGAACACACTGCCTTGCCAATAGTTATACTTTAAAGTACGCATATTCAAACACTTTGGGGGCCGTGTTGAAAAAGGCAACCCTCTTGTGAGGGAAAGAATTGTCTTTGATGGGCCATCGATGGGCCATGTGATTCCTAAAGTAAAGACGTAATGTTGACTGATCACAATTAGAAGCATTTTACTTATATTCAACAAATCAGTGACTTTATGATATTTTGATACAAAGGATGGCCCTTTATTTGAAAAATGGGCACCTAAAGCATTTTTCTGATTTTAGAGGCCGGGAAATATTACATGATATTTCATGATATCATATTAGATTTTATTACATCAACTTTGAGGGGAAAGGACCATGAGAGGGCCATTAAAAAAAATGGGCACAACGGGCCCCAGGGCCCGAATTTTTGTTGGCCCCATAACCAGAATTATTCGGCATAAAAACTCTACCTACATGCAAAATTTTATGCTTTTATGAAAAAGTGCACAATTCCATCGATTTTCTGCACCAATCTGCTGGACTAGGTTGGTCTCAACCATTTCTGTGGTTGGTCTCGGTTTGTTGAATAATACATGGTTTTGTCGTAGGTGTCGCTAGAGAAACAACCATTGGCTGATAATTTTGTTAATTTTAGAATTCTTTGTTCTGAACTCTCCCCCCTTTTTTTTTGTTCGTGTCCCTGTCGGCACATTTTGAAACTATAATTCTGAGGTTATTTCAATTTGCATTGTATATTTCGTACCCTTTTTAGCAATTTCTGGATACGCCATGCACTGGTCCAGTCCCGATGGGAAAGCTTTGCTGATAAGAATTAATATAATTGTCTTCAAATTCATCATTTTTAAAACATAGAATATGTCATGAATTGTTTTATCACTCGTGGTTAAACTGTATCATATATTTATTTATAATGCTATATATACGCTAAAAAGTACTAAATGCCATAAAGTTATGATGCCCAAATTAAATAAGGTATATTTTGTTCTTTGCAGGATTATTATAATGAAGGTCATCAAATCATAAGCAGAATCACCAGATTCCATCTCCTTTATACATTTTGGAATAAAATTAATCACACAAGCCTCTCCAAGCACATTATGCATTTCAAATTTATTTGGGGGTTTTGACCATAGGTTATGACCCCTAATGCAGGTCAGTGGCCAAGACCACAGATGTGCTGCTATGACGTACAGTCAACGGAATTACGTCATAACCCCCCCCCCCCCTGTAAATAGTACCTCTGACTAAATCGCCAAAACAATAATATTGTGTTAGTTGCTGCTTTATCGTATAGCAGATTTTTACAATGCTCCTGTAGTATATGTGAATATGATTATCATGATTATGTCCATTCATAATTTAAACACTGTCTTGCGTATATACCATGGCAGGTGTCGAACTGTGAAATAGCAGAAAGGATGAATATTTTAAAGAAGACATTTCGTGGAAAGATGGATATCCGAACGAAAAAAAAGGAGGAGAGTGAAGTAGAAGGTCGAACAACATGTCATAACAAGGGAGAAAGCGGAGTTACTATTATGGAAGCATAAAACAAAATCGATTTAATCCGGCATTCTATGAAGCATTTACTCTCACCCAATCCTCATTGTCATACTTTCCATCTACATTGCTCCTAATTAGACTAGTCTTTCATCAACTCTGGAAGAAAACAATGTCAACGTCATACATGCCATTAATCAAGTTTCAAAAAGGTATCACGTGACTAATTGCCGATGATAAATGCCAGTTATCATTTTGATGTCACTAGCAGTATCTCTGTCAACAAATGGAATATATAAGTTACATTTGCGATAAGATTCGATTTCACCCCTCCCCCTTGCCCTCCTAGAAAATAATAAATGCGTCCATGGCATGCCCTTCTCCTGATCATGCTGCTTCTGCTGTGATCACCCAACCGTGATAACAAAAACTGACAACGGCGTGACGTCTTGGAAGAAAAACGGCATGATCAGATAAAGGCAATAGAACACACACTCGATTATAATGTGTTCCACTGTCAGTTGGCTTAAAAAGTCGGTATAACCGCCAGCGGTTTTGGCGTCTTTCTTGAACCTTACCTTGGTCTATTATCAACTGTAGAAGTACTTTTACTACCCAAAAAGTGTTTTGAAGGGAAAGTGACTACCATTTTTGTTGGCGTTTCTTCAGGATCTCGAGGAGCCTTGGATTTATATAAAATTTGATTATTTCTATCCTTCGCAAAGATGCCTCGGTTAACGAATGCAAGTCGCAAGGAAAAAGTGACGGATATATACAAGATGAAGCATACAATTGGCAGGTAAAAATCATTGCTTAAGTATTATAACCTTGTTCATTGGATAAGTGAGTAAACCAATCTATTGTTATTTCGAGTGACTACTGGATATATAGCTATTTAAATAGTTTCACTGTTTCACACTATTTATAGATCATTATAACGATATTCAAGGTAGAAATTCAATGTTCATCTTCTTTTTAATATTCCGTATTTTCTAAGTCGGCTCATATCTTTGCCATAATGTGTGCACTGTTTTTGTTTTTTTAATGGTGGTGATGATGATGGTCGTAATGAAGGTATCGATGATGATGTAATGAGAATGAATATGGAAAATGTATACTGCAATCTGTTTTCACATTTTACTTTTCTACTTTTCTATATAGATTATGATAACATAGTTGGAAAAATTGTTCCATAAACCATGTCAACGTTTTGAGGCAAATTGTGATCTCTCTAATTGCCCGATAATTTTTCTGATTTTATTTGTGAACCATGATCATCATATAGTAATCACCTTCATCATTATCATGGTCATCATCATTATCATAGTGAATCACCATCATCACCACCATCACCATCCCAACTGTATGCTCCTGTTCTTGGTAATATGCTTGGATAGCGGACAATTCTGGATGATATCATTTTGTTATTGATTATAAATATGAGTTTTATTTGGCGCTTCGCTTGCTGTTCATCATTGTGCATAATCGCAATCGATTTGTAAAATTAGATAATGAATTTCATATTGAAAAATTACGTGTGCAGTACACGCGAGGTTGCACCTCTTTTCAGCACATTCGTCCATACAAGGTTTTTGTTTTTCATGAACACAAAGTTATAACCCTTTGACTTTCATTATATTTATGCAACATACCCGTAGATTTTTTTATGAGCCGATTAAATTTAGGTACAGAGAACCATTGGAATTTTATGCTCGTAAATTCATCATTAAAATATAGTCACGACTAACATTCTATATACTGTGTATGATGCATTGAAAGATAATGCTATACCAGTAACACATGTGTAAAGCGATCTCTTACAGCAGCCACATCGATCTAGTCGCTTTGTTGGGTTCGGAATCGTTATGATTCTTTTTGTTCCTTTAGTACTTGTTTTGCTTACATTTCTGTTGACATCGTACAGAACGTCTCGATTCGTGGAAAGGTCGTTGCGCATTCACAGATCCTAGAAAGTTGTGGTTACATATGGTTCAATTTATGCGGCACGAAGTGAAGGAGATGTGATAAAGCAATATACGAGATTATGGTGATTCACTTATAGATACAATTTTAAAATAATTAGATGTTGAAAATTCTAAATTTCACAAGGGTTGGGAAGCAATTTCTATGCAATAGATAATAATCATTTCTTTGATTTTGAAGATACATGTATTCGCGTTATTAAAGACATTCTAAAAGTAAATGAACAGATGAAGATAAACATAATGTATATAATGTGTTGCATTTGTCCTTTATTCTAGTATTTCACTTGGGTTTCATCTTAAAATTTTCGGGTATTTTTTTTTTTTATAATCCTATTTAACTACTTTTACGACGAGACCTATGCCAAAATGTGTAATATTATACAGTCATAACACTTTCCTGTTTTGTAAAATAGATGTGACTTCATGGATAATTCGGTAGCCTCATTTTGTATGGCGCCATCTGTTTAGAAATGTCCAATGCATATGATTTCATAACGGGAATTAAAATTTACAGGCAAGTATCATGGCGCAAAGGTATTGATTATGCTGTATTTCTGTAGGTAACTATTTGATTTATCTTTACATGCATGCACGAATGAATGGAAGAATGTTATATGAATCAAAACACAGATTAGTGGATAGTATGGCACTACTAGATGACTTATTCTAATAAGGGAAGGGGGCACATGCCCTCCTAATAATTGTCTTAGTCTGCACCTTAAAAAAAAGAAAGAAAGAAAAAAAAAAAAAGCTACTCTAATTATCTATATAGGGGTAGATTAAGATCAGGGAGGGGGGGAGGGGGGGGGGGGGGGGGGTGCAAATAGGGTTACTTCCAGCAATTTAATATCAACTATGTATCTACATGCAGCTTCCTATGGCTGATTCGGTGGGGGGGGGGGGAGGGGGTGCTCCCTCCAATTTTCATCAACTTCCATAGTATGCTTGCACTCCTCCTACTTTTCGGCCCGAACCCCATGCACGTGTAATTTTAGTTGCGGTCATGGTGTAGGCATGTATACACAAGTCATGCATGCATGTGTATCGATGGCTCTGGGTGCAGGCAGAGGCGCGCGCCCCCGCCATGATATATCAAAATCCGACATCCCCTGACATTATGCTTCTGATTAATGCCTTTCCATCCCCACGCCATCATGAGGATCGGGATGGACGCCCCAGCTTTCCTGTGTGTGTTTTTGTTTTTTTTTTTTTTTTGTTTTTTGTTTTTGGTAGGGTTCGGGGGGGGGGGGGAGAGGCAGTAATCATAAATAAAATGGAAGAAAGCGTAGGAGTCAGAGTGGGATGATGTGATGTATAAATAAATACAGATGAAGGAAAGCGGTACCTGGTAAGATTTATTCCTTACATGTAGTGAACTGTGTGCACGAGAAAAGAGCTAGGGGATCATCCTGAATGGAAAACGACAACAAAAACAACAACAACAACAATTACAACAACAACAATTACAACAACAGCAACAACAACAAAACCCAGTTGATTTGTGATATCCGCTTTATGACAATGAATTCAGTTTGAAAAAAAAGAAGATGAAAATGGGTTTAAAACAATTTTTATTTATCTGATTTCTCCTTTTTATTTATTGATCATCATACTATGAATACATGTGTCACTTTCAATGATCAACTAGTATACTGTAGCTATAAATGTAAAAATTATCACATATTTTCAATGATCTATACTGTTCCTATGAATATCAGATTTCAAACTGAAAGTCTTTTCAAAATAACAATAGACCTGTTCACAAATATATTCAAATTTTATGCATACTTTTTTAAAAAAGGTTGTTCTTGACAACCCGAAAGCTTGTCAGAGGCTTATCAGACATAGCAACAAGTAATGTATGTAAACTGGATTCCAAGTATTGTAGTTCATTCATTAATAACAGGTTAATGGAATACCTCGTTACTAGGTCCCCAGGAAAGAAACATCAATAAATTTGAGTAACTTTGTGAACAGGTCTATATTGAGATGGAAAGAGAAAAATAAACGGCGGTCATGCACTTCAGTGAATACAACGATGTATGAATATTATGTTTCTTATTGTGCAAGGGTTTCAAGCAAACTGAAAGTGAAGTGAACAGAAAATTGTATTGATAACAGTTAAAAACGAAAATGGATAGTGAGCCACTGGATAATTCCTAAAAATATATATTTCCCACGCCCTCATTTGTTTACAAATCTACCCGGCTAATTGGACTAGTCTATTATTTGTAACGGGTAAAAAGTGTAAACAAAAAATATGTAATTCCGTTTCTTTGCTGTAAACATGGGCAACTAAAAATTTCACAGTAATGTAGAAAATATGTTTTCAAGGCACTACATGGTTAATTTTGAATTGAAAATATGGATATATATCTTGCTTGCACCTAAAAAAAAAGAAATAATACATGTAGTTTGTCCTGAGTGAAAAATAGACGCGCCCATTTTCCACTGCTACAACACGCGTCTATAGCGACGCAGAGCGGATGCATGCCCACCGTATGGATGGAAGATACTGCTCAGCTCGCAATGCTCTGATTTCGGTAGTTATTTGTAACAGCCGGTAGCTTTTCGCGAGGAAACATTGCCGCCAGAGTGGATAAATAGATCAAATACTGCATTGCATTAGCAAAGTGGAGTTATAATCAAGCTTCATTCCAAGAGGGCCTTGGATTATCATTACTATTTGCCATTTGTATCGAGCCTGACCCCGAAAAATCACAGCCACCATGCCCCTTTTCACGAAAAGAGGGCGAAAAGAAAAGGTGACGGATATTTACGATTTGAAGCACACCATTGGAACGTAAGTATCGCAAATCATATTCACATGCACCATTGCATTGTCAATTGAATTGGTGTTTTCATTATTTGTGAGGACATGCATTCTACTCGACATCATCCATCTGTAATATGATGCTGCTGCTGCTGATTGTATGGTGATGATGATGGTAATAATGATGGTGGTATTGATGATGGTGATGATGGTGGTGTTGATCATTTGATGATTATGTTGATGCTATTGATGATGATATTGATGCAGTGATGATGGTGATGGTGATAATATTAATAATGACGGTGGTATTGATGGTGATGATTATGGTGATGATATTGATGATGATGGTGATGATGATGTTAATAATATTGATGGTGATGATGATGGTGGTATTTATGATGGTGATGATGATGTTGATCATAATATTGGTGATGATGATGGTGGTATTTATGATGATGATGGTATTGATGGTGATAATGATGTTGGTATTGATGATGATGATGATATTGATGGTGATGATGATGATGTTGATGCCACTGATGATGATGTGGATGTGGGCGTGGCGATGGTAACGAGGTTGATTATGAAATGGGTAGTGTTGATGTAAATGATGATAGTGGAAATGGAGATACTGGAATTGGAATGGTGGACATTAATTGACTTGCATCTATATGGTGGTCGTGGTGTATGTTTAGATGATGATGATGATGATGATGATGATGATGATGATGATGATGGGATATAGATGAACCATAGATAATTTTGGGCTACATGTAGATCTAGGTGTTGTATGATACTGGGTATGAGGATTGATGTGATTCCATGTAGTCATCATGATGATGATGATGGTTGTAATAATGATGATGGTGCAAATGATGATGATGGTGCAAATGATGATGATGATGATGTTTATGATGATGATGATGTTTATGATGTTTATGATGATGATGTTTGTGATGATAACATAATAAACAATGCATGGGTTGTGTGTATTTTGAAGGTTGAAAGTAAATGATGGTAATGATAATAATAATAATAATAATAATAATAATAATAATAAAACGTTCTTATATAGCGCATATCATGTTATGATATAACGTCCCTATGCGCTTCCAAAGGGTTTGGATGTTATTACCCTGGCTTTCGCTCCGGCAGCCTTAATTATGGATTAATGTCTTGCCAAGAGACGCTAGTGCCTGGCAGAGATTTGAACCCTCAACCCTTGGACTGAGAGTCCAGTGAATGAACCACTATACCACAACACCTCCTATGATGATGATAGTAATTGTGATTGTTTTGAATGAGTATCAGCGTTTCTTATCGTATTAGCATGCATGAAGGCGTGTAGCACAGAATGTAGTTGCCTTGTAAAGGTTATATTGAACTTTCCAAAATGTAACCCTTCTGATGCCACCAAATTTTCAAAATTGTATCAGGAATGGAATTAACAGACCATCAAAATTTATCCAAATACAAAATCATGCTGAATATAATGCACACATTCAAAATCACATAATAGAAGATGTACAATGTAGAACTAAGCTAGGATTCATCCATCAGCTGTTACATATCTGTCAACAGCCCAGGGGGGGGGGGGGGTGTATTCGTTCAAAATGGTATACATATGGGGATGTGTGGCTCTAATGTGTCGTTTTTATGCAAAAAAATCCCAAAACATAGGGTATGATTTTGTGTTAGAAAATGATCCCTTTAAAACAGCCCCACTTTTTAATCTTGGCCTTAAACATGGATTACTATTTTCTGAAAAGGACATTGATCAGAATGATACCTCACCCATATGCAAAGCCAAGATGCAAAACTAATTCAAATCATTTCTTTTTTTCATCGGAAGTTCCTAATAATGAGTACGCTTTTCAACCCAAATGACCCTTAAAGAATGGGTATGTGTTTGGAGGCTTCAGCTGTACACCTTCGTCCAAACCAAAGCCTGGTTGCACAATTGGTAACTTATAGGCAATATAAGACCATATATCTAGACTAGAATAAATACTTACTTGGTTTTATAATGGCAACATTAACAAAAAATATTGATTTTGGTCCTTCCAGCTTTTCCCCTATTTGTGAATTTGTGGTTTGGTTTCAAATAAGATATGGCAGTAATGCTTAGTATTGGTCATCAGAATATATTTTGTTTGTTATAGAGTCCCACTGCCTGTAATACATACAGGTATATTATGTAACATGAGACATATAGTACCAGCAAATCTATTCATGGCAAAAAAACCCAAGGATAAAAGGTAGCCTCACAGTTGTTCATTCTAAAGAATTTATGATGATTAGGTGGATATCTCATACATGTAGTATTTGAATTAGATAGTAGCCTAGTAATACGGTACATGTACATACTTTTCAGGTACATTCAAATCTTTCTGGAAGAAACCAACCTGCTTAAATAGTGTCCTCCATGTGCAACCCAAATTAACAATGAAACAAAATCAGTCCAGAGCCTGAACATGAAGGTTTGCAATCAATTACAAAATGGCAAGAGCCATTCAAGATCATCATTGCAAGCACATATTGTTCAAAAATCAATCGGAATCAAATTTGCCATTTATTTCAAAACTTTGTGTTAGGGGACCAAGACTGTCATCGGATGGAAGACCCGACAGTAACATCTGAGTAAAAATATTTCCTGAAAAAATTGACTTTTATGTGGGCATATTTAGCCTTAAGTGTCTCAGAAACATTTACCAGCCACATACTTTATAGACTTTTTCATTAATTATCATAAAATGGAGTCATGTTGTGTATTAAATTTTTTTTGCCTATTTCATACTTGTATTAAAGAATGCAACCATGAAATCGCAGGCTAGTCTGTCTGTGACACACTGCCATTAGGAAGTATTTTGAGTGAGGTACGTGTAAGGTTGTATTTCTTCCCAGTCTATTGTTTCGTAGGTTCACTTAAATCCTATGGCAGTGATATGCCCTATAAAAACACTGCAGTGGTATCATGATGTAGTTCTGTTAACATTCCCCTGAAAATAACTTCATGAATATTTTAAACAGGAAATGCTTGATATTAAATTTTCCAGTTGAAGTAAATGTTTACCTAATTTGCAGATAGTGGATTATAGTATGTTCAGTATTCATGTGACAGAGTATGATATAATGTTATTTACTTCAGAGCTCATGTTCTGTAATATGATTTTTAGCAAAAGAGACAGTATGCCTACTTTAGAGTTGAATCTCTTTTACATGAAATATATGTGAAAAATATAAAGGTACTACAAATGTATTTCACATTCTTGGTTATAAAAGTAGCTGAATTGTTCACCAATCTTTCTTTATAATGTAAGTAAAACATCCACCAAGAGTGTTAACACAATTCATTGTTAAGTATTCCAATAAGATCAGAGAGGATTAGAAAGTGATATTTTCTGTTCCAAGGTCAAAAAGCAAGTGATATCAATTCCAACACCAGTTCATTATGATGAATATCTATTGAATTCCTTTTCACTGACCAGTGGTAAATATTTCAAATTTTGCCTTGCAGGGATATGAGCTCTGCCCAGTTAAATGCAAAGAAGACTACATGTTGGACTAACATAACTAAAGTCTAAATACTAATATTTACATGTACTTGCTTTTAAATATTAAAAGTAGAACTTAACAACAGCTCAATCAAAACCCCTGAAATGAATTCCAAATGGAATTTAAAACACTGTGTCCTGGCTTTGGTAGTACTGGATGTTAGAAATGAGAGTATGCAGATATTGTGGATGTGTGTTCGACTACATGTACTTGGGTATGGAGCCTGGAGGTCAATTATTTGAAATTGCTCCTAATAACACGATGCATACAAAGAGGCTATATAGCCCCGCGTACCTTTTGTTTTCAGTGCATGCACAAATCAATGTAGTTTTATACATGCCTGCTCAATTGTCGATGATTAGTGTTTAATTTTTTACTTCATAAAATAGCCCATGTTTTTTTTCTAAAGGCTAATTCTTATTTTTGACCCTGAAACATTTACATATTGATCTTTTACCATTTTTAAGAATCTTGCACACTGTGAATATGTACAGATATGTAGTGTGAATGGTACAGGGCTATAGTTTAATATCTATAATTCGAAGATGCAAGTGTTGTACATATAATGCATTCACACTGTAAGTATTGAGGATGTGTACTAGTGAGGGGAGGGCTTTGAGTGATTATATGAAATACGTCTAGATGCACACAATGTCACAAGTATTGTACACATTTTTTATGGATGATTATGTGAACAATTTCAAGAGGCAGAAAAGTATTGTACACGTGTATGATAACAAAGTTGATACTGTACAATGTATGAATTGTATGGGTATTGCCATAGGTTAATTGTTTCTCTGAATGTACATCCAGGTCAATCCCAGGCAGTACTAGGTCCCGTGGAATGCCAACTGGTCAAGTAGTCAGCTTCTAATTCTCTCTTCATTACTATTGTGACTCACTGCTACTGTATTCACATTGTTGAGTTTAATTTAATCCTAGGATGGTGCAATGTCAACTTGGAGCTTTCTTTTTACCCAAATTGCCATATGATACTACTTTATTTTAATACAACTGTTGATTTTAAAATGGGTTGTGATGTAATGTGAATAGGTGTAATTTTTCTCTTCATTACTATCTTAACTCGGCTGCTCATATATCGTATTAGCATTGTCTACTTAGACCTTGTTGTGATGTAATTTGAAGAAGAACCGTATGGAAACTGCAAGATAACCGAAACTTAAAGAGCAAGGTTTCCTTGTTTCATTTTCACTAGTGCAGATTACGTATAGTACATAATTATTTAAATTATAATTTCACAGTCCCTACATTACATATATGCCTAAACTAAGTTCCTACATTGTCTTGTACTGTATTGTACATTAACTCAACTTCTTAAAGTAGAACTCTACTGATTTTAAATATTTATTTAATTCTTATTATTGCGTAGGTAAAGCTTAGATTAAACAAAGTTATCCAAATTCAACACATGGAAACATTTGACGTAATTATTATTTACCAATTATAAAGTGGTAAAATACATTCCCGCTGTAGCACCAGAAAAGCTCTTCAAACGCTGCTGAGATATGTGACGTCACACCTGGGACCAATCCTGCCTAAGCAGATGATGTCCCATGACATCTTACACATTTTCAGTGCCTGTTTTCAGTCATCTCCTCTTCATTTATTTCTCTTACTTCACTAGCTTCAGTCTAAATGTTAATCTGTTGCCTCGCTCTAAACTTTGTGAATGGTATTATTTTGATGAAAAATACAGCGTTAAAAAAATAAATGGAGCAGTCGCTTGTAAACGAAATAAGATGCCATTGTGTTTTCAGCTGCATGCACCGCACCATTTTCTGTGTTTTAAGAGGGAATGTATACCATCAATGCTATTATTCGGCGGGCTTTTCAATTCAAAAGTGTGGTTTCTTTGATTGATCATTGATCCTTATCCTGTATATTTACAAACAAAAGATTTTAGTAATCAGAATTGGTTTCACTCCCCTTTTAGAATGGTGTGAAATACGGTTATGTTTAAATACACCAAACTCTTTATAATTTGAGAAATAAATGCATTGCAATAACGTTCATTCGTTATAGGACATCGTCTGCTTAGGCAGGATTGGTCACTGGTGTGACATCAAAACATCGCTATATTTCTGGCGAATCGCTCAGATATCGCAGATGCTGAGAAGTGCTTTTATTTGTTTTATTTTTTAATCATCAATTGACGTAAAACTTAAACAATCATTACAGTTGCCATCTGTAAACTTCCCAGTTTCTATTGATACATTATTTGCCATATTTGTGATTTTCTTTGAATAGGCCCTTTAACGATGTGCTGAACTCTACACATGCGATTATCAATTATGAAACTATGAAACTATGAAATGACTGGATGAAGAGCATTTTTTAGTACTTATGTCCTATACTTTCAGAACATAATTAATATACTTGAATGAAGAATCTTATTACTTACACATATGTAGTCTCTTGCATTTATACTAAGCTGTAAGGATCTGTAACAAGTCACTAATCCGGTAGTGAGCAGCAGTGGTGCATCCAGGGAGATGGGGGGGGGGGGGGGGCACACATGTGTGTCCAAAATCTCTGTCAAGCAAAACAGGTTATTACATTTCTCTGATCCATAATTAATTAGGTCTCAAAATCTTTGAAAAAGTGAAAAAGGTGGTTCTCCAGTTTACTAGTGGGGGGGGGGGGGGGGGGGGAGGAGGAAGAGGAGAGAGAGACAGACAGACAGACAGAGAGAGAGAGGGGGGAGGGGGTGGGGGATGACGGAACCTTGGGGATTGGGACCCACTACTATCCACAGAAGGAGAATCAATCCATGGATCAATACAGCTGAAAGTTTTATAGCCATTAGTGTGAATGAGACCGTCTATTATTTCAGATACAGTGAGCAAAACATTCCATTCCCCATCTGACAAAGGTGATGCTGCTAGCGGCAATGGAGGCAAATCATGCAATCGGCATGTGTGCTGAACTGACGAGCAATGCATTTCACATATTGGTTCCATAACAAACACAAATGAAAGGCAGTACACTGTCATCTTCTTGTTAGACCCATCTGTATCGTTGGATGGATAGAGGATCGGATGGCTCTCACCAGCCCCCTTCCCTGATGATCCAAATGACAGGTCTGGTGACCTTAGCTTTTAACTCACTTGTTGTCACAATATGAACAAGTCATTGAATTTGTACATGGTATTTTAGGTGTAGTGTTGACAGGGTTAGCTTCTGGAGTAATGGATTAATATTTTTTAAACCTGGAAAATGGTACTTTATCAATTCAAAATTGGTATTTGGGCAAGGGAAATTATATTGTGGCCTGTAGAATTGGTATGTTGACTAGCGAAAATGGTGTTTGGTTGGGTGTGTAATTGGGGCAAATTTTATCAGCAAAAAGCAAATGAGTACCTGGCAAGTGAATTTTTTTTTTTTGCGAGTAAAACTGGGTTTTAAGGAAATGAAAATGTTTATTGGCAAGTAAAATTGGGGTTTATGGTAAGTGATATTGATTCCAGTTCACATGGGATACATGTGTTTGGGGAATTGGTGTTTTAGCAATAGCTAATGTGACCGGTGAAATTGGCAGTTGGGCTAATGAAAGTAACTTGATAGCTTTGCCGGTGTACCATACTCAAATCTGTAACACTCTGACATGAACGTTTATTCTGGGTTTTATTTTACATTTCTTAAGAATTTTTCCCAGGTACTCTGAAGACAGCCACCCACAACCATGTCTGTGGTTGATGCAGTGTATAATTGTGGATTGATTGAACTGTATATTCCAAACTCAGTGCCATCCAATACAAAAATTATGCATCCGTTCCTGAACGTGTACTGCACAGGGAGGAAAGCGTATGACACTCCTCGACATTCAACTCCAGATAGATCTGTGAAGTCTTGTTACTACAGAATATCTGGGTCACAGTCATCGCACTGTGATCTTGCGTCTGTTTGTCGTGATTGTAGGCCCACTTGTATCTATTTTACCCTTTTCATTTTGAAGTCACCGTGATGTTAGGTTGAAGAATGATGTAAGACAAAGCATTATTTGGTTGAGTTGTGCACACTGTCAAAGCGTTCTCTTTCTCATTTTTTACTTGCAAATTGCTCAAACTTCAGCCCTGTATTCAATTTAAAGTCACACAGAAGGCCATAATGTGACAACTGACTGACTTCACAAGTCATTTATTTGATCTTCAAAATGTGTGATTCTGGGACTGTGTATAAGCTTCAGGTTATGTTTCTCAACACATCAATTATCAAACCCTGGTCCCTGTTTCCAATAAGTAATAACCATAAAGTTCTAGAACTATACTTAGAATGAATCCCCTATATATACTTTAAAAAAAAAATAGAAAAGACATGTTTAGAATTAAAAGTTGTTGAATAATCATACTTTTCAGTCAATTTAAAAATGACAATTATCCTCAAATATCCATCTTTTCAAAAGGTGTCTATCTTATGTTTTTATTGGTTATTTTTATTTTCTGAACACAATATTTATCTTGGCTGTTAGAGAGCACCTTTAATTTCTGGTGACTTTGGTGTGGCCATTATCTGTTACATGGGAGTGTGCCTTTGGCTGTAAGAAAACGAGAGCTTCTACTTTCAATCTTGAATGAATAATACATGTTATTCAGTGCACATGATATTCCATTCTGTATTGTTGCGATCCATTTCCTGGCTATGTTGAACAATTGTCACTGGAAAACTAGATCTAATGTTGCCTGCCTTTGAATACTTTGACAATGAATGACCTTATCTTCTGTCAATATTAAGTACTTGCCATATTCACGTTATTCTTTATGTATATCTTTTGTATCTTTTGTGTTATTTGAATTTTTGTTTTTATAGATTGAATAGGTTTTGGAAATCAGATTAATAACATTTTCATTGTTTGTATCAAAGATTATCTTCTAACACTATGTTCAGAGTTTCATTGGAAAATGACAAATCCTATTGTAAATGCAGCATAAACATTTACGTGATACATGTAGGTTCTACCTCAATTATTAAAATTTCATCTTTGGAGTGTTGATGCATTGTGCCCTGGGAGTTTCAATGAAATATTAAGAGGCAAATTTTTTAACTATGGAGATAGAACTGATAACAGCAAAAAAGATTTTGAATTATACTATACAAATTCATAGTTTCAGTCTCATTTTAATTTAATTGAATATTGCACACAGATTCACAAATTTGTTTCTTGAAATAATTGATTCAACAGAATTTTATATTCCCACAGTATATCAATCAATTTTACCACAAAATATTCCAGGAATAGTTTTATTCAGATATTTTGTATGACTATGAAAATGTTCCCTTTCATAATTGATATTTTTCAATTGCTTTCAAAGTGCTTTCTAAATTAGGACTACTTAAAAAGGGTTCAGAAAAATTATTCATTCCTTTTGCATCCTGATGCAAACTTTATCATTATCATTCTATTGCAATATGAATATAATTTGAAGTATGTACTTTTATAATAATTTTCATCCTTTATCAATATCTCTTTCTTATTCTGATGTTCATTTTACTGTAAACACTGCACTATAAGTCTTTGGACTACTGCATTGAATTAAATTCAATTGAATTGAATTGAAAAAATACACAGAAAAAATATTTTAAACAACTGTTCAAAATTTTTTAACAACGCTGTTTAAGCCGGTCACTCTAACAACTATTGTTCAAACTGTTAAACAACCAAGGTTGTTTAAACTTTAAACACCCTCTTGTTTAAAATTTTAAACAATTTTTTAAACAAGTTGTTTACACACACACACAGTTGCTTAAAACTTTTTTCACAACTATTGTTTAAAAAATTTGTTGTTCAAAACAAGTGTTTGAAACATCTAGGTTGTTTAAATTAAGTTGCTTAAAACTTTTTTCACAACTATTGTTTAAAAAAATACATTCAAAGTTGTTGTTCAAAATAATTGTTTAAAACACTATACAGATGTGTTTAAACATAAACGGTTCTTTAAGGCTGTTGTACACAAGTAAATTCCAAACGCCAGAGCCGACCGACACGTCCAGAGGCAAGCACTTAGACCAAATATACTGCACTTTGATCGTGCACTCAACTACATTGCTGTACACACGCGCAGCCAAAGGTTTTCCAAACTACCCCTAAACACGTTTAATCCAATTGGTCAAACTTACACCCTATTCAAGTGTTTTCAGGTGCTTTCTTGAAAATTTTACCCCCTAAACAAGAGACTCGTCGCACAAAATCCACACCAGTATGGGGAAAAGGATATCCTAAATGCATATTGAAACGGTTTTGGCCTTTTTGACATCCTAAATGCATCATGCGCCTTAACCGGCAAAAACTACCCTGTTCACACATTTTTCTGGTTGCGCATGTGTACAGCAATATAGTTGACTGGCCCCCCCCGGCCCAGATCCAGACCACATTCACAAAACAAACTATGATCCAAACCTGCAACTTAGCAGTGCAGTGCAGTTTAAGTTAGTTGCACTTACAGTATAGGACTGGACCCACATGCGTGTTCAACTTAAACTGCGCTGCGCTGGAAGGGGCGACTTGCAAAGTTGCAGGTCTAGATCACAATTTATTATGTGACTGTGGCTTAGATCCAGATATCACACAGATGTCACAGCAGCACAAACATGTCTTGAGTATAAACTCGAGCAGACCACAATTAATGCCCACTAGACCGTGGGCCAAGCAGTGAAAATCCTTCTAGTTCTTCAAATTCGTGACCCATCTCTAGTAACTCCCTGATTTTTTTCATGAAGGGAGGTTAAAAATCGCTGAAGAAGAATTCACCACTCGGCAAGGCCAAAAGTTGCACACTAATTAGTATTGTTAATTAGTATTAATTATGTAGATGTATGGTGCCCTCTTGTGTCAATATATGTAAAACTGTGTATAAACCTATGGGAAACAGGGGTCTCTGATGGGGAAATAGTGAAAATGACAAATAACAGCACTCTGCTGAAGAAGAATTTAGGTATTCATTGGAATTAATTACCCGCACTAACGGGGGCATGTAATGATTTTTTTTTTTGTGCCTCTCGTACATTATCCCTAAATAGGTGGCCTCTGCCAGACAAGTACGAGAAAAGTAGAAGATAGGACCCCTCCTGCACCCCCTCTAAACATTGGCCTTGTTAATTATCATTTCATTTTCTTACAGAGACCTGTGCCCCCCTCCCCCCTGCCCCCCTCCCCCCTCCCCCCCCCCCCCCCCCCCCCCCCGCCCTGTGGTGTCTTGACTGCCAGCACCTCCCACTCATGCTCACATACTTCTAAATACACTAGTATTAATTTTTTTAAAGAGGATTTCTTGTAATCTGTCTCCTTCTCTTGCTCTCTCTCTCTCTCCCCCCTTCTCTCATTCTCTCTCTCTCCCCTTCTCTCATTCTCTCTCTCCCCTTCTCTCATTCTCTCTCTCTCTCTCTCTACACTTCTCTCTCTCTCTCTCTCTCTCTCTCCCTCCCTCTTAATTATTAATATTATTAAACATGAACCATTTCACACCTCAATAGTCACTCTTTTTACACATCATCACATGATCTACCTCTCATTTAAGTACACTTCCTTAATTGCTTCCCGTTAGATATCTATAACTGTTCTTAAAAAACAGAAGTATGCATAAGATCTTATTCTCACTGTCATACGCACATAATATTTAATGAATTGCAGCAGTTCTGTCATGACATAATGTCTTAAATGATTTCCTTTCGTGCAATAAATGCACTTTAATGCACTATACATGTTTGCTGCATGTATAAATGTACCTGTTAAACATTTTAAAGCTAAACAAAATATGTGTTTTCCCTTTTCTTTATGTGTCTTAATTTCTGCACAGTAATATCTACCAGAAAATAATGTCATGAATTTCAGGCAAAAAATGATAATGTTCACTACAAAAAAAAAGAAGAATATATTACTAGCAGATAGTTTGAATTATGGGTATCACAAATACAAATGTAAAGAAGTCATACAATGTAGTTTCACATCACAGCAAAAACTGTACCAAAAGTACAAATCTGGAGTTAAAGATAAATTTATCTAATGGATAGATATGACACTGTTCAAACACTAGTCTAATGTATGCCTTAAAAGCAAGTAGACTAATACTCAAAAGTCATTAAAAATGTAGCTTTCTTTTACCCCATGTTAAACACTTTTTCACACAGTATTTTAAACATGATTTTGCAATGATTATACAGTGATTTAAATTGAAATGTGACATGTTTCCCATTCCTGCATCAACTTAAAGATAATTAAATCTTTCTTTTACAGAACAAAACATAATTCTTGAATTAAGTAAAAACTTATCTACTTATATTTATATTCAGTAATGTATTGTTTGTAGAATCATGGAAACAGTATTTTACATACACTTCACTTAATAGTGTTTTCTCTACATCACTTACGGCACAAAACATTTAGCATTGTATTGTGTCAATTTGAGACATGCTCTATCCTTTTTACTCACTGACAAACCTATATACATGTACATATCGTAGAGTATATTAAAATTTTTAAAAAGGGACATAAATGTTATAATAATAATAATAATAATAATAATGATAATAATAATAATAATAATAATAATAATAATAATAATAATGATAATAATAATAATAATAATAATAATAATAACAATAATAATAATAATAATAATAATAATAATAATAATAATAATGATAATAATAATAGTAATAATAATGAAAAAAAATAATAATGATAATAACAATAACACTATGTAATATCTGCCCAATTACATACCCCATTTTTCATGTAGTAAAAAAAAAATGTTATTACACAACTGACCACAAGCTTACTGAAAGTTTGAACCAGTGTTACAATGATGTTAGAATTATTTCACGACATAGTGAATATGATTATTACAATAAAATACATTTGTTATTGCTGTTCAAGTCACTTCCTGAATTTTGGAAGTTATACCAAATAAAATATATCAATAATAATCACCTACTTTACCTTCAGGAACTGATATGGGGAAATTCTTTGTCATAATAATAATTAATACATTTAATTACTACTACATTCATGTAGTGTATAAAATTAAATTCTGTATTGAGCTCCATATTACGCATGGCCGCTTTCAATCCTCGAGCTGCATGGAATAAATCTTGAAGGGGTTGATCAGATCCACTTGGTTGGTTTGGGAGTACATTTTCACTACCGGTACTCTCACTGTCCTCACTCACTCTGAAATCTTGGACATCTTTCACAACCTTTTTGATATCAAGAGTTTCAACAAATACAATGTCAATCTTGATTTGGCGTGATGGCTTGGCAAAACACAGAACAGAATGTGACTTCCTTAGCCTTGCTTTTAGGTGACCAGATTTGAATGAGGATGTATTAAGCCCTTCTACATCTTTCACTTCTTTTATGAAGATATTGGTCAACTTTGTCAGTTTGAGAATTTCCTTTCCTTTGATGATCCTCTCTACGATTACTCCATGACAAAAGCTCTTGTACAATCTTTCATAAGAGTTGCTGCAAACCATCTACCTTAGTCTCAGATTTAAAGACTACCTTAGAATACCGTAAGTAACATGATTTGTGATACCTTACCTCGATAGCAACAAGATCGTTACCTCTGATATGTAATAGCAGCCCTTCACCATGCTTCATAATTGCTGCATTAAGTAGCTGCCCCCCCCCCTCTCTTTGTTTCACATCTCATTAGCTTCTCAACATTTCTTTTTCCTGAACTGGATTCCTTTACATATTGATTACGCCTTCAGATAGTGCACTGTACCGATAACACACGCTCCCACCCTTCAACAGATGGTGATGAGTTGAAGAATGCAGACATCTTTTTGGTGTTAAATCTTGAGGGTCGAACCTTGTGCCTCTGGTGCTTGTTTCAGCTTCTGAAAATTACATAAAATAAGAAAGGTGCATGTATAAATACATGTACATGGCAAAGTATGATTGTATTTTTCTAGGCCAATGCTTTGAAATCGCGTAAACTTATCAAAAATAAGTCAGGTTTGTACTTTATGTTTATTGCATCAATGAGAAGCAATATTTTAGGACCAATCACCTGAAAATATAAATTGTGTAGATCTATAGATCTACAGCTAGTTGCCTGGTACTTTTAAAATAGCTCAGATTTTTTTTTATCAGCATCGGTTTACTGTTAAGGATTACAATGAAAATAGCATAAAACTGGGGGCGTGTGGAACCACAGTCGGACTTGGATTCCATGCTCGCCCTCTTCGATGGTCTACTCATCAGTCCCTTTTTTGAGTGTAATTTCAGTATTGAAACTAGCAATATTTTAACTCTTATAATGAACCCACAGGTTCAGGCGTGTGCCCGAGTCTGAGAGGACAAAAATTAAATAGCCTGAAAATTCTACCTGATCAAACTGATACTGAGATCCAAACATTGGAATTAGATATCAAAATTATAATTTATATACTTGATCATCTGACATTGTAAACGGATTTTGCTTAATTGCCGATTATTCCAGCGCAATTATTCTTTAAACTTCGACCGTCATGACCGCAGCTGAAATTTACACTGCATTGTATTGTAAGTCAGAATTATGAGTCAGAGTCTCGGACAGTATTTGTCAGTAGATTCTACTTTTGACTTTGTCATTAAGACATAGGTCGGGCATGAGTTAACATGTCGCTAGTAATATCAGTACAACTGTCATAAAACTATAGAGCCTAATAAATGATAATTTTGTACCAATTCTATCACAAAAACGTACCTCCCAAATCCTTGTGATGCATTTTCACCGTGCTGAAACGACTGACTATCCTGGTCTAAACCATGCCGGTGTACGGTGTGTTGTTGTCTGCTATCTTGCTTTCAGGTGCATTTTCAGCCCCTTTCCAGAGATTAGCACATTCCTTGAATTTTTTTGAAGCTTTCTCTCAAAATGGAAAAAAAACTCTCCTGTGAGTGGGGATAACGTGCATGCGACAAAATCCAAATGTTGTCCCTTATGAATCATCAGCAGATTCACAGAACTTACTAACATCGCGGGGGGGGGGGGGGGGGGGGGGGGGGGGGAGTGAAAATTCAATTTTTTAAAAAAGAGAGTAGATTTCAGCAGGCTTGAAAAGATAGAGAGAAGGAGAGAGAAAGAGAGGGGGTGGAGATAGAGAGAGAGAGAGGGAGAGAGAGGGAGAGAGAGAGAGAAGGGATGAGACAGGAAGTAGGAGGAAAAAAAACCAAAAAAAAAACAGGGAGAGGACCACCAAGTTGGTTAATAAAGATCTTGGACTCTGTAAGGATCATTAGCAGCACTTCAAAAGGAATCTTGAAATATATAACACTCTGAAGCACAAGATACTAACCCCCTGTTCAGACACAAAGCGTTTATACCGAAACTCGATAAAGAAACGTCGTATAAAATTTTCATCGTATAGCTATACGGTCCGTTCAGACACATATCTCGACCGATTAGAAAAACATCGTATAGATGTGCAGTGGAAAACTGCGCATGTTGTTATGGTCGCCGCCAGCCCCTGCCCCCTGGTAAGGACACCTTTCGTGCGTGCTCACGTTAAGGCCCGCCCATTTATACCGTTCTATGGTCGCCATACGTTCAGACACACACGGAAAGGTGATTCGTTATCGAGTTCTAGTTCAAAACGATGCTCTGACCCCAGTTTCGTTATACGACGTTTCGTTAGTCAGCGTTCAGACACATAAATCCACAAAAATTCATCGTATAGCTATACCGTTTCGGTATAGTTATACCGTTTTGGTATAAATTTTTTGTGTCTGAACACCCTGTAACATGGCATATGAGTTTCAGGAAATCTACCAGGAATTAACAAGCAAGGCATCTTTTCACATTCTACCTGTCAATCAAATAGTGAAACTTACTCTCTGAACAGGATGAAATTTACATCAAATGAATGTAGACAGCTGATATGAAATGTACACTGAATGGGTAAATAGGGAAAAATCCAGGTCATATACATGTAGCTTGTTTGTTCCATGACCCTCCCCCTCCCCCCCCCCCCCCCCCCTAAAAAAAGAGAGAGAGGAATTAAGTTTATAGTTGATCATTTTTATCGAAGTACATTTTAGTTTACATAGTAGCATGGACATTGGACTATTGGTATAGGCCTATATAAAAAATGATCCTTGTGTTAGTCTAAATGTGTACCTTGCATGAAGGGTAAATAAATCAAAGGTCACCTGCTGGTGTGAAAATAAAGAGTATGCTTTATTTACTTGTAAGTGGATCAGTATACATCACTCTTATTCACACATAAAATCTTATTTATGACAGCCTCGATCATAGGTACATGTAGAAGAAAATCAATGGTTCATAAAAATAGGCACCTTTGTAGAAGTTCATATGTGAAAGTTATGTTTAAAGTTAAATGTTTGCTGTACATAGCTATACAGTATTTGAGGTGAATCATAAATGGAGCCATTGTCCATGTAAACCAGAATCTAGTTTTGATATTAAACTTCATATTTAAAGTAGTCACCCGGAGAAAATTCACGACAACTGAAAATTAGTGACAAATTATATATGGATGGAAAGATTACAACTTGAAAAACACAAATAATGTGCTGAAAAGTCATATAAATGTCCTGGAAAGGCTTAAAATGTAATTTTTAATGACCCTTTTCAGACCCCCAAACCAAGCCAAACAACGGCCGTATAGCGAGGTCTGAATTGTGACTTCACAGCCTTGGCAGATATACAGCCAGGTGCGCACGCAGCCAGTTTACTCTCGTTTGTTTACCACGTACACGTTTAATTTTTCCTCTGCTATTTATAGTCACGTGCTTTGATCTTTCACGTTAATTATTCGATATCATTCGACATATCACTCAGGAGTGTGTCATCTTGAAACGTATACATGTATCTGCGTGATTATTTCAACTTTTACGAAGCATTTAATCGGCTATAAACCGATTTCGCGAGTTTGACAACTTCAGCTTAGTATCGGCTATTGTGGCTTGTGCAGTTGAGTTCAGGGCCTGCATGGCTGGGGATCCGGAGCTCGTGTTGCACTTTTCGTTGCCTACTACTAATACTAGCACACTGTCTTGTGACTGATTTCTTCCCTTTCGTATTTTTGGAGAGAATAATCGGACTCACTCAGACTATCTGACAGCCGCAGTTAAAAATTTGTCATCACATTTTCTATTTCAGATTTATCGTGGTTGAGGAAACCACTCACTTGTATGAGCACGCAAAAATAAAGTGCAGAGTCTATGGAAGGGGAAAGAGGAAAACCAGTGCATGTAACACAATGAAGCGCTTCTGTATGGAGTGAATGGTGGTTTCCTCAACCACGATAATGCCAGACTTTCAGTACCAAATCCAAATGTTACTTTTCTAGCGTTTTTAGAGTGATTTTTGGATATCTTCTTTCTGTCAGACTTCACAAGTTTCATCAGTTCATGCTTCACGATACCCGGCTCACCCAGGCAACATTTCATTTCCCCCGCCTGTGTGTCGTGACTCAATCTGGTTCGTGCTGGTAGGCTTGTGAAAGATTTCTACCATCGCCCAGTTCTCCTTCTCCTTCTTCTCCTTCAATCTCTCCTACCTCCCCATCATCATCATCATCACTGTTACTATAAACTGAATGACTTTCTTCACCAATTTCTATGTCCATATTGAGCTCAATTTCGTCATCTACAACCAACATTTTGATTTTTAAGTCTCGAAAAATCAACGAGAAAATTGCGTCACTTGTGTGTGTTTTCAATGCATGCGGCGCGCCTAGCCAGCAGCTCTCAATATATTGTCAAGCTTGTGACGTCACGCATCGGGACACTCTATGGAGGACTGCTGAAGGCAGAAAATCTGGATCTCACAAATACCATTTTTGAAAGATGATTACTGTGGGCCCCAAACATATCTTGACCAGGGAAGTTGTTATACCTAACCAGTAAAGCTTCCCCTTCGCAGTGATATGAATTTTGCAGCAATTCATAACACTTTTGACTCTTCGGGTGACTACTTTAAGTGTTGCATGCTTTAGAGTATCCTGAGACAATGTAACATGTACTACTGGGCTGGTTGAAAATCAGATTTCAAATACAGGAAACTCCATAAGGTGAGCCATTATTAATAAAACAATCCTGGGTCTCAGAATTCTGCATTTACATTGTATAGACCATTTAGAGACCAAAAAAAAAAAAAGACCTAGAACTTTTCAGTTAGAATTAAGTAGATGTGTTTATATAACATTGACTGGCCTTGAGAGGGATGTATATATACAGCATGTATTCCCCTCACTAGATTCATATTGCCTAAGTCTTCGACTCGTGCAATATGGATCTAGTGAGGGCGATAGATGTCATATCTCCCAAAAGTAGGAGCCAGTCACTGTTGTTATTGTTATCCACATCATACATTATAGAACAAGCAAGACATAACAATATGATAAAATGGATTCCAAAGTCATCATCTAATCCTGGCTTTTCTACAAAATTCACAAATCCAATATTCTCACTGCATTGAGCCAGCAAGCGCAACTGTGCACTGCAACTACATGTAACTGCTGTAACTCCACACTGCAAATACAAGGCTATATTGCTCGGTTTTATAAAACGTTAAGTCCATACATGTACATTGTAGGCTTCCGTGAAAGAGGGAAATATAAGAAATATTCCCTCTTAGCCCAGTTTGCAATAAAGATGAGGGAAATAAAATTTTGTAAAACCACATCTCAGATGTCTAGTTTGAATAATAACTCATTTTATTTCAAGAATAATGCTTTCTCAAACTATTGATTTGAGGTATTTTGCCCTCCCCTTCTGGGTTGTTAAAGCTGGAACATGCAAAACAAGGGAGGTAAATACCAAAGAAGTATTTGTTCTACAAGTCTGATCTGCATACATTTCCTCTTGAAAGCAAGTAAGCCTACTATCTAGTAATACATGTAGACATAAAGTATTTATTTTGTGTAGAGTACATTGATTTTAGGTAGCTGACCACAGGCTCTTTTGTATTTTATTCAGATGGTGCACAGTACTTATTTATAATTGTTCATATCCAATTTTAAAGCTGTTCTCAACTTATAGTTGGAATAGCATTATGAGAGAGCTAGCTGCCTGAGAGATTGTGAACTGTTAATCATGCATAAGGTGGCTTATTTCGACCAGTAAACTATTATTGAATGAACATTTCAACTTGCCGTGTGCTATCATATACCCATGTTTTGGACTACTAGATCGATTTTTAGAAATCTTTCATTGCTGTTTACTTGGATATTATACATTTTCTACCCAATTTTTTAGGCAGACAGGTATAGTCTTTGACATTCAGAGTAAGTTTCATTACTTCTATTAGAATATCCTTCTCCATCATGCATTACCAAGAAAACTCAGGAATACCCAACCTCATTAACCACAAAAAAATAGCGATCTTACAATTTACAAGGTTCTGGAAGTGGTAGGTAATCGTGGTCTGTACAATGGTCAGTAGACACTTTTATGGGTGATCATTGTGCCTACTGGGTTTCAACATTTCTTTGTATCCAAGCACAAGGAAGGAAGGAAGCTGTTTACACTGAACCGTTAAATAAACACGTACTCCATAAATCTTTTGACCCCTTTCAATCCAGTGATGTTCCTTTATGTCATTGGTAATGGGGTATCTGAAGAGTGAACACTCACGATGTCTGTGAATTGTCTAATAATTATAATAATTTGGTCTTATTTTAATACCCAGGGCAAGGAGGTAACATTGCATTATTCTTGGAATAAAATGAAATACAACTACTCATTTCTAATTAAATAGTTTTAGGTCTCCTCCCCCCCCCCTTTTTTTGTGGTCTTGAAATGGTCTATACAATGTAAATGCAAACTTTTGAGATCAGAGATTGTTTTATTCGTAATTAATGGCCTAGTACCTCCTTGCCCAGGGTAGCCACATCAGTATTAATACTGCTCTTCTTGCAAGCCCTGTAATTAGTATTACCCTAGCATTGCCAGGTACCCATTTACACCTAGGTCAAGAGGGACAAATGGGGACAAAACAAGAGCCTTCACCGATATACAACAGTGCCCCCACTTTTGACATTCAAATCATTTGTTTCTCTTTATTGTTGTGCACTTTCCACTACCGGTACTACATTTACATGTATGTGTTGTATAAGAGGGTAGTCAAATGTGTGTGTGTGTGTGTGTGTAATTGGGTTTTTACAGACGTGTATCAATCAGGTATGATTATTTACGTCTGGGACCGACCTTTGTATTTACAAATCCCTATTTTAATTTTTTTTTTCTATAAGAAATAAAAGTGATTGAATTGCCTGCAATTACCGGTAGCTTTTGACAAGGGTGCCTGGTATATCTTGGGCTAGGGTTTATGAACAAATATGTGTGTTACCAACATCAAATGTGAAGGGGAAACATACTGTGAAGTTTCAAGCAAAATGACAGTAACATGAGAAACATGCCAGGGTCTGAAATTGATTAGGTTGTTACAGAACTTTGATTAAAACAAAACATTGACATTGACTTTTTTTATTATAGAAAAAAAAGAGCATTTGCGTAAGGTACATTGTGTAGGTGGGTTGGTTGTTTGTAAGGTTAGACGTAATCAGGGTTCATCTGTCCTTATCGATTTTTTCCTCATAATTATTTTTTGAGGGGATGGAGAGGGGGTGGGGGATTTTGCTGACAATAGTAGTAGTAGGTACAATAAATCTATAAAAACTTAATCTCTGTGTGTCCCAGTTGAGCTCCGTTACGCCTACATGCTCTTATCCCACTTCTCTTTCATACTATTACCTTTCTTGTTCTCGATGGACTAGAAATCTGCCACCCACCATCACCTGCATCAGGCTCTTGAAATGCTTGTAAAGTGTGAGACTGTTCTTATTGCTACCCATTTTTTCCTAATGGTAAAGTTGAGTTTTACTATTCCAATAGGCCTAGTTATACTTTGAAAACCAACAATACTATCTTTCAGCAATGTATTTCATTGAAGAGGGGTTGTGCACCAGTAACCAACTCCAGTGGAAATGGTCCCTCATTGGTAACAAGAGGGGATAAGCAGCTTACAAATTTTGTTTCTTCGCTGAATGAAGGTGCTCCTGCATGTTGGAGTGTTATGCAAACACTGTTTCCTTAATAATTTACCAAGTGTCATGTGGGTTACAAGTAGAAAAAGAAAAGAAAACATGTAGTTTTGTTTATACTCGGCAAAAAACACCAGCTGAATAGGTATTTGTAAAGCCTCTGCATTAATAATTAGGCTTAAGTCTGAAATCTTTTTTTTTTAATCAGGTTGTTTTTTACTTCCTGTATTCTGTTTGTCTTGTATAGTGATTAGAAATTTAAAAAAAAATTGAAGCAGCATGTTATTCATCTACTCTGTAACATTTCCTACTTTTTTGTTATTGATCAATATACATGTAGGGAGGGAGATATAGGGAGGTGGAGACGTTCCTTGATGTCAGAAACACTGAAAAGTATATTGAATGTACATGTGCAGTATGTTGACATTCAACAATCGCAAACTCTTCCTAGAGAATAGCATTTTCAATAGCCTGGTACAATTCTATAATCGTATATCGTACATTCTGCAGGCAATACAATACTGTATACGGCATATATTTTCCAGGGGGTTTTATTTCGCAAATTTCAGGAATCGCAAGGGAGTCACAAATTTAACAACACGCTAAAATATTCCCAACATAAGTAAGTAGTCAGTTGAATTTGTTTTCTCCTGGTCAGAAATTTAGCACTTAGCTTTACGAAAGTATATCATTATTGCTGTTTATAGATCTGAGAATTTTCCACTTGCGAAATAGTCTGGCTAGTCTAATTCGCGAAATGTTATGACTGCGAAATTTATGGCATATACAGTAAGTGATGTGTTGAAATGACCCCAGAGTTGATTTATTTAAAATGCGTATAATCATTTTCAATGGTGGACAGATCCGGGATTATTGTATTGGAGAAGGGCACAAGTTTGTGTTACAAATGATTATATTTTTAAAAAGAGGGTTATTTATTTTTTTACTTTGCCCCTCGATCTTGATCTGCCACTTCGTGTCCATCATATATTACAAAATAATCTTAAAAGAAATGAGAATTGTGAAGTGGAGAATTAAAACTAGTGGTCTCTTCGCAAGACTATGATTTGTTCATTTTCCAGCCTCACCTTGTGTCAATAGGTGACCTGGGAATGCCACTCTATTACTCCACCATTCACTGCATAATTACTATTGATTAATGGGGTCTGCTTTGGGGCTAATCAAGATTATATCATCATCAGATCCATTCCAGTTACAGTCGTGTAGCCACACGCCTATTGGAAACTTTGGAGCATACTCATAGTACTTCAGATAAAATCTTTATCAGACTCGTGATGCAAGAAATGGTATGGTGCAGCTGTGTAGGAAAATGTCAAATGTAATTACATGTGGTTTGGGACACAGTGCACAACAACATATATAAAAGCTGGAAGTTTTGTGTTTACATTTTGCTTTTTATTTAAAGGGAAGGAGAAGTATTATAATGTGATCTTAGAAAGAATAAAATATTACAATTGTTTTTAGATATATGGTACCATTATTGTTCTGAAAGCTTTCAGGATTGTTCATATCGGATACTTGTATTTTGATACTACACCTTGGTAGAGAGGAACAACTAGATATAAAATACTTTGACTCCTTGTATATTACAGAGCATGCTCTACCCTTCCCTGCTCTACCCCAAACAGATGGATGTACACAGTAACGTTTATGACTGGCATTTTTGGCATACAGCTTATTCTTTGCTTGTTATCCCAGTCATGTTTCGATGAATCCAAATGGGAATAGACAGATTCGTAGTGATTTGCTGTGAGGTGGAGAACGCTTAAATACTCATCAATTGCTGGCATTCAGAATCACTTCTCTGTTAAAATGCATGATTGTTACCCTGTACATGCGGCAGGATACATCTCCAGGATGAATGCAAATGTGAGGGAGATAAATCGAACATGGCATTTTTCTCTCTCTCTCTCTCTCTTTCATTCTTTCTGTCTATCTGTCTCTCCCTTTCTTGAAGCTGTTTACAGCGTATATGATCATAGGCAACAATTGCTTTGTGGTCAGTATCGATTGTACCTGAACACCATGAACTGAATTCTTAGCTGGAACCCTTGACCAAACACTGTAACTAACCCTAACCCTAACCCTTACCCTAACCCAAGACCTAACCAAACACCCCACTGCATCGATCCTTACCCTTTTTCTTTGACAAAATAAAGCCGAGAGCAAATGTCTCCAGAGCAAATGTCAGGTCACCCATTGGAGACCCCACTTGTCGGCATATTCCTCTGTATCCCTGGGTAAATATTATGGCTTGAACGATATGATTTTTTTTATCTATGCAAGTGTATCTGTTCAAGTTCACCACCACAGCATGATACTTCCATATATCTTCAACAAAAACAGTGCAATGATTACGATATCATGATAAACTAAGTACCTGGCATTTGATGTGTTTATGCGCTACAGGGGAACTTCAAAGGCTATTTATATACCGTGGTCGGCTACTTTGTATGGTTTGATACAAAGATTCCAAAACCAGATGGTTTATTATTACATGTACCTTCCTCTGTCGGTCATCTCCTTTAAGATATTTCCTGCTGTACAGTTTCCTATGTGCCTTTGACCTTTAAAACTTCCTTGTCTTTGTAATTAGCTTGTGTATATACATGTATAGGCCTATATGCAACCTTGATGCACATGATTGTTCTTGATTTATTCTCTTTCTTCATGTAGAGGTGTTGTGGTGGTCTAGTAGATACGTCACCGGACTGTGGATCACACGGTTCGTGGTTCAAGTCCTGCCGCGGCACTAAAGTCCTTTGGCAAGGCATTAATCTACATTGCCACTCTTACCCAGGAGATAATGGGTACCTGTGAGGATTGCCGAAAGTCGATGTGACTGCCTTTGCCATTGCCCTACATGCATGCATGTGAACAGTGCAAAATGGTAGGAATGTTCCCTAAGGAGTGGAGATGGTGCACACTTGTGTGCAGGCTTGAAGTCCAATGACCAGGGGTAATAATAAATATAATTTTGAAGCGCATTGAAGTATTCACATATTGCGCTATATAAATGTAATATATTATTGTTATGATTATTTTTGCATCTCAAATTACTCTATACAGAGGAGGATTGATAGCTCAGTGGTATAGAGCATTGGTCTACATCTGCATGTGTACATGTATTAACTGGACAGTCAAGGATTTGCCACCATGCAAGTCGATGCACTAGTGCCCTTTAAGGGATCGATTCCTATGCTCTCAGTAGACAAATTCTCAATTACCAAGTTCCTCGGATAGTACTTTGAACTGGAGGTTCCCTGTCTACTTGTAAGCAGTCGCATAAAATAATAAAAATGAATTCTTCTGCTTGTTATTAGTCCTTTTGGCAGTTACTGTTTCAGTATTTTAGCTAGGTTGGCATTACAAACTCTAAAGCTTCTAGAATGTAATTTTTTGGAAAGAAACCCGACTTGAAATTCTAGAACTTTGGAACGATAAGAAATACACGGATATCATACCATGCAAGCTGACTTGAAAAACCAAGTTGCAAATGATGCAAAATCTTTGGTGGGGATTTTTTGTGCAGAGGGTGACAGTACGTCCATCATCATCCCCCGCTTCGTCTGCGGTCACTGTGTACATTCTCTATAATTCATTGGTATGTCTGCAGTGATGTTCATCTTCCCCTACCTACCTACCAGTCTGGCTATGACAGTGGCTGCATTCTTGTGGCATGTCTAATTGTAACCTTTCTAAATACCCCCTCTACCTGTCCTCTGCACATGTCATTGAACGATGATACACATGCATGCCAAGACCTAGTTTTGCAGGCATAAACCCGTTGTCAGTTGTAATCCCTTGTCTGAGTTATCAGGTTTTACAGTAAAGAGTTAGTTATTTTTTTGTGGCAATCAGTATTTAAAAAACAGCTTTTATGCCAGCTGAAGACCATGCATTTTTTTATGCATCTGGAGAGTCTTTATACCTTTTATTCACAAGTGATATTGGTGTAAATATTCAAAATTTAATGATAAATGCTGTTGAACTAATCTTACAACAACAAATCTGTGCTTAAAACAGTGCAACATTGTTGCATTTCTGCATACTTGGCTCAAGCCACAATGATTTGTTTCCAATTATCTTTCTCGTTATAGTTATAGTGCTTCAGGTGGGACTGGCTGTGTAGGGTTCTGGATAGAAGACTACAAGTATGTAATCTAATGTCCCAGATTGTCTGTAAACATGTAGAACAGTGGTCCATCAAATTACTGCATTGATTTATATATGTGGATTTTGCTGTATGTGGTTACTTTCCTTAAAGGTATATATCAACCGTTTGAAAGCCTATGTCGGTGAACTGAGAATATTCAGCCTGAAGAAATAGTAGCATATGTGTAAAATTCATTTTTTTCAATTCAATTCAATTTTATTTAGCAAATTCATAAAAAAAACATTACAAATGCAATACATGTAGTGCATTAAAACAATAAGATACTTAGGAAATTACAGGGAAATACAGCAGAAAGACAAAGTTTTGTATTAAAGGCCTCTCCCCATGTTACACATACACTGTAACTACATAAATAAATATACAGTATGTAAAACACATTGCTTATAAACATTGAAATATTAGAGCGATAGAGCAGTGGTCTCGTAACTAGGAGTACTTGAGTTTGAAACCAATTGGATGTGCTAGTGCCCTTTGGTAAGGCATTAATCCTCATAACCAAGTCCCTCTGAGAGCACTTAAAGCTGTTGGTCCCCTTTTTGCTTAAAGAGAAGATTGAGTTGGGAAGGGTGAAAAATAATTTGTAAGCTTCCTTATTCTTTTTATGTCAGTTTGGAAGAACATCATAAAAGAAATGTCGCCTGTAAAGGATTGCTCTTCAAATGCCTTCATATTCGAAATACGAGGAGAAAAAGCTGAAGTGTTTGGGCCGAACATTCATGCCACATGTGTGTGCAGTCCCATATACCCATTTGTGTGTGCAGTCCAGTATACCCATTTATGGGTACAGTGCACATGATTTTCAGCGAGATTGAGAAACTATCTTATCATTTTGATGATTCAAAAACCTCACATTATACACTAATTCTTATTTAGACATGATTAACCTTTCCAAATTGCTTTAAGACAGTTTCTTTCACAGTGTAATCGCATAACCATGCAGAACTCAACTTATCTTTAATACTCGCATACACATGCTAACTCAGCAGTCAGAAGAAAAAATATTAACTAAAGGAAAGACAATGTAAAAAGTCCTGATATTGAAATGATTAAATGATCCACAGTAAATGTCTTGGAGATGGACAAGCTCAAATATGCTTGAATGCCTTCCAAGGTGAAATAATGTGAGAAATATTGCACTTGATTCGCTCTCTTGCCATTTTGAACAATTCATCATGGTTCATTGCCCCCTTTCATGGTTTGACAACATATACAGCTGTTCTTGGTGTGAAATTCAAAGCAAATTGAATTGACTGTCTAAATGATGGGCACAATAGTGCCTTATAGAAAAACCATTTCCATGTATCAACATGTTTACTAGGTCTAGAAAATCTGATCTTCCTCTTAATACATTCTCACTTTCCCATGTCTATCCTCTTCTTATTCCCTTTCTGCTGCTTCATTTCCTCTTTCTGCTACCCCCAACACACTCTCCCTTTCTGCTGATATTTCTACAGCAAAGAAAAACAAATTCTCTTGGCGTAGATTTCCTTACAGTGATTTTTAAGTACATATAGTTTATTCTATTTTTACTTGAGCTATTTTGAGTTTTCAGTAGTTCTTTTAGAGCTTGCCTGAGCTAAATTGCTCACTCCGCTCCCATGTCTACTATATAGCTTTTGTTTACATCAATTTCTTTTTCTCTCTTCATCTTTATGTGTCTCTCCATCAGCGATTATCTCTATTTGTCTGTGTCTCTATTTGTCTGTTTTTCTGTGTGTCTCTCACTTTCCTTTCATGTTACCAGGCTTCAGTAATTGATGCATTACCTTAGATTTTAATCTAACTAGTCCTCTGGGAGAATTCCCCACCATTTATGCATGGTCTGATATGAAAGCGCTGACAGACATGCAGTATGCACAGATGAATCGTCAAGCACCGTGTGATGACTATAACATTAGCACCCATTCATATGTGAGCCAAACGAGACATTCTTCGTAGTCATGTATAAGACATCATCATCATCATCACCATCATCACCGGTACCGAGGGCAACAACACAAGTTTTTTTTACGTTTATAAGCATTCATTTGTTGTCAGTCTTGTAAAAATGTATTAGAATTTAGACTCTGTGCACTGTAGCTAAATGTAAGGGCTTTTGTCGTTAATATATGATCATCTCAACAACCACTGAAAGTATTATCGTCACACATTAATTCTGATCTTGAAAATCCCAAATTTCTGTATTTTATCTTGAAAGAATATAACCTATTAGCCTGGATCCCCTTCATGACATACATTTTGTATATAAAGTCAAGTGTGCATATTGCATGTTCATAATTACATACATGTAGCGAAAATTAGTGCTGAGATGTTAAACAAGCACTTTAAGAACATGAATGCCTGCTTGACATTTCATTTGTTAAATACTTATTTTCTACTAAAAAGTTAAATAATGTTATAACATCAGAATAACAAGGATCATTGTTATTGTTTACAAAAAGAAGATGGAAAGCAAACATGCTGTTTAAGCTAGACAATAATTGAAATTTATTTCCCTAATTTCATGCGCAAACATTTTTAATTGTTTAAAATAAATTACCTATTATTAAAGGGAATTTAAAAAACCCAGGTTACCTCTTCTTACAGGGCAACATAAAAGGGATGCAGTTAACAAAATACATAAGTAACAAAGATAAATGCACATATCAAACAAATAATGTCAGATAGTTAGTGGATATATTTTATAAGTTGAGGATCATGTATAAAACAGATGCATGTTGTCTATGTATCAAATCATGTACGATATTGCAAATTATAACTATGCTTAAGACAGATATGAATTAATTCTACAGGACAACAGAGATCTCAAAAATATTTAAAATCGGATGGAGGCTTGCTTTCAGATAGGAGGTTTTTAAAAACATTTGTGTAGTTTCTCCCTCCATATGTTCTCCACTGGGAGCTTGTACTACCATCATGGTTGCCATGGCCTATTCATTTTGAGCAAAGCCGTCCGTAAATCCTGAATTAATGAGATTGGTGAATCGCAGCGACTCGTCCGGCTCGTGAAATCCTGATTGGTCCCTCAGGGCGGCATTGCGATTTCCACTGTATGCGTAGTAGCGTGCAGCCACTTGCACTAACGTAAAGCTCTCCAATGCTGCTGTGGTTTGAAACACAGTAAAGACCGATGATGATGATGGGTTGGTGTAAAGTGGGTTAAAATCCAAAGAGACCTGTTTGGTTTCTGCCTGTACATGTACACTTTGTTTGGCATGCGTGTACGTGATGGCTTCAATTTTGTCACGTAGTAGTGAGGAGGGGAGCTGCATGAATGAGTGATTTCCAGTATAGGTTGTAAATTCTACGTTTATGGTAATGGAATATTGCCTTTTGAATATCAATCAATATAGCAACATGGATAATCAATATCTGCCAGCCACCATATACATACTTGATTTTTACAAACATAGCTTTCATTTGTACTGTCATAAATCTATTTGAAAGGCAATATTCTTTCCTATCTTTTTAATTTTCACAAGTATGTTACTTAAATGTAATTTCAATCATTTGCCATTTCATAAAGGTAATTTATTCCAAATTCTTTCTATATGTATGTTATTGCAAAGGGCTCTTAAATAGGCATCATAGGAAATACAGATTTAATAAAGACGTTCAGAAAGTGTTAGAATTTGATCACAAATTCTTAATTGTCTTGTTTAAAAACAATAAGATAATATTATGAAGATTTTTATTCATTCTGTGGTTAATGCTTCAAGTAATTTGTAAACAGTTTCTTTTGAAATACATTTACAGGACTGAGGACTACATTTGAATGAAGTACTGTACATGTATACATGTATTGAAATTTGAGGTGTAAATAAAGGATAACCAAAAAAGAAGTTTTTGACTGATAATAATTAGAACAATTTTTATTTCACTGTAATTTTCCTCTCCTGCCCTTACTCATTGGAAAATTTATCGGTGTAGTTGTTACACCAATGTACAATGATGCCCTCGAGTGAGATGGGCCATTACACATGCAATTTTTAACTTGGATGTGAATGTGGGCTGGAGTATGGAAAATGCATGTTCTACCAAAATTATATCTGTATGGGTTAAAGGGCAATCCAACCTTGCTAATAAGATGATTTGTGTGAAAGCAGAAAAATAAGAAAAACATAATGGTGAAAGTTTGAAAGAAATCGGACAAGGACTAAGAAAGTTATGGATGTTTGAAAAATGAGATCACTACATCTATGCGAATCTCAAATTGGCAGTTTGGTGAGTCGATTGTGACATTTTTGTGGACAACTCACCCGTTTGTCGTACACAAAAATATCATTGATTTGCGGTTTTCTTTGAGGCGCTTTTACCCCCTGGGCAGTACTCAAAATATATTGGAGATATTGTTATAGGTCCTCATGAACGAAAAGATCCTACTGAGTAATGCATTTTGAAAAAAAGTAACATTTTAGTCATTTTGTGTGTTGGAGTTGTCCACAGCTACATCACAGTGACATTACCTATTCGGCCAATTTGAAATTCCCATATGTATAGTGATTACAACTCTGAAAAAAATCATAACTTTCTTATTGCTTGTCTGATTTCGTTCAAACTTTCACCAGTCTGCTTCTCTGATTTTTCCTCTTTCTTTCAAAGCAACTTGCTATTAAGGTTGGATTTCCCTTTAAGATAGAAATTAAACATCCCAAGATGATGAATAAACCATTCCCCGGCGAATTCAAAGAAGAAGTGTAATCATCGAGTGGGCTGGTCATGCTTCATAAACAGTCATGCCTTGTGGCGGCAACACCAATCCCTCACAATATTCACAATTTGCTATCACGAGAAAGATGGAGGATGACGCAGAAAATTTCATTACCCGGTTATAATTGATGCGAATACACAATCGTAATAGATGGTGTTTGGGTCGTGGCGCGTTCTCTGTTATGATAATTGCTCCGAAACGAGCTGCATAGGATGCTAGGTGGATATTTGCAGAGAAAAAGTGCAAATATAAATGGCTGTTTGGCGGTAAACTCATTTTGCCACGAAATTTGCCGGGGAATGGAGGAAAAGGGAGCATGGTTAATAATGGAGATAATGCTTTCCTTGGCCCATAACCACTCATTCATTTAATTGGTGTTGAAGAGATGATTAGTTGGATTTTAAACCCAGATATCAATCAAATGAGTGGGCGGGAGGGATGGGAGATGGGTTTTGGGAAAATAACGGCTGAGATGAAAAAAGAAAAAAACCTGGAGCGTGTTTTCAATTGATTTGGCATTGAATTCAAAGGTCAATATTCAGATTCAATCAAATGAGTGCTGAAGTTCTCCTTTTTTAAAGACCAGTTTGTTTTAGTTAATGGTATATATATATATATATATATATATATATATATCTATATCTTTCTACATAATAAACAGTACAAATGAAAGTTGGCAATTCAAATTTAAGTATTCGGTAGCTTAGCGGAACATAGTGGCACAAAAAGACGCATCCAGAATGCAAAATGCATATTGCTGAAAGCATTATGGTAGAAACATAGCCACACACCATCAATAGGCTTAATATTACCCAAATTTTTATTGCATACGTCTGACTATACCAAATTTTAACTGACCAACAATTTTGCGTTCCGGAGGCTTCATATCGTGCCGCTCAGTTTCGATATGCTATCTATCTGGGGATTTTTTTTCTTCTTCTAAGGCAAACTTGACATAGCTTTTGTGTACACCAATATTATGCTCTGTTGAAAATTATTTTCATAGGAGCTCATTGTTAATTTATCGTGGCTCTTGTTACATTTAGTGGTTGTTTTAATCCATTAAGAGGGGCTTACCTTTCATTTAGTGAGGCTTTTTTTAATTTACTTGGGTCTCTATTCTTTCAGTGGTGAATTATGTGCAAAGTAATATCCAAGTTGACCTTTGGTCATGTGGCCTGTTGCATGCCGTCAATGGCATTCATACATGTATGTTTGCAGCTCAGTCCTGTTCTTGTTACCCTGCATTGTTTTTTAAAAAGTCATTAGTAATACCGTAATTTTTTTCTCCAAAGGCACATTTTATCATGTTAAAGTGATTGATTAACTTTGTGAAAAATTGTAAAATCAGCTCAAATGCCAGTGAATTGTGTGCAGTCCTCTAACTACATATATAATTAAGGATATGTGAAAGTATGAGAGAAAATGGAACCCGTTTACTATCCTAAAAAAGAGAAAACCGCGATCAATCGCTAGCGCAAGTCGCTCGGCTTCTCCGCTGCGCAGCAGTCACAAAAACCAAGCACCAGCGCTTGGCGATTTCAGAGCGGGTTTCCAACCCGTACGGTATTCTGTGATAGAGCGAGGTATGCCAACCGTAAGAGTTCTTTAGGGTTCGGTGGTACTCTATCCCGACATCACTGTTCAATCGTAAATATCTTGATAAATAAACGACCGATCAGCTTATAAAACTCAGGCGATTCCTGTCTGAGCTAAAGGTTTGCAATTATGATTACAGCATTAGCTGGAACAGTGATTTTTTTTTTCAATCCTGGGCAAAGTTAATCAATGCCTTTAAAGGAAAAGAAATAAAGAAGTTACATGTATATTGTATAAGGTACATGTAAACTGTTTGGACATCCTTTTTAATAACTAGCATAAAGAATAGGAAATATATGTGACCCGGCACCACAAAACCACCAAAAAGTCGCAAAAAATAATTTTTCTGATTTTATCATATTTGGATAAAACAAAGTCTGAGCTTCAAAATGATACATGACTCATAAAAATTGAAACTTTCTAACCCTTTTAATTCAGCGAATGAAAGGAGCTGTAAGAGAGGTTTGCTGGTATTAAATAGGGAGGAAATGAGCTCTAAAGTTGAGGCCTATTCAAGCGTGCGGAGTAAGAAAACAAGAGACAAAATCAATAGCGAACGAGTCAAAAGGCCATACCACCCACTATGAATGAATTGTCGGATTAGGTTGATATTTGGTAGGAGTGTTAAACATAGTTTATTCATTCTATTGCCAAGACTTCAAATTGTGAACTTTAGTCATTCGAAAGTTATGATGACGCAAATGAGAGTGTTCTAATGGGAGATTAAGTGCACCTCGGTGGCCTGACACCTGCACTAGACAATGCCTATTCACTCCATTTGGGTGTCTTTCTTTGTTCCCTGTTACATAATACTGGTTTGTTACCTTGTTGTTCTTCTGATATCATACACTGAACTTGTAATTTAGCCTATAATTAACTTAAATAGGACCTACTCTTTTTCTTTTTTCACAATGATTAACCTATGTAATTTGTTTTACATAGAACTTACATACTCTTTCCTTGCTCACATGAATAAACTTGATCGTTTGTTAGCAACGAAATCCTTTTTCAGACTCTGTTTCGTCATCGAAATGGAACTTAAAACTGCTCTGTAATTTGCTTTCGCGACTATTGATGAACTGTAATATCAGTATGATGAGATTGCTGAGAGTTTATTCTTTCTAACAGTATAAAAATCATTAGGGAAAAGGTAATTTAAGGCCCGCGAGATTGCAGTGATTTTACGAGGGTGAGCGGTACCGATGAAAAAAAAATCATACGGGAAGGCGAAGAATTAGGAAGAAACCGAAGCTGTGCGAAAAAAACTGGTCTAGAAAAACTGTTAAAAACTCATCTTCTACTACGTTTTAAGCTTCCAGATTTTGATATAAGGTACAGAAAAGAACGATCTTTCAGAAAAAACAAAAATCTTAGAATCCAATTTTTCAACCCAAATTTCCATTTCAGCTGTTTGCACAAAATGACGGCTTGCGACTTTTTGGTGGTTTTGTGGTGCCGGGTCACATATGATGGACAGTTGTCCCAAATTCCATTTCAGCTTGAATGTTACAGATTGGAATCCAGAGTATGGCTACCTATGTGCATTGAAATGGCCTATCACTCTTGTGTAAGAGTTACATAAGTCTTCAACTGGTATGCGGAGGAAGGTCAGACATTGCACATTCCGGCCTTGAGTGCCGCATTGGTCAATTTCTAGGGTATGCGCTTGTCGGCTGTACTCACTTAGTGCTCAACGCGACACATTAAATTTGCTCCGTCTGTATTTGACACTCTTTAAATTGCAGGCATTAGAGATGTGTGGAAGGGCACAGTTGGGCCTTTGTATGAACTCAAGATGTAAAACCTGCAGCAGCTTTATCGCTACACTTTGTAGTATGCTGAATGAACATGAGCAATATTTGTAATGGCTGTTTATGTCAAAAGTAATAGATGTATGTTCTTTTTTCCTTTCTTGCACAAGGAGAAGTATTATTCATACTTTGTTCATCTGACCTAGAAAAGGGCTTTTAAGAATGATAACTATACATTCTTCTTTTTATTTTTAATGTGGGGCTTACCTTTTCATATTTCCTTATTGAAGAGCAGCTACTGCAGAAATTATTTCATGTACATCAACAAAAGCAAAGCATAGCATTTGCTGGAAAAGAGCAAACAGCAGGTTTACGTTAGATTTTGTTTGCAGTACCATATTTTCACTTATCTCAAGTCATTCTCTTCTATTTTTCATAACAAATTATGTGAAATTAGTTTTAAAATGAAAATAGCTTGGAGCTTCATATCCCTGGCGAAAATCCTGAAAAAGAAACCACATGCACACCCTGTAACTGATTCATTCTCATATTTTTCGTGTACTAATCAAATATGATATGAAGCATAGGTTTTAGTGATCATGTTCTCCAGTGCATAGTCTACTGTATATGATATATACTTTATTGTTTAGCCATGTTTGTAGTAAACAAAGCAGAGCCCTTTCGATAAGAGTGCGTAGGAAGGATGAGTGGCTGTCTTAAGCTCTTGTAATGGTGCATCTGTGTTTGTGTACATACACATGAATAGATCTACCCAAATTTTTCCCGACAAATTTTTCCTATTATTGTCCTGCTGCAAGTGATCAAATTTTGCCAAGGGGGGAGGGGGGGGGGGGGGGGTCTGCAAATGGCCTTTATACACAGGTTGCTAAAATTTACCCTATATTTCAAAGAAGAAAATGCGGCACCAAGCTCATATCTTCATAAGACGGCATAGTTTGATCATATTGTTTTCATGTTATATACTGCTTGTATATAACATGAAAAGATGAGTGGTCTACTATACAGGTTGATGAAATTCCCCTTATAGTACAAATAAACAATTACGTCACTAAGCTCACATCTTCATAAGACAACATCCTTAATACTCTGGGGTGCTCTTGTGCTGCTTATTGCATACATGTATATGGGTGACATCAATTGAATGTTTTACAGTGATGCATGGTGTTAATACACTGGTTGATAAAATTTACTCTGTATTACAAAGAAAGAATTGCACCTCTAAACTCACATCTTCATAAGACAGCATTCCTATCCCAAGGTGTTATTATGTTGTCAGTATTTGTCCCACTGAGCTCTTATTAGGCCACATGGAATGCATCCAAATGCTGAGAGGTCTTATAATACATGGGTTACTGAAAGTCACTCTATATTACAAGGAAACAAATTGTGTTACTATTCTCACATCTTCATAAGATGACATTGTTAAATCTTTGGGTGTTCTTATGTTGCTAGTGGCATTTAGAGGCCATAATGGATGTAGCAAAGTGAGTACTGGTCTTAATACACAGGTTTGCTGATATTCAATCTACATTACAATGAGGCAATTGCACAAGTAAGCTCATATCTTCATAAGACAACTTTGTTTAAACTTTGGGTGTTCTTGTGCTGTGTACTGTATTTATGGGCTACATACACTGAATATATATATATTACAAGGATAAGTTGTCTGAATTCATTGCTGAAATTCACTCTCTATTAGCTAACAATGCAACAATTGCACGGCCAAGCTCACATCTTCATAAGACAGCATTATTTAATCTTTGGTTGTTCTTGTAATGCTTTTGGCATGCATGGGCCACAATCAATATCAAAATGATGAATGGTCTTAACACACAGGTTTATGAAATTAACTCTATATTGCAGGGAACAAGTGGCACCACTAATCTCACATCTTCATAAGACAGCAGTGTTTGTTCTAGGGAAGTTGGTATGTAGCTCACTTTTGTCCAAAATACTGGATGTTATCAAAATGTGATATGTGAACAAAGATTAAAAGTCCTATCCCTTTTGCAGGGTTTCAAAATTTTGTGTTAAGGGGTCATTTTCGAGTTATTTCCAAAAAATTGGGTCCAGCTTCATTTCTCAGTGAAATAATAATAGTGCAAACCTTCCTTTGACAACTCATTTTTAGAAAATTGTTCTAATCTGTAGAGTTCCATTACCCCTTCAAGAAGCTTGTGTGGTGATTCAGAAGCTGGCTCAGTTTAGTAGCCCTAGCACAGCCCCTAAGGCTATTTAATTTCTCCCTACTCTAAGGACCCTATTCCAAGAAACAGCTGTGACATTGTCATTGTCAATATCGATAAATTGCACTTAGCTTATCTCAGCAAAGTCAGTGAACATGATGTATGGCAACTTCTGTTTAAATTCAAACAAGAGATCAGATAAGTTGGTGAACAGGACTTATCTTGAGTTCTTTAATTCAAGAAAGATAACCTCCTGGATGAGATTTTACAGGCAGGGTAAAGATTTGCCCATAGTCTTGTCAACTGTACTTTAATTTTGCTTATGTTTGGAGGAGATGATGGTTTAGTGAGTGAAAATTATGCTAGTGGTGTTAATGACGATCAAATGATGATGATGATCAAACAATGATGATGACCAAATGATGACGATGATCAGTAATTGTTTGGTAACTTATTTCATCGCAGGGACAGAAATAAATCACTTTAGATTTAAAGGACTCCAATACTCCATAACCGTACTTTCTATTTTTCTGTTCAAGATTTAGTAATGTATGCATACTGTTTGTTTTTTTATAGTTAAGTTTAGACGTGCATTTTTAAAATGTGGTCCCATACTGGCTAGCTAAGCTCTACATGTATCTAAGTATGTTCCTGTGTGTTCTGGCCAAAGGCTGCCCTCTACAATGCAGCATTGATGATGTCATCCTCCTAATCATATTATGTTTTTCTTGATTTCAGCATGTTATATCTTTGAGCTATTTACCCAGTGGATAGTTTGCTTCCTCTTCGTCCCAGTGTGGTGCCCCTTTAAATCAAATGATACATTTTCCCCATCCTCTTTACTTCGTATGACGACTGCCATGATTTACATGTAATAATCATTTTCAGATAAGCATAGATTGCTCCAAAGTCCAGTTATTATTTAATATAACTAGTGTTCTTGTGTATAGACAATAGAATTAATTTTTAAAAGGAGGTTGGAGGTCATTTTAAGAGCCTCTTTGCTAGTTTGGCTTTGAATCTCTAATAATTACCCTAGATTACTCTTTGGTAACCCTGTTATAACTACTATTTTTATTGTTTGAGATATATTTCCTTCTGTCATAAAAATGCAGTAATGATGTCTTTGAATGTGACTGAAAAAACAAAACCCTTCTATTTTCCAACTCCATAGGCAAGTCCAAGGTATTTTGTTCCATATATCACGTACGACATAAAAGACTTCAGTATGCCGGATGATTGTTCAGGGCTAATAGCCCTCTAATAGCCATATATAATAGAGTTTGTATCAGAGAAAATATCAAGGGAAATTATACTTTTGATGTGCAGTATCTTGATATTACTTGGTAACATATGGAACAAAAAATAACCCAATACATTGCACTTGCCCACCTTCAACTATCCTTCAACTTGCCCAGCTGTCCAGCAGAGAGACTAAGTTGGTCCACAGGCGGTCTAGCTCCTGTATCCCCTTAGAGCCAACACTCTCCAGGCAGCTTCAAAACATTCCTGCCTCTCCTGCCACAAATTAGGCAGTGTAGCTGTCAGATCTTGTAAAAGCACTTGACCAGCCCGGGAGCGGGGGAACTCTACAAATTGGTCCTGACGCCTGGACAACCCATACACATGCCGTTTCCATAGCTGCAACCTCCTAGGGTGATGATGATTATGGTGATGACAGAGCATTCAGTAAAATGTCCTCCGAAAGCACTGTGAATGGCCGCCAAAGCACTCTGCATGAGCATTGCATCCTGGCATTTAACATTCTGGCCTGTCTTTAACATTCTGTCATGTTAAAATCATTATTTCTACAGTAGGGTTCAGACTTGTCTTTAATTTTGGTTTGAAGGGAATCTTGACATTTTCTTTCAGTTATCATGGAACAGAAACATTTCTCTAACCGTAATGTATGAAGCCGACTCCTGTGTCATAAAGAATACATTTGGTCTTCTTACAATGCTGTAAAGCATCCCTCTTGGTGTTTCTAACCAGTGCACAAATAATTGTTTGCATTCTTGTAGAAAAGGTATTAGTGGCTATTCTACCTCATAGGGAGCCTACACATGTATAAATTCAATAGTAATGTTTGAATGTTTCGAACATTATTCTAATTGCCTCTTCTGCCTGTTAAAGGTTTTCTTTTGAGTAAGATCATGATCAGAGCTTACCAAATGCAGTCTAATTCTTAACCTCAGTAGTTCTTTCAGAATGCAATAAAATTTACAATGTTTAGAAACACCTATAAACTTCCATTGAATGATAGAGATTTTAATGTGGCTGAATAATATTTTTAACAAGATGAATCAAGGACACCAGGACTGTGGAGATACATATATTTGTAGTATAATCCTAACTTATCCCTAAATTTATAAAGAAATTCTTTGCTCTCTTTTTAGGTAGTGAGTCCGTCACATTGGAAGGCTTCTCTCGTTTAATGCCAATATTCTGTTGAATTTTCTTGTGATTGTTGAAAGTCATATAAAAAAGAGAAAATATCTAGAGACTTGCATTTGCTCTTCAGTTTTCTCAGCCAATTTGATAAGGCGACTTTCAGTACTAAGGTGACAGAGTCAATCCCTGAAAATGCTCTGCCTTGACGCTCCGGTATTATCTTGTCAAAATAGCAATAAGCTGGAAAATTGCAGAAGATGAGAGCAAGAAAAATCGACCTTTGCCATCACATGTTGCCTCCCATATAGGTGTGATGGGGCAGCATGTTGCAAGGTCAGATGCTAGGATAGGAATTGAATAGGCACATCTCAGTAGATCGACATCCCAGGAGATTGACTGCCCAGGACACTTGTGAACCCTCCAGAAAGTTGTCAGAAGGCCTACGAGACGGACTTGTTAGTCTTGAAGGCTGTTGGTCCCTTGGTTTTAACATCAGGCCACTAACAATGATTGTGTTCTTTGTGTAATTTGTGATTTGAGCAAGAGGATCGTGGCCGACATAAAGATCATGAGATCTCTTTACACTGTAAAAATACCTTTGTATATATATCCTGTTGTTATTTACACATGTATGTGGATATTAATAAATTTTACCCACTGTTGTGCATCCAACTTTTAAACCGCTGCACAGATATCTTAAGCATTTGCATTTGAGTTTTATACTTGCGGGGCTAAAAACTGGCTAATCTTTCTATCTCTGAATCCCTGGGTAAGGGCATTAAGGCACTTAACATTCAATATCTAGAGGCGATTCCTCGTTTTGTATGTATGTAAATATGACCCGACACCTACACAGAACAAAGCCATTCTCACTGCCCCCTAACATGTGTATAATATATAATACAGTAGTTTGCGCCTTGTGTTCAAGCAGTTTGGGTACCTTGTTTAGTCCATCAAGCCAACATGACTGGTACAGGTAGAACTTGAGGCAGCTTTGATTGTATCATGGAAAGGGCTGGGCATCCGCTGCATGTTGATGTACATAGTGACAACCTGGCAGTGGGAACAGGCTGGGTTCTGAAAGTGCATCGGGCACCATAACATCATGCCTCTCTTCCATCACTCATGTATTAATATCAAAGTTCAAGCACTCCAGTCTCATAAAAACTGAAAAGTTGGTAGGTTATCAGCTGTTATCGGAATAAAACCTGTCCATGTGGTGAAGTCTTATAGGTTACTGGCATTGCCACTGCCAGGTTATCCTGTTTGAGGTTTTTAATCCTTCAGTATCATTTTTGACCAAAAATTTTGTGATTATTTACAAGGAGTTGAAAATTGTTTTGTAGCTTATGATGAAGAGAATAAGCAAGCACATAAATACCATAGAAAAAAGGTTTCATATGATAACTTATTGTTGTGTATCAGGATTTGTAATCTCCAGTATTATTTTCCTCCTAAAATTTTGCGATAATCTGTAAGGTGTTGAAGGTGTTTTTGAACCTGATGGTAATACATGGATAAGTGCATTATGAAACTGAATATGTCTTTGTGTAATAACACAAATATCCTATATTTGGATTTATATCTCACAGTTCATTTTTTCTCAAATATCTCAGAATTATTTGCAAGGTATATTAGACAAGTTCTTAACCAGACATAGTTGACAAACTATGATCCTAGTATTACATTTGTGATCATAACGTAATCAAATTCTGATGTAGGTATTATATAATGATTAGATTCACGCTTAATAGATTTCAAATTGTATACCTTATGTTTTCATATAGGTCTGTATAAACACACTTTAAAGTAGACTTTGGTTTGTCAATGAAATTTATACATATTAGCAGAGATAACTGGTCTACATTTCCGGTCTGAATATGATATTTATCAATAATAATGGTTGCATTTTGAAACTTATCAAACTTTTTTTCTGATTTTTTGAGGTTTAAAAAAAGTTAATTATTAGTGAATGAGCACAAAGTTCATGTAGATGCAAACATTTTGTTACAGTTATTTTTCTTATTTCCAATTCACATACATATGAAAAGAAAGAAAATGAAAGGAAATACAGATGTTTGAACAGGAAATGCTGATTCATCAAGCCCTTTGTCCTTTTTGAGTTTTTTTTTTTTTTTTGTTGGCCATATTGCACTACCGTTTCAGTTTCTTTTCAGCATGCACTCTCATTGGGTGTTGTATCTGAGCAATTTGCTCAATGAATTGGTTTAAAGGGAAATTGAATTATTATGGTAATTTATTCTGAATGAAAATAGAAAAATCTGAGAAAATGGTTGGTAAAGTTTGAACCAAATCAGATGCTTGATTATGAATTGAAAGTTGGGATAACTAGACATATGGAAATTTTAAATTGGCAAATTAGTAATGTCAGAGGGATGTATTGACAGACAACTTTCCGATTTGCTCCAACACATATGTATTGACCAAAATACTATTTTTCAATATCTATGGTTTTGTAGGATCCTTTTCTGTATGGAAAACCTATAACAACAATTTATCCATGATATACAAGTGCAGCCTTGAAGGAAAAGGTACTTGGGAGGAAAAAATAAGGACATTCAAGACTTCTTAGTATACAACAAATGGGAGAGTTGTCCCCAAATATGTCAAATGGCCAATTCTCCAATTTGAGATTCCAAAAGATTTAATGATCTCGGATTTCAATTATAACTTTCTTATTTTTGGTCGAATTTCTTTAATACTTTCAACAACCTATTTCTCTTTAATTTTCTGCCTTCATTAAGCTCAGCATGTTGCAAAGTTTGGATTGCCCTTTAACAGATTTAGGTTGTGTTGACTCTGCATACTCCATCATACAAAGCTGTTTTGAGCTCTTGCAACATTTGATGAAGATCACGAGCTCTTCTTATTTGTATTAGATAGCAGAAAGTTAATATACAAGAAGTCTAGCAGATAGAGAGCAGACAGATAAAGTGAACAAAATATGAGAATGTACAACTCACACTATCACTTTTTCATGGTTCACAGTTGACATTACATTTTACCAGGTTAATATGAAAATATAAACTATATGTATGCATATTTCTTCACTCCACATACATGTACAGTACTAAATTTTGTCACATAGAGGAAATATAATCAAATATACCTGTATGTCATTTTGTATGTGGTTTGGTAAACAATCTTTGTGAATGTTGAATGTTGTTTTTTTTTTTCTGATTTTCTGGAAAATTGTGATTTTATAAACAAAGTATGTATGAAAGCCCAAAGATTTTACTTACTTGAATGAAAGGGCTATATTTGGTTACATTTCCCCTTTTTGTGTCTGTTTTGTGTTTTGAGTATTTTTGTCTTTGTGAAATTGCCTTCTCCCCAAACCGTTCAATATATTTCCTTTATTAAATCTTCCTGAGCTTTGGCCTTGGGTTTCTTCTCATTTTGTGTTTGGCTCTATCCAACCCTCTTTTTTTTTATTTGAAAAAAATACGACATTTTATGTAGTAAGACACTTTGATTTTTTTATTGTTTTTTATTGCTTTTTCTCTTCTTATACAGAGGGGCTTTCTCAGAGGTGGTGGTAGCAGAGGATAAAAAGAGTGGAGAATACAGAGCTATAAAATGCATCGAGAAGAAGAAAATCAAAGGGAAGGAGGACACATTGGAGAATGAGATCGCTATCCTAAAGCAGTAAGTTAGCATATATATGAACACTCCCTGAAAATTTTATGTGTGTTAATGTGTGTCAGGTGGCATTGTTCCGACTGGGTTTAATCCACGATTCGGGAACGTCAGTAGAGTTTTAAGGTTCCACACTGAATTGCTTTATGGGTCAGTCATAATCTCATTACGAGGGTCAATTTGTGATCATTGAATAATGAATATCACAACTCAGATCATGGGGTGCAATTCGTGTAGTTTGATTCAATCACACAGTGGAATGCTAGCACCTGTACACGAACCTGTATTTATAAGCAAGACTGGGTAGCTCTGTGGCGTGACTTCAAAGGGTATTGGATTATCCTAAGCCTCTCATTTAGAGGTAATATTTATCTTTTGAAAGTACATGTTGAAAAGTAAGTCCGTGGGAAGCAACATTATATAATGATTATATATATATATTTCTGAAATTACTCCCCTTTTTATGATAATATCTATGGGTTTATAGAGATATAGTTCTTCTTAATCTTATTGAAAATAAATATCAATATTCTCCTAAATCTGATAATTTCCTTTAAACTACCAGATGTCTTTTTCTTACACCCAAGCCAATGAATCAAAGGGACCTATCACCCCAAAATATTTTGCTCAAAAAATATCAGTTATTACATGCCAGCATACTATGTTAAAACTAAAGCAACAACAACTTATTAAAATATTACAAAAATTGTGACATGGTTTACATAAAAATATGACGCAATCATTAAAGGTCTCAGGTAAGAAGTATGAAAACACGATACACTGGTATTAAGAAGGTTGTATTTATTATCATACATGGCATTAAGCTTCTAGCAGAATGAGTGGGTGTAACGAGTCATTTAGGAAAAGTGTGAATGCCTTATCTTATACTCTCAAGGTTGTATTGCCATTTTCTAAATGCCATATACGGTAATGGCAAGAGTTAAATAATAAGGAAATACAGTGTGATTCTGTTTTGATATGTAGTCATATTTAAAAAGAAATTGTGTAATTTAGATTACACAAGCTGCAAAAACAAAGAAGATATAGGGATGATCATAATGAAGAGGGATCGTACTTATTTATTGTCACATGTACTCCTCAAAAAGTAAGTTGCATAGAAATCTTAGTTTCTTGCTATTCATGAAATAAAGTTGAAGAATATTAAAATGTTCATGACTTCATAACTAGTTGTAAGTTGGTCGTTATCTTCATGGTTCTTACAAAGTATCAAAAGGTTTGACATGTTATTTTCACGTATTTGCAGGGGTAGCTCCAGGAATTTATTAAAGGGGGGGGGGGCAATGCCCAAATATTGTGCCAAGAAAAGGTGAAATAAAAGGTTATCGTCTAGTTATCATATACAAGTATACAAAATAGGGGGCAGTTCACAAAAGGTTAAAAAAAATAATTGAAAAGCAAAGAAATTTGTTACCAGGCATTAAAAAAAAAGGGGGGCGGTTGAACCCTGTGACCACATGGATCCGCCCCTGATTTGTAGTTCAGGAATAAGTGATGTTCTGGATGAAACAAGTATAGGCTCGTGTGACGGTCCTATGTCAAGTCTGTAACGCATTGCTTGGTGTGGTGAGGCCCACTTCCTCACGACCTTTGTAGGAAGTACAGATCCAGAGCGCCTTGCAGAGTGTTTTCACTGACAGAGAAAATGTTGAGGGTGTTTCCTTCTTTATATTTTTGCTGTTGTAGTAGTTTTATTCTTGTCCTAGAATCAGATTTCATGGGATATATAGGATTTCTAACCTCAAGTAGTATTTTGTCAATTCTCATTGTTATTTTTCGAGCAGAATTCATTCACATTTCAACCTACATCAACATCCTTTTACCTTATGTATGCTGTTAGATAAAAGTTCATCCCCAAATGAGAGCTACTACATGTAGGCTACAAGGACTAGTACACTTGTCCCAAGATGTTGTATGAGATGATGAAATATTATGCCAGTAAGCATGGCCCCCCAAAACAGTGCTACACACATTGCTTGCGTCACGTTCCTCAATCGATATGATGGCACGCGGGGCATGAGGCTTACATTCATGTATGATTAGACACATTGTAATGTGGCAGGGGGACGTAAACTAGTAAACACCTGCCCCAAGGTTAATGTGGAGTTGGTGGAAAGGGGTAAATATTGGTAGAGACGGGAAGGCAGAAGTGGTGCATGGGGTATTAGTACGAGAGAGAGAGAGAGAGGGACGATGTTTCTCACGTTGTGCATTTTATAAGCAGGATTGTCCTAAATCATTGATAACTGAGACCTAGAATATGCAATTCTGAGCACATCCAAGATGAATTTTACATGAGACGATATCAAGTGGATGACGAACTTCACAGGTATGCTGAATGCCCGAAACAGTAGTCACCTTCTTCCCCCAAAGTAAGATTTTCATACAATTCAGGATTGAAAAAAATAAATGTAAAAGGAGGGAAATTGTTTAGAGAAGAAGGAGAGGAGAAGATGAAAAAGATAACAGAATCATAAACCTTTTGAAATGCATTCCAGCTTTTATTATTATATAAAAAGGCTAAGGAAGTGGGCAGCATTTTGGAATATTAATTAGAATGCTGTTCTCTAGAAATATAGTATATTTTCCCCTCTTTTCTTAAAGATTTGATTTCTTTTCAATGAGCTTTGCTTCATAAGTGAGAGGAAGAAAAGATAGTATGAATGAATTGATCTGATTGGTAGGTTGACATCTTCTGCAGATAGGATAACACTACCAAATCCAAACTTGAATTTAATGACTAGACTTTATTGTGTGTTTTCTTTAATAATATTACAGTCAAACCTACTTTAAAAGGACCTCTTGTCTATGGAGACCACATGTTGGGTTTCACTTGTAAAACATTTTCATTAAAAACTGTATTAAATGGAACTTTTTTGGTTGTTGAGTGGTTTTAACTATATCATATAGTGGGGTAAGTTTCATTCGCCATCCCAGACTTAAATTTTGTGATCATTACATATTTGTAAGGTTACACCAAAATGACCCAGTCTTGATAAGTCACAATATTGTTATGTTAGGATTGTCTTGAAATTTTAAATTTGAACCCAGTGAGCATTTTATTGATGGATAGTATAAAAACATTTGAGCCAATCTGATAAAAATGCCTGTACAGGAGGATCACACAAATTGTCTATTTAATCACTTAATAAAATCTTGAAAGACTGGGATTGTGCATGAATCAAGGCCATTGGTAGTGTATGTTTGTCAAGATCGTAATCTAAATCATGTTTGGGCATGATGATAATGTAATTTGACCAGAATCAAGATTACAGAAACTTGTTAAAAATCATGTACTCTGATAAATTATTATAATCAATCCAGATATGAACATATGAGACCTGAGGGATGTTTCATAAAGCTGTTCGTAAAGTTACGCATGACTTTACGAATGACTTGAATATGAAGTGCCAGATAGGATGCCCAAAGTTTTTCCTGATGTACAAAATTTGACTGTATTTCCAATAACCTCAATTAAATTATTGCAAAAAAATATACTTTGCATTAAAAATGTTTGTCATAATAAGAATGTTAATCTACATCTGCACAGTTCAACTTTAGTTGATGCAGTTGAAAATGACTGAGCATCCCATTTGGCTTGTCATATTTAAGTCATTCTTAAAGTGATTGATTAACTTTGTGAAAAATTGTAAAATCAGCTCAAATGCCAGTGAATTGTGTGCAGTCCTCTAACTACATATATAATTAAGGATATGTGAAAGTATGAGAGAAAATGGAACCCGTTTACTATGCTAAAAAAGAGAAAATCGCGATCAATCGCTAGCGCAAGTCGCTCGGCTTCTTCGCTGCGCTGCAGTCACAAAAACCAAGCACCGGCGCTTGGCGATTTCAGAGCGGGTTTCCAGCCCGTACGGTATTCTGTGATAGAGCGAGGTACATGTATGCCAACCGTAAGAATTCTTTAGGGTTCGGTGGTACTCTATCCCGACATCAATGTTCAATCGTAAATATCTTGATATATAAACGGCCGATCAGCTTATAAAACTCAGGCGATTCCTGTCTGAGCTAAAGGTTTGCAATTATGATTACAGCATTAGCTGGAACAGTGATTTTTTTTTTTCAATCCTGGGCAAAGTTAATCAATGCCTTTAAAGTCATGCGTAACTTTATTGACAGCTTTATGAAACACTGCCCAGATGTATTCTTTCAGTATTTTGTTCATAATGGTGTTGGTCTATAGCTGAGGCAAAGGCTGTCCTTGCTTACATGTAACACATACATGTACCATCTCACTTTCAAGTCTTCTGTCAATACCTTTTCATTTGGAACCCAATGCAAGTACAATTTGTCAAATAATCATGGTTAGATTCAATTGGCGCAGAATAGAATTGCCTTTACCCCTCGATTGTGACACCATGGCTTACTGCTTTGTTTAGGGAAGCCCCTGCCTGATTTGTCATTTGCATTTGGGTTTAAATGCCAGGGATTAAGTCTGGATCCTGTTGCGAATGCCAGGGAGACACCCGGTCGCCCAAGAAGTGGGATTGCAATCTGCAGAGACAGGGCTCGACAGATGGATGCTAAGGCATCATTAGAGTGGGAACGGGGGTGTGTGTGTGGGAGGGGGGGGGGTGTCAGTCATGATTTTGTTGCCAAATCTATAAGTTGTTAAGTTGTCAAATTCTAAAGTATATTCACTTGCTTTACCACCATTATCAAGAAAATTCAAAATTCTGAGGATATCTAGTTTTTTTGTTTTTTTTTGGCGGGGGGAGGGAGGGATGGAATTCCATTAAACTACCCCCCCCCCCCCCCATTCAAAGTATTTTGGCTACATCCATGGAGGGACTGACCCTGTTGGAAAAGAACAAAAGAAAAGGAGGGTGGAGAGTATGATAGTATATAGAAGATGGATAGACTGATATTGTTGGAGGAGAAGGAGGAGGAGGAGGAGAAGGAGGAGAAGACAGGGGGGTGGGGGAGGAGGAAGAAAGATGAGATGGATAGGGAGAGGTAAAAAGGTTGGAGACCAGGCACCTAAGCTCTGTAGAAAAGATATGTCTTTTAATAGCTTTATAATCAAGGTCTGTTCAGATTAATACATCAGGGTAGATGAGTGAGGTAGGTTGATGGGTGGGGAAAGCAGAGAGAGAGAGAGAGAGAGAGAAAGAGAACAGAAGAGAGAGAGAGAGAGGAGGAGAGAAAAAGGTGTAACAATAAAGGTGTGAAATTTAAAGCATGCAGTTGTCAAAATGTTGCCTCTCAACTCAATAAACCTACATTTTGTGTCACTTTCCTGAAATGAAATTGAACCTCAAGAGTAATCCTTATCATGGCAACCAGGGGTATAAATCCATCTTCAGGATTTGGGGGGGGGGGGGGAGAGGGGGACAAGTGCATTTTTTATTCTAGTTGAATGCTCCATTTGATGCAAGGATAATTTGGAAATTAATGGAGGCAAGTGCCCCCCTATCCGATCAATGCCCCCCTATCCGATCAATGCCCCCCTATCCGATCAATGCCCCTGATGTGATCTTCCAATTGGAAGGGTTCATTCAGGTTGGAAGGGTGGATGAAAAATAGCTCATATAATGGGATTCTTATCCACAATTATAATCCTTATGTTACATGTAAATATACAAATTCTTGCTGGCCCATTTTTAAAACAAATAGTAGTAATGCGATACCCAACAGGGCATGCATAATTTTGATTTGCATGTCCATGAGTGCATTTAGGTTACCCTGGGAAAGTTGATTTAAAGCACTCTTGATTGCACCTCTTGCCCTCTCCTTCAGAACGTCTTAGCTGTGTCATGCTTTCATCATTTGTCGCTGTCTGGGTATGTCTATTTAAGCAAACCTCTGTCCTGTTAAAGAGACTGCATTTCAAGAAAAAAAATTATTTTGTATGTAATTTTGAATTGTGTATCATGTAGTAGTTGGGTTACAATGTATTTGAACCATCAAAATATACTATAGAAAACTTGCTAGAAATTACATTCACTAAAAGCACAGCACTGCACACATGGGACCTCATGTTAGTTGTCAATCTGTCATTCAGGATGAGTTGTTCAAGTTTGTTAAATCTTTCCTCTTGACTTTAGGTGTATTATAGTCACTACCAAGGTTGTGTGCCAAAGCCCCCAAATCACTTATTTGTAGTCTTGTTACTTCTGTGTAAAAATTAGTTTGATTGAGTTCACTTTTAAGTCCCATCATCATAAGAACTCAAAGACCACCTTTAATCCCTTCACCTCTGCTCACCATGTGATAGATTAACAAGAAATCCATTCTTCTGAGAAGCGATTATATTTGACCTTTCTCACTTGACCCCTCTTTCTATTCCACTCATACCCTGTCTCAACTACACACCCATTAAAATGATATGTGAGTAGTGACAGTTAGTCTTCCATTCATCCCATCTCAAAGAGTTTTTTGCCGTTTATTAGCTCACTGCTCAATGTATGATTACACTGCGATCCGACTTTGAAATAAATTGCAATATCGTGTAACAGGATAATTTAAACATTTAGATGTTTTTAACTAAGGTTGCTGATGGTCATTATGAATAATAAAATTAGAATTAAGAGGTCTCAGGTTTTACAGTCAAAGGAAAGGCCAATTCTGTATCGAATTGGGGACAGTCTTGCAACTGGTCTGATATCTCTATAGAATGCTCACAATACATAGTAATTATGATTTCTTCCTATTCATATGACTGTTAGGAACCTGAATCAGAAAGATTTTTAATTTCTAAATTTTAATGTCTATTGCAAAATTCGTCAAAATAAAGGTTGCATTTGGATCGTGTACTGAGCAGTGGGCTTTCTAGAGGAAAATGTACATTTGGAAATGTGGCATAGGATATAAATGTAAGATATGTGTATTTACTAATTTTGTGTGACAAATGAGGCAGGGGAAATATTCACTGAAATCAAAAGGTAGTTTGAGTGAACTCTTGAAATGCCCTCCAAACTAACCAACTTTCACATTGGTCTAATCCTGTGAAATGTCATTGTAAAATTCCTGCATAGATAAAGGGGATGTAAAGTATATTGAATCTTGTGTACTAAGTCATTCTCTACAGGAATATGATACATGCTGGGTATGTAAAGTTATTTTCATTTGATGTATACATGTACATGTATATGTTTTGAAAATGTGAGCAAAACGAATTTCCTGTTATACTGGACAATAAATTGAAACTTGAAACTTGAAGCTTGAAACTTGAAAGAGTGAATGGACAAATAATTATATTGTGATCTTTTTGCATGTATAAGGTTTGTCTAATCATTCGGTGCACAAGTATACTATGTTAATATCTTCTACAGATAGCCCTTAGAATTATGTTTTGGGACAGCTTCTCTTTTTTCACAGGGAGTGAGGGAGGGGTTAGGAGGGGAGAGGAGGGGTTGGGAGGGGAGAGGAGGAGGGGTTGGGAGGGGAGAGGAGGAGGGGAGGGGAGAGGGAGGGGGAGGGGGAGGGAGGGAGGGTAGATAAAGCAATAATGAATGCAGTATAAGAAGTGATCATCTGCTGTGAGCCAGAATGACATAAACTCAATGTAAAAATTCATGCCGTTCTGGTTCTCAACAGACATGATATAAAAGATTTCAACTTTTAATCCCAATAAAAAAATTTGCTGCAAATCAATGAGAAACGTCGAATGAAGTCGTTCAGCCATCCTTTTGTTGTAGAGAAGAAGAAAAATATATTGGCATTTATTGATTAATTGATTGTGTTCTAAAAGAATAGAATATTGCTTCAATTGTTTTCTCTTTTTCCTTCCAAATCTACCTTGAAAAAGACAATTAAATTGATGCAAGTGATATCAAAGCAATCATTTGGAAACGAGAGTTCAAATGATAATAATTAGAGAATGATAAAGCAAGAGATGTATTAAATATTCCTATATCTAAATACATGTATGTTTTATTTGATATTCTTATCCATAGAACAAAAATCTTTTTGACTCAGTATATAAGGAATTTCCTTTGAGGCTTATTTTGACCTTTTGAATAGGTGACACTGCCCTTTTATTCTGGAGATGAAGTTGTTATGCTTGCATCCACTGGGAAATTATTCTTCTGTATTTATTTTGTGTGAAAAGACTGCTCAAGTGATGTTTCCATAGACTATTTGGCACTTTAGTTTACTTTATACATCTATTTTTTTATGGTATGTACATGTAGGTCAATGTTTATGTCTGCAGACTTATGTTTGTACATACTCAAGAATTGTTAAAAAAAAAAGTTATATATTACCATGATCACGATGTCTTTATCTCCTGTCCTCACCCTTTCCTACCCCTTAATCTATCTCTGTCTCTTCCTTTCTCACTCCCCATGCTCCCTATCTCGCTCTATATATTTCCCTACTCGTCACTTAAATAATTGGATTTTTTTCTCAGTTATTGTATTATTTTCCAAATACAATACCTTGCACCCATTACCCATTATGATTGGACAATAGGCCTATTTTGAAGCATGCAAACCAGACTATTTCTTTTAGCACAGATCATATTTATTTATTCAACAGTATATAAGTCATATTATAAAAACTTTATATTTTTTTCACATCCACTACCCACTTTCTTTATCCCACCATCAATATTCTTTGAATAAGGTGTACCTATTGATTTGTTATGAATGTACTATTTTTAATGTCTTTTTAATACTATTGTTTTATGTGTGCAGTATGCTTGTGTCATTATTAATGTAAATTGTATTCGATTCAGCCGCAAGGCTGCCATGTACAATGTCTCTTTATACCACAATAAATAAAAAAAAAAAAAAAATGATATGAACGTATTCTACACATGTTAATTAACTCATTTATTTGTTCTGTTATATACTTCGTAAAGTGCCATTCTCTCCTAGGATATCTCCCTTCATTCTCTCCTGCCCTTTTCGTTTTTCTGACTCCTCCTTTCTCCTTTTGTGTCCCCTCCTCTCCTTTTCATATTATTGAACGACTATAATGCATACATTAATCATTCTGTATATTGTATCGTATATTGTTTCCGTATTTCTTACTCTGTACATTATGTAATTTAGCCCTTGGGCTGCAATGTGGATTTTAATAAATACCATTCCAGTTTACATACATACATTGTACATACATGTATAGAGGAATGAAGTGTTCCCCAGTACATCTTTGATATCTTGTACCACTAGGATATGTTTAATTGACACAAGACTGATGAGATACAACATATGTTTCTTTAATTGACCCAGTCCAGAAAGAAAAGTGTTGTTCAGTTGATTTCATACTGAAATTCTATGAGCTGGTTGATTATCAATAACACTCCATGACAATGTTTGTTGCTTGGGTATACATGTAGTCCTAATAGAATTAGCAAGAGGCGACAAAGCAAGGTTGTACCATTCTGAGTAGGGATACTGGCAGACGCATGCTTGATATTTGTGGGCCCCATCACATAGGAAAGACAGAGAGGCATACCAAGTGATATTGATATGAGCATATGTAATAGGTCACCATCGATGATGGGAAGGCCAGACGTAGGAAAACTAGAACCTGTCTCCTCTCGTCTTCCCAGCTTCCAGCCTGCCTCGCCCGACAACCAGATGCTGTTCGGGTTGCCGGGTCGACCCAGTAGGGCTGTCTCGATCCTCTCGTCTTCCCAGCTCCAGCCTGCCTCGCTCGACTACCAGATGCTGTTCGGGTTGCTGGGTTGACCCAGTGGGCCTGGCCAGTCTGGCATAGTAGGAAAGAACAATTAAACACTGGGACACTTTATAAGGGCTACTCCCCTGTAGAGCCAGGCAGGACTTTGTTTTTTTACCCTTTTGATACCTTGGGTGGTTTCAACCTCCCAGATTTTATTATGGTATCTATTTTTTGGACTGACAACTGTTTATTTTCCTTCATCAACTTCAATAATATAATAAACCATAACAAAAAGAATAGCTTGTTAGACACCTGCTTGTGAAATTCAGCATAAATAGTCCAAAACTCCATATTGTATCAAGAATGAAAAATTATTTATTTATCTTGAAGATAGTGGGCATGTGTATGTGTGTGTGTGTGTGTGTGTGTAGATGCTTTTCAGTACTTAGTGTTCCAGCTGTATTGATGATAGTGATTATTATAACGATAATATTCTTATGTCTATTCTGTAGTATTGCCTCAGGATCCACTGTCGTTCGTGTTGGGGTGCATGGAGTCTTTCTAAAAAAAAAGAAGCACCTGTCGAAATACCACATTAGCCGTTACATCCATCAGTCTTTGTGCCCCCGCCTCAAAGTGGTCGTGAACTTGAGGGGGTGGGGTTGGGGTTGTGATATATTCAAAGGATGAATTTTCTATAAACTTGATGCAGTGGGGTTGGGGTTGTGATATATTCAAAGTACGAATTTTTTATGAGCTGTGTGCGGGCGGCTTATGCCATGAAGATCTAGCCTCAGCAGTTTATTCCGGGCAAGTGGAGTTTCTCTAGAGGGTATATGTTTAAACTGTAGACCACAGATCTATTTGATCAGTGGCTGATCCAAGGGTGACTATCAAGCTTGTTTCAAAATATTTTAACTATTTAAAAAAAGTTTATTAATCTTTGCTGACCGGGGGCATGTGTGCTATAAAGCTGAAGATAATTTGACAAACGAAAGTATTCTTTGTATGCTGGAGCACATAATCCCAGTTAACTTGAAAAAAAGTGAGATGGAAAAAAAAATAATTAAATAATGGTGGTGGGTTGGGAAATGTCCCTGTGCCCCCTAAATCCACCACTGTTGATGTGGGCCAGAAAAACAGAGTAGAGTAACAGACTTATGACTCCTTTGTTACAAAGGGGGGGGGGGGGGGGGGTAGGGATGAATCTAAGTTAAATGTATCTACCCTAATGATATATAATACCTTAAACTTGAATTTACTATAAAGTAACTTAACTTTCAGCTGACCACACCCTTGTGATTACTTAGACGGCATATCTATTTTTTTGATCTTGCATGTTCTGTAAACAAGATTATTCATGTGAACTTGGAAGATTGAAAGATATTTTACCTGCAATGTAATAGAAGTGGAAATACAGTTATCATAAATAGCTTTAAAATCTTTACCTGATGATGTATAAAAAAAATGGACGCACAGGGATGTGACCCCACACATTTTGATAAATACAGCCAGAGCTGTTAGTGGCTTGGCGGGACAGATAGCTTGATGTAGGAAATAGGACGTGAAGAAGTTGCCAGATCAGGTTAGTCAAAGTGCTGCTAGATCCACTCCGAATGATGACTTTGGTAATACCATTAGCCTAGTTCACTGATGAGCTAAATTTCACCTAAGCTTGTTAACATGACCCAGGGTTTAGAAGCAGATGAATTTTGTTTGGGGACTCGCTCAGCAGTCCATTGTTTATTCTCTCTAGGTGATCAACTTTTGCTCATTCTATTAACACTCTACAAATTTTCCTCCATGATAAAAAAAAAAAGGTTGGAGGAAATGATATGTAACACATCCTTATTTTTTTCTTTAATTTGATATGTCTGAATAAACAAAAGTTACTAAAATTTCTTGAATATTAACAAATGTTACATACTACACATATGATCCATCAGCTAGTGCAGTGTGCAAAGATTATGCTAGTCCCTTACATAACTATTGATATTTCATCTTCTTTTGTAGAGCACTATATTGTATTTTGTTTTCATTTGCAGTTGTATGACTGTTCATAATGTTGTTATAACCTTTCTGAATAGAATGTTGGAAATGAACTTGAACTTGAACTTGCTTCTCAGTATAATTTTTGGCTAATGGACTTACAGATTGTAGACCTTTTATTCTTAATGAATCACAAGAATCAAGTGAAGTCATTTAGCTTGTCAAAACATATAGATGTACATATACATGCATAAGGCCATTGGTGTCCTTTGTGACCTGTCATTCTTTTAATCCGTTATTCCAACCATGACGTCAGACTCGGCCTTGATCTCTACATTTACAAATGAAGACAAAATTTTTGAAGACGTAACAGAAAATCTCATAAAATGGTCGGAAGACATGTGTTAGTTGAATCCACGAGCCATGCGTGACACGCTTGCTGTATTATGCTTCCTTCCTAAAACTGGTTTGCAACGTGGTTGGAGTAAATTGGGATCTCTCTGTCTTGCCGACAATCTCCTGTAGGCTGCCAGGCAACAGGCTTCTAATGGGGTGAAAAGGCATCACCATGGTAAAAGGAAGCAAGTGCCCAATTGCATAGATTTCACTTCTTTTTTAACACAGGTATTTCTGAATACTTTGTGCATTTCTTTATTGTTAACAATTGACAGACTTGGATTACTGCATAAAGTACTTTTGAAACATCCATCATTTTTATGACTGAATTTTTATTTGACAAATTCTGGACAAATTTAAAATGTTATTTGCTACTTTTTGAACCACATTAGGGCATGTCCTTTTCAGGTGTAGGAGGGATATAGGTGCTTGCATTATTTGTTTATTTTTATATTGGGGGAGAGGATATTTGCTTAGAGAATTTTCACTATTTTTGGACAAACTGTTAGATGTCGCTAGCTAGAAGAGCAGATCTCCCTTTTCAGGTCTAGTGAAGACTTGTTGATTGTATTGGTGTTTTTTCTCTTTTAGTTAGGGCAATTTTCAAATGTCACTTGCAACCTTTTGCAGTAATAGGGCAGATATATATATTATTATTATTATTAGGGAAGGTATACATTTCCTGTTGTAGGTGTTCGCCTTTTTTTCCTGTATATAATATACAAATTTTCCACTAATTTTTACAAATTTTCAGATGTCACTTGCAACCTTTTGCTATAGTAGGGCAGGAAGAGCTCCTATTTCAGATGTAGTAAGGATACACATGCTTGGAGGCAGAGATATTAAGTGGATAAAATGTTGACCCTCAACCGAATAAAAGCTCTCCTCCTCCTCCTCCTCCTCTGCCAGTGCAAGTGAGGTATATGGTTGGTGGTTGATGCATGCATACAAGTACCTTTTTCTAGTCAGAAATACTGTGGGGTTTTGAATAGGATAATTAGGGGTCATTTGGTCAGGCTTGCCAGCTAAAAATAGTCGATTGGAAATTAAGTGCCCTATTTGAAAACACATTTTATTATTTTTCGGAATTATGAATGTTGATTTTAACAGATTTTCTGATTACACAATCAAATTCATCAGAATTATACAAACAAAATGTATTCATTTGATACTACACCATGTAATATGTGTATGTACATGTATATGATTGATAACAAAAGATTAGAAATGTCCTACTGATATAAAAATAATAATATTTACCTGTTCTTATAAGAAATTGGTGATTTTATTGGAATGATTCTTACATCTCATTATTTATAAATGAAATGTATAAATTTTATTGTTCAAAGGAGCTTCTATTTATCAAAACTCAAAAGCAAGGTTGCTTGCCTGTCTGCTATTTACAGTAGTTAATCTAGCAATGAAATCAATATTTTTCAACGAATATTATCAATACAATAGGTTCTTTTTCCAAATGGTCTGTTATGGACTGATTATCTTACTTTAGGTTTGAATGTTTAATTTCTTTTTGTTCAGGATGAATAGAAAATTCAGGATAATATGTATATATCTATAATAATTACTCCAGTTTGCCAGTACAAGGCTGAGGGATGCGTCTGAACCATAGAAGCCCATCATGTAAATACATTTTGTGCCAGAGAACAAATTCCTAATCCTATTGATATTTTCTTCTTTTCTTCTCCTTTTTTTGGAGGGGAAAGCATTATTTCTTAAGAAATTTGCTGAAATATGCTGTGTATACATTCAATTAAGATTTTCTCAAATCGTGTAGCTATACGTAGTAAAGACCGGAGTTAACAATACAATGCAGAACCATTGAAAACAAATACACACATGCACTATTGCACTTTTAAAAGTGCTCAAGCACACGCATTCGCTGTGATATAATGCTGAAGCAAGATCCTTGAAGACCATTTGAATCCATACACGTTATGAATCACTCGTGGGCTGGTATTACGTTCACGCGATGCTTTTGTGATGCCGGCGCTGAGATCAACACATGTAGAATTGATCTTGCTCGGGAGGTGTTCCTATGAAAGCACTTAATCATGCTGGCTTGTTGCTCTCATGAATAATTAAGGGCTGTTTTTTGCTCTTTATTGCTTTATTGATTTTTGCTCTCTCTCTCGATAAATTGCGCTTTGACGTGTATTTAAGAAACCTGTAGCAGTATCTTTTTGTATGTGTCACATATTTTGATCTCGTGTTATTGTTGTAGATCATCTTTTAAACAGATTTTAAGGCTGGAGACAGCGTGATTATAATGTACTTGTGAGGCAAATCTAAAATCTGTATGATATATTATAATTTGATAGACTACCAGATATTTTAGAAGACAATGATACATTGATCAATATAAAGTAATGTACACATATATATTGTCATTCAGTAGAGAGACAAACTTACATTCCAATTTCAGAGAGAATCAGTAGAGATTCAGTCATATATATTTTTATTCAAGAGATGACAAATTGATAATCTGAAATGAAATATAAATTGTATGTAGGAAGTCATTAACATATTTGAACAAAACCACATGAAAAGCTTACTGAATACATTCATCTGATAAAAATCTCTTTGCACTTTAAACTGAAATTCACTCTTGAAAGTTGATTTATGAAAATTGTCCCCCAAAATGTTGTTCCCTAAAACAGGTTAAGAATTTTAATATTCTACTCGTTAGGGGAAAACTAAGCCACTGGTAAGTGTCTTTAGCAGGTAAATTTCTTTAGCAGGTAAATTCTTTCACAAGAAGACTGAAGATCTTGCAGTGCATTAGGGCCTGTTTTTCTCTCTGTGCACAAATTATATCAACATTAAAGGCTGTGATCATTGTAGAGTGAGTCTGATAGGTTTAGTTGCAGACTGGCCTTTCGACAAATTTTGGAGGGGGAAAAAAAAGGAATGGACTAATAGTGAGCTGTTGTATGTTTCATTGTGAATAGTGTAAATATAGGTGTTAAAAGTTTATAAAATTTGGTTGCCATGGGTAATAGGTTACGTAAAACTAGAATTCATAAAATATTGCATGTCATGGTAGATTTAACATTTCAAACTCATAGAGCTTTTTAATGTTGGATCTCTAGTGAAGCAATAGTGAGATGCAACAGTTTGAAAACATTGTCACTCTTTGGCCCTTTTAGATGTTGATTCCACATTTTTATTTCTAGAGTTGACTATAGAGTAATAAGCAAATGGCAGATGAAATGCTGAGTACTGGATGTGATCTAATTTCATTTTGCTTCCTTTGTTTTTTTTTTCCCCTTTTAAGATTTTTATCCAAAGGATTTCTAATGAGCAGCTTTTTAAATATGTCTTCATCAAAAATATATGAACATGATTACACTGTTTTTTCATATTACTGTGATTCTTGCTGGTGCCGACATGGCCTTTAAGAAACTGAAGAACACATGGCACTGCTCTGAGATGACTAGTCCTCATCACGAGACCCCCCCCCCCCCCTCGTTCTAGAACGCCCAAATCCCTGGACTGAAAAGACAGATTTGGCACGGATGAAGATGATTTTGGGGAGCTATGTCGAGATTTTCAATTGGACGTAAACATAAGCATTCCCATAATGCATGTTTGCTGGTGCCATCTCTAACGAAATCCTACTTTGCCATCTGTCTGTATTTGTCATGCACTTGTAGTACTATAGTGTGGCGGTGAGGATGAAATCCACATGATCAATACTGGCAGTATGAATCTATGTTGTTCATAAATACACTATTCTTTACTACATGATCTAATGCAATTTTTTTCCTCAGCTTTATTCATATCGATTATTTATCCCTATATTTTTGCTTTATCTATCTTTAAAGTGATTTGGTAACTTTGTAGAAGCTTGATAAAATCTGAGCTGCCTGGCCTTACATCCTATTAATGTATGTAGTATGGTGTAAAAATGAAGCCCAGGAAAAAAAAAAGCTCTTCAAAATCATCATGTGCTTCACAAAAGTAAACATATGCAAGTGACCGGACATGCCAGACTCATTTCCCCCCATAGACTTAGTGTTAGACTAAAGCGTATGGCCATACGCTTTCGTAAATGGGAGTATTCAGTCATAGATATCTTGATAATAGCATTATATATTTGAAAACCTTTCTATGCCTGGCTATTTATTTATCCTTCTGAACATCATTATAAAAGACAGATATCAAAATTCAACAATTTATTAAATCAAGCCTCCACAAAGTTACCGAATCCCTTTAAGAGAGTCTAAATACTTTGGGTTGAAAGCTGTGTAAAGAAATATTAATTTCATGGAAACTCTTTTTGGATTTTTTTGAAAAGAGCAATTTCCTCACAGAGTTTTTAAAATTTAATTTGTTAATTCTTTTTTTTTCTTTACCAGAGTTGATTTTTAGTTTTCCAGAGCTTTTTTTACCTTAATTTCGAGAGCTGAATTGTTCAGTGCTCACTGCTCTTGTGTATTTTTTCACTGGTTGAGGACAGAATAGAAAACAAGCCTTGATGATGTCCCATATTTTTGTAAAGATCTTGTTCTTTTTTAATCAAGTTGGGTCCATTCTGCATACTTTGTAGATACTTGATTCACTATGTATCAAATCAGTGTGAACCAACATCATCATATCCACAAGGGTGATTTTCAAATCTATTGCACTATCAAAAATGTTATCCTTTTTCTATCCTTAAGTCCTAAGAAAGGGTAGATTTCAGACTAAAAAAGCACAGCAGGAAGGCCCGAAGGTTGCATCGTATACCGAAAGGGAATACTAGTACGTCATTGGAATGACATCATCACCAGTTCATTTCATGAAGTCTAGGCCACTCTTTAGTGTCATTGAAACATCGTGCGTGCGTGCGCTCCCCGCCTGTCCGGTTATTTGATGCTCTATGCAACATTTCCAGAGTAAGATAAACAAGATGTTTGGCGTGATCTTTTAAGTGATTAATGGAGGGGCAACATTGAAAGATTAGCCCCGACATCATAACATCCATGGTGCAGTGAGGCTTGAGATAGGGAGGGAAAGGGGATGAATTAGGGGGAGGGTGTGACACAAAATTGATAGGTCCAATGGTTACTGTAGCCATCAAGAGGTACTGGTGTCAATGGGAGGGGCACCAATCTAGATGGATAAAATGCAAAAGAAGAGGTGATGTGGGGAGGATTTTTTTTTTCTTTTGTGTGTGTGTGTGTGGGGGGGGGGGGGTTGTATCATCTTTTTGTTCGTGTGCCTTCCCCTCTCTTGACCTCTCTCATTGCCCCTTTTCTTTCTTTTTTTCTTGCTATTTGCTTCTGGAGAAGATCCCCCTGTAGCTATGCCAGTGGATAGGCCTTCAGTAAACACAAGTTAACTTGTATCTTATCAAATTTTGTTGCTAAATGATCTACAACTTTTTTTCATCAGTATAATGAAATATTGACCCTGTTTTTATTGCTGCGTATAGAGATACTTATCATATTACTAGAACATGATTCTATTGTGTGTATTTCTTTTATGCTTTTAGGAAAGCAGAGTACCAAAATAGAATTCTCTGCTTTCAACTTCTCAATTATTCATCCACCTAGCAAATAGCAATGTGGTTCATATACAACCCCTATGGAGTATCAATCATCTTCTTGATATAAAGCGTCCAAGTTGCACTGAATCACCCTGCCACAGAGAGTGTTTGTATTGATAGCATAATTTGTTGAATCAATTCCCTTGTCCATACCCCCTAACTTCTCCGCGAGACAATTTATCAGTCTGTCGCTCATTTTCGGAGTTCAAAAATCTCTGATTGCTTGTCTTGAGCGATAATGGTCGTCACAGACTGCTTTCAGTCCAAACAATGGGCCAGCTTTGGTGTGACCAGAGACTCTTGGGAGAAAATAAACATTCAGTGTCAATTTAAGATGGAGATGAGAAATCCAGAGGATATTTGAACTATATTATTCACCGATTCAGATTCCTTGAATCCTTGTATTGTGCAATAGTATTTGGTTATATGACAGGCTTTCTTCAGGGCACTACAGAAAAAATACCCATTGCCCATTCAGAATTATTTCATTTGTTGAGCACATGGAGGGTATTAACTCATTAAAAGATATTAGTTATTGCTCTTCTGTTCCTCAGAAGATGATTTACTTAGTAACTGTTGCTTGCCCCATTCTTTTACAAAAGAAATAGCACCCCTTTGTTCAACTGATTGTGTAAAATATTCAAATATCGTCTCTTTGGAGCCAAAAGGGCATTAACTCATATACTTTAGGACAGAGCTTATGCCCTTCTGGCCCTCAGTAGATGATATAAAATATCTAATGAAATTTTGATTGGCCAACATTTTATCTGATAATACTTTCCAGAACCCTTGGAGACAAGTTACAATTCATCCATTATGTATTAGACCATCTCCATAGAGTCTGCATGGCATGCATCTCAATGATTTGAAAGTACATGTACATGGATGATTTTAATATTTTAAAAGATAAAGTGTTCTGTTCAATTTGCACTTTCTATCTAATATTGATAATACATGTAGTTGGATTTATAAAGTGCTTTTTCTTAAAAGATACAGAAAGTCGATTAACAGAGCTATTATCAGTGTTTTAAGCTATATGCTACTGTAATAAGGTGCTCAAGCTTAGTCAAGCATTCAAGTATTTTCTTCTTAGCGATTATCATCACCTGGGTAAAGAGTGGCAATGTAGATTAATGTCTTTCCCAAGGACATGAACATCTCTTGAAACCAAACAACAGACAACGCAAATATTTTTCAAAGAATTTAGGTAGGATAATCAAAAAGCCGGTCTGAGAATGTATATGTGGGAATGTGAGTGATCTGAGTAACCCTACTGGGCAAGAAGAAATAATTGTGCTTGTGGTCTTCATAATTGAATATCAGTTGCATCTCATATTACCCTATATGCAGATGTAACCTTTAGAATATATATGCCCTAGACCTTTTTAAAAATGGTTATTCATTTATATTTCACACCTTCATTTCAATAATGTAAGAGTGTGCTGTCTAGTCCAAAACGCTCTTCAAAGAATGCAGTCTGAGAGGCCAATGATGTTCCAAATGCTCTTCAAAGAATGCAATCTGAGAGGCCACTGATGTATTATCAGAATCATGGCATATTGTGAATAATAATGAAAATCACTCTGGAGCAGAGAGAGATTTAGATTTGGAAAGCCCCAGAAGGGATCTGGAAATAAAAAGAAGAAGAAGAAGAAGAAGAAGAAGAAAAACAAAACAAAAAAACATAAGCATTTGCTAAGGGGAAATCCCTTCATATTTCTGTAGGAAATCCACAAGAGGTGTTATGAATAAAATCACTGATAATGATTCTGCAGTGCATGTATGTGGCTTCTATCTTGTTAAACCACTGTGAAGAAAAACAACACCTGCGTTCAAAATGGGGAATTTCCCATAAATAGAATATTTTCATTTTTTAAAAGTTACAGACCCAGGTGAACTATCTAGAAGATGAAAAGTGATCAGCGAGAAAGCTCAACATTTTAAAAAGAAAGAGATAAACTCTAAATACAAACAGTAGAGTTGCACGGCCGTTTTGTGACTTGGGAGACAGTCTCTGATACTGAAGACTTTGCTAACGAGGACATTTAGAAACAACATTTACAAGAAGACACTTTCTCTCAGCCAAATGTTTTTCTCTCTGAGGCATTTGTTTTGTGTGTGGATCACAACAAAACTTATGTTGTGAAAACATAAGTATACAGGTACAGTGAATTTTTTAAGTAGACTCAAAAGGAGTACTTTTTAATGAGCAATCTGCTTATCACATTTTCAAGTTGAGCCGAGGTGGTCCCTTTGCAGCAAATGTAAACATAGGAAACTGGTATCCAAAATGAGAGATTGTCTCCCTAACAGGCCACCAAAATTCTTGACAAAAGGCTTTAACAATGGAGACAGTCTCCAAAATGGAAAAGAGTCTCCCATATTGGTCGTGCGCCTCTACTAACAAAACATACCAATATGGTATACAATGGGGTTCTTGTAAGAAAGAGACACTCTTGATATACAAGAAGTAAGAATATCTCATACAATGTGATTCTTAGGAAATCATGAAGGCTGAACTAAACTGAAGTAAGCAACAGCAGGCATTATGTGATGCTCTGATTGCTACATTGTCAGTTCATGTGTATAGATTCTCTGCCATGTCTGTCCGTTATTTGGTGTCAAATCCGTTGTGAGGAAGCCAAATGAAAACAGTGCGAAATGCAGTGCAATGTTGGAGGAGTGTCTTGAGAGGGTACACTGAGATACAGCTTCACAAACCCATGAGAGACAGGCAGAGAGTGTGTCAGTGTTGTGTATGCCCAGCTGCAAGGATGCAAAACAGAGAATAACGTCACGGCAAAACGGTGAAGTCATCTCGTCAGAGACGACACGGTAAACCGGGTTTCCTCACTGCTCAGCTTTTTTTTATTTGGGGCATATTTAGAGGAAAATCATTTCACAAAATCAGCATCTCCTCTCCAAATTGGCAGTGCTGATTTTTCTTCTTCGTTGTTACATTCTTTTGATAGCACATGTTTAAAGAGGAAAATGCTAGAATAAACATTACATATTTCAACAAAATAGTATACTTTTAAATGAAAAAAAGAAAATTTTAACTCCATTTCTTGTTGCCAGTGTGAAGTTTCCTTCCCATATTTCTGCCTGGATATGACGCATATGACGCTTATAGTTCAATAGAAATGAATATAAATTGTGTTGTGTTTGTTACTGTATCTGCTCATGAATGTATGTTGTATAAACAGCACTCATGCACCACAACACAAAACAGCAGCCTTCATTCTCCAAAGGCTTATTGAGAAAAAAGTGTGTCCTGTGTGCAATGGAGACGAGATATAATGAAGGTTTAAGCTCTCCCTTGGATGGATAATGTTACAAGAAATTTGTAGCAGTGGGAACACTCCAAGAGTTGAGAATAGAAAGGAAGGGAGGGGGATAGAAGATGTGGAAAGTGGGTCATCAAGACGCGCGCACACACACCGCTGTGCTCTTCCATTGATCCCTGATTGCTATGGCAACTTGTCATCCAGAGGCTGGAAGAAGATATGTAATTACAGTATTTTTCTTCTCTCCCTCTCCCTCTCCCTCTACCTGCATCCTCTCTGGACCCCTACCCCCCCCCCCCTCCTCTCTCTCTCTCTCTCTCTCCCCCTACCTTCCTCTCTTCCAAGTCTCCCTCTTTCTCTGTCTCTCTCTGTCTCTCTCTGCCTAACTCTCTTACCCTCTCTCTCCATCTCCCCCGTCCTCTATCAGTCAACGATACAGAGTATTTTAGAGGGAATTGTTACTCTTACAGGAGCTGAATCATGCTAACAAGTGGCTTGTACAGGGTTCTATGTGTGTTGACCTACTCATGGACTGCAGCAGAAAATCACTTTTATTTTGTTTTCTCAAATTCTATCAAGCTATTTAAACACAATAATTTTGCATCAAGTGGTTGACTAATGGTCAGCCATGTACATGATTTTATTACCGAGGATGGCAAATAAGGAGATAAATTGAGATTGCAGCTTTAATCATGTCACAAGAACTCATATGATAGTCAAAAGAAATGACAAATTTGGTAACTGGGCTACATGTATTCAAGAGAATTAAATATCATGATGTACAAAAGGAGAAGGTTGAGTTGAATAAGAATTATGTGTAAATGGAGTTGATAAGGCTGTCAGTGGAACATGTAAATCCACATCTGTTTTGATGTTCATTAGTGTATGTGACTTTCATTTCTCAGTAACTTTTTGTAATTTTGATGTTTACAACAACCTGCATGTATTTACTGAAGAAGTGTAGTTCGGAATAGCAATTTCTCTCGAAAATTATTTTGAAGTTTTTTTTTTTAGTAAGTTTTGTTTTATTTTGTTTTGTTTGTTACCCAAATCATGATAGCCTTTAGACACTAACATTAAATGACAATAGGAGTCAGTTGATGGCAGTGACAGACAGTGGCATGATCGTGTACTGTAAAGACCTTATCAGAGCAACAAAAAAAATGTGAGATATATGAACATGACAGTCATGTACGTCAGAGCTCCCAAAATAGATAGCGGAGAAGCAGAACTGGCGTAATAAGGGTATGGTTTGGGATATCACTTTTTTGTGAGATTGATTCCCAAAGTAATACATTTGGGGTTTCTTTTATTGGAAAGACGGTGCATTTTGAAAGGTGCGCATCTCCGTTGTTAATATATAGCCATTTTTTTTTTGTATCTGGAGGTGACAAACAAGGTGTTTTCATCTGTTTAAACATGAGGCAATGTTCGGAATCTGCTGGGAAATCTCGGTTTAAAGGAAGTTGCTTATCGTCGAAATACAGCCTATGGCTCTGATATAGTCAAATCCTACACTTGAAAAGTTCTGTTCATCATTTTGAAATGGTCGCGACAGTGTTTTATTCTTCTGCTACTGGAATTTTCATTCACACTTGCTCACTGTTTCCTCTCAGTACATATTCAAAGCACAAATTTTATTTTTGCTAATTTTTGAAAATGGCAGTAACATACCGGTAATGCTCTGCTTGTCATACTGGAGGTGGGGGGGAGGAGTGGATATTAGTTGCCCAATGGCGTACCGGTATTTTGTTTGCCTGAGGCCAACAGGTTTATTGGTTTGTATCCTGATTTAGGAACTGATAAGGGCAAGTATTCTGAAAGAAAAACACATCTTAAAGATGCTATTTGAAATTTTATGGTTGACCTTGGAATAAGCCTCTTCTCAAATTTTAGAAATGACATATCGGAAACTTTCAAGGACACTTGATAACATTATAGCATTTTTAGATAAGGTTTTTTGCTTTCTTTTCGTGTACCATGGCAAACTTTCTTAGAAAATGTGCCTTAATGTTTGCAGTAGTTCTCTACAAGTACACGTTTGATTTTTTCATTAAAAAACAATATTTGCTTTGTGTGTTTTCTTGATAAAATGCTGCCTCAATAATATGCACTGATTTTGCATCAAATCACTTGAAATGGCTTAATCAAGTTTGAAGGTCCATAGATGTGAGAACATTATACAGTCATGTGACCTGCTAAAGTCAATCATGTGACACCCCTCATTACATGTACATGTACCCATCTGATGTCAAAAACTTACCATGTTTATTTCCATATTTACACTATTTATGGATAGAATAAATACTTTCTGCCTGTATTACGCCACGTCCTTCGGAAGATATCCATCAAAGCGAGCCATCGGAAATGACTCTCATAACCTGGGCTTCTGCCCAATTAAGCCCCACCAATTAGGCAGTGTGCTCGCCATCTTCCTCTTTGATAAAGCTCTGACTTGTGCTATAAAATTGGTCTGCATTTTTTTTCCTTCTCCATCAGAGTAAACATTGGAAATTGCCCCTGCATCGCTAATTAAAGAAAAGGTCATCTTGAGAAGAGAAGAATTCACCAAAGGTCACAAAGCAATCCAAATATTGGTAGAATGGCAGTGAAAATGTAAACATATGATGGGCTTATTTTATGTGTGCATGCATATATGTCATCATTCTCATGATGGATTATTTTGCATGTAACAGATGTTGACTGCATGAAAATTTCCTAATGAGTTTTAAATTAATCTCTTAGAGGACCCATGCTCTACATGAGCTAATGTATCTAGAATAATTTTGTTACCCCCAACCTAATTGAACAGAAATAGTGAATTAGAATAGAAGTTGGGGAACATGTTTCAACCTGGTAATCAGTTTGTCAGTAGTTAACTATTGTTTTTATGTTTTTATTCAAGGTAGTAGGCCTTTTGTAATGTTTTCTAAAGTTATTAACATTTTTCTTAATGTGAACAAGATTGTAATCTCTGCTTTTAGATTATTCTAGTGGTAGGCTTTCTAAGTTTCATAAAAAAAGCACATAACATGTATTCTTGCTTCTTTTGTTTTAAACACAGCATATAATCCTTACTTTGAAATTAGATATAGTGTACCTTTTCAAAACCCATTAAAAAATTTAAGCATGTAGTGGCCTTTGATTATTAATGATAATGTAGATCAGTGTAGAAATTTATTCATACATTGATGAACTATATTGCATGTTATTGTTGCCTTTGGATTATTCACAGTGCAATATGTCTTGGAGTCCCCTTAATGTGAACATGGCGACTGCATAATAAGTATTTTTCACTACCTTTTATTTTACACTTTTCATAGTGTTGTAGTCAAGTGATGTGAACATTGGACTAGTGGTGTGAAGGCCATACATTCAATCTCCAGCACAGCTTTTATGTCCTTAAGCAGGACATTTTATCTAAATTGCTTCTCTCCACCCAGGTGTATCACCTCGCTGGATTGCACTCTAGTGGAGATGTTGCACATGTGTGAAATGGCAATTGAATCCAATGATTGGGGTAATGATAACATGCTTGCAAATGTAGTATTGAGTGCTACATAAATGTAACAATTGTTATTTAAACTAGCAATGGTTTATCTACAGTAGATGTTGACATCTCAAAAAAGAATTTGGACTATATGGAATCTAGAACTATTTATCATTGGTTTGTTTTTGTGACATACATTCATCTACATACTCTTGTGGATATGTGCCAATTATTCCACTTACATATGAACTGGATCTGCTTTTTACTGCAAGCCTTTGATTATAAGAATTGCACAATTGCAAGGACTTTCATGAAATGGACTCTAGGGAATTTTCAATTCCTTATTGCATTTCCTTGAGGAATCCTTTCTGGATGACATAATACGTTATTGTTATATTTGCATATTTCAGCGGGTGATAAACAAAGCTATTGAAATTGCCCTAAGGCAGATTTCTTGAAAGTCTTTGCCATCGTCTTGTATAGTGTGAGACCTGTAAAACTGCAGAAGGTAAAGAAAGGCAGTCTCTAACATACATGTGGAATATTACTAGTTGCTCTTAACCCTTTCGAGACAATTGACCACATTTTGTGGTTTGGCTCAATAACTTTTGATTCAGAGCTCTAAAAAATAGACCAGATGCAGGAGTAGAAAAAGCAAAAATTTCTACACACATTGTGTCCATTTTTGTTGCATGACCATATTGTGTTTGATGCCAGGAATTTTAAAAAGGAGAATAAGCTTCAAAATCCCTAAATTGGCAACACATTGAGAGGTTCAAAATCACTATTTATTATCAAAATTGGCAATTTTTTTCAACTTTTCTACTAAGTTTCTAATGATGTATATTGTTTTCAAAGACATTACATTTTATTAGAACCATGTTAGCACTAAAAGAAAAATATTAATGTTGCCAATTTGAAGAACAAAATGAGATCAATTTAGCCCTCAAACAATTCCTGTCCTGAAAGGGTTAAGGCTAGTTTGAGAAAGGAAAATAAGAATTGTGATTCTATATTGACAGGTGGTCTTTACATACAGGTCATTGCTAGTGCAGGTTCAACTCTACTTCAATACTTTGTGGATTAAGATCCCTAATTCTGACACATTTGATGTAAACATCTATTAATTAACAACTCTACACTTTGAATGAAACCTTCAGTTCTGGTAAAAGGATTTCCTTTTCTGAGGAATACACTACAAATCACCTGCTCTTGTTACATTGTCATAGATTTTGCAATTAAGAAAGCACCTAAATATATGAGGTTTCACCAAAATCTCATCAGTTTTCAATTCAAATGTTAGTCATCGCGTTGGTGGTTATACTCTAGTTGTTTAAATTTTGGAGGTGGGTCATTTCAGAAAGCAATTTCAGCTTTCTAGGAAATGTGAAACAACATGATTGATATTCTGTCAATTCCTCTTCTTCTTCTTTATAGCAAGAAGAGTGGATGACTTCTTGCAGGGAATGATCTCCTTGATAAAGAGGTACTTGTTATTCATGTAAGACATTCAGTTCCTAGAAGAATCTGATCATTTTTACCACGTTACCAAGGTGTGCATATAGAACATAACAGAATGTAATCATCTCCTGGCTCTGTATGTGGGTTGAGAGGAGGATAGCTGATTATTACATGTGTAGGTAGGTGTGGTGAATTTACTCATTCAATGTTATGATGTGTGCTGTATCCTATTTGGTACTTGATTTCTCTTGGAACACTCTGAAGATGAAACTCAGGCTAACAGCATAATATCATCCAGTTAATTAAACTTCTCTGTCAGCTGACATTGTCATTTTCAAGTATTTCAAGTACAACCTCATGATGTTTCCCCTTATAACAACTTGTTTTTATGATAATTATTATGGAAAAATAGTATTGATCTGGCTAATAAGTAATAAATATGCTTTCATTCATCAAAGAAAGAAAGAACTGTAGATATATGTGCTAATGTTGGCCTTCACTGTATTTCTAAAATGTATATACTCAGCTGATTTGTAGATTTTAATGTTAAAGCATTTTCTTTCAATATTTCAGAATGTTAGATAATGTATATAACATACTAGGAAAAAATTAATATCTTGGTCTCATACACTTCCAATATCACCGGAATACATTGTTGCATTTTGAATTGCCAAATGATGCAAACCCATGTCATTACTGCCGAGAGATGACTCGTAAGCTTATATTTTGGGCGAACCTGACTGCCGCATAGCCGCATTTGAAAGTTCCGTTGGGAATAAATATGCACAACCAGTGCTCCTAGCCTGAGCCATGTCAGCTCTCAGCTCATTTACCATTCTGTGCACCCTCACAATCTTCAGTGAAAGAGATCTCCTGCTCCTGCTTTCAAACCTTATCTCATTTTGACAGTCGCCGTTCCCATGAGGGCTCTCTGTTGAGTTGGTGGTGCACAACCCCTATTTCGCGCATTCCCATCCTTGCGCAATAAGAGCTCAAATTTCACTGATTGTAGTTTTTTATGCGATTTCTTGTGCCGTGGGAACAACGTATTGGGAGTTCCCAACCACAGTCAGTATTGCTGTAGTCTGACCTCAGTTTGTACTTTAAATGATAGTTTGCATCCTGCATTTTTCGTCCCAATCATGCAAACTTTCAATATGATGGATGTTCTTGTATAAAATGACCTGGATGGGTATAGCATACTGTGCTGCTAGCAGAGGTATACTGGACTTTATGGGATATGTTACATAACATTGGGTATTAATTGCATGCATTTGTGTTCTCATTGCTATTTGTTTAGTCTCTCTCTCTCTCTCTCTCTCTCTCTCTCTCTCTCCCTCTCTCTCTCTCTCTCTCTCTCTCTCCATCTCTCTCTCTCTCTCTCTCTCCCTTTCTCTCCCCTCTCTCTTTCTCTCTCTCCCTCCCTCTCTCTCTTCCTCCATCTACACCCTGCCCCTCTCTTTCTCCATCCCCTCATACCTCTCTCTCTCCTGCTTGAGTAATTTTTTACTTTTCTTATCTCTCTCTGTATTTCTCACCTTATCTTATGAGTATCTCTCCCTTTTTGTTATCTTTCTATTCCCTTGTTTCTTTCTCTCTTTTTAATTACCTTTTATCTTTTATCCCCTGTCTTTCTTTATCTGTGTTTTTTAAATACACTCTATTCCCTTCTTGAACTTCTTTGTTTTCTCCTTTTTCAATTTCACTACATAAATGAGCATTTTGTTCCATATACCTGATTTTAATATGTGTATATGTCAGTATTCATTTATGTTAAAAAAATTGTATATCATGAAAAACTATATTGGATCAGAAATTAATTGTTTGTATTTTGTCTCTTCCTTTTTTTCTGGCTTACAGAATAGATCATCCAAACATAGTGGCCCTGCTGGACATATTTGAAGACAAGATGCATGTATATTTAGTTATTGAATTGTAAGTATTTCTTTTTTTTCCTTCTCTTGTATTAAACAGCTACAAATAGGATTGGTAAATTGCATATTTGCATAGAAGCATTGGAATTGTTTGTTGCAGTGTGATTCGTGGATTATATATCATTCTGTACTTTCTTTTACAAAATTAATCTGGGGGGATTTCTGATAAAAAGTGTGATTTGAATGATTGAAGGAATTTTTTTTTTCAAGAGTGCCAGTAAGAACATTAATTGATTCTTGATAATGGATTTAAATTAAAAAAAAACATTCTGAAGTGGTTAAATCTTATCATTAAAAAGTGTTAGTGAAAGCTTGGCAATGAAGTAAAATGATGAACATCTATGATTTATCTTTCTTGCAATTTTATAGAAATTGCAAAGTTTGAGACCAGTGATAATAATTTAGATTATAGATTTAGGTGTACTTAGATAATGGAATTTGCTTTCGTTGCATAATTGCATTTATCTATATATACATTAAAAGAAAGCTTATGACTTTCATTTTGAAATGGTGTATATTATTATGTATATTAATACGGAATAAGGAAACACTGGCCATTCAGACACGATTCAGCAGTTTGTAAAACCATTTTCTCCAAATTGCATAGTTGCACACGTGCATTGATTCGTCAGTTTGTAAAAGCAACGACGGATTGTTTTTCTTCTCATCAAAAGCAATGTTTGTTTTAGAATTACACATAAATTGTAATTTCCTAGTAAACTTGTCTGTTTATCCACTTTCTTTAAAAGAACCAGAATGCCATTTATTTATTGCAAAGCGATATGAACTAATGCCCTTCTGGCTCTCAGCAGACATCATTTTAAATAATACTTTAAAGCTTGTTTCCATGCGGCAAGAATCACATACGCAAGCCTGCATTTAAGAAGTCACATTTGTGTACAGTCGTTACATCTGAAAATCAAGGACTTCCAGTGTATAATTGGATGGTAGAGTCAGCATGTCACGATCCTATGTGCACTGATGTATGAGAGCTCACAGTCGTCCAATTCTAGGGTAGCCATCGAGGCATGAGTATTTCTTTCCTTGTGAATTCACTTGGAAAAGCTTCTACTCCACAGGAATACACAATTACTTATACCAATGGTATATCAATAGGAAAATTTATTGTTGCAAACATTGTAACAATTACTTCTTTTTTGATACATTTGAGCTCTTTCAGGATTCACCATTGTGACAGTGAGATTTCCTCAAATCTTTTTTTTTTTTTCTCCAGAGCTCCTTTTTAAGAATTTTAAGATTTAAATTGCTCATTGTTCCCTTTTTTGGGGGGCTTGCTTGTTGCAACACACTCTACTACAATCCTTTTGAATTAAACTCTCTGTTATGATTATTCTCTTATATTCTGAAGAGAATTTTGCACTATTCAACCACAGTGGAAGACTTTTTAGAATGTTCTACTTCACTTTTGAAAATAATTTTTTATCCTATGTTGAATCATGAATCCGTGGAAGTTAATCGAAGTTGAAAACTTTGCCATGAAGAGTTACCAGTAGGTGGCCCATTGAGGAATATTAACTTCCAGTTTATTTGACATGTCCAACTCTTTTCACATTAGGTTATATTTGAAAAAAAAAAAACTTTTAGAAAGTACATACATGTAGTATTATCAGTAAATTGCAATGGATTTTCAAGGAATATACATGTCAAATATCAAGTGAATGCTTGTGTATAAAAAGAGGTTTAAGGCCACCGCACACCTTACGATTGGTCTGCGATCCGATTTCAGAAGAAAATGTAGTATCATTTGACAAATCATTTGAAAGCGAAAAATATTTTTGATTAAGGGTCTGAATAGTCATACAGATAGTAAAATCGATAATACGGCCTTTGCCGAGTTTTCTAGTCGGTGGAATGGCCAAATCAGCTCCGAGTCATAGTGACGTCACAAATATCATACGACTGCCTACGATTTTAAACTAATTTTGCCCTTATTCCCTGTAGAAAGCTCACAGCTCACCAAAACCCTATGTTTAGTAATCATATTACTTTTCAGAACCTGAATAGGGTAGATTTCATTTGTTAAAATACCAATATTTAATGCCATAGTGATTTATTTCACAAATCGGATCGCAGACCAATCGTAAGGTGTGCGGTGGCTTTTAGTTGTACAGTGATTTTGCATCAAAGGTGTGTGTATGTGCATGTATGCTGCAATTTGAAATTTGGTGGACATTTGTGAAAGATGGAACAAATTTCAGAGGTTAATCTTCTAGAAAACACTCCCAAGAAGATTTGTAATCTATGATATCAGCATTTTTTGCAAGTATACATTGTATTGGATATGAGAAGCTTCATAAGAAATCAACTTGATATAGCTAGAAAAGGTAGAAACACCTGTTGGAGTAATCTAATTTCTCTCTTTTATAGAGATAAAGGTAAAGAAATAAAGATACCTGATTAGGCAAAAGTTGTTACTTGAACTTTGCTAGCCTATTTGCTCATATTGTTACCTGGTAATTATCGGACCATCCTATTTTATAAAGTTACTCATGTGTTTCTTTTTTAATGCCTTGACAACTTTTGTGCAAAACAAAATCAAGTTACTGTATATTTGAACCAATAATTTTCTTTTCTTCTCCAAAAGTATTTATTGTCTGTATGTCGTTCTGCAAAACCTGAAAAATGGAATACAATTGTTCTGCACCAATTTTCTTGTATAGATTATATAATTTATTGCATTTTATTTTGGGGTGGATGAATTGAGTAATTCTTTGTAGTGAATGTACCATTAAACCTCCCTGTGGATGGCTAGGTAGTGAGCTCGAATTGATCTTCAAAAGAGCAATAATACTGTTACCAGAGGTAACCTGTAGCAGATACATGTACGTGTAGTGCATTGATATGTACATCCTCAACATTTGTTGCGATACTGCAAAGCCGCATACATGCTCATGTCATCTGCATGTCCTGCTATTAAACCAACTTTTAATTTTTCCAACAATTATTTTGATTGTTAATGACCAGTATCCTTTCATGGTCTAAAGCATAATGATTGATATGTCCCTGGATGTAACATTGGTATCATATTACCACAATAACATCTATTCTATGTCCAAGGTGACGTGACGCAAACTGAATATGAACGTCATTCTTCCTCTCTCATGTCCACATTCATTTTTTTTTACTTCACCCCGTAGGCCCCATATTTTTTTATTCAGTGTCAGGGTTACTGTTGTGTCCTCTGTTGCTTAATCAGGAATATAAATATACTATTAACAATCACATATTAGAAAATAACATGGTGCAAGGTTTCTCATCTTTAATTAATGATGTAGATAGAGGTGTATGGGGCACACTTTCGCCAGGAGGACTGACGTCTCTTGCCCCAAATATCAACTATTCAGTTTCTAAATTTTGCAAGCAAGCTACTTTTTTGACACACTTTTTTGCAGTGAAAGATATACTTTTGTCATGAAAATATATTAAATAAGATCTGAAAAATGATGACAGGTATACCACTTCGCTGCCAAAATATTAGGTGAACTGCTTAAATCTTTATATGATTGTCATGATATTAATTATTTTAAAATTCTCATTCGGGCTGAACTATAATCTAGAATAACTCCCCGCAGGTTTCTTTTTAAATATTAAGTTCACTATTGCAGTGAGTTTTTTCAATTTCTGTTGTCATGTGTTAAATCGGAAGATGACGATAAAATATATAAGTTACGCAAGGACAATCCTTTCTGGATTATGAAATCATATGAATTTCTGACAATTCTTCATAAAGCTTCCTCCCACTTGAAGGTTATGATTCAGCATTAGAGCAGTTTCTTCTCCTTGTTTCTTATCATGCACAGCAAAGGTTATTGAATAACGCATCTCGTTTACTTTCCACCCTCTAAGATGGGACTGCCTAATCCTCGTTCAAGGCTAGGGGATAAAAGGTGGATATATTGCGGAGATAGCAAGAGTAATATTAATCACATGATGATATCTGTATATAAGAAATATGTTTTTTAATGGTTTTTAAAAATAATTTTTATATATTTTGTAATTCAAGCTCCATCATGCCTTGCTTACAGTACATGTAGTATGATTTCAAGAAACCATAATAGTTACAGTAATGATTATTAGAATTGTGATAGTATTTGTATATAATGAAAAAATGATAAGGAATAATAATAGTTTCAGTTATGTTAATAATTGTAATGGTAATATTAACAACAAGAATAATGATGAACATTGCTTGAATGGCACATATCACTAACATACAGAAAGTACCTATGTATTAAACTATACAAAATAAATTATTGAGAGTTTCTTTAGGACATCATAACTATAAGATAATTAAGCAATATGTCATTATAATGATGACTATTATAATGACTATTAGGATAATGACAATATTGATTTACATGATTGTACCATAGGATTATTAATAGTTTTATATAATACAGGTACTGAACTGTTTGAGAGGGTGCAGTGGCATTCACTGATAAAAGTTCTCTGAAAAAGATCCTAGACTACATGGGTATTTGCCTCAAATTAATTGAAACAATTGAGTGAGATGTTTGTTTGTGTTTTTGCAAACAAATTTATATTTTCACATCAAGATTGCTTATGATATTCAGAGAATGGGAAAGTCAACCTTTGTGTTATTTCTTGTACTTTTTTCCCAGTTCATTTGAGTACTTTCATTAAGTTGCTTTATTTCCCCCTGCCATAATTCATTTAATGATTCATAGATTCCACCTTGGTGGCAGGCTTTCCCTTTGTCAGTCTGTATTTCCCCCCACGTCGTAATCTGCTATGATTAGGGAGCTACTTACTAACCCAAACCAAATCTCGGACCCACCAGCAATATACTGAGAGATGATGATGACAAGAAGATGATCGCCCACTTTCGTTCGCCCACTCTCTCTCTTTTTTTAATGTTACCTCGTATCGTGAGAAACAAAACACTCCAAATATAGGATGAAATAATGCACTATTTATGGGCATATCCTACACTAACGGCTATGACCGATTCATCTTTTTTCTTTCCTTTTTGATTCAGTTCCCCCTTGCATTTTTATTTTCGCACCCTGATCTTTAAATATTCAAATTCAGGGGTAAAACATTCAAACGAACCACCCACTCGGCATTATTTATTAGTCAATAGATTATTATCTGTAACTTTCATACCATATCATCCGGGTAATGTTGACATTTGTAGTAATTTTTAATCCTAAAATCTAGACTCAGAATAAAAAAGCAAATTCATGATATATTTTTTCCCCTAAAAATGTATACAGGTATTCAACATCTCCATTTTTAAAATGTATCGTTGTCAGTCATGCTACATTATGAATTGTGTGCAAATTTGAGTGAGAAAAATTATAGGATCTAGTGCTTGGGGAGAAACAGTTCCAATGTATCAAAATATAATTTTTCTCTCCAGCGCCTGAATTGATATATGACATCCCCAGGTCCCATCGGCCTGTATGTCCACAGATAGTCATCTTTGCTCAATTTCCAATAAGATAGGTGGCCCCTCGGGCAGGCGGTTTGGAGAATGTGCGCGTGTAGGAGGAGGGAAAATTGAGTGGGTTGGTTGCTGTGAATGGACAAGCTGGTGACAGAATTGAAGATAATGTTTTTGAAAGCTAGAAGGGCATTAACTAATAGCGTTTTGCTGAGTTAACGGCCTTCTGGCTCTCTATCAACAGAAAATAAATGTGTTGAAAGAGATGTGAAGTATCTGTAGTAACAGTGGTTCACATGGGAATGTCTTCTATTCTTCTACTAATTTATGTTTTAAATACATGGGGGTATCTATAGTTGAGAAGGGAAAGAGGGATATATTCAAATTATATTGTACCGGCATACTTCCTGAACTAAAAAATTGATAGATCATTACCTGGCTAAGCAGCAGGCCTTTTGTTCTTATGGGTTTTTTCTTTCAATGAAGCTGATTCTTACATCTGTATCTTAAAGATATACCATTGACTGCTAAATTCTCTCATTTCCTATGATACTTGGTACAGGAACAACCTAGTTTTTGTAGGCAATGGGTTGAATTATGAAGTAAACATAAGATTTCAGTGCATACTATTTAAGCTCATATTGCACTTTGATGTCGTAGACTCGTTGGGGGGACTAGAGTGCTTTAACTTCACCAAGCAATTTGGGAGAGGGATTGATACAGTTAGTGACAGCAGTTGGATTCAAAAGCATTTGTGAACAGGTCTCATGTGTTGTGCATGGATCAACTAATGATGTACGATCTGGAAGATGGATGGATGATCGTGTTCTTTGATTAACCCTGGTGTTCTGAGGTCATTCACTTGGGCTGTCTTGCCAGCTATGTGGGAAAAATAGTTCATCTAGGATGGATGGGGGAGGGAAGAGGTACACCAAGGCTAATTCAGGTGTGTTCTGGGTCCTGATAATATCTTCAGATGCAACGAGTTTTACCCTATTCTCAATGAAATTAAGATTCATAATACATGTGTATCAGCTTTTGGGTGCAGACTGAGTCCAGATCAACCAATTGAGAAAAAGCATATGAAATCGTGCTAGATACCTGATGATTCTTTTATATTCAGCTTGTATATTCATGACTATTCGGTCAATTTTATTTATTTGGTTTTTTTTTCTTCATTTATTTACTTATATATTTGTTTATTTATTTATTTATTATTTGTTGATGATTGATTGATGATTGATTTATTCATTTAGTTATTTATCTTTTTATTTATTCATATATTTATTCATATGTTTATTTATTCAGTATAATTTCTTATTTATCTAGAACAGAGAGTATCTGGTAATACAGATTTTCGCTCAAATCAAACAATATCTCCACTTAAGATTGGAAATGGATTCCTTTTTGAAGGTTGTATGACACCTGCTCTGGCAACAATTGTCTAAATTAATTTTGCAACTTCAAGCCTGGACCAAACTCTGTACCTAAACCTAACTCCAAACCTAAAACCTAATTGCAACCCTAACCCCAAACCTAGAACCCAATTGCAACCCTAACTCCAAACCTAGAACCCAATTGCAACCCTAACTCCAAACCTAAAACCCAATTGCAACCCTAACTCCAAACCTAAAACCTAATTGCAACCCTAACTCCAAACCTAAAACCTAATTGCAACCCTAACTCCAAACCTAGAATCCAATTGCAACCCTAACCCTAACCCTACATCTTTGGTGTAATAAAGCCTGGAGCAATTGTTGCCAGAACAATTGTTGCTGATGCAGATGTCAGAGCACTTTTTGAAAAATTGTAATCTGAAATACCAATCCAGATATTCTCCATGTATAGCGCAGTGTTTTTTTTTCCCTCAGCGGCATACCTATTTATAATCAAACAGATTTACAGTGCCTCAGACAACTTATTCAACACATCAACCTCAAAAAAACATTTTTTATTCAACTTATACGTGAGTAGAAAACTAGAAGGATATGTAGTTTTTTGTTAATAGGAAGTGAATTGATGCATGATTTCCATGGCGACCATTGTGAGTGAGTTATAAAACGTTGGTTTATCGCCTCAAGTGGAAGGATATTTGTACCAAGTAAGCGCAAGGATATTGTGCAATTTGTTTTGAAATCCTCTCCTTTGCTGGAGAGCGTTATTCACTCCATGTATACTACTTTCAAGTGGAGGCTGAGGAGGAGGAGGGAGTTTGACAGAGAAGAGAAATAAAAAGAAATCAAGTTGATAGTTTATGTGTGTGTGTGTCAGAGAGAGAGAGAGAGAGAGAGAGAGAGAGAGATGGAGAGAGAGAAGTATTATAGTATTGTTTTTCTTGTGTTTTTTTGCTTGTTTACTTGTTGGTGTTAGCATCATTGCCCTTTAAAAAAAGTGGTTCATCTGTAACTGAGCTATTTTAAGCTATTTCATATATATATATATATATATATATATATAGTTGCATTATATTGAAATGCAAGGCATAATAAATTACATTAGGGGAGTATTATGGACTGCAAATTAATTTGGGGAGTTTGTTTTAGTAAAATATTATTTGGATTGATCTTGAGCTGTGCTGGAGTAGATTTAAACATGTTGGAAAATCATGTCCAGTGGGGATCATACTGTCTTCAGTTATCATTGGATTTTTAATGCTGTTACTGTGCAAAGGAAGTTGTAAGGGAAGAAATCATTGTTTGTGGAAACTAACACATTTTTTTAATCAGAAGTTTTATTGGTAAATTGGTCAAGTATGTTCTAAATTTTGTTACGTATACAAGTAGCTTTCTCTCTCTCTCTCTCTCTCTCTCAATTTCTGTATTTCATTTTATGTATCTTCCCACATATTTCTGTGTATTTCTGTGACCACTCCTCTCTCTCCTTTTTTCTTTTTATTCATTTTACTCTTTCTCTCTTTCTCTCTTTCTTTCTTTTTCTTTTTCTCTTTCTCTCTTTCCAGCAGGTTAGTAACATATTTTCCCTTCATCATATCAGGAAAGCCAATCTTTTCCATGTTTTTTTTTGTTGTCTTGATCTGCAGAGTATCAGGTGGGGAACTCTTTGATAGGATAGTGACCAAAGGTAACTACACAGAAAAAGATGCCAGCGAGATAGTCCGACAGATACTCGAAGCTACCACGTACATCCACAGCAAAGGAATTGTACATAGAGATCTTAAGGTAAGCCACACAGTGAAAGCTTGTTTTTCTGAAGGTCTGTGGTTTAGAAAATGGCAATAAGATTTGGACTGACAACCCATACGTCAACTCCTATCCTATACATGCAGTCAATTCTTAAAGGCTACAACATGGTACTGTGGAAAGCTGTGGATTATGAAGAACCATAATTCATTTATAGTTTCTTATTTCCTTCTGTGCCACCACAATTGGGACATTTTCACATTTATCTCAAAGAAACTTTCAAGAGTTAAATTAGGAATTTTCGTTTTTTGTTTCATTGTCACATTAGGCAAAATAATATTATCATCCATGTGAATAAATGTCACTGTTCATTTACCAATATTTGTTTCAGGAATTAAAAAAAAAAAGCATTTCTTAATCTAAACATATTGTACAATTAACATACAACTTGGTGAGCAGGATTTGCTGCCCTGGGCACAAGGATGGGATTAATCTAAATACACAAGGAAAGATTTGGGGTCACTTTTGTCACAGACTGAATAGGATTCTGTCCCTGTCGCTACCTCTTATGCTCAGTGTAGCCTTACATCGCACTTTATGTACTCATGGACACATGCATGCTCATGTCAAGTCTATCCGTCTCTACGGTGTCTGCCCCAAGTCTTTGTTGAGGACCTTCACATAGGCAACAGTTCAATGTGCAGCCAACAAGGCACAGGAATGTTAAACATTCAGTCTGAACTGCTTACAGTCGTTGCTTGCAATGATTCCAAATACAATTAGTAGGACTGAATGCCATTGGTATTACTGCTCCCATTTATTTAAGTACCAACATCTTAGCATGGGCCTCGATAATTATTTCATTAGAGGGGGGTAGGTATTCTTAGAAAGTACCTTGATGCGATAGTTAACTCTTTGCCCTGTGCATTAAGAAACCCAAGGCTGCTGAATTATTTTCAAATAATGGTGATTATTTTCAAATAATGGCGATTATTTTCAAGTAATCGCATAAATAATGGTGATTTACTTGAAAATATCCAATGTAAATGACAACCAAAAACGCAATGCAACGAAAGCTTTGTGTATGAAGGATGCATTGGTGCACAGGATTAGAGCGTGCGTGTGATTATGCAATTGAATAGGCGCTATTTCTTTTGTTCGTGTGGAGTGTCGACTGTAGTCGACCGAAGTGAGCTCACGCTGGTTACGGGAGTCAACAGTAGAGGGAAAAGGGTTTAAAAAAGAATTTCCTCTATGCATGTGCACTACTACTGTTGCAGCTGTTTGTAAGGTTGACCACAAAACAAACTGATCTAATATTTTGTTTGGATTTTGGATTTTATTGAACTCAAAAAGTTTTTAAAAATTATCAGAATAATTGATATAGGCCTACTGTTAAACGTTTTCAAGTAGAAATGACAAATTATTGAATTGATCTTGAAATTATCATAAATATTCTTGAAAAACATTGGACAGTTTTGAGTTGTATGACAATTGTCTGATGAGAACAGATTTATTTTTTATGTTGCATTTTAGAAAGGTACTTTTATTTTAAAAATGGCCTACATGTAATTACTTCATTTTAAAAAGTTGTTATATGTTCTTTTTACTTGGTTGTCTTGCTGTTTCCATAACACTTTGAATGGATTATGGTGTCAGAACTCTACCTAACTGTCATAATAGCAAATGATGGATCTATGGGGGGTAAGGGTGGGCATATGGGGCTTGAGCCCCTTTCCCCTATAAAAGTGATGAGCTTTTATACACACTTGTAGCTGTTTGCTAACCGCTCTCCCAGTTCAATAATTTATTAAAAGGTCATTTTGCCTCTGAAGAATATCATAACCAGATATTGATAACATTAATTTTTGCCCCTTGGAAAAAAATCCTGGAACTGCCAATGGTAACCAACCTGCTAGTAGCAGAGAAACCAGGATGACCGGGCACAAATGTCAGTGAAATGTGTAGACATGTGGCCTGTTTTAATTCAATAAAGTTTATCAAAAAGTTGACAGCAGTTATGGTAATTGCTTCACAACATGCGAGCATCATCCGTCTGTCTCAATTAATAATGTTGCATCCAGATTTTTATACTGTGTACAAAAGTAATTAATTCTGAAGCCTGAAGATGTACTGAATCTGTTGGCCCAAAGGTATGACCTTTGGTTTCAGCCGAGCTAAATTAGCCTAATTAAGCTTGGCCTAGACTTAATGGGTTCCGCCGTTTATGATGCAAGCATGTCTTGTCTATTCTTCCAGTCCAACTTGTATTCCTGCTTGGAAAATGTTCTTCCCCAAATTGCTTTTGATTTATCTCGAACAAGTGCACACTGTTCATGCTGTGTTTTGATGACTGGTTATGCAGAAGCAGGCAGATGGGACTAAAGGTCACAGTTTTCCCCTCATCTGGCTAATGAGTGCTTTATGCAGTGACAAACTCAATTTTACAGAAACTCATTTCATATGACCCCCAATATTTTTCTTTCTCTCTATCTCTCTACCCATCCTTGTTTCATTATGTAAGTAAGGGAGATTTCAAGACAGTAAGCCATGATAAGATATCTTGGAGGTTATATTTACTGCTTCCTCTCTTCTCAGATGCCATTCTGTGGGGAGGGACCCCCAAGGCCCCCCCCCCTTTTTTTTTTTCTCTGAAGCCCCACCTCTTCCTTCTGTCCATCTTTCACTCCTTGCATCTTTCTTTCTCTCTTCTTTCATTCATGTCTTTGCACTCTTGTCAGTTTTCCTTTTTCTTCCTTCCTCTCTAGTGTGTTAAACATGAAGCATATCCCAGAGTATAGGTGATATAGGCTACCTTATACTTGTGGCACCAAGTAGAGAAAAACTTGACAAGGTAATCAAGGTGGAAGGGTGTGAGAAAAACAAACTCTGTGCGCTTAGATTGTTTTGACAACATCTATATTGATATACCTGTCAGTCATTGGCTGTCAGTCAGCCGATAACAAGTAGCTCATGGCTGCATTCAAAATCCCGAAACATGTAGTTCTAGTCTAGGAGTAATTTTTTTGTTGATTCCACTTTTCTGCTTATTTCATATTAATATGGAGATTTATAAACTTCATGTCACTAATTTCTTTAAAGGGTAATATAATATTAACTGCGACATCAGTATATTTATGTAAAAATAATGAGGAAAACACTTTCCTTATACAAATACGATACAGATATAAGTATAATATTTATAATGTGTTACTACTTCCATCCATTTTTTTACTGATTTACTATTCTTACAAAATGTGATCTACCATAATACCATAAAAAAAAAAGGAATCTTAACATCTTACTGACGTGATAGAATATATATAAAGTGCCATTGTCAGTGATATTTTAGGGAGAGCAGTTATGGTTGAGAAAGATTTGAAGGATAGCAGAGAATTCATGATTTATTGACTCAGTGCCCAAACTTCCAACAAATATTTTGATATTAGATATCTAAGGTAGATAGGAAAGTCTTGTTCATTCAACCAAAGTCGTAATAGTTTGCGTTTCATGTCATCAGAGTTTACCAAGTCATTTAAAAGAAGATATCATCTGTTGAGAGCTAGAAAGGTGGTAGCTAATCTCACTTTATTTAGAGTTAAGGCCCTCTTGGCTCTTAGCCGATGATATATGATGTCAGCTTGATGATTATGTCAGTTGAGAACCAAAAGGGCGTAAAACTCATTTACAGCAGAAGGGTGTTCATAGAATGTGAAACAGTAGTGCCCTTCCGGCATAAAATTACCTGATTTCATGCTCTTCTGCTAAAAATATAAAAGACAAATTTTTAGTCCTTTTGCATCAAAATTAACGTTAAAACATAGCATCATTGAAAAGAATAGAATAAAATATTCAAGGTGATATTACTACTTTAATACCACTAAAATATATGAGAGGTCCCAGTGGTTCTCTGCATATGATAACATTGTACACAGAGTTAATGACCTTCTGGCTTTCAGCAGAGAATAAAATGACATTGCCTTGCCTTGAAGACATTTGTTTGTGACAAGGTAACTGATTGTGAGATGTCTTGCAACAAACACAACCGCAATGGATTGCCTTTTGATGTGACAGCATGAATGTTGACAGAGCTGTCGCACACACGCACACATAATGGTTTGGCTACTGGAGATGGTGGAAACATGGGCCTCCTTCACATTTTCAGATAGTAGATTTTAGGCAGAATTCGAATATGAAACGTTCATACTACCTCTCCGTATTTTCGCAGAATTCAGGGCTCTATATCAACAAAATTGTAGATAAAATAAAATTCACAGTGACCCAAATTTCTATAATTATTCCTATAAAAGGTGGACCCCGTGTTGTTTCAAAGAGAATCACCCTATATAACAACTGGTGTGGAGCCCTGTCTGAATGTCCCTTAGGGTGCCTACAGTGGGACTAGCATAGAGATAGAACCTCAGGTAGTTGATGATTCATGCAAGCAGGCTGTGATGACATTCTCATAAAAATTTCAACAGAAGGCTCTTGTATCCAGGGGGATTCAGATATGTTGTGAAGATGTTTTTAGGTTGACGGATGTGTCTTTCCTTGAAATAGACCATTTTTAAAATTGCATAGAAAAGGCAAAAAACTCATTGGACGCTGCTATCTGTTGTGAAGAAAACTTTGCTGGTCACTGTACCTCTTGGGGGATTTTATTTTGAAAAATTAGATTTTCTTAGGGTGATTCCTGCAGTTTTTTTTTCTTTTCTTCAAGAGCTTCTAACATCCTTTAAGAGCTCTTGTTCTCATGTATTTGTTAGCCTCTGGTATTAATTTGTAAGCCACTTTTAAAGTAGGAGAACAAGAGAATTGCAACAGATAAAAGGGGGGAGGGGGTGGGTAGTTATGAATATCAATGTATATGATTCTTCCAAACATTGAAACACAAAAAGATTCTTCAAATGTGTCCCCTATAGTAGAAAAAGACTACTTTTCCCTGCTTCAAACCCTTTTGATATCTGAACATCTACATATCCATTGATTTAAGACTGTATGCTATTTATTTGCATGTGATATGGATCTAAGGTAGATGGTAAAGTGTTGGAATTTAATAGTTTGTACTGCAGAAATGAAAAATACCTGAAACTACATCAAAGTTAAAAAAACATTGTTTGATATTACAAAATGCCATCTTTTATTGGGAAACATTTCATTGCTGAAGAGCAAGAAGATTGTAAACCATATGTACAAAGCTGTTACTTAGCACCTCTCTTGCTTTCAGTAATCAGTTTACTTTGAATTTGTCAGTGTATTACCAATTTTAAGATTTTTCTGCATGTTTACCTTTACAATTCCTACCATTAAATGCATGGGGGCGGGGGGGGGGGGGGGAGAGAAAGGGCCCAAGTCTTACTTTTTTTTTTTCTTTGCTCATTTATTTTTAGGACTACATGTATATCCATATGTCACAGTTATGCCAAAGCAATCACAAATATGTGGAGAGATGTCATTACAGTGTGTGCACACTATGCATGCTTGGAATTCAAGATACTGTGGAATATGCACTGAAGAAGTTTTAGGTAAAATATAACATTTTCAAGTAAAATGTCACATTTAGGGGGGAAAAATTAATAGCTAGATTGGCAAAATGTCAAGAACCTGCTTGCATTATGTGTACGTGTCTGTATAGTGTCTCTGTTCACTGATACGATTAATACCCTTTTGGCTTGTAGCAGACGATATGAATTATGCACTTACATGTAGTTTTATGGAGCTTGAAATATTTGCCATCATGCTCCAATGAGCAGAAACGGGACTGGGAAACATACTGTATAATGCACTCCTGGTGAAACATTGGTATGAGAGTTCTCTCTTACCTGTTCCCCCCCCCCCCCTTTGTCTTTATAAAATTATGAGGTGTACATTTCCTTCTCTGGCTTTGTGTTAGTATACAAATAATTCATATTTGCGAGTGTATTAGTGAATATGCACTGCACCGAGATTAAGTCACATTAGGAATGACCTTTATTTGTCAAGTTCTTTATTCGTCTCATTGCGACTTAACCGAGTGCAGTGTATATCACCGATACACAAGCTATGAAACATGAATTATCTTTTTTATAAAATGGGTCTACAATTTGAACATAAAGTTGAATAATTGGCTACGAAGTGATCAAAACACCAAGAGTCACACAGTCATGGAGGCCGCCATTTGCTTTGTTGGATGACATCACACATAAATGCAGCCAAACAGTAGGGTCTATAATGCGCGCTTCAGTGTGTGTATAGATTTACTGTCCTTGCCGGTCCTTGCCAACTACGTGCATTTCATCACTTCTTAACTTTGTGTGCCCCAGAGGCAAGTATAATTTTTGCACTGACGGTAGGAAAGAAAAATACATGCTCACATGGTTTCATATGACCAATTAGAACACTGACATTCTAGAACCCGTTTTATAATTATAACTATCCCATCTCTTTTATTTGAACATGTGGAAGAAAATGGCATCTGTTTGAAAATGAAACAGATTGCCGGGTCTGACATGGTTTGTGGATCAAAACCTGTTCATCTAACGGAGCAGAAAAGGTGTGTTCGACTTGTGTCACGGCTCACACAGATCCAGTATCATTAAATCGATCTCTCTGTCTGACCCACCTCATGTGTGGAACCCATGAGTCAAGTCACTGTAAATGCAGCTTTCATGGAACAATTGCTAAAATATGGGAGGAATCTTCTTTTTTATATAGTTCTAGAGGGACTTCTAACCTTGCATTGATGTACTATCATTGTGAGACAGTGAGATAGATCTTTCTACTTCCCATCACTTGCTATGCCCTGTGTATATCTCGGTATCATTTAAGAGCCAATCCACTGACTAGCCAACCATAGTCTCAATCAGCTAAGAGCTTTCATTTTTTGAGCTGTTCTCATTGCTCTCATAACAAATCAAACAAGACAAGGAGAGCCAGGGCCCTCTTGCATAAAAAGTTGCGTTTAATCGCAACTCAAAAAATTAAACGCAACTTGATTTTCAGCCAATCAGAATCGCGTATTTTGAACTTGCGTTGATTTTTGAGTTGCGTTTAATAGCAACTTTTTATGCAAGAGGGCCCAGATCTGTGATTTTAGATGCTAAAGCAGCTGAACTGCAAGCACGATGCTCCTTGACATCCTTGGTTAGTGTTAGTGGGTATATGTAGTCATTTTGCTTGAAGCATAATTTGTGTATTGGTGGCATTTTTATCTTTGATGCTTGAAAAATTCTAGTAAATTTTGTTGAAACAGGAAATGTTGGTCTTGAAATTCCATCCGAGGGACGAGGTAGGGCCTAATTGAGGATGAATTAATAGGCGGTCAAAATTAGTTGATGTGTAACTGTATATACATGTTTATGTATTGATCTGCTATGTAAGTACTTTGCCTTTGAAAAAGGGTTGTGCACCACAGTCACTGGAGGTTCTCTGGGAGAACAGGAAAGGTCCTTCTCGTGGGGATATGCCCTCTCCTGAACCGTGATGACCTCCCTTGTCTGGCTGGAGAGACTGCTTATCTGCATTTGAGGTGTGCCGAATTACACTTTTTATCGCCCCTCAGAGGATACCCATTTCCATGATTGCGGAAGATAGGACTGATGTTTATTCTGCGTAGAGCTAACAAGTTTAATCTCTTCTCTGACCTTCCCAATGATCGATGTTAAAGTTTTCTCTGGTTTTGATAGGCCCTGTTCAGGTGCTCTTTTAAGGCGTACCATAACCATACAAAACCGTACCGTACTGTGCCAGAGGAGGCGCCCGAACGCTCTAAGCGAACCGTACCCGTACCGTGCCGCTCCAGAAGCGTACGCTACGGCACGGTTCGCTTCCAAAAAGCGCCTGAACAGGGCTTATGAGAGAAAGTTCTGATGTGTGCCATCCTCACTGGATTTGAATCTAATGGACTGATATGGATGAGAGTCAAGAGAAGTGTGTTGTCCACACTCCACACCATAAGTTATGGAAGACAAGTGCATTAAATTTGGCAAAGTATTTTGCATCGAGACAATAATAAGAAAAAGCCCAATCACGAAGGTGATGCCCAATTTTGGTAAGTCTAAGTGGGCAAAAATTTTCCTTAATAAATTAAGTTTAGATACGTCTGTGAGGGAAAAACTTGATCCCAAGAAAATTTCCCTTGGAATGCCCCTCATTTTTTGAGAAACTAAATATTAATTATTATAAATATGGCAACATTTTGTAGTAATTGTCCAGAAAATATTTAAAAGACCCCCAGCCTCTACATACTTAGTCTATTAGGGTGTCCCCAGTAACCCACAAAAATTAAAAAATTGTCAGAATCTGGTTTTAGTTGATAAAAATTAAGATACAAACAAAGTTTATTTGTATATGAATATATATATTTGCTAGGAAAATGATGGTGATTTCTATTAAAGCCAGCAAAATCAGTGGAAGTATTAAGCGTGACCCTCTAATGGGGTAATATGTGTATGGGATGTCATGATTGGAACGAGTGCGCTTATCTGACTCTTTGTATAGTTGGCCTCTTGAGGGAGTATCTCTCATATGTACATGTCACGTGAGGTGTGAAAGTCAATTTGGCCATCTGAAATGGATTAATGGAAATCAAATAAGGTGTGGTGCAAAATTAAGGTCTGTTCTCATGAATCCTTAGAATAGTATACTTAGTTTGTTAAATGCCGCTTCTGAAGTTCAGCATTGAAAATTCATTATTTACAATTGATTTGTTCGTATATGGGGATTTGTACTGTAAGTGTTTTTTCTACCATTTCATGCTACACAGGTGTCACACATTATGGTTGATTATAATTATTATTGAAACAGGCCCACTGAATGCAAAAACTTGCCTTCAAGCAAAATATACTTGAAATGTTGATTTCTTTTTGTCAGTAGCATATTTGGGGGGGGGGGGATGCTGGCCCGAGCCCCTTTAAATTTTAAACCTCAAAAGGCACTTGAAACATGCAAGAACCTTTTTGCAGAGATTTTTTTTTCCATACCCTCCCCTTCATTGTGGCCTTGTTTTTTTTATTTCATCCTTCTGGTAAGACCAATTGCACCCCCCCATGACATCAGTGCCCCCTTGAGAGCTGGACACACTGAATGGTGCTTGATACCAGTCTTGCCCTCATGGGAACACATGTGTGCCCAGGCCAGCCATGTGGCCCTGGATTCTGACACTATTAGTGTTATGTTGACTATAGTGATCTTTATAGTCGGATCAGTTTCATCAATTTTTGATTGAATTTGTAGTTTGTGGAGAAGATGGCAGGAAGAACAGCCATTGATTGGCTCTTCCAAGGCTAAATGAACATAAAGGTAGTAGGAGACAGACTGTTGAATAGATTGAACACTAACTCAATAAACTGTATTCAATACTGTTTTGAAAACATTGATAGGAATTTTGAAAGTTGGTATATACTTGTACTTTACATTTCAACTTAGGGGTGTACATGTATATGCAATGTGAAAAGGACATTTTCATTTATTTAAATTCACCTTACTTTTTAAACATGTTTGATTAGTATGGAAAATGATTTTATATTTTCAGTATTGTTTGTTCTTGTTTATGATTGATTGATAATTCATGGCATTTTGTATTTTCCTTGAATTAATTATGAACAATTTAATCCCTTAGTTGATACTAATTCCATGAATAGCTGTAGGTATGATACAAAATTATTATATTCAGGTCTTCTTTCATTGTTCTTATCTCTCTCTCTCTCTCTCTCTCTCTCTCTCTCTCTCTCTCTGCCCTTCACTCCATCTTTTTTTGTTCAATATCCTTTTCCAAATGATTTACCTTCTTTCTTCCATTTGACCATCACTTGTTTACCTTTATAAGAAGAGCATTTATGAGTCCTGAAGTACATACACCAAAAATATATTATTGTTATTATACTTTCACCTTAATCTTTGAGGATAGTGAAAGTTATGAAAGTAGGCCTATCCACAGGGTATTTTGCTTCAGTCTAGACAATATAATTAACCCACATTTTCTAGAAATGTTAGGTTTTACTGTACCATGAAGACATTAAGACTTACTAGACGAGGCTACCCTCTTCTATGAGGGAAGGAATCTGAAGAGTTCAATGATTTCTAGATCAGAATCTTGGAGCAACTCCCACCTGCCTGTTGAGTTTTGTTTGTAATGGCATGCTCCACTAGATGAGCTCAAACAAACCATGGCTTTAAGAATGCAGCTTTCATCACCTTACTGCCATGTAGACACTAGAGCCCACCACGCCTAAATGAGTGGGTGTAATTCAAGTCCCTGTGGATCTTCTTAAGCCTATCTGGTATGCTTGTACCATTGGCAGTGCCCAGCCATGATGTGATCCTTTATTGTCACTGATTGAGATGTATGACCATATAGTATCCCCTGTCTGTACAGTCCCAGGCCATTTATCATCTTGTTATATTGATGGAATATATGAAGCAATTATTAGACCACTCCCCCCTGGTAACTTGTCTGTCATGATCTGATGAAGATAAGTTAACCTCTGCACTGTCTAAAGCTTTCTCATCTGACTTGGAGTTGTAGGTCAAGTTAAAGGCACTTTTTATCATTTTCTGGTTCAGGTGAAGTGCTTTTTTTCAGTGGTTGTATGCATGAAAATACACATTTGGATTCCTCAAACAAGGTGATTAATGATTTATGAAAAGAAAGAAAGAATATTTAATTTTTAATGAAATGTTTATAGTTCATACCTGAGGAATTGCAGTTAGTATTGATATTCGAATGTAGAAAATAGATTTATCTTTTAACCTTTCTATTTTCAGTAACCCCACTCCTGATATAGGTCTATATTTCCTTTCAAGGTTTTTTTTCCCCCAGCGATATTGAAAATGGAATATGATTATTAATATTTCATGTTTTTTCCTATTCTATGTCATCCATACAGCCAGAAAATCTACTATTCTATAGTCCTGACGAAGATTCAAAAATCATGATCAGTGATTTTGGCCTGTCCAAGATCGAGGGTCAAGAGGGCATGTCGACAGCCTGCGGCACGCCCGGCTACGTAGCGCCAGAAGTTCTGAAGCAGCTGAATTATGGGAAGGAGATTGACATCTGGTCAATAGGTGTTATCACATACATTCTGTAAGTGGCCCATCTGTAATTCATGCAGTCACTCATAAGTGGGCTCTCCATCTTGTTTTCCCCCCCATTTGGGATGCAAGAGTATTGTAAAAACAATTTCATGAATAACACCAAATGGCGAAGTGGTATGCAAAACATGCTCTTTTGCAAACAGTGTAAATAGACTAATAGATAGTAGGCCTACCTGAATGTCCAAAGATGTGAAAGTCCAGGGGGCTGTTTCAGAAAGAGTTAAGTTGGACTTAAAGTCATGCGTAAGTGCCAATGCGCATACGGTATTTAACGCGTGATCTCATTGATGACTATCCAATAGCGCACGTCCCCTGAGCATGATCTGACCAATGTGGTGATGTGTAATATACAGCACGCAACTAGGAATTTAAGTGCGGCTTTAAGTCAAACTTAACTCTTTGTGAAACACCCCCCCCCCCCCCAGGGTATTTTGTCCCAAGTATAGTTTACCTTATGATTGTGTTAACCTATTGTCTCCTGGAACCAGTTGTCTCCTGTATTAAGCCTATGGGAATGAGAGAATTCAGTTGTCAATGGGTTAAATTCATAGCCCCAATATGACTTGAATCAGACCACACATCAAAGAAAATTATATCATAGACTTGTCCTGGGCCCTGTTTCATAAAACTTGTTATCAATAACAAGTTACGATGATTGCTATAAGCTCCTGAAATTATTGAATTTGATTGGGTTAGAGCAAAAATTTGTCGTAGATCTGTAGCAGTTGTTATTGATAACAAGTTTTATGAAACAGGGCCCAGATATAAATTATACGTTGTAGTGTCTGTAACATTTCTCTCTTGACATCCAGAAGAGGGTTATAAGTCTGTGATAATTTCGAGTTAACATCATTCTGGATCTTAGGAGATAATTATTTATGACAATGAAATGCTGATTGCATGCACATCAAATCAACAGTAATGAGTCTAACATTTTACACTGATGTGTCCACAAATAGATGAAGACAGTTTTCTTTCATTTAATGACCCTTTCATTTAATGACCAAATACACAAAATCATAAGAAAACACTTTTGCAGTTGAATTGGTCGAGAGAAAATTACAAATATCAAATGTCCATACACAGGAAGATGCTGGCCATTGACATAATTATGTATAATTATGTTGCCAGTTTGTCAAGTAAAAAATAAAAAAGTAATTCAGTTTTGGAGAATTCATACCTTTACTAAGGGATTGACTGTTGCATTTCATATATCTACCCAGATTGATTTCTATCACATTCAACCCCTCAAAAAAGTACAGCTGTAGTAGGAGGAGGATAGACTGTTGCTAATAGACACCACATGTCAGAAATGTTTGAGGGCAGTTAGCTGATTGCATCTTGGGATAAAACCATAATCTTATCTCATTAACCTTTTCGTTTCCCTGATCAGATTATGCGGTTATCCTCCATTTTATGATGAAAACGACTCCAAGCTCTTTCAGCAAATCATGCGAGGGGACTATGAATTTGACTCTCCATACTGGGACGACATCTCAGATTCAGGTAAGGTCTAACATACACGTTTCTCTGGCAAGGTATTTATCTACCTTTGTCTCTCTCAATCCAGGTGTAGGAATTGGGTACGTACCTGGTAGGAAGTAGTTCCTTGAGTGTTTCAGCACCTTAGGGCAGCTTGGCTGAAGTCAGAGTAACAGTAGTATGGTAGTGGACCCTATTTCTGAACACTTTTCAGAAAATCAACCATAGCAAATAAAATATTACATGAATATCTGTCAAACTTACATAATGAATGCTCAAAGTCCTACAGAAAAAGAAGTTCATGGAATTTGAAAAAGATAACATAGATTTAATATGGAATTCCCTTTCGAGCGAACCCCTTCCGAACGACGCGGCGTTTTGGTCCCTTGAAAAAGGTATTGTATTACCGAACGTGTGAAATCTATGGGAAAAAAACGCAACCTACCCCGATTTGGGGCCAACGGGATGAAGACTGGGGGTGATGAAAGAGCAGGTTATAAGATATTACTTATGATTTTTGCCTCATTTTATGATCTTCTGCCCAGTGTTCTGTGTGTCAAATGGTGTGGAGGACATACGCGTAGTCCCACGCGTATGAAAGCCATTTTAGGCGCTTAAAGGCACTGATTAACTTTGCTCAGGATTGAAAAAAAAAATCACTGTTCCAGCTAATGCTGTAATCATAATTGCAAACCTTTAGCTCAGACAGGAATCGCCTGAGTTTTATAAGCTGATCGGTCGTTTATATATCAAGATATTTACGATTGAACATTGATGTCGGGATAGAGTACCACCGAACCCTAAAGAACTCTTACGGTTGGCATACCTCGCTCTATCACAGAATACCGTACGGGCTGGAAACCCGCTCTGAAATCGCCAAGCGCTGGTGCTTGGTTTTTGTGACTGCAGCGCAGCGAAGAAGCCGAGCGACTTGCGCTAGCGATTGATCGCGATTTTCTCTTTTTTAGGATAGTAAACGGGTTCCATTTTCTCTCATACTTTCACATATCCTTAATTATATATGTAGTTAGAGGACTGCGCACAATTCACTGGCATTTGAGCTGATTTTACAATTTTTCACAAAGTTAATCAATCACTTTAACTGTAGGCGTTGGGTAATACAGTGCTGTTCGGAAATACAATCCGTGACTATACTTTGTAGGTGCCATCAGCATCTCCTTGAATGGGATGTGCGTGATTTAGATGTAGGTATTGTTGCTGTTGTTGTTGTTGGTTTGTTATTGTTAATTATCAGTTATAATCAATTTTAATTGAAAGGTGATAAGCATGTAGGATTAAGTACAATGAACATTGCCAGGTTTGGGATTATCTGAACATAAATACCACCTATGTCTATGAAGACCATGTTTTTTTGTGTTCACATTGCACAGTGCTTATCTTTTAAAGATACATCATCCCTTTGCAGACTTACACAAAATTCCACAAAACTTTTCACAGGTTTAGTAGACATCCTGTAGATACTGCCTATGAAATTTCAAGGTCACAATTAAGTGCTACAGTGCGTCCCAGAAAAAAATGAAACCCTAAAACAAAGGGTAATTGTGACCACACTATGTACTCTGTGACAATAATTATCTATTTTAAAAAAACTAGAAGTATTATGCTTTTAAATGATACCTTGATGACATCCATCTGTACATGCTTTACCGAGCAGCAGCATTTTGAAAATGACATGTAAAAACTCAGTTGTGCCAGATTTGGGTAAAACCCTGAAAACGTTAGGATCACATGCGAAAATGACACAAGGGAAATACCAGCTTTTTGGAGATATGATACGTGAAATTCCTTTGTGTGATGACATGCATTCAATCAGAAATTCATAAAACATGGGTCAATACCAATTTCCAGTGGTGGCAGGGGTGTACGCCCCCAAAATTTCCTAAATCAGTAAATATCCCTTAAAAGATGAAAAAGTGTCGCTCTTGTGATAGAAAGGGTGCCCCTCCTGAGGTGGGAAATTGCCATAATCTAGATATTTTTTCTGCCTTATGTGCCCTTTCAACCTTGTATTTCCTTTTGATGACAATGAAAAGAGCCACTAACTTTACTTTTATGAAAAATATCACCTTTCTGTCCGCTTTGTTCTTAAAAGAAATTGCAGTTCTTCAAAATTCAAAAAATTACTTTTCATTTCGATTTTAGGTACCATTTCAATACAAAACATGCCCTTTCTTTACCCCCAACAACAACAAAACATTGACCATCCTTTATTTCATGATGAGGGCATTATCCTTACCATCGTTATTGAAAGAAACACATAAAAACAGTCTTCTCGCAGGGTTTTAAAAGTCATGTTACATTTGGGTTATGTTTGCATGTGATCCTAACGTTTTCACGGTTTTACCCAAATCTGGCACAACTGAGTTTTTACATGTCATTTTCATAATGCCGCTGCTCGGTAAAGAATGTACGGATGGATGCCATCAAGACATCAATTAAAAGCATAATACTTTAATTTTATGGAAAATGAGTAATCATTGTCATACAGCACATAGTGTGGTCACAATAACCCTTTGTTTTAGGGTTTCGTTTCTTCTGGGACACACTGTATAACCCCTTTGTAAGAAATGAAAATCTTGCTTTTGTCACAGAGGGAGCTATTCAGAAATCAACACCAGTACATGTACTACTGACATTCAACAAATAATTTTAAAATTAATTTAAAAAAATTTTTTTCCCAGTAAAAACAAAAAGTGTTACTAAATTGTTGTTATCACTTACTTGAATGCAAATTATAATCCTTTTCACATCCCCAAATGTTTTCCAATTATAATTCTTTTGTAATTTATTGCATACTCACACAACTTAAAAATTTAGGGCTGCAAAAGGGAAGAAGTACCTTTAAACCTTCAATAAATATGACAGTGTATCAGAGGACCACCTTTCAATGGGAGTGAAAGTTTTCTTGTTTTCATATATATAGTTTGACATGTATTAATCACCAATGTAATGCAGGATTAAGAACAGGGAACAATAGTTGAAGTGTACATAGGGTGCTGAGATCAATATTTAGTTTGTATATAATGTAAATGTAGTATGTGGCTTGATGGGTAATTATGGCAGCATTCAACGGTGGTATAATGCTCTCCTTCAATTAGTGCAATAAAATCCCAGACAATCACAGAGCTGATGCTATGTACACTCACCAGATTAAAAAATCCAACATCACTCCATGGCTGCAATATCCGACTTTGCCGAGTTACCATGGAGACGGCATGTAGGTTGGAAATATTGCGAAGTGCAGTGCACTCTCTGCAAATTTTTTTTTTTCATCTCTCTACATCTCTCTCTTTCTCTCCCTTCTCTTCCCTCTTAGCTCTTTCTTTTTCTCTCTGTCTCCTTTATCTCTTCTCTCTCTTACTCTCAATCTCTTGGTTTTTTTTTCATCTCACTCACTCTGCCTCTTCTGTGTTTCACTTTCTCTCCTCTCTCTCTCTCTCCCACTTCTCTTCTTCTCTATATGTCTATTTTATTTTGTGGCTTTTAATGCCATCTAGGTTTAAATCTTTTGTAGTGACATTCTCTGAAAGATAATATCAAAACTTTTTTTTTTTTTTTTTTTTTACAGTTGTCTATGTTCAAAATTTATATATTTTTTTTCATTAAATTGTAACTTGGACATGTAGCTTTGTGGATATGAATGTGACATGTTTGTGGAATTGGAGGTTTAATTTACATGCTTAATGAAGATCCGTTGGTTTTCAACAGTACAACTTACTCATGATTTCTGGTTAACTTGGTTTACTTCATTAGTAAATGAGTAACACTGTACTTTGTGATGGGCTCAATATACTGAGAACTAGAAGTGCATTAACTTGTATTATTTTTCATACAGATAAATGCCCCTTGGCATATGCTGCCACTTTTATGACTACATTATCTCATACTTTCATTGAAAAGTGAGATATGCTTCCAATAAAACCAGTTCCATCTTATTCTTGATGAAATCAGTGTTGACAAGGATACACTTATGACGATTTGAAGGCAGGCAGAATGCTAAGTGGTAGCAACATATTATTTAATTGCTTTTTCATAGAAGGCATGCAAGTAGTGTAAACATTTAACTCTGAAGTGCACATATACATGCCACCAGATTTGAATTTGAATGTTTATCATAATGATTTACAAGTTGCTTAACCCTTAAGATACTAGAAGCCTAATGTCTTGCTGACATGTTATGTTGCATTTCTGTTTTGAATGAAGACAGGACTTTTAATGATGTAATGAATATATTGATGAAACACAGACATCGCTGTCAAACATATTCAGACAGACAATGGCGCAGAATAGCGATGCCTAGCTATTTAGGGGACAGTGACCACTGCATTCAAATAAATGATGTTTGCAGTGTACCCAGCAGAATGGTGATAGCAAGGTAATTCCTAATACTTGACACTTTAAAGAGAAAGCCCTTTATGATGCCTTCTGGGCATCTACGTCATTGTTATTTTGGTAAGATACCCAGTAGAAAAAAATAATTTGAGGTAAGAAAAACAAACTAGGGAGTGAAATTAGATATTTGTCATCATCAACATCATTATCATCATCATCATCATTATCATCACCACCATCACCATCCCTATCACCATCCCCATCATTTATCATCATTTTTTTTTCATCATTACATCATCATCATTATACGCCATTATCACCACCACCACCACCACCATCTTCACTTCTATAATTTTGCCCCACATTTATAAGACACAGTTGTAGAGTGATAGTATGCTCTAAGCGCATGCATGAAATTACATGTAATGTAAGCTGTGCCCAGCTGATTTGATTTTCCTGCAATCATGCACAAGAAAGAAAACATCGTCCCGTCCTCGTAACGTCTTCATCCTGCACGACGGAGCAGGTTGTTTATCATCCCCAGTGCTGCAAATCTATTCATTGCTCATTGATGAGTCGACGTATCGTTTTGGGGTTCACGAAAGAATGGGAGCACCCACAAATGGTTATTTTGGGGAAAGACGACGCAAAATGTGGGATAGCTTGTAGTGTGAGATGTCTTATGCGGGATGATGCATACTTTGTTCTGCATTGGCTGAGTGAGCCTTGCAACATACACTTGTAATATTTAGGGGTAATTATAGCTCATAGCAGTGACCAGACATTTGCTATGTCAATAATTGCTCTCGTTTTTATTCCTTTGATACAGGGTTAGGGTAAGGGTTGCTTAGGGTTAGTTATAGTATGTGGTCCAGGGTTGAAGTTAAGACTTCAGTAATAAAGCTTAATGGTGATTTAAAATCACCATTATCACCATTATCATCAACATCATCATCATCATCATCATCATCATCATCATCATCATCATCATCATCACTATCATCATTGTCATCATAATCAGGGAACAAAAATTGAAGGCCTACATGCAAGTTTATGCCAAGGACCATTCAAGCGGTTGGTGTTGGATGGGATACTCTTGAAATGTCAGAGCGAAGGAACAAGGAGTGGATCCTGAAAAGACTAATGAAATTTAAAATGAATTCAAGGGCGCCAAAAATAGCAGTTTGATCTTCATGCCTGAGTGGATAGCATGTGGTTCTTTGATTGTATATGCCCCATCAATGATGCGCAAATATGATGTCAGTTGCCAATTTAAGGCTGGTGGGAAGTTGTAAGATGCTATGGGTATTGGAATGAAAGGATGTTACTGTTGTTGATGGTGGTTATATTGATTGTGATGATAGTATTTCACTATAACTCACCTGTACAATTCCAACTCTATCTTCACTCTTTCTCTGTTTGTTCCCTCTCCTCACTATTTTAATCTTTAAACTCTTCTTTCTCTCTCCCTCCCTCTCTCTCTCTCTTCCTCTCACTCTCCCTCTCTCCTTCTCCCCCCCCCCCCTCTCTCTCCATTTCAATGTCACTTATTCTCCCATACTGTCTTATCCCCTCTCTGTCTCCCTACTCTGCATTTTTTTTCTTCGCCTCTCTTTTTTGTTTCTTGCTATCTCTTCTAAATTTACCTTGCTTACATTTCAGGAACCTTATCGTTTCATCTGCTTCTGTCTCTATTTTTCTCCTATTCACTTTTACCACACTCCCCTGTCTCTTTTTTAAAATCTTATCACCATCCTCTTATCTTCCTACAATCTTCTTCCAAACTCACCCCTCCCCCATGTTCTTTTTTTCTCCCATGATCATATGAGTTGATCAGACATTGGACCCTGGGTATCGTGTGCTCAATTTATCCTGCTCTTAAAGAGGTTTATAATTGGAGAACTGTAGAGCCCTCATAGGATCTTACACCCGGATGCACTAAAAAAGATTTTCATTAAGGATGAAGTAAATCTGTCAGATTAGAGTATGGATTGCAATGCTTTTCTTTGATTTGTGGCTGAAGTGATATCCCTTACTGCTTCAAATGTGTCCATGAGTTATGAACAGTGACTTTTTATGACTCCCTTGTAGGCATAAAAGAGAAAGCATTGATCTACAACTCTCTCATTCGCATTACAGAATTCATGTGTTTCTAGGAAAGAGTTTTCAAGAAAAGACCAATAAATATCTATGTATTGTTTGCATAACTCTTTGGTGAGCATAAACACATCTCTTGCAATCTCTTCTGATGCGGTTAACCTTACATTAGGGTTAAGAGGGACATATGCATCGTTGCTGGAGTAAAACATTCACATGATTAAGCTTATTTACACTATGGAATATAGAGTACAGAAAATTCTGCTGTTCTGAATTTGCTCAGAATTTTTCAGGAGTAGTAAAATTTGTTAGTTTTGTTTATTTTCTAGAATATAGCTAAAGATTGAAAGTGCTACACAAAAAAGACAAAGACTTTACACATGGGCAATGAGCCTGATACATATAGCTTTTTCAGGTATATGAAGTACATGTACTTGTCAGCTTCTTTTATCACACAAGAAATATCATTGTTTGTTGAATGATTACTATCCTGAGAATTTTTAAGGAAAGTACCTCATGCCATAAGCTTTTTAGATGCTCTACCAACCCACATTTCTGTCAGGTCTGAATAAATCAAAGTAGAGTAACGAAGTATTTTTAAGGGGTTTTTTTGTCAGAATTTCTCGAGCAAATATGTAGCTGATTCTTTGTAATTTGTGCCATATTTTTCAAGGCTTATTTAATGCATGGTCAGTCTTAAAGCATTCATAGCTCCCTTTAGAACTGTGTCACTTATAATCATTGAGAATACTTACCTACTTCCCACTTAGAGCAATGTATCTTAAGCCGAGACTTTGAAATTAAAAACTGCTCCAAATCTAAAATGTATATTCTCAAGGGGGCCCAAATAATGAACTACAGAATCTTGACAAAATGGTATTACATGACCCCAATAGAACCATGGAGGGGGTATATTATAGTTTGAAACACTATTGGTACCTGATTGCATCAAAATACCATTTCCTTCAAGGCATAAGAATGCTTTAAGGAAGAAAATTTAGTGCCTACATGTAAAACAGACCTGGGATGTATTGATGACCTGAAGTTGATGAAAATCAGGAGAGGCCAGTCTTAGATAAGGAAGAAATAATGTCATGCCATTTGGCTGGGAATCTGTCGTACATCATTTGGGGCCCATAAGGATCTTCATTTAGTTTTTGGGGACAGTCTGCGAGTTTTTCTCGTATTTTTTTTCTGTGAGAGCTAGATTTTGTTTGAAAGATGTTTGCTTTCATGTGGTTACCTCAAGCCTAGTTGCCATGGACCTTTTACATAGTATATTTCTACATATCTAAAAATAATTAAAGAGGAAGTTCAAAAATTGGAATATCGAAAATAGCATCCGTGTGAGCTTATATTCTTCCGCTAAGCTTGCATACAATTACAGAATTTTGTCCCAACCGTATGACATATGCATTCACTTCACCTGGGTTAAGGGAGACATGTATTGATAATTTGTCTTTTCATGGAATGGGCACCTCACCTGTATTCTCACACACAAAACTTCACCCATCAGTTAACACCTGTCACCTTAATATGGTGTTGCACTTTCATTTTATTCAAAATGATAAATACTGCACTTCATGTTTGAGCATAAGGTTCCCCCCAAAATGGTTTATGGAGTTTGTTAATCATAGTAAACGTGTATTTAAATCTCTGACTTTGCACTGTGGGGGCAAATATGAAATATTGTGGCACACAAAGGCAAAAAGCATGTGGTTGAAGTGGCCATCATATTGAATAAATTTAATGCTTTGATTGTGTAAGCACTCTAGAGGCAACTTACCATGACGAGGGAGCCCCATGACCTTTCTGACTTATAAATGAGCAAGGAAACAGACACTCCCCGTACATTTCCACTCAGGTAGCGAAGCGATACATCAACTCCGTTTGATTGGGATCAGAATGCAAGAGGCCTGGGAGCGTGTATCTCATGAACATTCCTCCAAAATTAACAGAATCATGGCCCAAGATGCCTTATTTCTGTCATATATGGGTAATTTCAGACTTGCAGGGACATCTTAAAATTAATGCTAAGCTCTGTTAATGACGAGAAGTATCATTCTTATAGAATCTAACAAAAATGTACACAAAAACAACAAATATCTGCCAAATTAATATTTTAAAGCTTTGTAATAAAAAGCAAAGGACACTCAGAACATTGAGGCAACTTGAACTACCATAAGATATGATGCACCACATGTGCACATCCATGTACACTGTACATGCTTTATCAGAAGGCATACATTTGATGTTCAGCATTTTTGGGGTTATTGTATTCACATTGTGTAAGTTCAAATAATCCCATGGCATATTGTCTGCTAAGAAGGGTGTACAGTCGCAACATATTCCATCGAGTTAAAGCCCTCGTAACATCCGGAAGATGAGATGTGAATTCACCTTTCTAGAGAGTCGACTATTCTGAAAACTTTCAGTTTGTCTGAAAATAACATACTGAAATAAAGCAGTAATTACTTGCCAAACTAAGACCCAAATACAGAGTTTCCTGGTGCATTGATCTGGGAGAATAAATGAAGCATACTAGGGTCACACTAGGCTTTAAGTGACTTGATCGTTTGGGGAATTTTTAGGAGATGTAATGTTGCACAGTTGCCCTTGTTTTTACTGTCAAGGAAAAGGAAGTAGAATGGTTTACCTTGCTGATACTCTTGCGTCCATCGGTATGCTTTAGGTACTGTCTGACCTTTCCACGGTAATTCAAGGGGAGGGGGAGGGGGGGGGGGAGAGGGCGAGGGGGCGAGGTGACAGATGTATCGCTTTCCGTTTTTGTCTGGATGCTAATATCTGTAATTCATGCCTGATTGGGTTTATGTCATCAGTGTGTGTTATTGAAGGTATGATTGGAGAGATGGATGGAGGAAAGGGAAGGAGATATAAAGACAGACAAAGAGAGAGAGAGAGAGAGAGAGTGAGAGAGAGAGTGAGAGAGAAATAGAGAGAGATAGAGAAAGAGATAGAGAAAGAGAGAGATAGAGAGAGAGAGAGGGGGGTGTGAAAAGGGAAAGGGGGATTGTATGAGAATATATACATGTAGGGTGGAGAACTGGGAGAGAGGATGAGGAAAAGCAAGATAAGGCTGGCTATAGTGTATAGAAAGGGGGAGAGATTGTGAGATAGAGAGAGAGAGGGGTGTGAAAAGGGAAAGGGGGATTGCATGAGAATATATATACAGGTAGGGTGGAGAACAGAGAGGGAGGATGAGGAAAAGTAAGATAGGGCTGTCTAGAGCATACATAAAGGGAGAGAGATTGAGATGGAGAGAGATTGAGAGAGAGAGAGAGAGAGATGGATAAAATGTAGGATGAGTGAACAGAGAGAGTAACAGAATACTGTAGACGTGTGGAAAGAGGAAGAGAAATGTAAATTAAAGAGGAGAGAGAGAGGCAAAAGTGGAGCAGTAGATTGATGGATTAAGAGACTTTAGATATGGGACACATAAAAGTTACAGAGTAAAGATTATTAGAGAGAGAGAGAGAGAGAGAGAGAGAGGGTGAAATGAAAGGATTGCATTTTATGGAGAGTATTTTGGGTAAAGTAATGTACGAAATCAAGAGTTTGAGAAAATCTATGTAGCACAATTTCAATGAAATCTAATGAAGATATGAAAATAGCTGTGAAAGAGATGCCATGGGAACAAAGAATCACATGGACAAATCAACAATTAAAAGTTGAAAAGTCAGGGGATTGACCCTTTTCAAAATGTTCTGTAAGTAGGAGCACTGATTCTTGGGGTAGGGAGTTGCATCCTCTCCCACTACTTTGAAAAACAAATCAGTTACTATATGCTATGAGGCATGAGCCTCGAACCCTAACACATTGAGTTTGCCTTTCTCCCCCATGATGAGGATGGATCAATGCTTCTGCAAATAAGTCACATAAAATTCTGCGACTGTAAATTACAATTTCCCCACACATCAAACATACCGGCCTTCAAGCAACCAACCATCCCCGCATACCCTATGAAGCATGTGGTAATTAGTTTTCCAATTCTACAAGGTTTTTTAATCTGTTTGCAAACCTTTTCCCCAATTTTTTCCCCTGTTCACAGCCAAGGATTTCATCAGGCACCTAATGGACGTAGATCCAAACAGCAGATATACATGTGAGGAAGCTATTGGTCATCCTTGGTAAGTATTACTCCTAGGCTTCATTGCTTGTTCTGTTCTTTCAGTTGTTTTTGTTTCCTTTCTTGTTCAAAGCTTTTACTGTCATGCTGGGGTAAACTACCTCCCAACCCCCCCCCCCCCCCCCCCACAAAAAAAAATCTATTGTGGTGAAATGAAAATGGAGTAGATTTAGAAGAAGTACTAAAGATCCCATCTATGGAGTCTATCTAATCCTGACTCATATCCATGGTGTATTTTAATAGCAATCCCTGAAGGCAAATTAGTCCACCATTTAGATGCATTTTCTTGTCCTCCTCAAGGAAGGGGGGTCAGTTCAAACACATGTGTTCCCATTCTTTTTCTCTTAATTGAATCAAATAGATCTGTACAATATGATTCATAGTTTTGTTACTCTATCCCATTCTGCAACCTTACATGATTATGGTTGATTCACGTTAGACATTCATAGTAAACAAGTCGTCTGCTGAAAGCCAGAATGGCATTTACTCGAGTTGATATCTTTTTGGCTCTTGGCATATGATATATAATATGGCAGTCCTTGTCCCTTTTCTTGCAATGTGAAATGTGATTTGTTGAATGGAATTTTAATATATGATATAAGCTGGATCAGTGATTGGTTGGTCTCGGGGGAAGATCCAGGATCCTGTCAAAGTAGGGGGCACAGTTACGAAAAATCTCTGACAAGGAAAAAAAGGTTATCGCATTTCGTAGGTGTGGAAATGTCTGAAATGCCACAAAAGGGGGAAAAAGGCCTTTTGGGGTCTACAAATATTATTACTACAATTCTAATTCATTTCATATTTTGACAAGTATTGTCTTAACTGATTGAACATTGTATCATTGTTTTTATCATGCACATTACTCTAACAATTGCAATGCAGCCTTCGGGCTGTGAGAATGGAATTTGATCATTAAAAATCTTTCAATCATATTAGAAGGGGCACATTTTTTTGTACTTGGGTTATGCTATATTGGGTTTAAAAGGAGTGGCACAGGCTGGTTGTGTCCCCTCCCCCCCCCCTCCCCAAATCTTCCACTGATTGGTCCTGTCCCTGTTGATGGTGGATTAGGATGAAGTGATGGAGAGAAGGAAGCTGGGCAGTAGTGTCACCTGGCTCCCTCATTAGATTAACAGTGTTAACGGACAGGATTCACTCATGCTCGCCCTAATGTGCCACTTCCGAAAATGTATGTACACCATTCTTTTTCTACTTCAGTGAAGGTATAAGTGAGGAAACACCAAGCTTGCTGGTAGATTCGTCTAAGGCAGGCAGGGAAGACAGAAATTTCAGCATCAGATGCACCACTGTTTCTTGTACTTCATGCCTTTTAGATTAATTGGGCATAATTGCAAAAGGTGCCCCCACCACCTGATGTTGGTGTTAGCTTTAGAACCAATGTCATCCGAGGTACTTCACCTTTGGGATGGGAAGGAGTTGGGATGTTGCCAGCCCTTAACCCCTACTTTGCCCACATATTTATTAACAATTATCAAAAATGAATTTTTGACTGTTAAAGTTCACATTTTTAATTTAAGCTTCATTTTTTACATTTGGTACAAATTCTATGGGAACAAATTCAACAATGCAAGTACCTGCTTCTGTGTAAGGAAGACAGAAAACAAGCTAGTCCAAGTGTACAATACAAAAAATTAGAAAATTAGAAATTTATTAATTTTTTTTAGTACAGAACAAAATGGGAGAGGTGCTTGCAAAGTAAATCACAGATTTATGTTTGATTAATCGCAACCCTAAAAACTGCAATACTCTCTCATCCTTTATTAGATTTTCCTCAACCTTTCACTGATGTGTTTCTCTCATTTTTCTGCTTTTATTACAACCAACTTGATATCAGGGTAGACTTCCTCTTTAAACATACTGTCTAGAGACTTCAGGGTTTTACTCTGTCCATGAACACTGTAACTGAGTCATTCAACTAACAGAGAGATGGGGAATAGAACACATAGATGGGAGTAACCTCCATTTTAAAAGCCAGTGCATTGAACTGTGTTTGAATAACATAGATGTTCCAGTTTGTTCCTCCTTCCAGTCACTAGGACATTAGGGTAAACAGGTTGCAAACCCAGAAACAATATCGCAGGGGTTGTTAGACTTTTCTTCCCTTTTAAACCGGCTTTTGTGTGGTTTTGCTCACTATTTAAAGCAAGCAGTGGCCTGATTAGTTTGGCCTCATAAAATTTGTGTTATTGTCCAGAAAGAAAATCGTCTAAAAAATGACCAATTCCATTCTATTTGCTGACAGACATTCCAGTGGTTAACCTAGTATATAAATCAATGCTGGATCCCACTTTCTATGCTGACATGTTGTAATAAAACATTACCTGATGTCAACTCTGTGTCTGCAAAGTGTATAATATTTAGGCCAAGCTAGGGGTATGAATTATTCAGCTTGAATGTGTCCTCACAAAAGTGCATAATTCATATGATATTGCAACTTTGCAGCCTGTAGTCAGAAAAATGATGGCAGGTCGATTTAGTGCTACAAAATACATACTCCAGTGACAATTGCTCTTCAGATACTAACTGAATTCCTACCTTCAAATCTAAACCAGACTCTATAGCTAACCCTAACCCTAACCCTATCCCTAAATCTATTAAACCTTAATCTTAACACTATACCTTTAGCAAATGTCATCGGAGCAAATGTCTGTCTGTCTGTCTGTTCTGTCTGTCTGTCTGTCTGTCTGTCTGTCTGTTCTGGGCCCTGTTTCATAAAACTTGTTATCATTAACAACTGCCCCATTTCTATGACAAATTTGCTCTCAGCCAATCAGAATTCAAGGATTTCAGTAGCTTATAACAATTATTGTAACTTCTTATTGATAACAAGTTTTATGAAATGGGGCCCTGATGTGTTTTCCGTCTCTCTTCTTTCCCTCCTTTGCTCTGTTTTTCTCTAACGTTTTCTTGTTTTCTCTGTCTTTTTGTACTCTGTATACATCTCTTTCTTTCTCTCTCTTGCTCTCCTTTCTCTCACATTCTCTCTCCCTCTCTCTCTCACATCCCCTCTACCTCTCTCACATTCTCTCTCTCTCTCACACTCTCTCTCTCGCTCTCCTTTCTCTCGCATTCTCTCTCCCTCTCTTCTCTCTCTCTTTCCTCTTTTGCTTCTTTCTCATCTTTTACTTTGTGCCTCTCCCCAGATGCTCCCTGACTTTGCCTCTCTCTATCACTTCCCTTAACTACCCCTCTAGGCCCACATTTTATTTTCATATATCCACCCACCTGCCTCTTAACATTTTAGTCTTTTTTCCAGTAGAAGTGTCCAATCCTGTTTTCAAGATCAAATATCCTGTTTCATGTCTCTCTCCGCCCCCTCACCCCCTCACCCCACGCCCCCTGTTCTCTAAGAAGATTGGCATGATCAATCTAGTATAGGTGGTATAGATTATATGTGATAGAGTTTTGAAGAGCTTTTAGGCATTAACGGTACTTGTTTTAAGGTTATAGAAATACAGGCAGGTTTTTCTCTTGGGTTTTCCCTCACACCTGGAGCTGGATTTTTCTCCTCTCAATCTCTTTCACTCCCTCTCCCTCTTCTCTCTCCTCCCCCTCCCCCCCCCCCCCCCCTCCTCTCTCTTCTCTCTCTCTCTCCCTCTTCTCTCTCTTTCTCTCCCTCTTCTATCCCTTTCTCCTCTTCTCTTTCTTCTCTCTCTCTTTCTCTCTCCCTTTCTCTCTCTCTCTCTGCAATGATATTTGTAATTTCTGTATGATTAGACAGATACTTGTTAAAAAAATTAAAAATGAATGATGGACAAGTTAATTTTGTGTGTTAGGAATGGTGTAAGCTCCATATATTAATTTCTTCAAGGGATATTCTAATGCTCTATACTTTTCTTTCCCTTTCTTCCTCTTTTAAAAAAATTTCATTTCCAAGTAAATGCCTAAAGATGTGGGGTTCTTGTTGCATTAAGGAGAAACTTTGGCACAGAAAATAGGATGATGAGTAGACTTTTTCTGGAGGCAAAATTTCACAATTGTATTTAGGAACAAATCTACAGACTGATTAAGGATTGGACAGGGGGGGGGGGGAGGAAAGTAATTAAGGAAAATAAGTGGGTCACTGTTTACAGGAGGAGTTGTGGGGGTTAAGGTGTAATCAATAAGGTGGGTGGGGGGATGAGGGGAGGGGTAATACCTTGTTGCATTTGTATGCTGTATCTAAATGGATCCTCTTTTTTGAGGTTTTCTTGTACTGGGGGAGGGAGAGATAGATGGGGTTAAGGTAATGAATTGGTCAGTACAAATATAAATGAGTCAGTTCAATTATACTGGTGGAGGATTGGGGGGGGGGGGGGAGTATGTGATACATATAGAACCTTATCTCTAAATTTTGCCATGGTCGTATTGCTCTCATCCTCCTTCCATGCCACTTGGGACAACATCAAAATGCACGGAAACCCATCGCCGTGGGCATTTCCGCTACATAATACGGTTAATAACGACCTGATTATTTCAGAGCACTCTCAGTTAACACTTGATAGTGGAGTCTCTTTCCTGTAGTTATAAATGTAGCCTATAGATTACCATTCTTTCAAGTATGGTTTTTGTACCTCACATTTGGGTAGAATCTGTCGATGATACTCATGCATGAACATTGTTGAGACACTCAAATCAGTTATCATTAATATTTTTTCTTTCTGCAGTTATAAATTCAAACATCAAGTCTCAAATTGAATTAAGGTTGATGTGTCTGTTTTCACAAAAACATTTAGAATTCAGTAAAATAAGTTTATTGAAATCATCTCCTACTACACACAACTTGAAAATTGTGATTCTTTTGTTTATAATTATCTTTATTCAGAGTTATTAGATTTAGATTTTATTAGAGTTTATAATGTGTTTAAACGTGGCCAAGTGAACATACATGTGCATTATAAAACATTCTGAAACATGCTAGTGTCATAACAATGAAATACCAACGAATAAATTATCTAGGTCAGCCTCAAGAAAATTTACCTTAAAAATGTGGTTAATTGGGAGAACCAAGGAAAGTAGGTATAAACCACTTCTGATACAGGCCTTTTCTTACACCCTACTATGTTTTATGACCAATTTTTTTTTTGGCATTAATTCCACTAATATATGCTCAAGAAGTGTAAATTTGTGATGATTGCAATACTGATCATTTCTGGAGCTTGTATCACCATATAGTGCCCATGGTATCACCAAAGGTATTTTTGATTATGAACAAAAAATGTGGCTTATATATATATATATGTATGCTATTTCTCATTAGGACATCTTCCTAACATATTGACAGCATACGTGTTTAAACATAGCCAAGTGAACATACAGTTGCATCATACTTTCTGAATGAAAAATGCTCTTGATAACTTCTAATGCATGTGTGTCTTTTGTGTGAGATTTTTATGACCTAGCAACAAATATTAAATCTACAATAATGTGTGAACATACTTGTAAATAAGATTTTAGGGAAGAAGTAAATGTATGTATAAATTTGAATGCATCAATAAAATTTGGTCTTGCAATAATTTTACGCATAACCAAAATGATCAGAAGACCAGCGGTCATCAGAAACACGAGCATTTGCGTCTTCACTTTCACAACTTCACTTGACACTTTCACAATTAATCATCGGAAGTATGGCACTCATTTGTATTGACTGGTGATAATGTCTAGCATCTTGGACAAAATAACGACCATTCTTCTCAGTTTGATGTTATTGATCTCCCCTGTGCTATTTAGCTACAAAGCTTGTTTTAATTAAACAGTAGCAGTCTCTTTTCATTCCTTCATTGGTTATTGAGTCAATATGATCATTCAGTTGACATCAAATATCGGTTGAGCTCTGCACACAGAAACTTGGCTCCATTATTATCGTTTTCCAGAATTGGTATTTAGTCTGTCATTTCAGACACTGTCTTGACACCCATGAAAAAACAGGAATGGAGAGAGTAATATAATATTTTTTTTTAATGAATTGAAATTTTAGTACATTTCCTCATTAATAAGATATTCAATTTACATATTCTGTATGGATGGAAGCAGCCTTGCATACATAAGTTGTAGTAATTAGTAAACTGATCTGTTTCAGTGTTGCTTTTGAAGCTAAAAAGGACTCTAAGGAAATGAAATATCTGAACATAGCGTTTGATACTCATATGATTACTGCTCTTGATTGGTTGGTAGATCTACATGTATATACAGTGTGTATCTTAAAAAAGGAAACCCAACTTTCTCCATCAACATTTTGTAAAATAAACATAACATGATTTATTGTAATACATCAAAAAAGAGGAATTTTATCCCCTTTCATATGCTGCCACATTTGTGATGAAAGAGTAATATATTTTTTTTAGAACTAAAATAATTTTAAACCAGTAATGTAAAAATTGATTTGCACACGAGAACGGGATCTATTCATCTACGCAACAAATAGCCATTCATTGAATCTCACTCTGCTTTCTCAAGCACACAGATGCTTGGAAAGACAAGGCAGTCATGAGGAAATGTAGAAAGATATGATAAAAGAAGAAATAATGAAAAACAAAAGGAAAGATAGAAAGAGAAGATGATATAAAGATAAAAGCAAAGAATAATATAGGAAAAGATAAATGAGAAGATGAAAGGAGAAAAAAACAAAGAAATACATAGGAAATGATATAAGAAAACATGGAAAAAGGAGAAAATAAAAGATTATAATGAAAGAAAGAGGGAGAAGAAAAAATAAAAATATGTGTGGAATGTTATGTCTGTGTTCAATCTGACATTTATTACAGTTTACCCAAAGCTCAGGCATGATACCATTTTAAAAATTTCACAATGTTACATTAATTTTAGGAAGGAGCACTGCCAGTGGATGTCTTCAACATTGTTTCACAAAATGTGTCTAGAATAAAAAATACTCCACCAATTTGGACAAATTTGGTTTCATTTTTTTTCAAAAAAGATTCCCCATCTACCGGTACTGTTGAAATTCGCCCCGCATTATTGGAAGTGTGCTAGTCCATTGTTGGTTTTTTTTGCCATCCTGTTTTAGTCCCATAATAAATGCTACTTTTCATTTAATATGAGTTAAACACTCAGTACACATGGTATAACATGTGTTTGAATGGTGTTTGGTTTTTCATCAGTGTCTTTACAATTAGCAGCTGAACATTATGGGACAGCGCTATCCCTGATTAATTGTAGCTCATTAAAGCACCCTTCTTCTCAAGGGATATGGAGCTAGGAGAAGGAGGAGGCCGGGATTCACAGGTAGCGTGAACAAACGAACGAGGCACCGCTAGAGCTCATCAGGGATAATGCTAATGTCTTTCAGCGCTGCATTATCTATGCAAGATCCAATGTAATACAATCCCCATTGAAGGCGCATGGAGGGTACTCAAGTTGTGTTTGTGAAAACCTTTCCAGTCAGGTCAAATGTAGTCTTTTACCAGTCTCTCTCTCTCTGTCTTCATCTTCATTCAATTTGGTTTGTAGCGCAAAAGCATTGAAGCTCTTCACAAGTCATAAGATGAAAGTATTTTCTAATTTTCAAAATTGAGAGGAAGATATCCAGTCAAACCTTTGTAAACAGACTGCCATGGCAGTTTTGTACAGGTACTTGTAGTCCAGAAAGATGGGAGTCCCATCTCCCTGGGTAGTCTGTACCATCATCTCTTGGAGCCCCTTGGGCATCAGTTTAAAAGGATATGTGTTAACCCTTTGCTTTCAGGAACCAGGTGGACCCTGTACTAACCCTATGGAAATTTGTGAATCTATTAGTCAGTGGGTTAATGCCCTAATGGTTTTCCCCAGACAATACAGGCAGGTTACCAGTTAGAAACACCCTTCAAGGAAAATGAAAAGAGAATGTCTTTCTTTAGACAGATGTTCTTTCTGTACAGGTGGTGATAAGACTGGGTATAGACTGGGTATAGACTTTCATGTATTTTGATAATCCTCCGTGCCTGGGATGAGGCTAACATGTGAGTAGGATGAATTGGAGGTTGATCGTTTTACATCTTTGATACCGTATGTTTGTGCACTTCTGCACTGACCCTATTATGAGCTAGATCACAACTTGTCTCCAACAGCCCTGCTTTAGTTACCACCTGTCCATAAAGAACACTTTTTTGTTTCTCTTAACATTAATGAAGAAAATGGTTATTTTTACCGATTTTCAAAATCAGTCATTGTATTTCAATAATTATTTCCTCCAATATAGGCCACCTGCTTATAAAGACCAGTCTCTTTTAATGTGCTCAGCATATTTTTCTCATGTTATCACATATGACTGTTCCAATGTCTGAGAGTGATACTGTTGAAGATTGCTAACTTCATTCCCCTATACAAATTTTGGTTCGCTTATTGGCAAGCTTGCCGCAAGCTTGCACACAAGCATGCCAACAAGCTTGCTGCAAGCTTGCGGCAAGCTCTTTTGTACCAAATATGTAAGCTGCAAGCTTGCTGCAAGTTTGCTGCATGCTTAATGGCAAGCTTGAGGCACGCTTGATAAAAAGTTTGTGACTAGCTTACTGCAAGCTTGCCATCAAGCGTGTTGTAAGCTTGCAGTTAATTTACATATTTGGTACAATCGCTTTAGAATTATTGTTAGGGAAGGAGCATTTATTAAGAAATTGTTGTTTCTACCAAGTTTCAAAATCATTTCTCGAATTTCATTGTTTTTTAAAACATTACAATACAAGTTCTTCTATTTGAAAGATATCTTATGGATGTGGATGTATCTTATGCTGAGAGCCTGAAGAATGTTAACTCATGTAGCACAGAGTAAATGCCAATTTGGCTATCAGCAGTCAGTATGGTGCATGATTATAGTTTCAAATGCTTCCCTCTATCTGCTTGAGTGTGCTATCTGCTGGCTTAGGCAAGCTTAAGTTATCTATTTCTGTTGAAGATTTGAAAATTAATGTAAACATGATGATGAATATATACCTGTCTGTCCATAGGGCAGTTCCAATATTAGGGCAGCGAGGAACCCAAGTATCCTCATATTTGGGCAGCAATGTGCCTATATATATTATTTTTGTATCTTGTCTAGTGAATTTTTATGACCAATTAACATTTTACCATAAAAAAGTCATTTTGGGGGGCTTGCAAATTTAGAAACTGAAAGTTGATATTTGGGCAAGAGGCATCAGCCACCTCCCGAAAATGTGCCTGTACTCCTGTGCATCTGTCCATTGTATTGTAAAAAGAATTTTCCTGGAACTTGAATTATTTCAATGTATTAATTTGTCACATGTACTTTTTTCTCCTCTTGCTATTTTCTCACACAGGATTTCAGGAAATGCAGCATTGACAAAGAACATCCATTCTGTGGTCAGTGAGAACATCAAGAAAAACTTCGCCAAGACAAAATGGAAGGTACGTGATGACTATAGTCCACAAGGTTATATCTCCCCTTAAACCCTTCTGGGCCCCCATGTTTTTGGAGAATTGTCATTAATGAACTTTCAAGAGTAAAATTTTGACAATGTTCTTTGTTTCATAGACAAATTGGGCTTTTGATATTTCCAATTGACATAAAACTTCTAGAAAGAGGCAACTTTTTGTTTCTGGAAAAAAAAAGAGTAGACTGTTATATATATAGTCCAAGCACTTTGTCCAACAATCAAGTCTCACTTCAGACCTACACCAACCTCGGGTTATGACAGACCGCTACACAGCTGGACAATGCCCCCACCTTCCTGACAGAACCTTTCTAAAGGTTATAGTTGACCACTTTGCCATTTGTCTGACTTTGTCTTCAAGGGTTTATTTTCTGTTATGACAGGGTAGGGTTTGACGAGTAATTAATTGTGTTTAGCTAGGCCTATGCTGGTGCTTGTTGTTTATATGACAATCAGGTCCATATCTTGAAGTGACAGTGATTGAGTTGTACTATCTCCAGACATAAAGGACAAGTCTGGACGTTGGATGGAAACTCTGAGTCCAAAGAGATAGATTTACTTTATATTAAGTTCCTCCTCTTCCAATATAAAGTAAAGACACCATTAAGGCAAGAAACTTGTAATATTTACTAAGTAAAAAATAAAAAAGACAGACCTGGATGCTTCTTATTTGTCTTGAGAAGTATTGAATAGGCTATACCTCAGATTGACATTAAACAATCTCTTATTTCATAACAAAAGTAAGACACACAAAAGGGAATCTTCTCAATGATCCTTTGACTTTTGACTCCAAGTCTCTGAACTCTTGAAATTGATTATTTTAAGGAAATGGTTTGTAAATTTTGAGAATTGTCATCAATTAGAGGAAGAAGAAGTCACAGTTGGTATTGCATCCATTGCTTATAAGGTGTAGTTTTGATTCAGAAAAAAAATCAGAAATAATAATATCACTTGCGCAAAGTGCTAATTGGCTAATATCCCCTTATGGAATTTGATGAATCCCAAATAATCCTGTCCTTCATTTATAATTCTGTACTGAAAATGTGCTATAGACCTCTGTTCCCTTCCCTAGCCCCCTAGTGCTCTTCATAGGAGCAGTACAGCATAAGAGATGGTGTAAATTTAATATTCAAAGTGGGAGTTTTTCTTCAATTGTGTCTGTGATGCAGCTGACATTTTCAGTCCCAGACCGAGGAATTTAAAATTAATGTTATGGTGTTTTGAGTGAGAATAGATTTTATCTTTCACTTGTTGAAACACAGTATTAGTTAAATGCATTTTAAAAGTAAAAGCAAAAGGAGTGACTTTTGAGAGCAGTGGTATAGAAATAGTTAGATATATGAAACATGACACTGAATACGCCATATATTTTTCGGGGGTTTTATTTTCGCGGATTTCGCCAATCGCGAGTCGGGTCGCGAATTTCGCCAATCGTGAGTTGGGTTGTGAATTTAACAACCCGCTAAAATATTGCCAACATAATTAGTCAGTTGAATTTGTTGTCTCCTGGTCAGAAATTCACCTTTTATAGCTTTGCGAAAGTACATCATCAAATCCAATCACTCACAAAACAGTCTAGCTAGTCCTATACGTAAAAATTTGTGGTCGTGAAATATATGGCGTATACAGTACTCCTTGGCCCATCCCACCCTCTCTCCCTCATATTCTCCCTGAAAAAGAAGAAAAAGAAAAGAAAACTGGATAGACAGATATGCAGCTGTGGAACATTCGGTGATCGATCACTCTCCTTTCATATTTACACAAGATATCTTCATCGTAAATTAGATGGGCTCTATAATGTTTCTCTACCTCTGCTGCAGAGCAAGGTATGGTAGACTTATTAACAACTAGAGATTAAGGCCTGTCATTATGGCCCAAGGTTCTATGAGGAAGTTATCATGCCGGGGAATGTCTTGTTGCGTAAGCAAGGATTTTTGTTTGCAACAAGGTCTGCATGCATCTAAACCCCCTTTTCAGACTTCCTAAATTCATCGTATAGCTATCGTATAGCTATACAACATAATTTAAAATGTCATATAGCGATATGCATGTTTGAACAAAAACTCCATAAAAAAATCAGCATCCCCTTGTGGTCTGTGACCAGTCACCTGTAATTTTGTCTGCTCCTTCGCTGTCCATGACATAACAAAGCATATGGTGTCACCTGAGTTCCCCCAAACCTGTTTCTCTGTACAGCGTTTTTTTTTTATACGATGCTGTAGTCCAGTCTGTATGCTCCTTGCGCTATTATACAACATTTCTTTATACGAGTCTCGTGAAACTAGTTATGTGTTTCCTTGGGGAAAACACCTGTGCCCATCAGAAAATTTGTGGAATACTCCCCTGTAAGGTTGTATATACCATGTTGTGGGCACTGCTCATTTTATAGACCCTCCCCCACCCCCCCCCCCCCTCAGGGAAATTTTATTTGTCAATTTACGTTCATTAATATCAAGGATTTTTTTTTTTCTTGTGGAAAGATGGAGGGACAATGCAATATTCATTAAGTGTGTTCAGTGCAGAATGGTTTTAATAATCAAGGCTTTTTATTATTTAGAATGAATTTTCCTTTTTATTATATTTGGGGGGTTAAAGATGAATAAATTTATTGTCTAATTCTAACAATGCACTAGACAATTTTCATGGCAATTCTTCATTTAATGTAGAAAAATGTGTTATCAGAAATACTGGAATAAATCACACTTAATGTACCACACATAAGAACATTCACGTATCTGTAAATTCCACTCTTGCGTGAATGGTACTTGTAATGTACGTGAACTACGATTCAAAATGATTTCATATATGACGTCATATCTCTTACTCTCTATTTTGATTTCCTGTTTTTCTCCTTTTCTCTTCTTCCCTCCATCTCTTTTGATCTTTCTCCCCATCTCTCCTTTTCCCTCTCCCTGCTTGCTCTCTCTCTTTCTCTTCTCTCTCTCTCTCCCTCTCTCTTTCTTCCTCTATCTCTTTTTGTCTCTCTTTCTCTTTCACTCCCTCTCTCTTTCTCTTTCTCTCTCTCTCCCTCTCTCTTTCTCCCTCTATATCTTTTCTCTCTCTCACCCCCTCTCTCTCTCTTTCTCTTTCTCCCTCTCCCTCTCCCTCTCTCTCTCTCTCTCTCTCTCCCTCTCCCTCTCTGTATATTTTTTTTTTCTATAATTAGCAAGCCTTCAATGCGACAGCAGTGGTCAGACACATGAGGAAGCTGGGGCTGGGTGACGTCAAGGCACGATTACAAAAGAAGGAGGAGGAGAACAGCAGATCGGAGGAAAGCAACAGCCAAGAAGGCTCTTCAGATAGTTAGCTTGTATCATCCCCGTAGCCACCCATCGCAAACCCTCTAAGCTCCTCCACAGCGCCCCGTCATAGCCTTCCTCTCCACTTTGGAATTATCAGAAACCTCTCCGCCTGTAGCCTGTTCAAGATGCTTCAAGAGCTTAGTCCTGTCCTGGTTACAACGTGAACCGAGAGTGAGCAAAGCCCAAAAGCCACCTCCTGCATATAGCTCAGGAGATCCAGCCCTCCAAAATATCTGCCCAAATTAGCTGTCTGCTAGTATCCTTCAACCTCCAACCAGCAAGCACTGAACTATTTTTATCAGAAAAGAGAGAGGGATGCGAGAATTTTGGAATACTCAAAATTATGCACTTCATGTAATAGTGTTTTCATGAGTATTCTGAAATGAAGTATAAAAGATCCATCACCATAACTCTAGATATTCAACTTTACATTTTATTTCCTATTGATGCATGTTAATCAATGCTTAATGATATGGGGCTGATGCACAGTCAGAAGAATGCAAGTGATATTAATTGTCTCTATTCTTAACCCCTCTTTTGCACGTGGCAGCCATATTAATTATTTATGGCCAATCTGAAATCAACAGCTGTTGATAATTTAGGGGTGATCAAAGCCAGCTATATAAGCAGGTTGCATTAACTCCAATGAATAGCATTGAAACATGTGTGAATGAACAGAGGAAGTTTTTAAAGGGCAATTCCACTTTAACAAAATGACACAAAGTCACAGTTTCTCAACATTTATATTTTGATTATTATATGTGGCAATGAAATGACATTAATGTGTCATTCTATTAATACATATAATCATCTTAACTTAAAAAGATAGGACAGCTATGAAAATAAAATCCTTCATGGACAACAAATTTTACAATAATAAAACTTTTTTGTTTGGTAATGCAATATTTCTAATAAGTAGATTTAAATGTAAAGATATTGTGTTTTTGCGTCATTCCATTACGATGTAATTTGCCCGAGAAGAAAAGGATTCTAGTATCCACAGCTATATCTCACTATCGGTTCTCTCAAATTGGGAAAACCATGCACATGCATCTCAATTCAAACCATCAGTTGTAAATGAAGGCATTGATGTCTTTTATCTATATATAAATTTACAATAAAAGCACTTCGCCTGTTGACTTCTGCCCTTATGGTGCTGAAAATATCTATACAGAAAAAAGAAAGATATTTGGAATGGAACTAGATTCAAGATTTGCTGAGGTAGAAAACTGTGCAGAATAGTCCGTGCAGAATCTACATCTATACAGGAAATTTGACACAAACTTCAACAGAGTGCTAAGTTCTCAAGAGGTGCAAACGTACTAATTCTTGCATTATGAAAAAGAAATAGAAGAAATATAAAGAACGATTTGGAACGAATATTTCCAATGAAAATTGCTACTTGTAGTATTTTCTTTCCCTTCTCATTTCATTTTCTACATAAATACACCTTCACTCATTTCAAATGAATGTTCTTGTTTCATTTTGGTCATGTTATAGTTCTGTCTGGGTTTATGTACATGTACATTTCTTCTTGTAAATATTTTGTTGAATAGCAGTTTTGGAATGGATTTTTGAACTTTGAATGAGGAATTTTAGACAGGTTTGAAAATAATGGTCCTTTTTCTATATCACACCTGTTGCTTTTACATGTATTGGACTATTAAAGTAGTCTTATAGGCTTTCAGTGATCTTGCATTGCATACTTTAGCATGGTACACTGTTGAGGATTTTTGAATTATCTTCTTTTTTCTTTTTTTTGTTTCTCATGATTATTGTTTGGTCTATTCATTCCAGTCAACCATTTGGAGAAAAATTATCAGGATTTGACCCGATAGTTTTTTTTTTCTTTGTGTGTGCTGTTTGTAGTTACGGCAAAGAGAACAAAGCAATGTTTCCCCCCTTTTTCTCCATCTCTCTTACTCATTCTCTTTCTCTCTATTCAGTATGATGGGTATCTTGATTTAGATTTCATTGCCCTTGCTTCTTCTTTTCAAATTTTCTTGTTCTTCTTTGTAGCTTCACCAGAGACATGTGCAAAATGAGTGCCTTGCGGCGAGTGTTCTTGTAATTAATTGTAATTCAATTTAAAGTGTCAGTATTACAGAAAAAGTGAAGAGGAAATCAGTTATTTTGGATTGTTTTTTGAAGTACTTTTCTGTTTCCTCTCTGCAAACTGCGAAATCAGTAGAAAAAATGACACTTTGACTTACTCTTGTAGATATTATTACATGTAAAAAAAAAAAACAATCGGTTTTACATCAAGTTTGATGAACAGATGAAAATCTTGATACTCTATATATGCATTTGGTTTTGTAAATTTTTGGTGATCAAAAGGTCCTGTTTATGTCAAAAGTATATATATGTTGGAAGTATATCAAAGTCTATGGTTATATTGTGCAAGTCTATGAACTGATTTATTTGTGTAGACAGTCGGTATGAAGTTTTGATGATAATTGCTAATCTTTTATTAAAATTAATTATTTAAGTGGTGTAATTTTATTAAATAGCCGTACTGTACAGTTTTTCTTTTTTTGTAATTGGAGAGTCTTGAATATTGTGCAAAATTGTGTGCTATCAACAACAAAAAATCAGTACCACTTGTTTAACCTATTATGATTATGTGAAAGTAATATATATTCTTTCACAAGGAGAGCTATTTCTTAATCTTAAACTTGATGCACGGACATGAGGCCATGTGAATGAGGAAAGATATTTTGTATCATAGTAGGACAGACTGCCTATTTTATAGGGCAAACTTTGTGATTTTTATGAAAAAAGAGAAGATTTTACTGTTTTCTTCCACAGGTGTCTTGTCATTTTCCAGTCATTTTTTCTCCCCAAAGCAATTTATGAGTGTTTCCTTCTTTTTACTTTTCAGGCCAGTTTATCTACTGAAAGAAAAGTAGCTGTCTTAGTGAAGGTAGTGTCAACTGTTTTAATAGATCATTAATTCTTATGGTATGTCAGAAAACAATTCTGCACTTTAGGCGTGTAGACATTTCAGACCCAGATCTAAAATACAGCTACCTGTTGCATAAAGTGTTGTTCCAGGCAAAAGGTTATTTCTGCATGATTCCCAATACTTTCAGTGTATTAGGGATTGCTAGTTCCCTTCTGCCAGGTACTATACTCGACAATTTACAAAAATCTATCTTTAATTGTTGACCCTTTCTTTAATACAAGTCATTAGCTAGTAGACAGTAGTGTATTCCAGATGGGCACTTCTGATGTAAGATATGTAGAGGATTCCTTAACCCTTTCGAGACAATCGACCACATTTTGTGGTTTAGCTCAATAACTTTTGATTCAGAGCTCTAAAAAATATACCAGATACATGAGAAGAAAGAGCAAAAATTTCTGTACAAACTATGTCCTTTTTGTTGCATGACCATTATTGCGTTTGATGCTAGAATTTTAGAAACGAGAATAAGGTTGAAAATCCTTAAATTGGCAACACTTTGAGAGGTTCAAAATCATTGTTTTTATATCAAAATTGGCATTTTGTTCAACTTTTCGATAAATTCCTAACCATATATTGTTTTCAAGACATATTACACCTTATCAGAACCATGTAGCACTAAAATAAATATATCATTGTTGCCAATTTGAAGAACAAAATGTGATCAGTTTAGCCCTGTAATAATTCCTGTCCTGAAAGGGTTAACAAATTCTATACATTACATGAAAGCATCCCCCATGTGTGAAATTTAAATTATCACATCACCCATGTTAGATAAATTAATATTAATATTTAAAAAAATTGAAAAAATAAGAGAAATATGAAAAGAAAATTCTACCAAATAATTATAAAAAAGAAAAATCTCACGAAATAATATTTCCCACCAGGAATTGCATATAGTGCAATTTGGCTCAGCTGCAAGTTCTGCACCCTTTGAAGGACGATGTATAGAATAATTGGCAAGATAAATTTACGGGAAAGATCTCTCCAACCTGTTAGAAACTAGAAGCAAAAAGACATTATTTGACTCATGGTGTCAGGGAAGATACAAACATGAGGAATGAAAGGGAACCTCCCCCCCCCCCCCCCCCCCCCCCCCCTCAGCAAAATAAAGAATCCCCAGACAAAATCAGAAAAGTAAATGCTGACTTTCAGGTCCTGCACATAGGTGTATAGTGTAGTGTAGATCATGGCAATTTTATTCTCTAAAGTTTAGGCAAAGCTGTAGGTTTATGCTATATTTGAGAATCTTCTTTGAATGAGAGTGCAGATGCCTCTGTCTCTCCTTTTGGTTTGGAGTAAAGGAACAATGTTTTTTTTTTTTTTCAATTAATGAACAGTATTTTGACGTATTCATGTTTCGACAATGAATTTTGATGATGTATGTTTTATAATTTCTGCAAACACTTCCTCATTTTGTAAATATGTAAACAAACTTATGAAGGGCCTTTTTGCGCTAGTGTAAATGGTGACTTCTGTCAATGTTTTATGTACATCAAGGATTTAAAGACTCTCTTTTTGCAATTGCCAATCAAGTTATGTATTTGTTAAGTTTGATCATCACTTGACTGTAATTGATAGTAAGGCTTCTATACCATTTATAGAAAAACGAAATCTGATCATACTATCTTTTGAAAAATGGTTCATTTCTCACCACAGTTCCCTTTCCTGTTTATTCATGGTAAAAAAAATGAAATTAGATGTTCTCTGTCAATGTTAGAGGAATTTCATAGCCCTATATGGCATTTTGTGTAATGCCATATGAATTTGACTAATTACTATGATTCTATACTGGGCAATGCCAAAACTAATCAGAATAATGGGAGATTCCACTGAAAAGCTGTGATGACTTAAATAAAATTTCAAGGGTTTCACAGCTCTTTGATAAATGAAAGATCCATCAATTCAGTTTAAAACACCTATGGTGTTAGCATTAAACTATCATACACTTTGACTTTGGAAACACACACTTCCAACATACTCTAGCTGGAGATCTCTCTGGCATAGTATTTAACAGGTTAACATATCACAATTTTGTGGTATACATTGAATTAAAGGGTACCAATCACCAAAAAATATTTCACTTTGTATGTTAGAGGTTCCATGTCGTTATACTATATTATGAATATGGGCTTCAAATATTACTTCTGTAAAGAGATATTTCAAGTTTACTTACGCTCTCTATAAGCGTAAAAGCGACTAGTGAGTAGACTACTCAACGCACCCGTACACGCTCTCCAAGATAAGGGCCCACACGGAACCCAACTCGTTTATCCTTCAAATTATCTTTTATCCTTTATTTCCTTCATGCTCCTTTATCTGCTGACCTATGGAATGCCAGATAAAGTTCTTTAAGATTGATTTTACACTTTCTAGCTATATACACAAATTATGTTTCCAGGTGATTGGTACGCTTTAAGTTTTCCTCCATATAGAATTCTGAAAGTCAGTTAGATCTACAGTGTCCAGGTCAATCACGCACTTCACTAGCATGTTCCAATATTATTTGTTGAGAGCAAGAAGGATGTTAAACTACCATGTACACCTTCTGGTTCCCAGCTGATGATTTGATGCAATCTTGATGTCACTTCTTGTTTTCTTCTTCCTTCTAAAACTAGAAGTCTTTTTTTTTTTTTGCAAATTGATTACAATTGCTAATGAATTTCATTTACTAGAACTAGAGTATGATAGGTATTTTGATTGTTTTGAAATTATTAATGTGCGGGTATCTTGTGTGAGATTAATTTATATATACACATATTTTTTGTTATTATTATTGCTTTTTTTCTGATGATAGTGAAGATGTTTCACGGGTAAGTTAGGCTTGTTTTTATGATGATGATTTTGACATTAGGGATATATTTGTCCGAATTGAATTAAATGTCTTACTGCCCTCAATTTCCTGTAGTTAAATCAATTTACAACAAAAAATAAAAACAAGGAAAATTCAAAGTAGATAAAAGTGTGATTTTCACAATATGGTACACAAGACAAAAAACACCAATTCATAAATTAATTCAGTTGTGTCCCCTCTTTTGTAGTTTGTCAAATTGATTGAAATCAGTTTTCTTTACCCATGAACTGTTCTTGCAATTTACACCTACATGTACTTGTAGTATTCGTCATTTGTTAATGCCATGGGAATACTACTTCTCTGATTTTATTTAAGTTCAATATTGATTATTTGAAGTACTCGATGTCAGTACTTGTGGTATCTTAAGTTATTGCTTGATTTTCACTGCATTTCTTTTTCTTTGTGATTGGTTCACAAGCGAGTACATATTGTATATGTAAAGTGATCAAAATTACATCAAAAATGATTATTGACACTTATCTTGTGCTGTTTTGTATTTCCATTTGCGAGTTTGAAGTTCTGGCAAGGTGTCAAGTTGCTGTGATTTGGTGCAAATGTAAAATAAGCAATTGGAAATACATACTGTAAAATGGGATGAATAGGAACAAAAATTAGAAAAATATAGTTTTCTGCATAATTTTTTCTCTAAGGAAGAATGCAGATCTTTTTTTGTTAAATTCATGATTTAAGTAAAAAGGAAAAGGTATCTGACATTCCTGGGAAAACTTCTATACCAAAAAAAAAATGCCGTTTCTATTCTCCTCGATCCTGCCTTTTCACCCCATGATGGGATACATTTCAAATGCAACATATCGTCTGCCGACAGCTAAAAGGGCACTATAACTGCAAAATTAAGACACATGCTCTCAACAGACAATATTGCACTTTCTCATTATTCCCCCTCTCTCCCCCTTTCAATAGCTGTTTAATTCATCTCTCCATATCCTTCTCCCTTCAAACACACCTCTCTCTATCTCTCTCGGCCCCCCCCCCCCCCCCCCCCTCTCTCTCTCCTGCCTTTTCATTTGCCTTCTCCCCATCCAAGAGAAATAGGGCAAGGGGGAAAAGAGAAGTGATAGGAAGATGTAAGAAATGGGATGAAGAACAAGAGAAAGAACAGGATTGGTGAAGTAAGAGGAGATAAAGGGGGAGGGAAAGAGAAGAAACAAGTAAGAGAGAGGGAAAGAACAAGAAAGAATGAGAGAGAACAAGAGAGAGATTAGAGGATGACAATGATTCTGGACTAGAAAAAAAAAACTTTCATCCTGGTCTTATCCATAATTCAAGGTAATGCAGGAGATAAAGGGGAAAGGAAGAGAAAAGGAGGGAGGGAAAGAGAAGAAACAAGTAAGAGAGAGGAAAAGAACAAGAAGAAATAAGAGAGAGAGAGAGAAATCAGAGGATGACAATGATTTTGGACATACAAAAAAAAAAAAAAAAAATTATCCTGGTCTCATCCATAATTCAAACTATTGCAGGAAATAAAGGGGAAAAGGAAGAGAGAAGGAGGGAGGGAAAGAGAAGAAGCAAGAGAGAGGGAAAGAAGAAAGAATGAGAGGGAGAGAGAGAGAGAGAGAAATCAGAGGATGACAATGATTCTGGACACACACACACACACACACCCATACCTGTGCGCGCATATTAACCGATGACATCTTTTACAACCTAGAATTTGACCGCATAACCGATGACCTGTGTGTGTAGAATTCAACCACATAACCGATGACCCATCTTAAATTTTACTATACAACCGACGACTTGTTAGTGTAACACTAACTGATGACCTACCCCTATATGCGAAAGCATGTAATTTGGGTCTAACTGCGCAGGTCTGCCAACCGATGACGTCATCGGTTCGCTGTGTGTCATCGGTCCGAATGTAAAGTTCATGCATATGTCATCGCTTTAAATAGGCGCACATACACACCCACCCACACCCACACACACACACACACACAAAAAAAAAAACTTTCATCTTGGTCTTATCCATAATTCAAGGTAATGCACAGATAGTGATAGGAAAAGTCAAAGTGGTAAAAAAAATCTTTCTCAATTATCTGATTATTGAATAATTAACTTCTGAGGTGGTAATACAACCAGCAAAGTAAAGAGAAAATCCTAAATTTACCAAATCTATGACTTTGACTAATACTATTTATTACCTTTAGGTGGGCTAGTTACAAACTTGAGAGTGACTTTTCTTCAATTGTACACTCAAGGCTCCATTACAAAAACAGAAGACATAAAAATAAATTTCCTCATCATTTGGGTCTGCACAAAGTGCATTAATATGAATGACCATAATTACAGTCCTGGGCCTCGTCTTATAAAGAATTGCAATTGTTTCAAATCAATCGCAACTTGAATTTAATTACAACTCCTATCTCTTAGGTACACAGTTGCAATAAATTTTAAGTTGTGATCGACTGAATCATTTCCACTCTTTATAAGACAGGGTTCTGGACTCTGTAAACTAAGGCCAAGACCCTAAAGTCAGGTCTTACTATAACTATCTGAATTCATATCGTTTGTGATTGAAGAAGGTGTCATCATTTAGGAGACTTGAAACAGATTTCAGGAATCAACTTTTTGGTTGCAGAAACTGTCATTCAAACACACAGGAAAAATAGACACAACATAGAGCAAGTCAGTCAAAGTTGTAAACTTTTTAATTTATAATACAAGCAGGGTGTACATTTCTGTGCACCATGATAAATTTTAGCCATCCACTGATTTCATACATTTTGGTGAGAATTTCCCAACATGGCCTGGCTCAAACATTCTCTGTTCATACACATAAAATCCACATAAAATCAGGAATTTTGACTTATAGTGAAGGAAGCAACTGTGTATCCCGGGTTGATGTACATTCAGCTGAAGATTGTCAACATTGTTGAAAGGGTGAATACACACAAAAATCTGTTACTGATTTTCAAATATTATACATACAACTTTAGCACAGCCAAAGAGTTAAGGAGAATGACAGGTGCTACCACAAGGCATATATATGGGAACACTGCCTAGAAGATATCTCTTTCTTTGTAGGCCTGGGGATACAAATAATTCCTCACCTACATCACTTAAAATGTAATATACTTCATGCAACCGCTATTCTATAAAATGGCACTTAGACGTATCTCAATTCCATTCCATGAACAATTTTCAATTTCTGTAAGAAATAAAACATTGCAGTTCAAAGATCAGAAGAGTTTTATTACAGCAAGAAGAGGTTCAAACCCCCAAAATATCTGACTGGCAATCTCTGAGGTATAATGTAATTTTTACCTGGTATTATCAGTATCATTATTATCTGTACTTGAAATGATGAACACGGTACAAAGAGATCAAAGCCCTCTCGAAGTATTCTTCAGTCATGGATTAAATGTGCCAATGGGAGTGCTCTTCCAAAGTGGCATCTTTCAATGCAGAGAATAGCAAAACCAAAAGATCATTTATATTGTATATAAATATAAGTCCCAATCAGGAAGAGAAAAAGAGGGACAGGTTATTCGACCCCCTCCCCCTTGCTAGGATTTGATTCCATTTACTGGTAAACTTGCTCAAGCAACAACCTGTACAGGAAGACCACATGTCTAAGAGACTACTTCCATAATTCCTTTGAGTAGTCATTATACAGCTGTAACTGTACTACTGACTTGTTTGTCTTACATATGCACTTTGGGACTCCCCTAACCCTCCCTACACACCACTGAATTTAACATTACACATAAACACACTCTATGACTATTCTATGCTGTACGGAGAGGCTCTGGATCCTCCTCAGGTAGAACCAATTTACTGGGGTCGATAAAGTTAGGGTCAATGACGGGTGCTCCCGCTGCTCTCCTCTCTTCTAAGACAATCCGTGCTTCTTTCCTTGCCCACTCCCTTCCAGTCCTGAAGAAATTTATGAAAATAAGAAGGAGGAAGGGAATGAGATCATGAGATATAAATATGATGTTAAGCAAAAGATACAACAGATGAAAAAGAGTCCTACAGTGAAACCTTTGTATAAAGGCTGCAAACAAGAACAGCAGTCCTCACAGGTAGGTAATGACATAACATCGTCTTTTCTACCCACGGAAGCTTGATCAGTATTAATACTGTTCTTCCTGAGGGCCCAGCAATCGTACCAGTACCCCAGCTTTAACCTAGCTCTGATAAGGCGCTCAAGCATGCAAGGAATTTCTTCCTACCAGGTATCCATTTACTTTTACCTGGGCAGAGAGTGGCAAATGTTGAGTAATGTCTTGCCAAAAGGACATTTGAGCTGTAGGATTTGAACCCCATAAGGCAATTGAACCTACATGTATACTTTCATATTCTGCTCACTTAATCTACTAGGTTTGACTGTATTTTACTTGTTTCCTATCAATTATGGTATGGGCAGCACAACAGCTGAGGAAACACAGAAAGATATATTTCTCTCTAAGAAAAAAAAAAGAAACCTGGACAAAGTCAGTTTTTTCTGCATCCATCCAATTACATGGACGTGAAGAAAAGAATAGCGACAAACTATAAACATTCACTTTTATAACAATTCCACGTATGCTATTAAAGACAAATCATGTCGAAGAATTCATGCTCATTGTTTCTCTGATCTACAAATCATCCTTTTTAACAAGTTCTGTTACATGTATTTACAAATATGAGGTTATTCTTTGGTGAAATCCTAACCATTTTTAAAAAGATTTGTATGAATTACAAGCATGGATAATACTTACGGATCAGGCATGTAGTGCACAAACGCAGGACCAAATACCATGACGATAGAGATGGTTGTGAAAAAGATCACTCTATAAGCATACGTGTCCCAGTGGGGGTCATCATGGAATCCATGTGTTACATATGTCTAAAAAGAAAAGCATTAGAAAAATGAGGAAAACTTGCAAAAGAAGCAGAAACATGATATACTCTAGATGTATGTTATAGTGCTGTATCTAAAAGGGCAACTGTCCAAACAAAAATCTTTGTAAAACCCACAGAAATTCAGAGACTGTATGATCTTTTCATCAAGAAAAGGGGGGGGGGGGTGTGGATTCTGCCCCTCCTCCCAGATCTCGACCATCGACAGCATGATTGCACCGAAAATCAGCACACACGTCATCCACAAGGTAATTTACAACACTGTACAGTTATATGCTCCAAAATAATTTCACATTAATTAATTAGGCTAATTTATGCGTGAAATCAGAATTTTGCCCTAAATCATTAAATAAAGCTCCAAAAATGCTAATTTTTGGTCTAGACACTCTTTCCATTATTCTTAGCAAATATACTTGGGAAAAAAATTTGGTATCAAAATTATTTCTTATGAATTTTATTGTATTTTAAATTTCTTATGTATTTCTTCGTTTTTTTACCTTTTTTGGGGTGTTTCTTTTTTCATGACATTTGTCGGGAGCACTTTTGCGATCATAAACAGCATGAAATACTTTCATTTTAATCAGTAAAAGTAAAAATATTCATAGATTAATAAATTCTGGCTGAAACACATTTTATATTGAAATTATACATGAAATCACGTTTTTGAGCAATTTTTGGTCTGACGTGCAAGTACAAAATGTTGCGCAACTTCAGAACCGCATGCCCGAACGTCGCGAATTTGGTCTCAAAAGAAACGTCTAGGGGGTGCATTCTGCCCCCCCCCCCCCCCCCCCCCCGGCCCTTTTAGGGTTAAACTATGTAGGGTTTATATCAAACAGCTAAGAGGGGAAAATAAGAAGAATTGGTGCCAAATTCAGGAGGCGAAGGCAAAGCCAATTCATTTTGACCTAATTTCTGAACTCTCAAAGATGCCTACATGTAGCTAGCAAGTAGAAAGGTCAATGCCATCTTGGCCATCTCTAAGTCCAGGGAGCTTTGGTTACAAACATACCATGCCCAATTTCACTTCCACTTTTGGTTTCATTTGTGTCAAAAAACAAGATAACATAAAAACTTGTGCTTAAATATCAAGAAAAATCTTGAACCTCACTAGTATGGGCCTGAAATCCATGATTTGACAACCAATTTGATGAAAAAAATGGATGTTCCCCTCACTGCTGATATTTTCCCACATTGTAGCGTGCCGATTCAAACAACTCAAAATCATCACTAGTTTGTCATTGCTGGGACGGCCAATATTTTTCCCATGTAAATATTTCCCATTTTCCCAGGAAAAATATCGGCGCTCCCAGCAAAGGGGCACTAGTGATTTAGAGTCCTTTGAATCAGCGCTCTTTTTTTCCCCCACTTTATATTGTAGACCCTGACATATTGTAATTATTTTTCCACCTTGAAGAGAGACACCGTTCTACTTCACAAGAATGCCGACATTCATAAAATTTTTGCTTTCCAGTGAGTAGTAGGGCATAGAATAATGGAGAGCTCGAACAATTTTTTATCCTAAATCTATATAAGGTCTAGTGTCCAACTCCAAGGAGCACCACCACCGAAGGCAGTGGTGCTACGTACATACCAAGTCAAAATCTTGTCCAGTTTGGTTCCATTTGTTTCAAAACGGAACAAGTTGAAACTAGAAGAATTTTCGACTGCGCACGGTCGGAATTTATGCCTCCGCCAACAACAGATTGGAAATGTATGGCATATATGTACACTTTGGTTACTTGGTTAGTGTTGAAAGTATTAATGACCAAACATCGTTGGTTAAATAATGACAAAGAAACATTATTTGTTTGGGAAGCTGTTTTTAACCATCACATTGGTTTGATCGACCACCTGGAGATTGGTTGTGTTTTTGACCAATTTTATTGGTTGAAAATGGTGACCAATTTTGGATTGGTTATTGTCAATATGTTGGTTAGATATGCACCAATAGATGTGGTTTGAATCGACTCATATTTTGGTCATTTTGAGCAATCATTTTTGGAGTATTCATGTTGATTCCCCCCCCCCCCTTTTTTTTTAACATCAATGAGCATGCGGATACTGCTATACCTTTGACCTTGACTTTGGTCTTTGAGATCTCTAAATCAAATCATAGAATTGTTTCTCCAATATGCTTACATGACCCTAGATTGGAGTTGTTTCATCGCATGATTCATAGGTAATAGCAAGAACTACAGTCATTCTGTTACCTTGATCTCCAACCTTGTAATCCAACAAGTGAATGAGTAAATTATGCAATGTGTATGTTGTGCTGGAAGTGTAGATATGTAGAATGATGTTAATTTTTATAATTTCTGATAGAACCTTCTAGATAAATATGAGAAATGAAGATATAAAACTAAGTTTTGTGATTAAAATGCATTTTTTGTTGATTTTGAATAAATTTGCATAAATTTGTATAATTAATAACCTTGAACTGTAAACTCATAACCCCGAAATCTAAGCAGATCATTGCCCCTCCCATATGCATGCATGAGCCAAGTCTGAAGATGATCCGTCAAATGGTTCTTAAGTTATCACAAGAACAAGCCATTTCTATGTATTTTATTGAACTCAGTGACCTTGAACTTTAACCTCATGACCCCAAAATCTAATCAGACCATTGCCCCTCCCGTATGCATACATGAGCCAAGTCTGAAGTTGATCTGTCAAATGGTTCTTAATTTATTGCAAGAACAAGCCATTTTAATATATTTTATTGAACTCTGTGACCTTCAACTTTAACCTCATGACCCCAAAATCAAATCAAGGCATTGCCCCTCCCATATGCACACTCCAGCCAAGTCTGAAGTTGATCCGTCAATCAGTTTTTAAGTTGCAAGAACGAACCCATTTTCATGTAACATTTTTATGTATTCTATTGAACTCTGCGACCTTGAACTTTAACCTCCTGACCCCAAAATCTACTCAGACCATTGCCCCTCCCATATGCACACTCCAGCCAAGTCTGAAGTTGATCCGTCAAATGGTTCTTAAAGGGCAATCCAACCTTGGTAATAAGATGATTTATGTGAAAGCAGAAAAATAAGAAAAACAGGATGGTGAAAGTTTGAAAGAAATCGGACAAGGACTAAGAAAGTTATGGATGTTTGAAAAATGAGATCACTACATCTATGCGAATCTCAAATTGGCAATTTGGTGAGTCAATTATGACATTTTTGTGGACAACTCTCCCCTTTGTCGTACACAAAAATATCATTAATTTGCGGTTTTCTTCGAGGCGCTTTTATCCTCGGGGCTGTACTCAAAATATATTGGAGGTAGCATATTGTTATAGGTCTTCATGAACGAAAAGATCTTACTGAGTAATGCATTTTGAAAAAAAGTGACATTTTAGTCATTTTGGGTGTTAGAGCGAATGGGGGAGTTGTCCACAGCTACATCACAGTGACATTACCTATTCGGCCAATTTGAAGTACCCATAAGCATAGTGATTACAACTTTCAAAAATTCATAACTTTCTTATTGCTTGTCCGATTTCGTTCAGACTTTCACCAATCTGCTTCTCTGATTTTTCCTCTTTCTTTCAAAGCAACTTGCTATTAAGGTTGGATTTCCCTTTAAGTTATTGCAAGAACAAGCCATTTTAATGTATTTTATTGAACCCTGTGACCTTCAGCTTTAACCTCATGACCCCAAAATCTAATCAGTGCATTGCCCCTCTCATATGCACACTCCAGCCAAGTCTGAAGTTGATCAGTCAATCGGTTTTTAAGTTATTGCAAGAACGAAACATTTTTATGTATTCTATTGAACTATATGACCTTGAACTATATGACCTTGAACTTTAACCTCATGACCCCAAAATCTAATCAGCGCATCGCCCCTCCCATGTGCACACTCAAGCCAAGTCTGAAGTTGATTCGTCAATCGGTTTTTAAGTTATCGCGAGAACAAAACCCGTACGGACGGACGGACGGACGACCCGAAAACATAATGCCTCCGGCTACCACCTACGGTGGGCGGAGGCATAATGAAAATTAGTACTTAAATATTTTTAAAATCTTTGATCTTAACATACGATGTCTGACAGCTATCATTTGACAATTACATGTTGACCTATTTTAATGGGAAAAAATGCGACGATTCATACGACTCAAAATTGTGCATGCACTTGCTGGGACCGCCGATAATTTCCCCTTACCCAACATACAGAAGTACGGGGGAAATATGGGCTGTCCCAGGGATGGTGCAGGGGCGATTTCAAGTCGTTTGAATCTGCACTACAGCACAAAGAAAATATCAGCGGTGCCAGCAACACATATTTTTCTTCATCAAAATATTTGTCAAATCGCAGCTTTTGGACAAAAAGGTGAGGTAAAATATTTTTCTAAGTACAAATTTTCATCTCATCTTGTTCCATTTTGAAACAAATGGAACCACACTGGAGATGATTTTGACTTGGCAGATACAGGTGTAGTCCATTTATAGAAGAAGAGTTACGACAACCCGTGATTTGAGCGTCATTTTGGTGCCACTATTACGTAACATTTCTATTCAATTCCGATGAGCACCTGAGTGTTCTAAACAGAAAGAATTCAAAAGCCATTTTGGTGCCAAAAAAACAGGACATCCATGTCGTAACTCTATCTAGAGGGACTCTGGTATAAACATAGCTGGAGCACCACCATCTTCGGCAGCAGCACTCCCTTGAGTTAAACAGCTGAGAGGCGAGTTGGCTCAGAGAGGCGAGTTGGCTCAGTCGGTAAAGCGTCTGCCTGTCGAACCAAAGATCGTGGGTTCGAATCCACCCTGGGCGGATGACTGAAGCCTGCGTTGTGTGTTAACGTGCCCCTCCCTTGTTTCATGGACGCAGGCTATGTTACAGTGGAAAACACTCCGTCCCTCGGATAGGACGTTAACTGGAGGCCCCGTGTAGAGGACAGTCACCACCTTTGCACGTTAAGAACCTACTGTACTCCTCGAATAAGAGTAGGGGGAAACCCCGGTGTAGTGGTACACCTGCACATCCCAATCAGTTATATCGGGAGGAGAGACCCGAGGGATACAGTGATTCAGTTCGCTTTTCCCCTCCCAGGCACAGGTGACGCCAAATACTTAATAATAATAATAATAATAAGTGTGTCCCAATAAAAACGAAACCGGATCATAACAAATGATTTCCTTGATGAGATACATGTTTGAAAAGTCTGCTTCTCTTCTTTCATTTGATGCACAGCTTGTTATTCATAATTCACGCATGATTGAATTAAAACAATGGAAAGTGGCGACAGTACCAAAATTTCATTTGCTTGAACAAATTGCTACTTTGAATGAGTTTTTAGGGTAGAAACTAGAAAATGTAATTATTTTGAAAAAAGAAAAACATCACATAAAAGTTCATAATTTTCTCTTTTATATGACTCCTCATGCTTAAAAAATAAATGATGTATGCCAGAGAACGAGTAAAATGAAAACATGCTTGATTTCTGCCCAAATGAGTAGATAGTTGATTGAGAAGCCATTCAGCTCTCCTGACCTAACAGCTGACAATGGACGTAATGCTTGGGTGAATTTACACAAAAATGTGGAAAGAAAAAGAACCTGAAAGATGGTTGGGGTAATAAAAAGGCTGAAAATTACGCAACATTCCTGCAAAGTCTACATTATGGAGAAAAAGAAGAAAATATCAGAAGGGAGGGACGAGCCTTGTGGTCAGCAAGGGTCGATCTAGTCGAAGAAGAACTGCCACATCGTAAGAGAATGTGTCATTGTCAGAATTAAGGCATGTTATCTAGGAGAACCCCCATGTATGTGTAATTTTCAGCCTTTTTATACCCCAACCATCTTTAATGTTCCTTTTCGGACTGGGCGTCTTCTGCACTGTATGCTGAAGACGCCTGGTCTGAATATGTGCACGGCCCGTCATAGTGATCTCATCTAACGTATGGCGGTTCTGAAAATCACGAGTGACAGTGAGTCAATGACATATCCTAGAAAATACAGGACATTTCTGGGTCTTCAAGTGCAGCAAAGGCTTTTTTGATTTTGAGATCATGATATTCTTTGTTGATTAATATTTTTTGTTTGAACATTTTTTAGTCTAGAATTTTGCTTTCCGTTTGGGATAGATTTATCTAAATGAATTATTGTAGAATGTAAGAAATGATGGAACCTATATCACATTCCTAAAAAGAATTAAAATGCACATGAAATATGGTCACCCCATTATACCCCTACCATGGCAGATCATTTTTTGCATTGTTTTCAAGTGAGAGATACCTTCTTGGACCCTCGCAAATATCTCACAAAATCTTGCTGCGTGAGACTCAACAATCCAGTGCCTTAGAAATCTCCCCCAAATCCTCTCTTTCCAGTCATTAATGTCATTAGTGTGCACTGCAGACTGACTGACTGTCATCGAATTAAGGGGGAAGTCCAACCTGATTAAAAGTTAGTTTTAAAATAAGCAGAAAAATTAAAGAAACAGATTAATCAAGGTTTGAGCAAAATATGATAAGAAAACAGAAATAAGAAAGTTATGAATTCTTGAAGTTGTAATCAAACATAAATTAGCAACTCCGAGAACATACATGTATCTTGCGATTTCCTTTCCCATTTATTATTTATGATGTACCCTAGCCATGGGCTTGATATTTTATGAAATATGACTTTGAACATCAAGCCATACACGGGAGGAAATCTCCCCTACATTTTTTCATGTAAACAGGATGTTTGTATCACCAGCATTCATCTTCACTGCCATCTTTGACATTTTGAAATAGTTTGGGAAAAACTGAGCCTCAAAATCTGTTTGGGTAATTGACGATAATTCCAATCATGGACTGTGATGTACATGTAGACTATGTTTTTTCGCCGATGAGTATCGATATCATTTTTCAGGTCCATGACATTTCCACGTACACATGTACAAGCTTATCTGAGGATAACCTTGTACTCCAGACTAGCTTGTAAGGGTGAATAGGCTTCAATAGCTTTCAGGCTGTTTTTGGTCGGTGATCTTGCTCCTCTCCTGCACACTTGCCTATGGGAGGCAATTGCTCATGGTACGAAGGTACAGAGTGCGAGGTTATCTCCAATAACCTCGCATAACGGCATAAGTGTGAGTGGACACAGTCCCACATACAGTACAGGCGCATGGCAGATGTGGGAGACAGTCTACCATTTGGGAGATCGATTTTCTTTGTTTACATTTGCGGCAAAGGGATTACCTCGGCACAAAATGAAAATGTGATAAGCAGATTCCTCATGAAAAATTACCCCTTTTGACCTTCTACTTCAAAGATTCACTGTCTACTTTCGTTTTCATAACAATTTATGTTATGACCCACACACAAAACAAATGGGTTTCTGACCTGTCAGGCAAAAATTTGGCTGCCAGGATAAACTGACTTGTTGTTGGTGTTGTTTCTTTTATCCTTTTGTAAGCTAAGTCTCCAATATGAGAGACAGTCTCCCAAATGTGAGAGTCTCCAATGTCGTCCATGCGGGGTCGGGCTAACTCGGCACTAGGGATAACTCGGCACTAGCGGAAAAATGAGGCCGAGTTAGCCCGGAGGGCTTAAATCGATCATGAAATACCAATGTGTCAGGTTTTGTTGTGATTACTAGCTAAGAATATGTTTATTAACCATTATTTTTGATAGAATTGTATGAAATACTCACTTTGAAGATAATCTTGCAATTTTCTTGAGCTAACATGATTGAAAAGTGACATTTTAGACAGTTTAATCACATGACGCAGCTAGTAATCGCCGTGCGCAGCATGCACTGTTCTTGGTACGGTATTCGGAGCGATGAGTCGGACACACATCAGAGCTGCCAACTTGCAGAATAGGAAATCAGTAATCACAAGCCTCAAAATCAGTAATTTTGGGAAGAAATCAGTAATTTCCTACGCGGCGCTATGAATCTAAAAAAACAGGCACTACATGTACAACACTGCGCAGACGCGGTGCGCACATGATGCAATCAGCTTTTTCACATTATTATTATTATTATTATTATTATTATTATTATTATTATTATTATTAGGCCTGTGAATGGGGTTTCAAAAAAAGAGCGGAAAAAAGCTGAAAGTTTCCGCGGCCATGATTCTACCTATTATCATACAATATGACCACAAGCCAGCAAATATCTATTGCCACAACACACACAAAGCACATCATCGTACACACAGACATTGTCACTCACCACAAGAAAGTCCCATAGTCACCTCCAAAAATCCGTCTAGAAAGCCTAATTCCACCGTCAAAAATGCGGAATCGGCGCCGTATTTCCAAAGCACGCGGGGCTTAAGTCCACTGCTAAGAAACAGGTTCGCGGAAAAAGCGTTAAAAATCAAGAAATCAGCGGTTTTGTGGCGAGTTTTTTGGCTTATCGCAAAATACATGTACGAGTATGATGGTGTCGGCAAAAAACAAATGGAAATCCAAAACCCCCGTACCTGCCGATGCATTGACTTCATGTACAAAGTTGAATGCAAGTCCCGACTTGCCTTCATTCGACTATGAATGGTACATTATGTTCAATCAAACACTGTGTCATGAGAATCTCCGCTCTAATAACTGTATTGTCTCTGGGGAGAAAAAAACTTTGCGATGTTGCAACCCCGGTTACTTTCGCTGGCTTCTACTGCGGAGCGATGCTTCATTGACTTCATGTGCGCTTGAATATCATTTGCTCCTCCATGTCCAATCGAAAAGTCAGATGTACAAAGAATACATCGCGCATAATTTTCGCTGCAACGCTGTTTACATTAATAAATCGTCTACATGTTCAACTCACCCCAAATTGATTTGCCCAGTAACGATTAGCCCCATTCGGCATTTTTTTGGGGGGGGGGGGGGGGGGGGGGAGGGTTGTGGGTGGATCAGTTTACAGTTTGACACGGAGCTCATATTGGGTATAAATGTTCCTTGATGGTGGCCACGATGCACGAAATGGAAATATACGATAGCCTACCGAGGACCAAAAAAAAAAAAAAAAAAAAAAAAAAAGCCAAAAGGGTGTCTACACTGAATCAAGGACTTAAAATCAACAGACGGCAACAGCAAAAGACAACATGAAAGGATACAAAGGAGGCATTAAATATCAAGTTTTATTAGAAACACATGACATGTGACATCAGTTCTTTGAAATTAATATTGATTTCTCATTTGATGAAAATAAAATAATGTGGGATCTAGTCACAGCTCTGCAACTGTTACGAATTTGACTGCAGGCGAATTCGCTTTGGCCGACCCCGTGGCTTGGAACACTGCGCTAAATACACATACACGTACTCCACACTTCATTCATATACACACGGCATACTGTGAAGCCACGTGGCCACACACACACACACATCACATGCATGCATGCATGCAGGCGCGGCTGGAGAAGGAAACTGCGCGTGCCATTGCAGGGAGCGCATATAGCTGGGCATCGGGCGTCAGGGCTCGGCCGCACCGGGAAAGAGGCGGTGATGTAGGAGCGAGCCAGCGGCATGCATGCAGCGCTCGCTGCATAGACGATAGTGCATTATCGGATTTCCCGAAATCCGTAATTTTTGGGCGACATTCCGTACTTCCGTAATGATGGTTAATTTCCGTACCAATTACGGAAAATCCGTACTAGTTGGCAGCTCTGACACATTGTGCAAAACTGCAAAACTCACAGTCGATGAAATATTTATATCCATCATGAACTTATATGGATCTAATATTAATATATACATGTAGTTTCACTATATGTTTCAGACATGATTAATATCCGAATTTTGCAGTAATCCCTTCATCAAAATATTAATTTCTCCAGATACGAGTCTGAGTACCAAACACAGTCACTGAGTCAGTGAATGCAACGTACGGCGATTGCAAATGCGAGCTGTGAATTGTGATTAAACAGCCCAAATGTCACTTTGATATGACATTAGCTCAAGAAAATTGCAAGACTATCTTCAAAGTAAGTATTTCATACAATTCTATCAAAAGATTGGTTTAAAAACGTATTTTTAGCTAGTATTTAGTAATTAAAACAAAACCTTAAGGTAGGGTGTCCACAGAAATTTTTTATTTCAAGCTTCAGGTTTTTTCTGGAAATTTTGTTCACATATTTGATAAGAATAATTTATCAGATGACACATGGTTTAAATTTCATCATTTTCTGACTTTCCTATCAAGAGATAGAGTTCCTCAAAATCAAGGTAATTTTCTGCCCCTTTTCGCCCATTTGCTCTGTAATATATAAACATGGACAGGGATACCCTGAAAAAATGACATTTATCAGGCCGTTACTTTTTCAATTTTCATTTTCATGCAGGGATCCACCAATGAAAAGTTACATGTAGCATAATGTATCCTCTTTCAGATTATATTATAAGATTTATATTGATTTTTTGGAATTGGGATCAACTGTCAAAATTCAAAAAATGGCCAAAAATGGCTAAAAATCAGTACTTTTTCCATTGACATTGTAATTGAATGGGAAATGCACAGTTGTTTCATAAGATTTTGACAAGCATTTCCTACATGTATTTACCTTCTATTTCTTTTCCCTCTCAGTAACATTTAAGGATCCAAGTATTGAAATGTAGACTAGACAACAACTTTCTCTATCAAATGGTACCAAACATTTGATATAAAAATGTGGAGATCAACATGCAGAACTGCATTGAGTAAAGGACAAAAAACAGACCACTTTTGGTACACAATTCAGTATGCTTTTGGTACACAAACTCAAATCTCTGCCGGACACCCTACTTAAGGATTGGTATTTCATGATCGATTCAACCTCTCCGGGCTAAGTACTCGGCCTCGCTTTTCCGCTAGGGCCGACTTCGCCCTAGTGCCGAGTTAGCCCGGATTCGTCCGTGCGCCTCTACTGACACAGGCAAGGGCCTATGAGTTTGACATTTCCGTAGATCACAGACAACAGTTATGATTGTCATGGAGTTGACTTGATGAAACATGAAACGACCCCCACTCAGATAGTACAACTTCAAGTTCAAAAATTCATCAATTTCTTACTCTTAGATCTAGCTATACGAGCTCTGTGGCTTATCAATCTGCTACTGGCCACAGAGCTATACAGCCCATGCCTATACTGCGTGTGGAGGAAGATATCAACCAAAAAATCTAGATCTAAATATCACCATTTCCCACATACTGTGAGCCATGCAAACCACCCTCGGAGTTTGCTAAAGGGGTTACCTTCCAGGATCAACTAAGATTGTAAAAATTGAATGAATAAAAAAGAAAAAAAGCCACAAAATTGGCAGGTGTGATCAGGTTTTTTTACCTTGCACTTGTAACTTGTATATATGGGACTACACATGCAAGGTAAGATTGGTGTAGTCCCATATATACAAGTTACACAGTGTAACTTGTATATATGGGACTACACCAATCTTACCTTGCATGTGTAGTCCCATATATACAAGTTACAAGTGCAAGGTAAAAAAACCTGATCACACCTGCCAATTTTGTGGCTTTTTTTCTTTTTTATTCATTCAATTTTTACAATCTTAGTTGATCCTGGAAGGTAACCCCTTTAGCAAACTCCGAGGGTGGTTTGCATGGCTCACAGTATGTGGGAAATGGTGATATTTAGATCTAGATTTTTTGGTTGATATCTTCCTCCACACGCAGTATAGGCATGGGCTGTATAGCTCTGTGGCCAGTAGCAGATTGATAAGCCACAGAGCTCGTATAGCTACTTAGATCTATTTGAATTTATTTGTTATCGGATATATTATTAACCTCGCATAAGTGTGAGTGGCTTTTACTCAAACTTTAATTAATCTGTTTTTCTCATTTTTCTACACTTAATTAAATCAACTAAATACCAAGGTGGACTTTCCCTTAAATGAACGTTAAGTTGCAGTCAACCAGTAACACTACATATTTTTAAACATATGGGACAAGGAAAACCTACGGGATCTGATGCATCCGAGTCCGATTCGAGACGTGTGCCTTCTTTGATGATTTCTTCTACCCTCGCAGGGTCGACTTCTGTTTGTTTTCCGATCACAAATTCTGACTGTTCAACTTTCTTCGTAGTAGAGCTGTACAATCGGCAAGGAATCGACCTCAAATTTTGACGAATAAGGGGTGAACTTCCCATTAAAACTTTGCTTCCAATTCGCCAAACTCGACTGAGAGACGCCATTTTGAGACGAATGGTTATCGATAGCACATCGATAATACAGTTATGATCGCTATTTTTACAGTTGGTTTTCTATACAGGAGGTAATACTCGGGAACAGTGGCGGATCTGGGGGGGGGGGGGGGGAGGCCGGGCCCCACCCCTGGGACCAAAAGGGGGCCAAAAAATGTTCAAGACCTTTCTTCTTTTTTTTTTTTTTTTTTGCTTGTCAGAGATTTTTTGAGTTAAAAAGGGGCCCAAATAGAGAGGACCTTTTTTTTTCTTTTTTTTTTTTTTTTTTTTTTTTCTTCTCAAAAAATTGTGTGAATATTGAGCCCCCTCCCTCAAGAAATCCTGGATCCGTCACTGCTCGGGAATGTTTACTTTACAGTTCGGAGCAAAGAGTTAGACCAATTAGAGTTTCTGCACACTATTATAAATATCTTACAAAAAGATGAATTCAAAAATAAGCCTTTTATTATTGGAGGGGATTTTAATATGGTTAGAAATGTACATCTAGATTACATTGGACATTATATTAACGAAAAGCAATCTAAACTTAGTTATAAATTCAAAAATTTTATGATTGATTATAATGCAGTAGACATATGGCGATTAAAATATGCTACGAAGAAACAATTTACGTATCACCAAGAAAATCCTTCTATGCAAAGTAGATTGGATTATTGGGTTATTTCGGAAAGTTTGGAAGAGAATGTGTTAAACTGCAAAATACTACCTTCAATATCACCTGATCACTCAGCAATAGAACTGAATATTAAATTAAACTCCTCCACTAACTCTACAATAAAGGCAGGTTATTGGAAATTTAACAACAGTTTGTGCAGTGATGATGATTATGTTAAGAGCATGATTTCAAAAAGAAAAAGCACTTTTGAAACTTAGGTTATCTAAAGAGATAACAGATAGTAGAATATTATGGGATTATATGAAAATGGAAATACGTAGTTTTACAAGAAAATACTCCAAGAAAAAGGCAAAGGAACGAAAGGACAAAATTGTTGGTTTGGAACAAGAAATTTCAAAATTAGAAGAGGAATTTATACAACTACCAACAAGTATCAGTGACAATACTATATTAACAATTTGGAAAGAAAACGAAGTGAACTGAAATATCTTTACGTTTACAATAATGAAGGGATAAAAATCAGATCTCGAGCCCCATCGTTTGAAACTGGAGAAAGGGAAACGGCATATTTTAAGCAATTAATAAATTCCAATGGGAAAAATGTGCTATTAAAGAACTTAAGGTGGATGGAAATATAATTGATGATGAAAATGATATAGTACAAGAAATCAGAAACCTTTATTCTAAACTGTGTGCTGAATCAGAAGGAGGATTATGTGAGAATCAGAATATTAACTTTTTCCCTAATAGCTTACCCAAATTAACAGAAAATCAGAGAAATCATTGTGAAGGAGAAATTAACCAGGGAGATTGTATTAAAATTCTAAAAGAAATGCAATTAAATAAATCCCCAGGAAATGATGGTTTGAATGTAGAATTTTATAATACATTCTGGCAGGTAGTCGGTGATTTAGTGGTTGATGCATTTAATGATACTGTGAAATTTAAGGAATTATCTCCCTCTCAAAAACAAGCAATTATTACACTTATACATAAGGATGGTAAAGGCCCTAAATTTATTAGTAATTATAGACCTATCTCCTTACTCAACGTAGATTGTAAGATTCTTACTAAGATACTCTCTAAAAGAATAAATTGTGTCAGTCGACCAAGTAGGTTATTTAAATGATAGAAACATCGGTGAAGCAATCAGATTAATCAATGATATGATTTTTCATACTTCATGTTTTAATAAACCAGGGTACCTATTGGCAATAGACTTTTAAAAAGCCTTCGACTCAATTTCTCATATTTTTCTTCAAAAAGTGCTGAATTCTTTTTTTTATTTGTGAAAAAATGCTGAATTCTTTGGGTTTGGACTAATGTTTTGTGAATGGGTTGAAATCTTATATGCCATTGCTCAAAGTTATTTTTGCAACGGGGGGAAATCAACCGGTTATTTCAAAGTAGAACGGGGTGTATAAGACAAGGAGATCCGCTGTCTCTTTACTTATTCATTTATGTATCGAATGCTTAACTCATTGCATTAGAAAATGTAACTTGGTAAAGGGTATTTGCTTTGGGGAAACAGAAATAAAGCAGATCCTTTATGCAGATGATATGACAATTTTTGTATATTTATAGATTGGACGCAATTCTGGAGAGTTTTAGGAAAATATCTGGACTCAAGAGTAATGAAAATAAAACATTTATTTTGCCCTTGGGGTCTTCTGTCGGCTCTGCAACTTTTTATCCTTTTGGAAAGGAGGTAAACATTGTAAAAATACTGGGTATTTATTTTTCATTAGATCCTGATGTTGCTGAGGAGATGAATTATAAAGAAATTTTGAGCAAAATAAAGAAATTGTTAAATTGGTGGAAACATATAAGAGATCAAACTTTGATTGGAAAAATTCACTTGTTGAAAACATACGCATATTCAAAACTGATTTATGTGAGCTCTTTGATTCCGGTGCCTGAATGGGTTTTTAAAGAAATTGATAGAATTTGTTTTAATTTTCTATGGCGAGGTAAGGACAAGATAAAAAAAAAAAGGAGCACTCTAAATCTTGATTACAAGCAAGGAGGATTGAAAATGCTTAACTTTAGACTTTTTGTGAAGGTACAAAAGATGATGTGGATCAAAAGACTTGTAACTGGAGACCAGAAATTGAAATGGAAAAAGTATTTCAAATTTCTAATGAGACCAATGGAAGAAATCTAAATTTTTTATTGTAATTATTTACCTGACATGATCAACATACAATTACCAAAATACTACCGGAATTATTAAAAATTTGGTTCGATATGAACGGGTTTATTAAAAAAGATACAACTAATAGAAATTAATTTTTTTTCAACAATAGGTATATTCATAAGAAAGGAAAAACATATTTTAATGAAAATCTTTTCTTAAAAAACATGTACAAATTGTACCATATTATAGATGAAGAAGGAACATTGAAGTCGGACACGTATTTCAGAAGTATGGGATTAGATGAAGAGGAAATATCAATGATTAAAGAAATTTATGGAGATACACCTGAAAAACGGAAAATCGATTTAACAAACAAGCACACTTCATTTGATGGTTTAAAGACAGAGTTTATGTTTTCAAAGAAAACTTTCCAATTTGAATCAGTTTGCTCAAAAAAAATTGTACAGGGCTTGCATAAAAAAAATGGCCGACATTCCTGTTTCTTTTCATAAGTTACAATCCTCACACAATATGTCGATTAAAGAAATTGAAAAGGTATTTCTTCGCCCCAGAATAAGCACATTAGATAATAAACTAAGAGAATTCCAGTTTAAACTGCTCTATAATATTATTTATGTTAATCATCATCTTTACAGGTTTCAATTCATATCAAGTGATAAAAGTTCATTTTGTGAAAAAGATGGGGAAACATATATATTTTTTGAATGTGATTTGGTAAGAAAATTATGGAAAGATTGTAGTAACATTCTGGATCTTCCGATTCTTAAAGAAATTAGTTGGAAGGAAGTTCTTATTGGATTAGATGAAATAACCGAAGACAGTCAAGTAATTAATCACGTTGTTTTATTAATTGAATATTTGTTATTTTTTAGTAGAGAGAAAAGGAAACCTCCAAGTATCGAAGAAATAGGAGAGAAATTACTTAGAAGTAAACAAGAAGAAAGAGGGATTGCTGTTGAACGAAATACATTGACACGTCATTATAAAAAATGGGAACATTTGAATGTAAAGGCCACCGCACACCTTACGATCGGTCTGCGATCCGATTTGTGAAATAAATCGATATGGCATTAAACATTGGCATTTTAACAAATGAAATCTACCCTATTCAGGTTCTGAAAAGTAATATGAATACTAAACATAGGGTTTTGGTGAGCTGTCAGCTTTCTACAGGGGATAAGGGCAAAATTAGTTTCAAATGGTAGGCAGTCTTACGATTTTTGTGACGTCACTAGGAGCCGATCGGAGCCGATTTGGCCATTCCACCGACTAGAAAACTCGGCTAAGGCCGAATCATCGATATTACTATCTGTATGACTATTCAGACCCTCAATCAAAAATATTTTTCGTTTTGAAATGATTTGTCAAATGATATTACATTTTCTTCTGAAATCGGATCGCAGACCGATCGTAAGGTGTGCGGTGGCCTTAACACGCAACATACAATGGGTGTGGAGTGGAGGGGTCCGCCTGTTTCGCGATTGTGTATGGTTGACCGCTTACTGCCGCTAAAGACTGCTCCCTTCTCTTGTCTTCTTTCTTATTTGTTTGTCTGTTTTGCTTGTTTGTGTGTTTGTTGTTTGTTGGGGGGGGGGGGGTAGGGAAAGGCTATATATATATGATCGATAATATTCATTCAGTATGATTAATTTGAATGTACTATGTATTTAATTATATTATGTATTTCTGAAGGCTGTATAATTTTCTATACATTTTGATAACTGTGTTATGTACATCAACTAAAAATGAAGTTGTATGATTTTCATTTGTACTGAATGAATGCAATAAAGAATGCTACAAAACAAAACAAAAAAAATCTATTGCATTTTTTCTTACATTAACAGTTATACTAATGTAAATATACAACTCCTTTTAATTCTTATCCTTTTATTTCCTCTTCAGTCTCTTCTCATTCATGGGCCACGAACCCCCCCCCCCAAGTTTATAAACTCTCCTGAAAAAGGTTCGAAAATTGTCATCATTCAAGTGAAATCAAATCAGCCCCCACTTTCCTTCAAGTTCACCTTCTCCTTCTCTTTCTCTCATTCTCTTGCTTCTCCTTCTCTTTCTCTCATTCTCTTTCTTCTCTTTCTTCTCCTCCTTCCCCTTCTTATCCCTTTTCTCTCCTTTTTCCTCCCCCTCCTCCTCCTAATGAGTTGAGTTGATTTGAGATGATTTACTGACTCTTTCCCCCTTTCGGGGTACTATGAGTGTACGTACGTACAAAGTCGTAAAACATATAAATATGCATGTACAATGGGATAAAATACATACTTTGATACTATATAGTCTGTACATAAGCAATATACTAACAAACATATAATACAAGTTCAAAATGTTGTGTGAAATTTTTAAACATACAACTTGTGATACATAATGTCAGAAATATGGTACATAATTTCTTCTTCTTCTTCTTCTTCTTCTTCTTCTTCTTCTTCATCTTCTCCTTTTCTTTAAGATATAAATTATATAATTTGTATTTTTACAAAGTCTAAAATTGCTGTTTGTTTGCCTACATGTTCATGAATTAGTGTTCTCTATATTCCCTGCCGTGTCTATTATATGTTACCATTATGGTTGTCTATCAGAGGGTATATCAGTGTGCATTGCAAATGTAACTTTTTTCCCGGTTTAAAGAAAATAAAGACTACTTAAAAAAAAAAAAAAAAAAAAAAAAAAAAAACAGACAAAACAAAAACCCACAAAAAAGCTAGCTGAGGAATCAAAATTTAGAGAATTAGAATTTACCATTATTATCCATCGTTTTCAGGTGTACGCAGTTTAGCAAAAGTCATGTTCAAACCCTGTTCAAAAGATGTGGCGGACATTTAGTAGTCACTGCTGAATCGCTGAAACGACATCCACCCCTAAATGAAATGGGAAGACCAGCGGGATTCCCATGAAATTTCAAGAGGGAAAAATAAATAAAGATATTATGTCATGATAATTTTTATAGGAAGTATTGACTTATTTCATCAAGGTGCCATATATGGACTGATCAATGAAAACACTCAAACCCAACAGCACAGTGTGAATTCATTTTAACCAGTTGAGATATATAAAAATAATTTGATGAGAATGTAATAATTTTCCACAGGTTCACAAGTGATAGATGAAGATCTGACGTAGTCAAAAGAAAATATATGCCAACTTCACAAAGTTTTATAATAATGCACATGTGAATACTTATCAGACAAAAACAACAACAGAGAACCAATAATAACAGTGGAATCCCCAAGTCCATCCACTTTAATGGTAATTCGAAGTTTTAAAAAAATGTACAAAAATCCAACAAAGTTTCAGATATTTCAACATAATTCATACAACATTGTAGAAATATATTTTTTTAATACTGAAGTGTGAAATTAGTAAACCTACCTACAAATAAGCGCTGTGAAAATGGACGTATCCAATGACCCTCAAATACATAGCCTAGTTAAAACATTTTTATTTAAATCTCTGAAAGTACAAGTTATGCTCACCAGTTATCACACACACACACACACAAACATATATGGATAGAAATACACGATTAATAAGAAATTCAGAAATAATGAAATATACACTAGAATTGAAATAGAAATAGATAATACCTGAGGATTGTGAGGAACATTCTCCAAATAAAGATACTCTCATTTTTTTTTCTTTTCTTTTGTATAAGCATGTACATTTGACATTGCAATTTTAAAAATGAAATTAGAACTTTCTTGTTCTTTACAGTATTTCGGAGCTATATATATGCAATATTTTGTGGCAATCGGTTTCTCCAATTTGCAGTTCTCAGAAAAACAACAACAACTATCTTTTAGGATGAAACAATCAGGTGAAGTTTTAAGCACTCCTTTTTACTGCTTCGAATCACCTGTAAACATTCTTTTGGGGGAGGGGGAGAATTCACTTACTTCCTGTTCATTTGTTTTCTCTAGCATCTTGCTGCCAAAGAAGTGTGGACTGATTTCTGATGATTTCATTCTGAATATTCAATCCAATTAAAAATACATGTACTATTAATGACATGCGGGACCGTACAAAGATTTTAAAGACACCGATATTTTAAGTCTACATATATATAACATTATATGGCAAATAAAACAATCCTAAAGCTGAGATAAATTAGAGCTCAATAAAATGCGTCGTCGAGAAAAAAAATAGAACTGGATTTCGTCGTGCTGATGGCTCGCACTGAGGATTGTCAGCGAACAAATCAGAACCTGGTTCAGACAACTGGAAGGCATGTAGACTGATTTCTGCTGGCCAGGTTCATACGAAAGAAGAAAATCGAGAATCAAGATGATCAGGACTGTTCCCTCATATGACTAGGTTTTCTCCGGCTGTAAAAAAAAAAAAAAAAAAAATCAAGCACGTATATATATATTTGTGAATTATGCTGGATTATAGCAGGTTCTTTATAAACAGCTACATTGACCAAGTCCCAAGACTACTTCTATTCCAGTAGATGATATGATCTGACGGCTTGCAACCAAATTCCAAACTGTAAAGCCCAAGCATGGTAGCAGTGGCCGATTAATGGGAGGAGGGGACAAACGGCCAGTGTCTGCCTTTAAAACAAAATATTGTTTAAAAAGAAAAAAATGTGGCCCCCAATTGTGTTCTTCTGCCCCTATAAAACTTCAGAACCCAAAGTTTGCTTGAAAAATCTAATAAACCTGTTCTTTTTTCTCTCTGAGCCTGTTGGAGATTTTTTTAAAGAGTAATGCACCTCAATAAACTCTTTAAAGTCTACCCCCCCCCCCCCCCGCCTTTAAAAGAATCCTGGATTCGCCTATGCGTTGCAGTAAATCTCTATACCCACTCAAATACAATGAGAAGAGGGCAATGTTTATAAGCTCAAACAATATTCACAAGACCGATTTTTCTTTTCAATATAGTGGGCCGTCAGTCTGATCACTATAATAGGTTGCGCCCCAAACAAGGTCATTGCTACAATCCACAATTAGTGGAGGTGTCGTGGTATAGTGGTTCATTCACTTGACTCTCACTCCGGTTGAGGTTTCGAATCTCAGCCCGGCACTAGCGTCTTTTGGCAAGACATTAATCCACGCTTGCCACTCTGCACCCAGGTGTTAAATGGATACCTGGCAGAATTTATCCTTGAAATGCACTGTGCGCTGATTACGGCTGCCGGAGCTAAAGCCAGGGTAATAATATCCAAACCCTTTGGAAGCGCATAGGGACGTTATACCATAATATGCGCTATACATGCAAGAACGGTTTATTATTATCATTATTATTATTACAATCTTACCCTCTTCCACACTGGAACTCCCACACACCAAACAAACAAATCATGATCGGGATTACAAAAGATCCAAAAGCAAGATACGTTGACGACCAATTAAATCCAAGCTGCCCAACAAGGGCGCCTCCTCCTACTGGTCCAATAAAAGTCCTGGATAAATACAGTTTTGACATAATTCAAAGAGAGAATTACTTGACTAAAAGGAGCTGTTACCAATTATTGATAAGCGATAAGACTTGTTAATGCACACCAGAATACAACTTCTTCCATTTTTTATTTAAAAAACAATATAAAATCCTTGTCTGGAGGATTGCTATTTGTCAATGCATAAATTTCAAGTAAAATGTCATCACTATGGGAATGTAAGAAATGTGCTGTTAAACGAGTGATTTCAACATGTTTTCCCAATAACTATATAAATTTCACATGAATTCTAGAGGCATGCAGGCAGGAGGCCTATATATATTTACGTAAAATACATACTTCCACTGTTATTTAAAAACACAATCAATTTATTAGACCAATAAAAAAAAAATGTTGTTCAGTTGTTTAAATGTTGCGTATTGTCATTTTCTTTTTCTCCTTAATTGCGTTTAGAGTAAATTTGTTATGTGGAGTTCACGAATAAAATACAAATGTACTTTAGAATGTCATTATACATTAAATCGAGAAAAAAAGTTTTAAAATGATTGCTTAAAAGTATACTTAAATATATTCTGGTTAAATCGTTTCTCCAAAATAGCAGCGAACGCAGAAAATTATTTGATTTCCATCTACTCAGCATTGATTGATTAATCAAATGAAAGGAAGAGATTTTACTCATTTGATGAAGAAGTTGCTGAAACCTTCTTCTTTCTTCAAAGAGGGCTTTGCATTATGGAATTAAAAAAAAAAAAAACAGAGTGAAATACTTCTCCACACTATGAAATGATGGGTAAATGAAGCAGGTTACATAGTGTTTTTCTCCAATCATTTTGGAAAACAAAAAGTAGGTAAATATATTATTTTCACATAATAGAGAATAATTGATTTGCTTGACTTTGCTTTGAAGACCATCTAAAAAAAAAAAAAAAAAAAAATGATCCACACCCTCTTTTCCCAACAGATGGAAATAAAATATTGCCTTGAAACAATCTATTACTAAAAATGATAATTGCGTTAAGGTACCCTAATGAAAAGGCCCCATTCCACAGTCCAGATACAACAGCTTGTGTTCTCAGGCTGTCAGGGAGTCCATACCAACTAGAAAGAAAGAAACAGAAACTAACATAAAAAAATTTTGATATTCAGTGGTATATCCAGCATTAAATGGGGCAGGTATGTCCCTGTTTGAAAGCATATTTATCAATGTTCGGCTAAGTCATCAACAGATCCAATACTTGTCTTAAAGTCATCTTACTTCTTCTTCTTCTTCTTCTTCTTCCGGTAATCGTCAAAGGGCTATGCAGCCTATCATGACGATCTATACGAAGACAGAATACCTGATGTGTATGCAGGCACACTGAACATCGGGTTTTCACCCTACTCTTTGCGAGAAGTGTAGCGTATTGACGTGCATAGCGTGTGGTTCTCAATCAGTTATCGTTCTGTCCGAGGAACGGAGTGTTTTCCCCTGTATCGAGAACCGAGGGGAAGGGCATGATTCCATAACGCTCATCGACAGATGATACTAGGTTTTCCCGTCCATTAAAAAAAAAAAAAAAAAAAAAAAAAAAATCTGTTTCACTATTGTTCACTTCAATTTCGTCCTGAGAACGCTGGAGTTGCTTTGACTTTGACGAAATTGGAAGAAATATGATGAAAATGATTGGACGAAGTTCGAAAATGAATGACCAAAGACGAAATGACTATAAGACGTGCTGGATCACGAAGTTTCGGGTCGAAATTGAATGAAAAAAGTGCGAAATTCAAATTAAAAAAGTGTTAAAATGGACTGGTAATGCTATATTTACTTTGAATCAACTTATTTAGCACTAAACAACATTACTTTAACTACACTAAACTCAGAAATTATCAACAAATAAAATATTGTTTACATAAAAAATCAGCTTACTGAGCACTCAATAACAGAATCTAATATTCTGTTTATTTGAAGTCTTCTTAGCATTCAACAACATATCCAATACTGTATACTTGAAACTTACTTCCTTAGAAATCCTTAACAAATCCAATACTGTTTATACTTGATGTTCATTGAATTCGGAACTCATCAACAGATCCAATACTGTTTACTTAAAGTCTGCTTACTTAGCACTCATCCACAGATCTAATTCTGTTAGGAAGTCTCCTTAGTATTCAACGTCAAATCCAATACCGTGTACATGGTGTACTTGAAACTTACTTCTTAGAACTCTCATTAAAAAAGTAAATATTGTCCACTTGATGTACACTTACTCAGCACTTATCAACATATCCAAAAATGTTGGCATAATAATATTGGCTGCGCTGAAACCGACCATCGCAAGTGATACGATAACAATCCACAACCGACTGTAAAACAATTGAAAAGAGTAACCTTATTGTCAGTTGTTGGGATTATGAGACCATCGTCAATCAACATTCTGCATACAATTGTTTATTTCATCTCAAAATCATCATTCGAAATGTAAGTAACCTCTCTTGTATCGTAGGAATCAAAGATTACCACCCAAGTTTATTTGTGAATCAGTTTGTAACAATCATATATTTCATTTCGGTTTATTGATAAAAAGCAATACCTTGTAAAAACAGCCCGGAGACTGATACATATAAAATTTACAAATCTTACATAATAATATTGAAAAGATTACATAAAAAAGTACAGTGCATGTCAATAAATTGTCAAGAAACAAACATTAAAAGAAAAATGAACATGAATTGTTTCAAATATTGCACTTCAAATTGATTATAAATACAATAAAAATCAATAAAAATGCTATTTCAAATATTACTCCGGATTATATTAAAACAATTCCTGATATCAATAATAATAATAATTATTATTATATAAGGTCTTTATGTCACTTTTACATTCTTTAAAATAACACATGTAGGCCTATCTAAGCTGAAGTTAATGTCATAGGTATAATGCATCGAACGAGAGAAATTTGAAATTGATTGTGCATTTATATTTTGCCACTTTCAGGAATTGAATATTTTTCTATTCACTACGCCGAATAGATTGGATAAAATCAGTGCACTGATTTTGACTAGTTCTATTCAATTATTTGATTATGTATAGCCATGGTAGCTTGTAGCATTCTCTTAAAAGCAAAAGTGGGGTTTCACTGATAGAAGGGGTGCACTTACTCTGGTATATGAAGAATGGGGCTGGGACCAAGCAGCATATATGCAATCCCTAGAAGACCGGCGCCAAAAACCATCAAGATACGTGTCGTTTTCTGTGAATTAAGACGTATTTAATCCTTATACATTTGTTATGATTTTAAAGAAAAGATTTGGCTAAGCCAGTGTAGAACTGGAAGTGTGAGGTTCAGGGGCGGCGCCAGGGTATTTTGATAGGAGGGGCAAGACGACCTAAAGATGACGTCATATTTTTTCTCCATTAAATAACAAGGGTAATATAGAGTAATATGTTTCAGACCTCTCTTTTTAATACTCCTCTTTCTTCTTTCTTCCCTTTTCTTCCCTTTTCTTCCTCCTTTTCTTCTTTTTTCTTTTCTTTTTTTCTTTTTTCACTACTTGAAAAATCATAGGGGGGGGCGGTCGCCCCCTCTGCCCCCCCTGTAGCGCCGCCCCTGGTGAGGTTAATACTTTTTGGCGTTTCTTTTCCCTTTTGATGTTAAATACTTTTCCATGACATGGTTTAACGTGATTCTCACATACCTTACTCCTCAGTCTTCATACCTCTTACACAAAATCATTTAAGCTATCGTTCTCTATCACGACATATTTCCCAACTCTCTCCGCAATCCAGACTTTTAGAAAAAGTAGTTTCTAAGTTCTCTGGTTCTGTCAGACACATGAGCAAACCATTTCATCCTAGCAGATTTCTTTTGATAATAACAATATTGTAATAATGAAAAATCATGTATAACTTTCTACTCTTATTATCATTATTATTATTTATTATTATTATTATTTATTATTATTATCATTATTATTATTATTATTATTATTATTATTATTATTATTACTATTATTATTGTTATCATTATTATTATTTTCATTATCATTAATACTGTAATTGTAGTGGTATTATTATTATCATCACTGTTTTTATTATTATTGTTATTATTATCATTAGTAGTAGTAGTAGTAGTAGTAGTAGTAGTTGTCGTAGTATTATTATTATCATTATTATCATTATTCCCTAGTAATACAAGTACTCCTCCTCCTCCTACTACTACTTCTACAACTACTACTTCTACTGCTAATACTACTACTACTACTACTAATAATAATAGTAATAATCACGTAACAAGAATATCAATTAAAATACAATAGGACATTGACAGAAAATCTTTGGTTTACTTTTAAGAATGGCTTATGACATTTAAAAAGTAAATCAAAGATATCCTACCTTTTTATCAGCTATGTAGCCACATATTGGTGAAAAGATCCCATAAATTCCACCAAAGAAGAGAAAAAGTACTCCTACCAAAGATGGATTAACACTCAGTGGAGGCTAATGGAAAATGAAAGGAATGTAACAACACTCAAATCATGCAACATGTCTATATACAAACTATGATTCAGGAGATCCTGAAGTCTTAGGAATAGAAATTATTTTTCATTTTCATAATTATGATATGGTTTTAAAGACTAAATTGCACCAGAGCATAATGATGATAAAAAAGGATCCAATGAAATTTACATGTCCTTTTCCTAGGCTTCAAAATATAGAAAAATATGTGTTCGAAAATTCTATAAAACATTAATGTAGGCCTTAAAAGAAATTTGGAATATCTTTCTTTACGTAAGTTAGGCAAAATGTTCGGTTCGTCCTCCGGACGACATCTAGATGGCAAATCAAGTGCAACAAGAAAGGGTTTTGTATGAACAACAAAGTTGGTACATACCATGTCGATTGATGTCTAAATTTGTTATCTGGTTAAGGCATTTATAGGGCTTAACGTCATACGTCCCTTCAACCGAGTAGCTAGGATTTAATTTCAGGGGGCGGTTGTAACCACGCGAAGCGTGGAAAAATGCTAAAAAATGCTGAAAATTGCACGCTAAGAGTGCTCCTGGAGGGGGGGGGGGCAGTGAGGGAGAGTTTGCCCCCTCCCGCGCGAAGCGCGAAAGCTCGGACGTTTTAGCAAATTTGAGAGAAAGATAATGGCTCGTAGAACGTTTTAGGCGGAAATTTAGTTCGACGCCCTGAGTGCTTTTCAGTTATTTGGACACGATACTGCACTGTACATGTAATAGGAGTGGGCGAAGCGAGGGGAGAATTTCACCCTTAAAGCGCGAGAGCTTTGACGTTTTAGTGAATTTTGAGAGAAAGTTAACGGCTCGTAGCACCATTTTTTTAAAGCGGAAAATTAGTTTGACGCCCATCCCGCGCGAAGTGCGAAAGCTTTGACGTATTAGCAAATTTGGAGAGACAGATAAAGGCTCGTAGCAACTTTTTAGGATTTTTCTCATTCACTCCCCCCCCCCCCCCCCCCGCTTTTTTCGCTCTCGCTTCCCCCCTTTTTTTCTTAGTTGGCGTTTATAAACCAAAACAAAAACACAAACAAACAAACAAACAAACATTAAACCATTAGTTACGACAGCTCTAAAAAATAGCCTATACATGATACTTACAGACGTTACCCGAAGGGCTAATGTTGGATCTACAAAGCCTAAGCTACCACTACTCCACATGCAGCAGATAAGCGCTACCCAAATAGCTGGAATTTTCAGTACCTCTATCAAAGATCCAGTTCCTTTATCCTCGTCATATGATAATGCTGTGTGAATATGGAGAGGAAGAAAATATAACAGCCATTAAGAATGGGCGAATTCAGGAATAGTGTTTAATATACATGTATATTGAATAGATCAATAATGATGATAACGAAGATGATGGTGATAATAATAATAACAATAGTAATAATATAAATAATGATAGTAATAACAGTAGTTATGATAAAAATAATTATAATAATAACAGTATTAGTAATAATGATAATAATAATAGTAATAATGATTAAAAAAAAAATAATAATAGTAATATAGTAGTAGTAGTAGCAGTAGTATTATAGCAGTAAAAGTAATGATAATCATAATCATCATTATCATAAAAGTAATATAGCAATACTTTTCTTAGAAATGCGTATAACTGTAGTCTTGGAGACACGCCCACACCCGGAAGGCCCTCACAAATATTCATATTCGCCCCAGGAGGGCAAGGCGTACACTCCACGTGTCCGCCTTGGCCCCCTCACTCTTGTACCGTGCTTTATGCATGTGTAAGTAGTGGCGATTTAAAAAAAAATTACACAGAATTCAACAAAACAGACTGATGAATTCAAAATATGGTTATTTTAACCTGGGCCCCATCTTATAAAAGACATGAATATGATGAAAGAGATTCGATTGATATCAATTGCAAATTATTTGTAATCAATCGCTTTTATAAGACGGAGCCTTGGAGTGTATTCAATAACCGTGCTTGTTTTTTATTTTTTGTTTCTTTTTTTTACAATAAAAAAGAAATTTTAGTATATGCATTGGGATGAGATTTCTAAAGACAAAGCGAATGATGTTACTAATTAGGTCGTAGTTGTATTAAAATGATCATACGATACCTTTTTGTTATTAATTTATAAATACCAGCAACTTACTTAAGCGTGGTAAAATGAAAATATTCAGGATGGTAACGCCAATTGACGTGCAACCCAAGACTATAAATGGAAGTTGATATCCGCCGATCTATGTAATGACAAGACGAGAGAAAGAGAGAGCGAGAGAGAGAGAGAGAGAGAGAGAGAGAGGGGGGGGGGGGGGCAGAAGAGTAGATAACTCCTTGAATTAAAAAAAAAATCCTGTCAATTTGACTACAGGTACCACAGTCCTCGATCGTTATTATGATGTAGTGTCAATATATAAATGAAGAAATAGTAAATCATAGGGATATTTGAGTTGACCTTTTGCGATTAACCCTTTTTGTGGCTACCAATAAGATATAGTTCAAGTTATTGATATTGTAGACGGAATAGAATAATTTACTTTGACTTCGTCAGGCACGCAATTTGTCATTCAGGAAATTGATATCTTGCTTATAGAATTAAATCCCTGTGTAAAAAGTAAAAGAAATTTAGATCTGGAAATCAAATGACTGTATCCGCAAAGACCACTCTAAGTACCATGCAATATTCATTTTTATGTACAAGTTACATAATATTGTACTGGAAAAGTATATAGGCTAGTCCAAATGCAAGAATTTCGATGGATATCTCAATGGTCTATTATACGAAACGCACAATATGAAAATTATTTTTGTAGGAAACAAAATGTACCACTTACTCCATAAAATAAACTACCAAGAGCAGGGCCAACTGCCAGACCAACGCCAATGAATACCTCCAACAAACCCTGAATGGAAAGAGAATAGGATAAATAATAACATCATCTTAATAACGATTCTGATGGCACTTAGATCATTTGATGATAGAAATTAGGATTGGTTACTACTGGAACATGGTAGAGGTGGTAGTGGTGGTGGTGGTGGTGGTGGTGGTGGTGGTGGTGATAGTGGTAGAAGTAGTAGTAGTAGTAGTAGTAGTAGTAGTGGTGGTGGTGGTGGTGGTGGTGGTGGTGGTGGTGGTAGTAGTAGTAGTAGTAGTAGTAGTAGAAGTGATGGTGGTATATAGGGAGTCTAGGTACAATGTAAACAGCAACAGGTGGGCTGATTAGAGTATTCACACTATGCTCCACTTAATTGCTGACGCGTCAGCGAATGGGGTGGTTTGTGATGAACCATAATGACAGTGACATATACACAAAGTGAGTGCAAACTGAATAGTGCAAATTCCAGCGACGATTGGCGTGTTTAATTTTCTACTCTACTGTAACCAACGTCTAGAGGCGGCGCTCCCGGGGGGGGGGGGGCACAGTGCCCCCTCCCCACTTTTTTAAGTACCCCAAAGTGCCCCTTCCTTTTCATAGCTGATAAGTGCCCCCTTTTCTTCGTATAGTGCCCCTTTAACTTTCTTCTTTCTAATAAGTGCCCTTTTTACCTTCTGATAAGTGTCCCCTTTAACTTCAAACAATTACTGTCCCTTTTGAAATCTGTTCCTTTGTTTTTCGTCTGATTAGTGCCCAATTTCCGTTCTAATAGTGAAATTTTCCCTTCTTATAATTGCCCCTTTTCACCTCTGATAAGTGACCTTTTTTCTTCGTATGACTGCCCCTTCTTCTTTCTAATAAGTGCCCTTTTCACCTTTTGCTAAGTGCTCCTTTTAAACTTAGATAGGTGCCCCCTTTGAAATCCCTGTCCCTGTCCCTGATTTCGTCTGATTAGTGCCCACTTACAGTTCTAATAGTGCAATTTTTTTCCTTATGATGAGTGCCCTTTTCACCTCTGATAAATGCCTCTTTTTAAGTGCCCCTTTTCCTTCTGATCAGTGTCCCTTTTCCTTTCTAATAGTATTATTTTCCCGTTTGATTAGTGCCCCTTTTGTCTTCTGATAAGTGTCCTACCTATATACCTATTAATATATTTTACCTATATACCGCGATGTCGCTTACAATCTGTGCCCTAAAGTCCACAAAAGAGCCATATACCTAGCTCCAAATAATCAGAGAGGCTTCATAATAATAGATTCCCCTACTGATATCAGCACAATGTGAGGCGGTGGAGCAGGGGGGCAGGAGGGGCACAATGCCCTAAATTATACAAGAATGAGCAGTGCCCCAAAATCATAACAGGAAGGAGGACAATTTTTTTCCTAAATTTTTCCAAAGCTCGCTCGCTACGCTCGCTCGCATTTACCATTGTCTTTTTATCATATTAGGAAAATCACTGCTATTCAAAATATCTTAAATATTTTGCTCGCTCGCTTTGCTTGCTCGCAAATGAATAATCAGACTATTACACTCAACTGCAAAGTAGTTTTTATCTAGAACCAAGTTAAGACATATACAATAATTTGTCGAAAATTATCATCAATAGTGTATTAATTAGAATGTAGCGGTATACTAATGTCTCAAAGTGGCATTTTTCGCCTTGTTTTCACTCTTTGTAGGTGTCCTTTTTCCCCCCAAAGTGCCCCTTTTTGTTGATCCCCCCCCACTTTGAAAGAGGCTCCGCCGCCCCTGCCAACGTCTTAACTTCAACCATGGTTAAAACGATATACACAATGGCGGGTAATCCGGCCGTGCACTCCCCCCCCCTCCCCCCCCCCCCTCCCGCCTATGAAAGTAAGTGCACAATAGTTACGTTCACACGATGGGAGCTAAACTTTAAGTTTCGCTTGTAGTTTCAAAACTTTAAGTTAACTTGTAGTTGTCTTGTAGTTCAGACCGTATCGTAGAGGTGTCGTGGTCTAGTGTATGCATCACCGGACTGTGGATCACATGGTTCGCGGTTCGAGTCCCGCCGCGGCACTAATGTCCTTTGGCAAGGCATTAATCTACATTTGCCACTCTCCACCAAGGTGTTAAGTGGGTACCCGGTAGGATGCGAATGTCATTGTGACTGGAATAGTATATGTGCGCCTGTGAAATGGCCGCTAGACTGGAATGCTCCCTAGTGGAGTGGAGAATGTGCACTATAAGTGCAGAATCGTAACTGGATCCAATGACCGGGGTAATAATACACTGTAAAGCGCTTTGATCAGTTATACTAACTGGAAAGGCGCCATATAAATGTAGGTATTATTATTATTACTATGAACAGACTCGTAGTTTCGAAACTTTAAGTTTACTTGTAGTTTTAGAATCACAAGCGAGCTTATGGTTAAGGCCGAAACTACGAGCAGTCGAAATTTCAGGCCGTCGAAGTTTCAGGCCATGTGAACGGAATAAACTTTAAGTTTCGCAAGCTTGTAGTTAGCGGTGACCTCGCTGTTCATTTTAAATTTCCGGGTCTTACCCTTCGCGCGAATTATGAACACAGGAACTGTGTGTGTACTGTACACACAATCGGTAGTATCTACTTCCGAGGTTAACCACGACGATCGCTCAGCTTGTAGTTTCAGCTCGTTGTTTCAAGCTCGTGTGAACCCTCGTTGCGGTTAGGGGGGTCGTGGTTTCGTTAACTTAAAGTTTCGCTAACTTAAAGTTTCGAAACCACAAGTCCCGTATGAACGTAGCTTATGAAATGAATAAGCCCCCCTTAATTGTGTACTTTTACGGCTCTGTGCCCATTCTTTGACAAAATCCTGGATCCGCCCCCGGCTATACGTAATCATAGAACCTAAAACCCAGTAGACCTGTTCACAAATATATTCAAATTTTATGCATACTTGTAAAACAAAGGTTGTTCTTGACAACCTGAAAGCTTATCAGAGGCTTGTCAGACATAGCAACAAGTAATGTATGCAAAGTGGATTCCAAGTATTGTAGTTCATTCATTAATAACACGTTAATGGAATACCTCGTTACTAGGTCCCCAAGAAAGAAACATCCATAAATTTGAATAACTTTGTGAGCAGGTCTATTGCAACCCAACCCTAACCCTACATCTTTCACGTCGATATAAAGCCCGGGGCAATGTCGTCGGAGTAATTTCGGGTCAAAGCTCGGCTTAATTACACGAGGCGTCTTTTCGATTTCATCAGTACCTGCGGTAATATGGAAACTGAGAATTCGAAAGCAATGGACACATACGCCAGTTAGTAAAAGTATTGTATGCACTGTTCATTTTGCAATAACTTTTTAAACGATATCAGTCTTTCATGACACGCATTAGACCACATCGTCACTGACGCTGTCCTAACCAAAGGTCCTTACGTCAGCAAAATTGACGCCACGTGTGAGCCGGACTTTTAAGGATACATCACACTGTTAACGCTGGGAAATGCTCTATAAATACAAACTTTCGCTATTCAAAATGTCGCGTACCCCTTGTCATGTCAATACATCGCCGCCCCTTCTCGTAATTTTATTCCAAAATCTACAGATTAAAAGGATTACATCTACAATAGCTTACATTCATTTGAGCAACATTATCTCGAAAAACATTTGCAGAGATCGTCATGCCTGATGTCATGACTGCGGCTGCTCCGGTGGCTTCCACAATACGGATTACAAAACAGTAGATCAGGAAAGTGGTTTTGCCTTCAATCCTATTCAGAAATCTGTCGTTGCAAAAAAAAACGAAAAACAAAAAAGAAAATATTTGATAGTTACCTTCCATTGAGGGTTTGAAGCAATAGACATACATGTATACAATCTATACACGTAAAAATTTAAACACGTATATCAGCCTGATCGATTATAGTCACGGAAAGACATATGACAAATTTTGAAAGTTTGAAGGCCTGTAGAAAATAAGTATTTAATTAAATCGGGCTATTTTATGTTTCATTGTGAAGGGCGTAAGTGAAGGAGTTGAAATTTGATAAAATAATCCATAAAATATCCAATGTCACGGACGGACAAAATCATGACTCAATGGTCCCATCCAACAAAATTCATAATGGCTGTTGGCCCTGTTCCGTAAAACTTGTAATCAATTACAAGTTGCAGTAACTGTTAGAAAGCTACTGAAATCCTTGTATCTGATTGGCTGAGAGCGAATTTTGTCGGTAAAAAATCGCCGACTTGATGAAACGCCCCCCTGACTTTTGAGATAATTACCTTCATGGGCTTGATAACCGCAAGTAATAACGCAATCAAAATGATGCCTCGTGTGCAAACCAGGGGGGGGGGCGTTTCATGAAAGGACTTGTCAGATATTTTATCCGACAAATTTGCTCTCAGCCAATCAGATGCAAGGATTTCAGTAGCTTTATAACAGTTGTCGAATAAAATATCCGACAACTTCCTTTCATGAAACGCTCCCCTGTAACACAATGCAGTGTTTGTACTGTTCACCTTTCAATCACTTTTTTGTTCGATGTCACTTTCATTTTGGCGGTGACTGACATGGCGCGTCAAAGACGGCGAAAACCCGCCAACGCAGTCCTACTTCCGTAAATGACGTGTCGTGTGCAACGGGCACTGGATATTTCATAATATTAGCGCCTTTAACATTGCAAAGCGCTTCACAATTTGCTCCACATGACGAACCGTCACAAACGTAACTAGGCTCCGCCTACTTTGCAACATTTCAGACATTATGCACTTTGCACACAATGCGTCATTAATTTCGCTGACGTAGGGCTGCCTCTACAACTGCCGCACTGTTTGACGCGCTGTGATAAGTGACATCCTATACAAAACAAAACAAAATGAAAAAAAAAAAAACCCCAAAATATTGCATTGAATAATCGGTGCATAGGCCAATCACTTGATTATTGTAGCATATAACCGCAAATTAGATTAATCATTGAAATGTCAAACATAAGGCGGCAGTACAGTGTAGAAGATTTTTTTTTTTTGATTGTTTTTATTACTACCATTTTCAAATAATATCTTCACAAATAATCAAGGTAAGAAAACATAAACAAGTATATCCACATGCAAGAATCATATACGCAAAATTGAACTAAAATTCAAAATTGAAATGAATTAAATGTATTAACAAGTAAGTCAAACATAACATTTTACAAGCACGACCATATGCATATCATTGAATGGAACTTTATATTTTAAAAAATGACGGGAAAATAGGAAAGAAAAAAAAGGAAGAAAAAGGAAAAAGACAGAAAGAAAAAAAGAATAAGAGATGAACCCTCCCAACCCACCCCCTACGCCCACCACCCCCCCCCCCCAAAAAAAAGGAAATGAAAGGGGCCGGTATTGTTTTGCTCCATGTCTCCAGCTTAAATTTCCGAATTATCGGAATGTACGATGTTATTATGCGCCCTTAACTCCCCAAATCCACCCCCTCGTCTCGGAAATAAAAATTTTCCCACTTTCTAAGTTGTAATGAGAGGGTACCTCTCTCAAAAGACAATTTTTCATTTGTTTCTCCTCTAAATGATTCTCTGACATCATTGCTTTAATTTCTTTTACTGTCCGAGGTATCTCTATATTCCTAAATTAATACGTCATATATTTAACTAATAGAATCAAATGGATTAATAAACTTTCTTTCCCCACCTTATTCATCAAAACTCCTAAATAAATTCTCTCCCAACTTAAATCTTTTAAAATAGGATATTTGAATTCATTACTAACCTTTTCCTACATCTTTTGAATGTGAACACACTTGTAAAGAACATGACTACATGTTTCCTCTTCTCTTACAAAATGAACAGTAATTATTTCGAACTACTATAAAATGATAGAAATGATGGTTTGTATATGACCAACATCAATTAGACAGTATGCTATGCAGAGAAATATAAATTTCTGTCCATATGTCTGCTTCTAACTCACCCAAACAATATGTTACAGCCAGCAGCGACAAAAGACCCGCTCAGGAACATGAATTTTCCTCCAATAACAGGAAGCTATTGAAACGAAAGAACGTTCGTGGCAATGAAATCATCATTAAACCAGTGACTACTAAGATAGATATGTCCTTCTAAACTAACATATTTCTCTCAGTTAGAATATGAGATACAAGCAAAGTATATTTAATATATATGACAAATTATAACATAATCCAAACAATAATATTGTTATCATTATTATATTCAAACCGTGCTGAATAACCCATGACTGATGATTCGGCCATCAAATTTCAAAATATTTTCGTGTATCATACTCACATATTTGCCCCATATTGGATTAGCAATGAAAGAGGTGAGAGCAAAAACACCAAAGACAAGCCCCGTTTCAGTCGGATTTACACCTTTCTGCGCTGCCTATAATGGTAAAAAAAAAAATGAAAGAGAAGGTAGAGATGTATAAGAAATGATATTTCAATGCCTCCACCTATTTGACCCTGTTGACCTTGGCCCCCTTTTAATTATGTAGATTTAATGAATTCCCCCACATCTTAGCAGATATTTGGCAGTAGAATACAAATAAGATGGCATCATGTATAATGGCATTTCCATATTTCCAAGACTGCCGACTGCAGATGTTATTAATGGGGAAACAAAGTTTTGCAAACAAATTGGGCAAGTATCAAAAATAACAACCAAAGTGAAATACTAGTCAATAGCTACAACTGTCGTTTTTGTCTCGCCTGCATAGGGGAGCGAGACTATATATGCGCCACTATTTCCGTCGGCGTCGGCGTCGTCGTCAACAATCATGCTGTAATCATAATAACTTTCTGTGGATTTGAGGTAGAATCACCAAATTTGTACCACAGGTACATCTTTTAAAGGAGCAGGTCAAAATGAGTCGAATCTGACCATGGTCAAGGTAAAAAAAAAAGGTCAAAAGGTCAATGATCTTTCTGCGAAAAGCACTGTAATATACAATAACTTTCTATGGATTTGAGGTAGAATCGAATCTGACCAAGGTCAAAGGTCAAAAGGTCAATTAACTTTCTGCAGAAAGCACTGTAATCACAATAGCTTTCTATGGATTTGAGGTAGAATCACCAAATTCATACCACTGGTACATCTCTTTAAGCCCGGCGCAACTGTACGATCCGACTGGAATCCGACTGATTTTTGATCGGATCGTGTAGTGTGCTATAGCTTATGACAGCGATCCGATCAGTCGCACAACAATCGTAGACCAAATCGCAGAGATTCGACATGTTGAATATTTTGCGATGAGTCGTGCGATTTTAATCTTTTGGCCAATCAGGATGGTGCAAAATGATGACGTCATCGTCAATTTGCTAGAGATGATCACCAAAACCAAAGACTTTTATAGTATCAAGACAGATTACTCTCACCTACTTCCGTAGTACATTCGGCAGACGTAAATTGTTGTGGGCCACCGCACACCTTACGATCGGTCTGCGATCCGATTTCAGAAGAAAATGTAATATCATTGACAAATCATTTAAAAACAAAAAAATATTTTTGATTGAGGGTCTGAATAGTCATACAGAGAGTAAAATCGATAATACGGCCTTTGCCGACTTTTCTAGTCGATGGAATGGTCAAATCGGCTCCGAGTTGTAGTGACGTCACAAAAATCGTGCGACTGCCTACGATTTGAAACTAATTTTGCCCTTATTCCCTGTACGAAAACTGACAGTTCACCAAAATCCTATGTTTAGTATTCATATTGCTTTTCAGAACCTGAATAGGGTAGACTTTATTTGTTAAAATGCCACTATTTAATGCCACAGCGATTTATTTCACAAATCGGATCGGAGACCGATCGTAAGGTGTGCGGTGGCCTTAAAAAAGACTCGGAAGAATACGTTCGCCATAGGCACGTGAAAATATGTCTCATTTTTTCTTGATATTTCATATCTTACTTTATCTTTTTCAAGTCTGATTTTTGCATGAGAGAAAGGGTGGATAGTTCAAAAAACATTTCTTGAACCTTTATTGCCAATAAATGCCACTATGAATGCCCGGGATCATGCCTGCTTTTTGACCGAGTCATCTTCCATAGGGTTAACACGTAAAACATGGATTTTAAGAATGATTATAGTTCCTCTAGTATTTCCTTGAATTTAGTGTAAATGTGGCTTACATGTAATTTCAGACTCTGAAAAAGCTTAATGAAGGCTCAAAAAGTGGAAGGGACCCCGCATAAATCCCCGGGAATATGCATGCTTTTGGCCTTCCAGCTCCCATAGGTTAACACGCAAAAACAGGGATTTTTGAATGATTATAATTCCCACAGAATTAAATCAAAATTTTGAAAAATGTGACTTAAATAAAATTTAAAGCTCGGAAAATGTATAATTAAGACTCAACTAGTCGAATAGACTCCGCATAAATCCCAGGGAATATGCATGCTTTTGACCCCCCAAAAGTCTCGCCTGCCATAGGTTTACACGCGAAAACAAGGAATTTTAGGATGATTATAATTCCCATAGTTTTTATTTGAAAATATAAAAAAATGTGATTTACATGTAATTTGAGGCTTTGAAAAAGCTTAGTGAAGGCTCAAAAAATTGAAAAGACCCCACATAAATCCTGGGGAATATGCATGCTTTTGACCAAAAAAGTCTCGCCTGCCATAGGTTTACACGCGAAAACAAGGAATTTTAGGATGATTATAATTCCCCTAGTATTTATTTGAAATTATGAAAAATGTAATTTACATGAAATTTAAAGCTATGAAAGGGTATAATTAAGGCTCGATGAGTCCAATAAATCCCGCATAAATCTCCGGGAATATGCATGCTTTTGGCCTTCCAGCTTCCATAGGTTAACACATGAAAACAGGGGTTTTGAAATGATTTTAATTCCCCTAGTATTTATTTGAAATTATGAAAAATGTGATTTACATGAAATTTAAAGCTTTGAAGGGGTATAATTAAGGCTCGATGAGTTCAATAAACCCCCCATAAATCCCCGGGAATATGCATGCTTTTGACCAAAAAAAAAATATTTGTCATATAACACGTGAAACCGTTTGTTGTTATTGATGACGTAATGTGGGCGTGTAGTATCGATCACGTGAGACCGACGACATCCATTGAGATCGTGCGCTAGCAGACGACCATGTAGCAGACGTACGCCCGTCCGAGGGCAAGCCCACCCTAGCCAGTATTAGAAGAAACTCTAACTAAATTCCAGTTCACTATTATATTTCTAATGTACCAGAGGCAAAATTCAATGTATTAAATTCATAAATTCATATAATCAATGTCCTATCACCGAATTAAGCCTAGCCAAATGACTGATGTTAGATCATGCAAGCAGCATGGAATAGCTGAGCTGAATAGCGACCGACAAGGTGTCTAGCTCTAGCTAGGCTAGGTTTACCACTCTGCGATCCCGATCGAGGTGGTGGCGTTGCCGATGGAACTATATGTCAGTTTGCCAAAGGTGTTCTCCTCAAACTTCGCTCATCAAAGTTTTTTGCTTGCTGATCGTTGTTTACTTTGGCTTCAGCCAACGAGACCGACAGCCCCGAGAGACCGACAATGTAGTGGGAGGGGGCTTCCAAGGGCGTAGGCTGGTTTGGGCATGGGGAGGTGCACATCTTGGGGAGGTGGAACTAAAGTTTAGAAAATTAGAATAGATATCACATCACAAGCCAGCTTTTCCTGGACGATACAGTGTAGGTTATGTAGGTGTTTAAGTATTGTTCAGAAAATTATAAAGCTTGTGATTTGGTACCTAGCCTATAAGCTGCTTTGTTAATCAAATGATTGCTTACCTGATGTCAGTAATCATTCAATCAGCAAAATATCATTCAACAAGTCAAAACTATTTCCAGTAAAAACATTTACTCTTGAAGATGGCTGGTTTTATTTTAATTTAAATGTCGATTTAATCTCAGCTTATGCTGAATTCTGTCAGGCCACATTGCCTCCTTGATTACAACATATCTAAATCCAAGATTATGATGCCTAGGAAGGTTCATAATGTTTGTTAGCTCATCCGGCCCGAATGGGCCAGATGAGCTTATGCCGTGGCGAGGCGTCCGTCGTCCGTCCGTCCGTCCTTCGTCTGTCGTCCGTCCACAATTTCAAAATGCTTCTTCTTCGCCATTTCTTACCCGATTTTAATTCCGTTTGCTTTATATGATAGCACTAGGTGGGGGATTCGAAACTTCTACACAGAATTTTGAAACTCATTAAATATGCTAATTTATGCGCATTTCTCAAAAATCACAAAAATTGCTTCTCCTTCCTCATTTATTGACCGATTTCGAAACTTCTACACAGAATTTTGAAACTCATTAAATATGCTAATTTATGCGCATTTCTCAAAAATCACAAAAATTGCTTCTCCTTCCTCATTTATTGACCGATTTCGATTTTTTTTGTTCCATCTGAAAGACTTTCATGAGGTTCATTGAACTTCTACACAGAATTTTGAAATTTTGTCTACAAAATTAATTATGCTAATTTATGCGATATTTATTCAAAAATCACAAAAATTGCTTCTTCTTCCTCATTTATTGACCGATTTCGATTTTTTTTTTTCCATCTGAAAGACTTTCATGAGGTTCATTGAACTTCTACTCGGAAATTTGAAATTTTGTCTAGAAAATTATTTATGCTAATTTATACGAAATTTATTAAAAAGATCACAAAAATGGCTTCTTCTTCCTCATTTATTGACCGATTTCGATTTTTTTTTTTTGGTTCCATTTGAAAGACTTTCATGAGGTTTATTAAACTTCTACTCGGAATTTTAAAATTTTGTCTAGAAAATAGTCACTGTCTCCTTCCAAAACCACATTTAGCCAGATCTGCAATAGGCACTTCATCATCTGTACATGCATGTAACCAATACATGTACATTTCATCGATTCATTACAATGTCTACTGTGTTCAAAGTACAAATTGCATCAATTTCTTTGCTGCATGCCGGATGAGCGCCACATCATTGATGTGCTAGTTTTAAATATACTAATAATGGTCAAGGGTTACAAAGTACATCAACTGAGAAATACTTGGGTCTTGTGATAAATAACACTTAAATTGGAATGATCATTGTACCGAATTACATGTAAAGTGCAATAGACCTTTTTGGTACATAATACGGAGGGACTGCGTTGACTGACCAAAACCAGTTTTAAAAACCCTTTACAGAATCTTTAGTACGCTCATGTTTGGATTATTGTTGCACAGCATGTGATCCATACAGAAACAAAGCGGTAGCCAACTGATTGTAAAGATTTAAAAAAACGTTATACGTAAGAATGTTGAACAAAGACTGGAGTAGTACATGTAGTTACAACACTTTGTTACAAGAATTTAGTATGAATACATTAGAGAGTAGACGAAAGTACCTCCAACTTATTTTTTTAGTGTTATAAGCTTGTTAATGACATCACAGATATAGGACGTAATAACATGTGCAAACCTGCGAACAGAATTGGAAGAACAGATCATCATAACTTAAAGATGCATGTACCCAGAACAGCAAGAACAGATTATTATTATATGAACTCATTTTATCCGAAAACTACAAACGACTGGAACAAACTCCCTAAAAGTATAGTCAACATGAAAACTCTTGGCTTGTTTCAAAAAAGTGTTAAAAACCACCTCAACCTGCAGAGTTAAAGGCCAAGTCCACACTAATATCAAGTTGATTTGAAAAAGTAGAGTAAAATTAAACAAGCATAATGCTGAAAATTTCATCAAAATCGGATGTAAAATAAGAAAGTTACGAAATTTTTCGCTTAATTTCACAAAAACAGTTATATGCACATCCTGGTCGGTATGCAAATGAGGGAACCGATGACGTCATCCACTCACTATTTCTTTTTTATTTATCATATGAAATGTGAAATATTTCATTTTTTTCCTCATTATGATGTGAAACAAAAATTGATTCCTCACTGAACTTGTGGAATTGTCATTGTTTAACATATTGTGATTCAAGGAAGAGCTTCCTTATTGTCAAATCTGCAAAAATTGAAATATTCTATAATTCATATAATAAAATACAAAAGAAATAGTGAGTGTGTGACACCATCAGCTATCTCATTTGCTTATCCACCGTGTTATGCATATAACTGTTTTGTGAAAATAGGCGAAACTTTAAAATGTCAAACCTTCTTATTTTACATCCGATTTTGATGAAATTTTCAGCATTATGCTTGTTTAATTTGACTCTATTTATTGAAATCAACTTGATATTGGTGTGGACTTGGCCTTTAATTTTACAAAAACCTATCATTGCATATATATCACCATGCAACTCTGTGCTTGAAATGTTACAATCATAAAAACCATGACTGCACTGTCAACCAATCAGATGATAGGATTAGGAAAGATTCTTAAAGTGAGGTATATAAATGATACTGAAGTCAAGCGGGCTTTCTGGGCCCGGGGGGGGGGGGGGGGGGGGGGGGGGGGGGGGGGGGGGGTCACTCAGAGACTGAGTGAAGTGGTACCCATGCCGGGTACCCATGCTTGTCAACAACAAAAAAAAGTCGAATGAAAGGATCAGATGACGTCTTTGGGGGAAAAGGGGTGTTTTTCAGTCTTACATTCGACGGTTTTGAGAAAACGGGGTGTTTTTTAGTCTTACATTCGACGTTTTTTTTTTTTTTCTTTCTTTTTTTAGAAAAATGGGTGTTGTACAGTCTAACATTCAACGTTTTTTGAGAAATAGGCGTTCTTCGACATTTGTTGGTACATTTTCCTACGCCATTTATGCCTTTTAAGGGTATATTTTACAATATCCTTTTAGAGGTAGAATTTGACACCAAGAATTACTTCCTTTTGGGTCCAGTTTTGAGGTGCTTAGACGAGCATGGGTACCACTTCAGTCCGCGAGTGACCCCCCCCCCCCCCCCCCAGGTTCCGGGGCGTTTAAGTAATCTCTGTTTCGGGCGTCAGTTTCGGGTGTTATAGGTGCGAAAGGGTTTTAATTAACTATAAGTCTCGCGGTACTGTCGTCATGAGACAAGAATGGATTTGGCCGACCTCTATGGATGGCCTGACTTTTAGTATAAGGTTTGGGGCAGAAATCAAGACTAATAATTGTTTTACAGAATGTTTCGGGTCATGTGCCCCCTTGTTTTTGAAGCTGTTGAAAGGAGGAAAAAAGTTTTTTTTTTTTTTTTTTTTTTTTCCAGGGGCGGAACTCCTATGCCTCCGCGGGGGGGGGGGGGGGGGTGCACGTGCACCCAGTGCACCCCCCCCCCCCAGCCTACGCCCTTGGCTTCTGAACCCTATTATGGATATGAGTCTCACACTGACAGTTCATGACGGGCGAATGCAGGATGTAGTAAAAAAAAAAAAAAAAAAAAAAAAGGGGAGGGGGGGGGGCACAAATGCAGGGCTGTCAAATTTTGCGAACTGCTTGAAGGGAGATTCGTATTTTTTTTCTTCTTGCCAGCCTTTCTAAACTGCATGTTTCATTGATTCTATTCATTAACAGTAGAACAGTCTTCAATACCATGACTGTGAGTCAATATTCATTGTCCTTTTAGAATCATCCATTGATTATACCTGACCTACCGTGAATTTGGAGGTCACACACCAACAATTCAAAATCCAACATTTAATTGTTGAACAAAGAACAGCACCAGAAACACCAGAATATGTTTTTCGAAGTCCCTCGCTCCCACGCAGACATGAGTTCATGGTACTTTTTAACCGACACTGTCTCTTGTTACTTCAAACAGCAGGTACCATATTACATGTGGTTCTAAGTTAGACCTCTATCCTGTCTATACGAAAATGGTTTTATGTCTTCAATCTTTAAATCTAAGGGTTCCATCTTATGTATGCATTGTGGTGAAAGTTTTGATTTTTTTTATGTTGAGTAATTAAAAAATGACACTGGCTATCGCTGATTAAAAAAAAATACATGAGTAATTATAACTCATGCCATGGGATTGATTGCGCGGATAAATATGTTCCGTAATTATTCATTAATATTGTTACAAATGCCCCAGCCCCAGCTATCCATCTTTAAGTCAGCATAAATCGATGTATCAAAGATGCGTCTACAATTTGGAAAACAGATCCATTTGCTGCCTGAAATAATTCACAGTTTACCATTAGTAAATGTCATTGTATTTCCATTTACGAAATCATGAATATTATTATGGCGATTATACCAGCACTTTATACTAGGCAATGCAGGCCAATCCACAAGCGAAACATGTTTTTCCCTACTCCCATTTACAAGGTGGCACAACTCTCCCATGGGTGGCTCAACTCTCATTATGAGTATGCTCAACTCTCCTCACCCTGCGGGAGACTTGCGCCATTCGATTTTTTTTTTTTTAAACGGACTACTACTTTGAAATGCAATTACCTTGAATATCATAACCCACACTGTATTATAACATAGGAGCTAAATTTCAAATGAGAAGAAGTTGTCCAACCCACAATGCAGGTTTGGGGAAATATGGCCCATTATGAAAAAAGTGGCTCAACTCTCCTGGATCTCCCCTACCCTTTTTCCGACTGTAAAACCGCCCAATTTGTTTTGTATATCAATGTTATTTTCAGAAAAGATACTTTGTCTTCTTGATTAATATAATATACAGGACATGATGAAAATGGTTACTCCGATGCAAAATACGCACGCGCTGCAAAATCATCGGATATAGGTTTTAGTGGAATCGTACAGTCTGCGATGTGCTGCGACTGCGATCCGATTGGGCTCACAGTCGCAGAGCAATCGGATCGCAGTCGGATCGTGTAGTGTGCGCCGGGCTTAAGGCGCAGGTCAAGTTCGAAAATGAGTTGAGTCTGACGAAGGACAAAGGTCAAGAGGTCAATGAATTTTCAGTAAAAGTCACCTCACTTGTACAGCATGCACAAGTAGCATTGTCTCATTTTCCAGGTAAAAATGTATGTAAACCCCGTTCCACTATGCCGATCTGGGCCCCGATCTAGCAGATCGGGATAGATCGGGGAAAGCGTACAAGGGTCGTTTGCAATCGGCGGCATCGTAAAAACAGCGTTGTGAGAACGGGGTAGGAGCGGGCATTTCTGCAGATCGGCAAGAAATTTTGAACATGTTCAAAATTTCTCGCCGATCTCCCAGATCAGAAATTCATCGTAAGGCAAGCGGGAAGATCGTAATGACAGCGTAAAGACAGCCTAAAGAAAGCGGGATGAGCGTAGTAAGGTCTTTCTAAGCGTAGCAACAGTGGCACCAGAACGGCGCTTTCAGTAAACACCGACGTGGTCACGCTGACGCCTCGCTCCACGCAGATCAAATCACGACATTCCCGCTGTAATGACGCTATTCCTACGCGCCCGGCTTCTTTATCCAGTTCCCAATACGCTCTCGGCACGTTGCGATCTCCCGCTTTAACAACGCTGTTCCCGCTGTTCTTGCGCTGTTCGCGATCGAATACCGCTCTCACGGGTATAAAAGGAAATGATTGGAAACGTTCTGCATTTACAGATTTAATGTAATGCAACGTAAGATTATTAACAAACGGCCACAAAACGAGTAATTTCATAACATTTTATTCGTAAACCAATTTCACCATGCCGAAAAGAAAAATTGCTGTTGCTGTACCAGTCAAGGAAGTGACGGAGGCATCTGTCGATGTGGAAAATGACGCGAGATCAGAAGATGAAGAAGACTGAATGGGGGTCAGCAGTGAAATATATAGGACTTTGCTCGCCCGGCACTTTTTATAAATTATGCGAGAACGGGGGAACAGCGTGATTAGGTCAAATAGAGCGCACATAGATCGGATAACATCGGCAACATCGTGCAAACAGCGTAGTTATATCATTCTGGAGAGTAACTTGAGCGCCAGACGTCATACTCATGATCCCGATAATCGTATTCAGAGTATATCGAACACGTGCTAGTCGTAGATACAGCGTTCTTAAAGCGTTGCTACATCGTATTTGCTCCAGATCGGCTCAATTTTTGCCCGATCCTGCCCGACCTGAAGAAATTGACAAATCGTAGCGAGAACGGCATAGTGGAACGGGGGCTTAAGCCCCTTTCACACCGGGCCTGCGTAGAGTTGCGTTGTGCGGCGTACCGAGTACGCCGAAATTACGGGCAAGATCGGCGTAGTTCCTGCACAGGTTATGCATAGGCTGGCGTACCATCGCGTATGGTAACGTAGCACATAAGTAACATGACGCCAGCCTCAAATGATATTTCGTCGGCGTAGGGTAGCATACTATTGCGTAGAAATGACGTACAGTAGCGTAGTGTTTGCGTAATGTTGCGTTGTGTTGCGTAGACTCGCGTAAAACTTTCTGCGCCCAGTGCTCTACGCCGAAAGAACGCGAAAAAGTTAAACATGTTTAATTTTTTTGCGTCCATCTCGGCGTATTGCCACGTAGGCCAGCGTAGGCACAGCATAGGGCAGCTTAAGCTCGGCGTAGTTAGTACGCCGCACTACGCAACACTACGCAGTTGAAATTAAACCATACGTCATCGTACGCCAGCCTATCCATAACTCACGCAGGGACTACGTCGATGCTGCGCGTAATTTCGGCGTATTCGGTACGCCGCACAATGCAACTCTACGCAGGCCCGGTGTGAAAGCCCCTTTAGTATAAGAAACCTGCTAGACCAAAATTCACATTCTCATTCTCATTCGCATAGCGAGATGCAGGCGAGACAATGCTCGACGTTTTGCCTTGTTTGTTTAGTAGCCTGTCATATTTAGATACTTTCAACAATGAAGCTGAAATTTACTACAACCGCCAATGTGTGACGGTTAATTAAAAGAAATAATAATGATGTTTAGTTTTGGTTGCGGAAAAAAAAAAAAAATGGAACGAAACTAGGTGAATATAGTCCAATAATTTTCCATGTTTATCAAAAGAAATGAGCCAGATATTTTTATTCTTCCGATGGATTTTAGTTTAAATAGCTGCAATAAACTCCAAATCGAGGCAATTACTTCACTTTGTTTGCGCTTATAAGCTCACGACATTATTATTACTAAAGATGTTCGTATAATTCGTGAACAAAATAAATGGATCCTTCTCTAAATATTCCTCATCACAGTAGCGTATACAGCTACATAATGTGCTAAGGACTCAGTGGGCTTCGTGCCTCTCCCCAAATTAAAAGTGAGAGAACAAAAGTTAAAAGAAAGAAAAGATAGAAGGAAAGGGAGAGGGGATGAAATATGAAAAGAATACGATACGACCCCTTTCACACCATCCCCTCAGTCTTGATGGCCTTGTTTTTCGCACTTCATACACCTAGTAAATCCAGTGGGGCCTCCCCCACGACAACAGTGCCACATCGCTATCCTCTCACAATCTTTTCCTTTTAGAGAGAAAGGGCAAAGCAGCTATCATTTTCCAATTCGTTAGACTGAAGGATTTTGACCAAATTTAGTGTCGTTGTTGTTGTTTTTGTTTTGTTTTGTTTTGTTTTGTTTTGTGTTTTTTTTTTTTGGGGGGGGGAGGGCGTCTTACGAAAACTGATTAATTGAATCCGAAAATGTAATGAATGCTTATTCATCCAAATACCTTTACATGAGAAAATTCAGTCATATATATACTCACCTCGTAAGGAAAGAATGGAGCAAGCACATAGTAGGGCATAAACATTGCCATGTATGTTATTGCAATCCCAACAAACGTCAGCTTCTGAGTCAGAGACATCAGTGGTTTCTTCCCTCCTTCATCCTCACCATCTACTCTTGAGCTCATGGAATCCGTGATGTCGCTGGAGAGGGGTGGGGCAGTTGGGATTGCATCAACAGGACCAGATATGGGATCATCTGAATGGTCTGGATCGTGGACTTGGATATATCTTGAGTTCTTCTCGTCATGATTGATGGAGAGCAGTTTGATGGTTTCTTCTGCCATACTGTGTGAGATGTACTACAACAGGCGTCTTGTCATGGGGATTTAATTGCACAATTTGAAAGAGAGAGAGAGAGAGAGAGAAAGAGAGAAAGAGAAACGGTGTAGATTGCTACAACCCAAAGAGCAAGCACTATGAATGAAGGTCGGTCACCTCATTTCTAGCTGCTATATACCTGCCAAGCAACTGTTTTATATTTTACTGTACCAATGTATATATTCCATATATGTATGGATGTAGTATGATGTTTTTTTTTAATGCTTTTGTAAAATGAGACTGAATTGCCATGACGGACAAAGAGAGTGAAGAAAATAAACAACTTCTCATTCTACCTTTCAGAATGGTTCTGGTAGACCAAAGAACATCCCTTCTCTGCTATTCTGTAAAATAAGTAGAACATGTGAATATGCATTTGGCATCTGTTCTACATATTTTCACAGAATTATGTGATGAAATTTAGTTACGTGGCTTACATTTTCATTCTTACTTGCAAAGGATTTTTTGTTGTTGTTGTTGTTGTTTTTTTTTTTTGGGGGGGGGGGTCCATTTTCTTATATGTGTCTATGTAAATGCTTTTGACGAGCTTTCGGTTGCCGTTAGCATGCATAATGGCCTTCTCTATGTGTTTCACTCCTGAATTACATCTATACCCTAAAGTTCTGATAAGGCTAATTCCACGAGACAATATTTTTTCATAAATTGTAATGCTGGTTGTGCAATTCTGGTTGTGCAATCCAACAAATCTATATAAAAACAAAAACAAATAAGTAACACAAATACTTGGAACATTTACCATTAAAGTTTTGAGTGTCAGACCACGTCTACTTTTATCCAGTTTTAAAAACAAAAGTAGGCCTATATATCAAATTATACTCATTTTCTTCAACCTAATTTCGTACTCTTGATTAACAAAATCTCAAATTCTGTCCTATATAATTATTTAGAGCTTTGTTGCAGTACTAACCCGTTTTTCCAACAGCATACAGAAATTTTAACTGGAATTGTGACACTCATAAAGTTATGCATTCCAACCACAGACCCTTTTTAAAAATTCCCTTTGTTTTGAATGGTATAGGCGTACACAAGGTGCGGGGACGGGGGCGGAGTACTTGCATCCCCATTCCTTCAATCAGGAGGTGACCTTATTGTAGGTTTCCATAACGTGCCTGTGGTGTTCAATTCAAACGAAATTATAAACATCAGAATAACAAATAAATACATCGCCGACGGCTGTCACCAGAAATCGACAGTTTCACAATCGGCTCACTCGAATAACTAGCTTTCTAACTGAAAATTGAATATATTCAATTATATATAGAGTCCCCGTCAACTGGGCGTTGTGGCGTGCGCCTGTAATCCAGCTAACAGTGGAAGTTATAAACTGATTCAGCGGACTCAGGTTCGAAACTGAGTCACGTCTTTCGGATGGTGACGTTAAAGGTCGGTCCCCAGACGTAAATAATCATATATGATTGATATACGTCTGTAAAAACCCAATTACACACACACACACACGCTTTCTGCATGAGAACGCAAGCTATTATGGATTGTGTTGTCATGCAGAAAGTACTTAAAAGGCAACGACTTGAGAATGGCCCTTAGTGTTCCTGACCCTTATCACTTGAAATACTCAGTTTTGAAAACTATTTTGAAAAATCTACTATAACTAGCAAAAGGCAAAACCAGCAACAATATACCACGCTAATAGGCTTTGTATTTGACCAGCACAATGGAACGCTGTTTGTAAACTTGAACTGCATTTCCTTTAAAAAATAAAGACGCTCTGAAAACCACACACTTATATAGCATTCGTTCCGAATTACACACACACACGCACGCGCCCACACACACACACACACACACACACACACACACACACACACACACACACATATATATATATATATATATATATATATATATATATATATATTATCTATAAAGAAATTTCTGTTGTCGATATTACTTAGTATAACAGAAATACACTTTTTGAATGATAGTTCCCACGGTACTCAAATACAAATAACCATGGGTATATTTTTTGCTATATTTTGTGTGAATAGACCTAGATCTTTATTAACATAACTTGCTGTTTACTTTACTATCTTTCTTCTTTTTTTTTTTGAAGTTCAGTTTTGATCGAAATATGAATCACCAAGAATAGGCACTGCAACCTCAGACCACGTACGTTCGCTCATGAATAGACAATTAAGGAGTTTCCGAATGTGTCAACGTGAACGCCGTCCTAGATCCTCCCAGCTACAATGGTCTGCTTTGTGTTAACTGTGTTAACTCCGCGCTTTGTGCAAGAACGGCTCACCCGTCCTCAAGCCAGTGGATGGGTGAGCCGTTCTTGCACAAAGCGCGGTGCCTAGCTTCACCTACTTTGTATGCAATTAACATGCGTTCACATTGACATATTCGAAAACTTTTTATTTCCTGCTCGAGGACATTTTGAATAGTTTGCCCGGACATTTTGAATAAGTTGTCCATTGATATGGAAATGAAGATGAAGCACCCATACTGAGACACTACCAGAAATGTAAAGGCTTACCTCCATAAAGAGAAATTCACCCTGTTTTCGGCTGGTTTTTGTGTCAAAATGTACGAAGGATACAAATCAATTTTGTAACAAGCGGGTAATACATGTAACTATCTTAGTATATATATCCATAACATACCAAGATCCCGTGAGGGGGGGGGGGGGGGGGGGGCTCACTCATCACATTACGTGCTACGTCCTAAAAAAAACTTTAAAAAGGGTCTGTTTTCAGCCTTAAGGCGTCGTCGACGTTTTCCTTTAAAAAAAAAGGGGGGTGTTTTTCAGCTTTGATCGCCGTTTAGAGTACCAAATAACAAACTCGATCTTCGACATTTTAGGGTACAAATTGTATGATCACGAGTATTTTGTTGATATGAATAACACCCATTGGTGATTTGGATTGTTTGCATACAAATTAAATATGAAATCAATAAACGTTTACCTGTTTGTACTCGAAAAGCGTTATTTTGGTGTTTTCCTGCTTAATGGGGGTTATTTATTTTAAACGCCATTAAGGGTATTGTACTTAATACCATAATAATTTGTACGCCCTTAGGGTATTTTTGGGTGGCGTGATGACCCTGTTGACGCCATTTAGGGTATGTTTTTCTGATGTGACGCCGTATAGGGGTGCAAATTAGACTTCATGTAATACGCCATTTAGGCTCCATTTCTTGAAGTGAGTGTGGACGCGCATGGGTAGCAAAATTTGTCTGAGAGTGACCCCATCCCCGGACTAAGATTAAGCTTCAATTAATTAGGAGGAAAATAATCCATGTAATATACTCTAGAGTTATTGATGAATAAATTATTCATATTTCTACAAATACTTCAGATTTTGATAATCTGGGTAATCTATCGTCATAATTGACTTAGCATACCTAATACCCACTTTCCACAGAGGCTAGACCGTTAAGAGACCATCGAATCCCCCCCCCCCCCCAAAAAAAAAAAAAAAAAAAAATGACAGACCTCTAAACAGTCTTCCAGAGAGCTCTTAATGATCATGGTTTCTCAATGATCTTTCAGTGCACGGTCTCCATGGTCTCCATCAAGTTTTGAACTGGTTCAAACCAGTCTCTCAATGGTCTCCGAGGGAAGCGATCTTTCAATGAATGCTCGGTGATCTCTCTACCAGCGCTCAATGGTCTCATCGGCCTTTCAATGATCTCTCGGCAATCTCTCAACAAACGCAACATTTTGTAGTCCAGCAGATGATGGTGAAATAATTGTGCACTTTTTCATAAAAGCATGAAGTTTGGCATGTAGGTAGAGTTTTCGATGACGAATAATTCCGGATATTGGGCCACCTAAAATTCGGGCCCTGAGGCCCGTTGTGGCCATTTTTTAAACATAATGGCCCTCTTAGGTTATTTTTCCTACATAATTAATTTAATCATATCTAGTTTGATATATTAAGTATTATGGAGGATTTCCGTCCCTCAAAATTCATGCAAGTGCTTTAGGTGCCCATAATTCCAAAATGAAGGGCCGTACCATTTATCAAAATGTTACAAAGTCACTGATCTAATTATAAGTAAAATACTTCTAATTGTGATCAGTCAGACATTATATCTTTGAAAAGATATGTGGTACAGGTGCCTATTGTGACAAAAATGCCCAAGGAAGGCCCTATGGGCAAAATGTAAGTTTTTTTAGTCTTTGATTTTCATTTTCTATGATAGACAACAATTTTGAAAAGCACACTTCTGTGACACATAGGCCCATCGATGGCTCATTGAAGACAATTCTTTTTTGTTTTTGTTGTTTTTTTTATATTTATTCCCTCACAAGAGGATGGCCAATTCAAAAATGCCTGATGAAGTGTTAAAATATCCCTACATGTAAATATCTCTTGAATTTTGGCTTTGCAGGCAGTATACTTCTGCCTGTGTGCCAGTGTGATTTAAGATGTGACTTTATGCATTTTAAAGTTACTCTTTGTCTGAAAGCTTATAACTTTAGTTAGTAGCGGTACGCTGGAAATGTCTATACAAATACATGTATTCTAACTCTGACATTTAAAACATGTTTCTCTTCTCATTGTAGTTGGGCGGCATTTTATGATAAAAGCACTAAATTTCACACACACATGTAGATGAATATGTTCTAAGCAAAGGTGGATATTTTAGCCATCTTAAATTCTGCCCCTGAGGCCTGTTGACCTCATGTTTCAAAATGGCCGTCACATGGTACTTTTTCCGGAATATTTTGTCCCAAACTGACATATTATAAGAAATTAAGGTTTATTAGAATATATTGAAACAATATTAAAAATTTCCAGGCCTCTAAAGTCTGAAGAGAAACTTTAAGTGCCATTTTGTCATATAAAGGTCGATTTTATATATTAACGGATAAAGTCACGGAATGTGTGAAATGATTCTAATTGTGATAGGGTAAGCACTACATCCTTCAGAATTATCAAAATATGTATTATAGGTGCCCATTATGAAAACAGCGCCCAAAGTGTACTTATGTGTTTTAAAAAAATCATAAGCAAAACTAGACATTCAGCCATCTCAAATTCGGCCCCGAGGCCTGTTGTGCCCATTTGTCAATAAGGCCCATTTGGGTCCCTTTTCCTGTACGATATAGCTTTAAATCGTAATGAATATGTTGAAATCATATTTCAAATTCGAGGCCTCTAGATTCTGAAGAAAAAAATTCCCATTTTCAAGTAAAGTCACGGTTTATATATACATGTATTATACAATTCATTGAATTGTAGAAAAGATGTAAAATGTTGTTAACTGTTATATAAGGAAACATATACCTCCTGTAAATTTGACTTATTGTTGGAGTAACACAGTTGGACACATGTGCCAATTATTAAAAGGGTCCAAAATATTTTGATATGTAATGAGGTAGCCGAATAATTATGTTCTAAGCAAAATTGGATATTGAGCCATCTCAAATATGGCTCATGAATCGGGGTATGCCCATTTGTTTAAAAATGACCTCCACAGATTTAATGAAATATGCGGAATTTATGTTTCTAATGATCAGGCCTCAAAATGCTGCATCTGAAAGGTGCTTCAAGTGCACATCGAAACTAAATCAGAGTCCCAATTCTCAACGTGACACTAGAGCATTAGGATGGGGCGGGGGGGGGGGGGGGGAGGGGGGATTTGTTTTCCCTCATTAGTGTCAAGCCCATAGCTATGCCCATGCCCAGTTATTAGCTTGTCTCCTTAAGATGGACAATTAATGGAACCCAAATATAGGGCCTACCAATTTCGTGGCTCTTTTGTACTTTCCTTAGTCAGGGCCTCAAGATACTCGGGTGGAATATCTGTCGGGGGCCCTGAGATTCTTGGTAAGGCCCCGTCCACGAGATACCAAGGTGGGCACCTTGATATGTCTAACGCGGCACCTAGGTACTCAGCCGGTGCGCATTTTTTTTTTCTACGATTCGCTGGTTTCACTATGTAACCACTCCAATATTAAGACGGATACTTGGATATTAATAGGAGGCCCAATATACATATTCGCGACATTGGAACTTAAGAAAAATGTCTTAGAAGTTTATTGAATACGGGCTCAGATCAATATCTTGCAGAAACTAATTTGTCGCCGAATAGAAAAAAAGAAAAGAAAAGAAAAGAAATCAAATACTACAAAAAGTAGCATCAAATTCGAGTTCTATATAGGACAGGGTCCTAACACCAGGGCCCCATTGCTTAAAACTTACCACTGACGGTAACCTTGCCATCAATGTTAACTCCCATGGAAACCTTGATTTTGATTGGCTGCTGAGTGATGTTATACACGGTAGTTACCATTGATAGCACGGTTACCATTTATGGTAAGTTTTATGCAACGGGGCCCAGGTGCGAACTAGACATGGGGAGTGTGGGCATTTTCCCCTTTAGCCTGCATGGGCCTCATGATATTTTGGCTTCAGGGCCGGTCGATTTGTGCTCTGAGGGCCGGTTACAAAAAAAAACAAAAACAAACAAACAAACAAACAAAAAAAAATCAATGTAGGAAAATGCAATTAAATGGCCTTTGGCAAATCACACGTCGCTCTCTAAATTGGCAAGTACAGGGAATTTTGATAGGAGGGGCAAGACGACCTAAAGATGACGTCATATTTTTTCTCCATTAAATAACAGGGGTAATATAGAGTTATATGTTTAAGACCTCTCTTTTTAATACTCCTCTTTCTTCTTTCTTCCCTTTTCTTCCCTTTTCTTCCTCCTTTTCTTCTTTTTTCACTACTTGAAAAATCATAGGGGGGCGGTCGCTCCCTCTCCCCCCCCCCCTGTAGCACCGCCCCTGGGCAAGTATATAACTTAAATCGCATCAGAAGGTACTTGGATCAAGAGACGTGTCACAATGTTGTTAGAGTACTTGTCCTCTCCAGGCTTGACTATGGTGGGTGTTTGCTTTGGGGTATTAGTAAGCAGGACCTGGGCAGACTTCAACGTCTCCAGAACAAAATAATGCGCTCGTCTTATCTGTCAAAAACCGAAATGGTCCCATGCTACTCCATTGTTGCACGAATTGCACTGGCTCCCACTTGCTGAGAGAATACGATACCGAATACTCGTTCAAACTTTCAAATCTATGGCAACTACACTTCCTGTATACATCTCCTCACTCTTTCAGCAACATAGAACGTCATATTCTCTGAGATCTGCATCAGCTCCTTCTTTTGTCATTCCCAAATCCCATAAACAAGCTGGCTTTAAATCCTTTCAGTCCCTAGCCCCACGTCTCTGGAACAATCTCCCATCATTTCTAAGAAACAGTGCTTCAATAGACATCTTCAAAAAACACCAGAAAACTTACCTGTACAACACTGTTAAATAGACTAATTGACAAGCGCCTTGTATCCTATCGAAAAGGCGCTATATAAATCCAAGTATTGTTATAATTTTGTGCTAATAATGGCCAGCAAAAAATGCGTCGAAAACATTGGAATAGAAGGGGTTTAAATACGATTCTTTTAAAATGGTCCCTCGCTTTTTTTTTCTCATTTGTTAGGGATTATTTTTCTAATGTTCTGTCGTCTTGATCCCATGCAAACTGCTCTTTGGGATTTATATGGCATTTTCCAGCCCAGTCAGGCTTAAATATGTACTTCTTTAATAACTCTCTTTTATGTTATTTTTAAAGATTCGAAGCACGCAGCAATGCAAAAATAGTATATTCCGCAGTTTTTTGTCGACCCATGTTTGTTTAATCTATATTTTCTACTGGGTGTCATTAATCTCCCAATCCATTGAAATAAAATGAGTTGTTACGTCAAAACTTCTGCATTATAATGGATGGAATGTGTTCAACAAGCGTGCCAACTTTTAGGAAAATCCTATTATCCTTCCATAAAAAATTTCTTTCGAGTTCTCAATTCTCCCTTTGTCCTCTTGCAAAATACTTTCCTAGACAGAGTGCTTCGATGACTCCAAACTTTATATAACGTTTTGTGGGGTTTCGCATTATTACCCCTGTTACATAAGTTGGATAGGAACAATCTATTCTCGTGAGCTATTAATTATTTTAAATCTGATACTCCCCTCCTTTAGAATCGGGCCTAAACCTAGATTTAAAAACTCTCTCACACACACACACACAAACGCACACACACACACACACACACACACACACAAAAAATGTCTGGCGACTTTATGTTGGGTTTGTTGTACAGGGATCATGGTTCACCCGGCATGCAATAAGATTGCCCCATGTCTATGACCTCAAATATAAAAACTGTTTTTAATTCAGAAGTTTTGGCATGACGTGAAATAATTTATAATGCATTTAACCCGGGATTGTTTAATGAATAACTAAACAAGCGAGAGAGCAAAGGGACCGAGCGGTAAATCTTTTTGCATTTTCACCCTCAATAAACGCAATTTCTTATGCATTTCACCCACAGGAAAAATCACAAGGAATTATACCAACGGATCGTGACACTTTCTTTCAACATGTTAGAATTCTGAAAATTGATTTACTCTATATTATATTCAAAATGTTTTAACGACGCCCCTGAATAGTAGTAGTAGTATTGGCAGTAGATAGATAGATATCATGGAAGTAGTCATGAAGTAGATGTATAAAAATTGTAGGAAGTAGCAAGTAGCAAGTAGCAAATAAATAACATTCTAGACTATGAAAATAAAACAATACTGAGGAAACGGACAATATACACTGCCCTCCAAAAGTGTGGGTACACCTGTAATACGAACTGATTTCTCACAATCATCCACAGTTCATTTATCATCAGATTTGTGGCACTGCAACAATATGGTATCAAACTGGAGAGTAGACATCAGCCTTCAGGTTGACACCATTTTAACATAATAATGTAAAGCGTCTCAGGAGGCAGTCATGCGTTAAAATAGGCAACCTACCCACCAAAATATCATTTCCAGTGGGAAATATGAGGTCATTGGTTTGGTCAGTTGCGCCAGCGTTTTTGCCCCATCGGCATTTTACTACATTTTTATACTGATGAATATTAAAAAAGGAATTGCCTGATAATGAAATAATCATTCCTTTACTCAGACAGAATACTAATATTGTCATTTAAGAAACACATCAATATTTTCGGATAAACCACAATGCCTTTTGCTTTCTGTTTTTTCCCATGGGTAATCATATATATTGTTCATTCTTTGCATTTGTGTTACTCTTACAAGGAAAATAATGCCAAAATGAATAATAGCTTGTCATGAGATGTGCATTTCCTTATTTTTCAAAGTTTATTCAATCACGTTTCGAATCATAGAGACTTCTCATAAGACAACAATAGATTCCCCTACTGATATCAGCACAATGTGAGGCAGTGGAGCAGGGGGGGGGGGGGGAGGGGCACAATTCCCTAAATTATACAAGAATGAGCAGTGCCCCTAAATCTTAACGGAAGGAGGACAACTTTTTCTAAAAATTTTCCAAAGCTCGCCCGCTACGCCCGCTGGCATTTACCATTGTCTTCTTATCATATTAGCAAAATCGCTGCTATTCAAAATATCTTAAATATTTTGCTCTTTCGCTTCACTCACTCGCAAATGAATAATCAGACAATTACACTCAATTGCAAAGTAGTTTTTATCTAGAACCATGTTAAGACAAACAATAATGTGTCAAAAATGATCCTCGATGGTGTATTAATCAGAATGTAGCGGTATATAGACGGTCTCAAAGTTGCATTTTCCGACATGTTTTCACTCTTTGTAGGTGCCCTTTTTTCCCTCAAAAGTGCCCCTTTTTGTTGGTACTCCCCCACTTTGAAAGACGCTCCGCCGCCCCTCGTTGTATACATATTGCGTCCAAATAATTGAAAAGCAGCCCGGGCGTCGAACTAACTTTCCGCCTAAAATAAGGGTGCTAGGAGCCGTTTCTCTCAAATTTGCTATAAAACGTAAGAGCTTTCGCGCTTCGCGTGGGAAGGGGGAAAACTTCCCACTCCCTGCACCCACCCCCTGGGGAGCACGCTTCGCATGCTCATCACCACTTTCGCACGCTTCGCGTGCTCACAACCGCCACCCCTAAAATGAAATCCTGGCTCAGTATGCGGTTGGATCCTTCACGTCTGCCCCCCCCTATTGAAAAATCCTGGCTACGCCTGTAAGGACAAGTTACCCTACTTGCCACCTATCAAAAACGCTATAGTGGTCCCGATTATTATGGATGTGTGTTAATACACATAATGATTTATCACCATCGTTTGTATAATGATGATTTTTATGTAATTTATATTTATTTATTTTGTCTTCTTTATTTCATACTACAGGGTTGGCCGGTTCAGTTATGCAAAACTTTCTAAGAGCGCCCTGCAGTTTAACAAATCATTTTAAATGAAAATACAAAAATATATAACAATTATGTAACATGGTAAATTACAAAAATGGAGAGTGAATTAATGGTATTATATTTGAATAGTAATGATATCATTCCACTGAATGAAGATTTAAAGTTTTGCATTTAAAATTTTTTTTAAAACTTATAAAGGGATATACACGAGTGAACATTACCGGGGAAGTGCATTCAAAAAACTGGCTCCTTATCTTATAATGCAAAAGAATATCTTTTATATTCAGTCCTTGGGCCGTGTAGTTTGAGGGGCATCTTAAAGAATAACTTCTTGAAAGGAGCTTTTGTCATTCATCAGTTTATTCAGCTTCGTTCAGCTTCTTTCCCTGTCTGTAACTTTCATCTTCTTCATGTCCCCCTCTTATTCCCTTTCTTCTCTTGCTCACAATACTACTAGTATCATGACTATAAAAGTATAGGCCCCTACTTTATCTTAGGAACCACAAACAGTGGCTTGTTTATGTGCAAGGTTTGAAACAGAATATCATAGTCCTTATACAACCTCTTCACGTCTGAAAATGACTTGCTCTTATAGACATCAACGATTTACGCGAATCATATTATAGCCTTTCTGTCTTTCTGGACCCAGACCTTGTACTATACACATATCCTATGTACAATTCGACCAAAATAGACACGCTCTAGTAAGTAACTCCTATTGCGTAATGTTACCACCTTTGCGCTATAACACGGTGATATTCGGAGCTCTATAGGGTAGTGTCCGAATATCTAGGTGATCGAGTTATCTACTTGAGTAGGTATTTCAATTACAAATTCCTTCAAAATTACCCCATAAATTAATTTTTGGAAGTGCTTCCATAATCTAGTATTGTTCAATATATCATTCAACAACTGTACCAGTGGTACTTTTAGACAAAAGCGCACAATTTAGCCAAATTTTGGAGCTATGCCGCCGAACTAATAAGCAAAATAACCATAAAGATCAGATTATTTTGAATCATTTGAACTGAATTTTTGTACAAATCATAACATAAATTTGTTTCCAGTACTGGAAATGCTAAATATGGCGGGGGAGAAACAATGTATATCATAAACCTCTTACGATATTTCTCTTTTGGTGGACAGATATAATGATATCGCTCCAGCACTTCTGGGTTCTACATGAATACAATAATACAAAATACAATGTGGGGCATACAATGCCATGTTTTTTAATGGGGTCATTCAAATGAAGGTATATAGTACCCTTCATGATTTTTTAACGCCTCCTAATTACCAGCTTCTCCACGGGAAATTAGAGAATTTGCGCTCGTAGCGCGCGGTGGAAATTGAGGTCTGATCGTGTAATACCTTTGTATTTCATTGTCTGGAAGGTTTCATTTCCCGATTTTTGCATCAATTTTCCTTATTTTATTTTACTCCTCCGGATTTATGGGGGGGGGGGACAAAACGATAAGGTTGCTCCTCCAGTATTTTCTGGAGGCAACTGCCACCCCCCCCCCCCCAGCTCCCCCTAGTATTAGAAAAAAAAGTTGCACTTTGCGTTCCACAGTATAAAGCAGTGTGTATACTTATGTGCGTACTCCTTTCCAGTTTTGTTTCTACACACGCAGGCGCATAACTTGTAATTCAAATTCATGAAACTGCATTGCCAAATCATGCATGACTTTTAATGCATTTTCATAATTTGAATTATAGATTATGTATCTCATCTGTACGTGAATTACAAGATGAAAAAAACTGAAAATGGTATACATATGTAAACCCTGCATTGCATTATGAACGAAAGGTGCATTTTCTTGTGTGAGTAAATGAGACTGCTGTTGTAGATATCATAGAAATTCACTTTTTGAACGGTAGTTCAAATCAGGCTCATTTGACAAACATAAATGTACGTACTAATTAGATTCAATTCATAATCGTGGATGTATATTTTGCTAACTTTGTGTGAAGAGGCCCAGATTTTCACTATTATAACTTACTGTCGGTCTGTTTACTTTACTAAATTTTTGTCATTAAAAAGCTATTTTTTAATCTATAAATATGAATCACTAATATAACACTGCGCAGGCAGCCTCCTTCAACTTTATAACGTAAAAACCTGAGTCTGATGAGAGTTTCAACTTCTGAGTTATATGAAGAAGCAAAAGAGCCTACGTTTTTGACTTCCAAATAAATTTAGTATGTACATTTATATGTGTTTATCATGGACTGATGGCCATTGGGGGACCAATACATGAAATATGAAAACAAAATTGTCTTGAGAATCAGCAATTTTTATGCATCGATATCATTTTCAGTGATCCCAAACTAGTCGAGTTTGACTGCTTAAAAAAAAATATATCAAGAGGCATTTTGGCTGTATACCAGTGTTGCCTTAAACGGGTCTGACTGAGCTCAGGTAATAACGCAAATGAAATGACGCCTCATGAGCAAAGGGAATAACGGCAATACAGTTTTTCAAAGAGAAAATGACGAACAAGAGTGATGAATTAACAATATTTACCTGATTAGTCGTATGCCAGTTCCATCAATAAATACCTGCGAACTGCACGCTTTAGCATTGCCCGTGCGACTGATAGGCCTCGCTATATACATACTTGATATGTAATTCAGAGATCAACAATGATTCAGATGAAAAGAGCCTGTCTGTCTGACCAGAAGCGGATCTAGAGGGGGGGGGGTTGGGGGGGGGGGTTGCAACCCCCCCCCCAAAAAAAAAAAAATCCGGGTACCATTTTTTTTTTTATCTTATCTTTTTTTTTAAACTTGTAATTTTATTTTATTCTATTTATGTATTTATTTTATTATTATTATTATTATTATTATTATTTCTTTTTTTTTTGGGGGGGGGAGGGAGGGGGGGGGGGGTGGGCGAACAAATGTCACGGAGTCCCTTGCCCCCCCCCCCCCCCCCCAATCAGCTTTTTTGAGGACACGGGCCACCGCCGAAGTGACAAGCTAGGCCAGCGTTGCCATGTGGGGATTCTCATCCCAAAAATCCCCAAATTAAAAAAAAAAATGGGGATTTTTGAAGTCTTTGGGGATGAAAAATAAATATTTGGGAATGAAAATAATATTGAGTTTTATGTAAAACGAATTTGGGGATTTTCTGTCAAAATTTTGCAACTTTGGGGATTTTTGAAGTGTCGTTTGGGTGGGGATTTTGTGAAGATTTGACCTGGCAACACTGAGCTGGGCTGCTCATTTCCTGGATTACTTGTTCAAGTTGCTCACTTTTTTATCAGTCTGAGTGACAAGCATTATGGAACCTGCAAATAGGGCAAAGAGGTTGCGGCAATCCAGTCTCGCATCTTTCTTTACTGGAAGGTATGTTTGAATCATGCAAAACAGTTGGCATAGTCCAGTGAGTATCAGTGACAAGCTGTTCATAATAAAAGTATTAGGCTGACAGTGCTTATTCCAAGGTCCCCAATTCTTTGTATCTGTGTTGTCAACTGGCCTTACATTGCAGGAAAATGCAACTAAATTTTACAAATTTTCATGGGGGGGTTAATTTGGCAATGACCTCTATACCAAAAATAGTGGTGTTTTAGATGCAAGAAAACGCCATTTTCACACACAGATTTTCAAAAATTCTCCCGACTGTGGGAGGGGGGACACCCCCCTCCCACACCCTCCCCCCCTCGCTCGCTCCGCTCGCTCGGGCTCGGTCGCTACGCTCCCTCGCATACCGCTCCAACTCCCCCCCTTTATAAAAAGCTAGATCCGCCCCTGCTGACTAACTCTGCACAATAGTCAATGCAATTACATGTATACTGCTCGGGGCTCACGTTTAGTAACAAAGCAAAATCAAAACCAAATTCTTGATGGAAATCCAAACGTGCGGGATCATTTTCATTTTTCGATTTGCAAAGAAAAATAACATAAATAAAATTATAACGTCATAATTTTTTATTCACAAAAAGAGATAACATGAATTTATGACCTTATCATGACCTTATCAGAAACAGAACACATCCAAGTGATAGTTTCATGATGGCATAGGGTACCCTGATCACCTGACAGGGGAAAAAAACATTGACATGCAGCAGCAACAGCAACAAAATAATCATGTTCTATTAGTACTTGATATAATGGTCGTAACTGTAGTTTAAAAAAGGCAAATTCATGTGCATTATGTTTGATCACAGGAATCTTGGCCTGTTATTTAGGCCAGGAGCCTGTCCCGAAATATAGTCCATTTTACATATGAGATTTGACTCCTTAAAGTTACATAATAGACTATCCATGTCATTCATAAAAAGCTTGTCAGCCTGAATGAAGCCGCCAAAAAAAGGGCCCCAAGTCGGGTCGATTTCAATCCATCTAACATAATTTATGCGCCAAACTTTGTCAGAAGGAAGTTGTATGACTATACATTACCAAACCACAAAAACTGACAAAAATTTTCCGTCGGGATGGGTTGTCAGTCGGTCCCCTTAAAAAGGTATGGATGTACATTACACAAAATTAATATAAACACTGACAAAAATTACACGCCCCTGAAAAAACACCAAAGTGCCCTAACCGAAGCTCACTGCTGCCCCAAATACTCTGGATGTAGAGAAAAAAAATTTGTTGGCATTACATTTCAGGCCAAAATTACACAGTACAATCTTGAGTATTGTAACTTTCTTGCTGGGGTGCTATTTGGTGCTAAATAATCATTTCAATAACAAGTTACCAGATTGTGAAAATTGTCATTGCTTTCTCAAAAGTAGTCAAATGATATTGTCAGGATGATGTAAACACTCACACACACTGTCCATCTGCACCTGTTTGACAGCCCATCCATTATTTAGAGGAGCTTGATAAGTATCTGGTACGAGCTAAAATGCGTTAAAGCAATGCAAGGAGGTACTTGGTGTAAGTAGAAATGTGTCATGAATCGAACTTTCTCCCCTCGCAATAGGCTGAGCAGTATTCAGGGTGCGTGCTCGTTCGTGTGTATAACGTTATGAGCTGTTCCACCAGCTGAACGGTTCCCCTTAGGAAATTGCAATTTTAAGAATGTACTGTATTTATGAAATATGGAAGGCTCTGCGACCCTTAAAGAGTATATTCCAACCATCTATAATCCCCGGCCCGTGCGCGCCATGTACAAAAGGAAGGGACAAAAGAGCCAGGGGAGGCGCCTATTCGAACCAAAGAAAACATTAAGTCAGCGTATACATTTGGGATCGGGTGAATGAATTGGCCTAGAATCCACTAGGCCTGGTATTGCGGTTGCAGTGATTGCTTATTTTATCTAGCAATACTGCTCCTTCCCTCCTCGCCCGAACAAGCAGAAAGAAAGAAGAAACAATTGAATGAAAACTATAGGCCTACATTCGAGAAACAATCTCGATCACAACGATCACTGCAATTAAATTATCATTTTGCCGGATATTTGGTCCGATACACGCTCCTCAATGACAACTGAATCACAAGAACGGCGGCATAGCTGGGAAAAAAAATAAAGTAACACATAATAACAGATATGGAAGAACTTCCAATAGCAGTTTAATGGGGCAATTTTCCACGAAACTGTGATATTATTCGTGTACACCTCGACGAGTAGATATTGTCCATAACACTTTTGTCCCTACCGCTACCTTGTAAGCTGCAGTAGTATAGAGGAAAGCGTCCCTGCTACATTCAGAATATGCAATATTGCCCGATATTTTAATGAACGAGTCTATATTTGGTCGAGTTTCATTCAACGTAATTCGACAATCCAGCTCGCCTGAACTGTATACAAAAATGTTAGCAAACTATAACATTTGAACAGAGGCATGGCGTGGGTCTAGCCATTGGGGGAGAAGTGGGGAGGGAGCGTGCAGATGAAAAGCTATATAGGGAACAATTCCATCGAAGGGGGAGGCGGTATCGTCTTCCTTTCACGTTACTCCTCCCACCCCATCCCCTCTCCCTCTTTCTTTCCTTCATTTTTATTAATAGTTAATCGACTGGGGGTATGTGCCCGTTGTGTCTGCATTTGAACATGGTAAACATCCTTGGTTTTTCTGAATATCATTGCATGGACTTGTTACAAAACATTTAGAGTAGGCTATGTCAGAAAAAAACGAAGACCACAACAGGCCTTTATAATTACAATTTTGAGACAGCATGATTGGTCAATCGTCTTGCGGCATGCAGGTATGGTGAAATGATTCCATTAATTTTGTCGAATTAGATGATGAATGATACGAGATGGATGGAACCACAGAAAGATTACTATGGACATGCATTTGAAGATTCAAAATATACGGTAAACTTGAGAAAACCTACCTTTTGAATAGTGAAATTCGAAAAGTGGCACCTGCCTTTATCATGGGGAGAAATGATTATGGGCTGGGGTACCTCAATTATTATAACAGTCAGAAACACGGCAAATTAATTTTACAACATTCGTGCAATCGTGGGAGGTACTCAGTTGAGAGGTCATGCACTTGTGCGTAAGTATCCTTGTAGCTCCATCCACTCTTGCAGCCCTATGGTATATTTGTAAAATAATATCTTCTTCGTTTCCGATTTGTCACTTTCTTTTTCCCCACTTATCCCTTTATTTTTTCCATTTCTCCCTCTTATTAGGCCCCTAATTTTTCTCTCAGGAACCAGGAGCAAGTGCTTGTCCATGTGCATGGAAAGTGTTGCATGTGATAATACCTTTACGTGTAGACATGAATTGCTTTGATAAACAATTACAAAGATTTACTTGAAACCACCCACAACCAGTATACTACAGTCATGGACCCGTACACTTCGACAAAAGTAGATTCGCTCTTATTGTATTAGGTATACCACCGCCTGTGCTATAACCATGGGATGTTTGAGTCAGGTCTGTTAAGCCCATCTTTGAGTTTTTGGGACAGAGTTTACAAAGGCACAAATAGCCTCATTTTTTCCCACATGACCCTTGGAATCAAACCACATCTTCATGCAAAATTATGCTAACTTATGCGACTTACATGCATTAAATCACTAAGTCCATTGGCAAGGTAAAAATCATACACAGTAAAAACGCTGTTTAAAAGGTTGTTTAAAACTTATACAACCTGTTTAATATTTAAACAAATTGTATACAATATGAACTGTACAACGGGTTGTTCAGTTCATATAGTAAACAACTGTTTGCATTTTTAAACAGCGTTTTCTCTGCGCCTTATTTAGCAGTGAGTATCAAATTGGATGCGCTGGTATAGTCGGTTAATGATATACCATTGAAATTTTGTTTTATGCATTAATATGCATAGATTATAATAAAATAGTTTTAAAAGTCAGAAATATACTCAGAATATTACACTTAACATAGTCATTTCACTAATCTGACCTTACTCATCAATATGTTACAAATTTGAGGTGCTTGTATAATCATTTCTTGATACATGTCTATCATTGAAAATGTGCACTATGCATAAATATGCATCAGTTATAACGAAGCATTAAAATCAATAAACATCAAAGATTATAGCGATTATAAACATATTTTATTCTAACTGAATCGATCTAACCTATAGGAGTTAGAATCTGAAGTCTTTCCACATATTATGCATAAATTAGACAGGAGTGCCAAATCTGATAGACATGTTCGCTATACAAGAACCCATGCACAGTACTATTATTATTATTATTATTATTATTAAATTAATTAGGATAAAGAAAAATGAATTTGATAATTTCATCAGGTTCACCGGGATATGAAAAATGAAGGAACTAGTTTATATATTTCGAGGCAAACAAGTGAATTTGTGTTTTTTGCATAAAAATAACGTTTTTAAATAGGGTGCCATTCACCAATTTCGTGGTACCCTATCTAAACTTAATGTTTTTAATACACAATGACTCACAGGCAAAAAAAAAACTGCGCTTTTGTCAGTTCTGTCCGCCAAATTTTGTCACTAGACCTGACCATGTGCGTACCGGGGGGGGGGGGGGGGGGTGTTTTACTTATACATAATATATAATATACAAACCATCACCTCTTAATTCCGTTTTGGTCTTGTCTCGACTAACTTATGCTCATTTTGCGAAAAAGAAGAAGAAACATATAAACATTTATTCTATACTTGTGAATTTGCACAATCAGTGTGGGAAATGTGCACGAGATTTTTAGATTTTGAAATACATAACTGTAGTTGGGAGGAAATTCTGTTTGGGAAGGAGGAGAGATATAAAGGAAAACATCAATTAATGAATCACGTTCTAAGTTTTGTTAAATATCTGATTTATAGAAATAGAGAACTTTAAAAACCACCTTCATTAATTTTAATGAAATAAAGAAAAGTATTATAGGGGATAAAGTAGAAGAAAGGAAATTGGCAGCAATGAGGGAGACTCTCACTATCCTTTTTTTCTAAATGGGAAAACCTGAATATTAGACAAACAACTGGAACCCAGAGCCAGTCGTCGACCGGTAAGGGAGGGGGGGGGGGGGGGGGGTAAGGGGGGAAGTCGGGTAGGGTAGGGTTAAAAAAAAGAAAACTTTTCTCTCAGGACAACAGTACAAAGGAAGTATAAGTTACTATATTGTAAAACAAAATTGTTGGATTATACAACTGGATATGTTTATCTCAATAAGATTTATGTTATTTTTTTTCCCTCTGGAAATATGAATTTTTGTTTGCAACTATGATGTATAGAAATTGATCATGTAAGGAAGAAAAAAAAATAGAAAAAAAAAACCGCTTGTCAGTTTGAGAATTAAGAGTATATGATTAAGGATATCAATTAGTTTTTGTTTATGGAAATTTTTCAAAATTCAAGTAATATCAATTTTTTTAAAGCCTTTTGTTAGATGAAAATTTATACTGTTTTAGAATATTATCATATTTGCAGTTTGTGTTATATACGATGATTGTAATTTGTACCATGACTGTAATTTGCTTCAAGAGAGAAAAGAAAAACTGATTATAATACCAAAAAAAAAAAAAAAATAGATCAAAGATGATTGTTGATCGATGAAATGCCCATGGTATACCTTTGATATAACGAATTGGACTTTAGTCGAGAAAATGGATTTCAAGACAAGTTTGATGAATATTTTAAAAAAATATGCAAATCTATCCAGACTATATAATTTTGTAATATTTGTGAAAGTAATTACTTATTTGGTATATATAGGTGCATATACATTCAGAAAAAGAGGAAAAAGTGAGAGGAAATCAGTTTCTTGACAAATAATCAGTAAGAAGTGATGCGATGACATTGCATTGTCTCCCAATAGACCTACAATGTATTTACTATTTTTATGCATACTTCTTGAAATTTCTCTCGACAACTGAGAAGCTTACCAGAGGTTTGCCCGACGTAGCAAAACTAGCAACAACTAATACGCAAATTAAATGAATTCCTTCCAGGAGCTCTGGAGAGAAATATATACATAATAGTAAATAGATTCATTAGATGACGATCTTCACGCCATGAAATAATTGTAACTTTAATAGTTTTCTTCACGATTTTGGGTACCATGGACCTGGACCCGAGCCATGGACCTACTCGTAGGTACCTGCTGGTAACCTGGTACCTGCTGGTAACCTGGTACCTGATGGCGCATGATCAGAGCAGTGGGGAAATTCCCACATTGGAATGACGTCATGCCATGGTCGAAAACTGGCGTGATACAAGTGCAATCGCGAGATATCGCAAGCTATATAATAAAGCCAAGACTTGCGGTTTGCTATGCTGAGCTTGACACATGTAAAAATTCTATCACTATGAATACATACAGAATCCATGATTGCTTTGATACCGTGAATGGCAGTGGCAATATCTGAGCAGTGGCATGCATGCATTCAATGACTCACCAGGTAGGCCTTTAATACAATGGTAGTCCTAGTCCTAGTATTAGTAGAGCCAAATATGAATTTATTCATTGTGCATTTTAATAATTTTGATCTTGTCATGACAACTACTGAACTAACATGTAGCATCGCTTCGCTTGGCCTTCGGCGCTGGTATCAGGTGTAATGCGGGATCAAATGCACTGCAAGTGTTAATGGGGCATATAGTTCTTGGACATCCATAAAAATTCATGTTATACTTATAGAATTAACATGCATATCAATGGGATGTCCACAAACTTTGATCTATGATGGTTAAAAAAATCTGCCCCCTTGACTTTAGGCTACTCTCCGATAACCTCGCATAAGTCAATGTGAGTGCTCTAGGCCATACATAGTTCTCTGGTCAGTCACAGTCACACTCACACATATTTTTACTACATAGGTTATTGTAGATAACCTTACACTTTGTACCTTCATACTGCTATGAATTGCATAGCAAGTGAGTGGTATTTTGAATATATGTGTGCTGGAAAGGAGGAAGATCGCCGGCCAAAAACAGCCTGAAAATTTCACTTGATCAAGATGATAAAGATCTTATTGAAGAATCTGGCATGAAAGTAGATATTCTATCATCATAAAATGTATAGAAGGAAGTATTTCTCAAAATTTTGATGATTATATTGGTGCTTTTAATACCTCTTTAACTTAGAGGTCATGACCCCCGCCAAAATTGACACAGCCCCACATAGTGGTGGTTCCGTGAGTGATATGGAGATAGGCTGTGAGGCCAGGCGTGAGAAAGAGATTTTTTGGTGTGGGTATAAGAGCCCTGATGCGTGACTGTCATGCCTAATGTCATGCCATAACCCTAACCCTACCAATGTCATGACTGTCATGCCTAACCATTAAGGGGTACATTTTACTTTTACATTGTTCTACACCATTTACATCATTTACGGGTATATTGTACATTGTCTTACGCCATTTAGGGGTATAATTTACATAATCTTACGCATTTACGCCATTTAGGGGTAGAATTTGACACCAAGGATTACCCCATTTAGGGTCCAATTTTCAGGTCCTCGGATGAGCATGGGTACCACTTCAGTCTGCGAGTGACCCCACCCCCGGGAAGCTGGGCTACTGTATTCAATCACATTTTCTTGTTTGGTTTTTCTTCTTTTTTTTACTTGTTTATGTATGATGCAATAAATATCAATGTAAAAATTAAGGTGAAATCAAAAAATGAAGTTCAAAAGCACCAAATGACCTGCATCAAAATCAGTGTATCAGGACAGGATCCAGTCTACTTATTTGCTAAATGGCTTGATTCATTTTTTTTTTTTCAAATATACTCTGCAACAAATTTGGGGTTTCCAAGATGAAAATGAAATACTTTCTTTTCTTCTCAAATAATGATCTACCAGCTAGGACCAGTCCCCCGATCTATCGTAGGGAGTCCCACAGGTATAGCTGTGTGTGTGTTGGGTGGGGGGGGGGGGGGGGGGTTACTTACAAGGTCATCTGATGTAACCCTGTACACATATGAGTGACATGTACCCAGATTATTTGTACAGTGTATTTGTTTAAGCTAGATATTTATGAGACAGAGAAATTTTGATGTTTCCGATCAATGTTCTCTAAAATTTATTTCCCCTCAAAATCATCTCTTGCAGTTACTGGTACTGAATAGTCCTCTGCATTCTAAATGAGATCTTCAACCATAGCCTACACCAAGAGCAAACCACCAGTGGTAAATCAAATTCACTATGGCAGTCAGTGCAGCCATACTCCTCCCAAACCATGACAGTGTCAGTGATTCAAAGAACATCCAAGTTCAAAACCATTCAGAAGATCTAGAACGTAGCCCTAATGATGATGGAATCATGTCAAATCTAACTGTCCCTTCCCTCTCTGATGATACCCAAGACTTCAATGATGAGAATGCAGGAGAAGAGAAAGTAAATTCACCGATGACTCTAGCTCAGAAGTTAACATTTGTTGGGTTGGCAATCGCTTACATGACAATGTATGCGTCGTTCTCTGTGCTTGCCCCTTTCTTTCCATATGAGGTGAGTAGCCTTTGGTAATGGTTCTTTGTCCTTGTATCCATACATTCTTTCTACTTTTTATACTTCCTCACAATTAAAAAAAAAAAAGATTTTAGTTATCAACTTCTTCCTTCTGTTTAGACTCTGTTTTTTAAAAAATAATTTGACCTGATTCTCTGTTGAACCCTCCCAGTGGCATAGGCGTTTTGATCCACCTAGATTCTAAATTGTACCAAATATTTTGGACAGAAAGACACGATGGCACAGAGTTGACTTTTCCATTTTAAATTTAAATGGGCATATGAAATATGAAGTTTGGTAACATATAATAATGTTAATACATTTATCAAGATACATGATGGCATTAAATAACAACAACCATGATTTATTACAAGTCTTAGACTATTTTTTTATAATTTCACCTCATCTCTGCTTGCATCTGTTATTTTCTTCAGCATTCATCTACATCATTTACTGCTTTAAGAGCTCCAAAAGCAAGTGCTTTTTGATTGAGCGAGAAGAAAAAAAAAAAACAGCCTCACAATGACTAGAACCTAGCACATGATGTTAACACAAAGTTTTCATTTTGGAAAGCTGTAAAAATGTCTGATACATTTAGTATGATGGAGTTACCCTATTTATCCATTGTGATTTTCTTCTACCACTGTAGAATTTTTGTTTTATATCTGACAACCTTTCTATACATGTACTTCTTTAAAAAAAAACAACAACCACCACTAACTCTTCAAAAAATTTGGACTGACAACCCCTGCCCCTTCAAGATTACATGTATGATGTAGAGGTGTTGGCATACTGGTAAACTAATCAACTATGCTATTTAAGTTAAAATGATATCCCTGATTTCTTAATTCTCTTTCTCTCTGTTTTGTTTTAAATTGTATATAGGCAGACAAGAAAGGTGTTAACTCTACTGAAACAGGGCTTGTCTTTGGTGTATTTGCTCTTGTCAGTTTCATAGCTTGTCCGATATGTGGCAAATATGTGAGTAGTACAGGTATGAATCCCCTCATCATGGCAAGAATGAACCACTTTCTGTAAAAATAAGTGTCAGTGGCATGCCGCATGTATCCCCCCTTTTTGAAGGCCCAGCATAATTATGATTTCTATATTTTGTGTTGCGTAGATGTCATATGGGTTTGCCCAATTTCATTCCCCCTGCCCAGCTGATAGGAATTCTGCCCCTTGTTTATGAATTTCTGGATATGCCATGGTCATTGCTACAGTATGTAGCAGGGCCTAATTATATATACATGCTACATGTATATATGTATAAATGTAATTAGATTTAAAGGATAACTGCCCCCCCCCCCACAAAAAAAAAAATAAACATAAGAATAAATGAATAAATAAAAAAAAATAATAAATAAAAAAATAATAAATAGATAAAAATAATAATTGAAAAAATAAAAAAAATAAATCAAAAATGAATAGATAAAAATTTTAAAAAATTAAAAGAAATTGATAAATGAATGAAAATATGATATATATTTATTTTATTCATTATAATACTCAGAAGGCAACCAATAAAAAAGTTATGAGTTTTTTTATTTGGGGGGATAATCATATGAACAATTATGAAGATTGCTCTTGCTTGATAGGTAGTGAGAGTCGTTTATTTTTAACATCAAGAGGATGATTGGAACATATTTTCTGAATTCTTCCATGCGTACAGCTTCCAGTAATTGGAGGAAAATTTATGTTCTTGAGCGGGTCTTTTGTGGCTGCTGGCTGCAATATACTGTTTGGGTGAGTAGTGTAAATCTACAAGTGTAGTATGAAAACTTTTTAATATGCAAAGAACATGTATCAAGAACTAAATGGCATTGATTTCTTACCCAAATTTTTTTTTCAAAGCATGGTTTAGCTTCTTTGTCCATTGCCATCATTATCATCATCTTCACCATGATCATCATCATCATCATCATTTACAATATCGTTATTATTATTATTATCATTATTATCCTGAAAAACGGGATCAAGTCTTCAAAGACTTTGCTTTAATAAAACGCACCAAGTGCTATCAGGTGCACCTTTTTATTATTCTACTGTCCAAGTGTTTTCCTAATGAGTCTCGTTGCATTCTGCAGGACGTAGAGTTGCAAATTCTGGGAGATTGTAGTGATTATTATTATTATTATTATTATTATTATTGTTATTGTTGTTGACATTGTTGCTGTTATTGTTATTATTATCATCATTATTATTAGTAGTAGTAGTAGTATTATTATTAGTAGTAGTATTATTATTATAATTGTTATCACCATCACCATTATCATCATCATTGTCATTATGATCATCCTTAATAATCTGAAGTCATTTTACTTTTGTATTGACAGATTTCTAGATAAAATTGAAGGCAAAACAATGTTCCTGACCTATTGTTTTGTAATCCGTACTGTGGAGGCTCTGGGATCATCTGCAACCATAACAGCAGGCATGGCGATCTGTGCCAACGTTTATCCAGACAACATTGCTCGTATTAGTGTAAGACAATGTTTCTTTTTATTTTGTTTAGTTCTTCCAATTATTTTTCATCTTTTATTGACTACTACTAACTACTACTACTACTACTACTACTACTACTACTACTACTACTACTACTACTACTACTTCTTCTTCTACTATTGCTACTACTACAACTACTTCTACTACTACTACTACTACTACTACTACTACTACTACTACTACTACTACTACTACTACTACTACTACTACTACTACTACTACTACTACTACTACTACTACTACTACTACTACTACTACTACTGCTACTACTACTACTACTACTACTACTACTACTACTACTACTACTACTACTATACTATTACTGCTACTATCAGTTCAATTATCACTGCAGTTTCTACTGTTATACTCAGCTGCTATGATTATTACTACAAATGAAAAACCACAAAACATCTTCATGGAAATGCATATTGCTATGTCTACTGGTCCTAGTTCTACTTCTACTTTTACAAACATTTTGGGTACTACTTCCTGTATGAACTTCTAATTTTTTTGTTATCAAAGTGTATCAATCATTCCCCCCCCCCCTCAAGATAAAAAAGTTTGTGTACAGCTAGAATGTGTAAAATGAACCTTAAAAAACTTTGCCTGGCATTCTCTGGGTTGACAGTTAAGGAGTATGCAGAAAATAAAGGATAACATAAATATGAACCCAACTCTGACTTGGGTTCTGTGCGGACCCTCTTCTTTGTGAGCACATACGGGTCCGTCAACTAGTCTACTCACGAATCGCTTTCACATTCAATGACAGTGTGTTTAAACTAGCAATATCTCTTTATGTAAAAGTAGTAATTGAATCCCATACTTTGAATATGGAAGCTGTAACGTATACAAAGTAAAATGTGTTTTCGGTGATCAGTACCCTAATAATGATAAAATTGTAAATTGATACGAGTGCCTCTGAGACACTGTAAAAATATTTTTGTTTTGATAATTATATTCATAATCTCTTTTCATTCAGGGTTTGCTAGAGTTATTTATTGGCCTTGGATTTGCAGTTGGTCCACCTGTTGGTAGTTTATTTTATGGAGTAAGTAGAACATTTAGTAACCTTTAACCCCTCATCTAAGAGAGGAATTTTTAATCACCCGGATGATTATGATATCTGCTACTATGTTTAAAGTACACATTCAAAGAAAATCACAAATATGATAAATAATGTATCACTAGACACTGGCAAGTTAACAGATAGCAATCGTATCAGTTTAAAGTCAACTACATATCAGGTAATTAAACAATAATACAAATAAAACTACCTCCCAGCATCTGCGATATACGAGCGCTTCGCCGAAAAAAATAACAATGTTTCAATGACGTCAATAAAGGGAACAATCCTGTCCAAGCAGACGACGTCCCATAAAGAATGAACATAAGTGCAGTGCAGTTATTTCTCAAATTATAAAGAATTTCGTGTATTCAAACGTGCCCATATTTCACGCCATTCTAAAATGGGAATGAAACAGATTCTGATTACTGAAATCTTTTGTTTGTAAATATATAGGATGAGGGTTAATGAACAATCAAAGAAACCACACTTTCAAATTGAAAAGCCCGCTGAATGATTGCAAGGACGGTATTTATCCCTCATTCAACGCCGAACGTCCAGCGGTGTATGCAGCTGTAAATGAAATGGCGTCTATTTTGTTTACAAGCAACTGATTCCTTTATTCTTGTAACGCTTCATTTTCCATCCAAATAAACCCATGCACGGGGTTTAGAGTGAGGCAATATATGGATTAAACATAATAGACTAATGCTTTTTTTTTTTTTTTTTTTTTTTTTTTTTATTGAAAAAGAACACAAGAATATAACGTATTTACAATGATATCGTATGCATAAACTATTAAAAGACAAAGCAACTTAAGACAAGACAAGACAAAACCCAAGACACGCCACAACACATGACAAGACAAGACATACGGACAAACAAGAGATACATGACATGACAATGCACAACACCACAGGTAACAATACAACACAACAAAAATGTCTCTCTGAAGATAAGAACAGCAGAGACCCACCATAACCATGGTAACCGGGACCATAAAAAAGACTAATGCCCAATACACTGATGGCGTAATAAACTGCAAATGAAAAGTGCTCAAGTTTCATCAATAATACATCTAAAATCTTTACAATCCCAAAAAGGCAACGCTCTGTCTAGGGGCCGGTGGGGCTCTGCTGTAAACCCATTATTCACAAAAATAATAGAAGTAAATCAACATAACTTGTCACTGACAGTAAGTATCACGGCAAGAGGGAGCGAAATGTATCAAAGCTCAATTAAATAAATGAAATCGACTATTTTCTAAAATGTGAGGTTAATTTCCCCCTTTTCTCTGATATCTTATACTCGATATTTTGTTTCATTTTAACAAAATTAATAAATGATTGAAAATTTAAATCTACCTGTTGAAATTTGCATCGAATGATATAAAATTTTAGACACAAGAATAAAAATGTAATACACCTGTCATGTCTGCTCCCAATGTCAACACCAAATAGATAGCTAAAATCTGAATATACTGTAGTCTCATTGATCTTGACATCAATAAAATCAGAGAGCTTCTTCCACATAGGGGCAACCTCTGTACAATCACAAAATATATGCTTCAAAGTTTCAGGAAACTTATTACAAAAATGACAAAGTGGTGAATCACTTCTACCTATTTTATATAAGAAAGCATTTAAGGCTACGGCATTATGAAAAACTTTGAAATAGAAAGACCTTAACTGGGTATCCAACGTGCACATAAAATTGTTTTTATGTATAGCGTACCAATCAATTTCATTTCTGTCTAAACCAAAACAGTCTTCCCATTTATTTTCAACTTTCTTTCGAGGTAAATCATCTGTAATTCGCAACAAAGAATATGCATATCTGGGTACTTTGCTTTTTTTAACCAACTCAAAAACAATCTTATCAAAAATGTTCTCATTGACATCTTTTCGGTTTAAAAACCAATTCATATATAAACCATTCATCAGGGAATCATATTTGCGACGATCTGTTATAGGGATATTATATTCGATTACTAAATCTTCAAAAGTCTTCACAAAATTGCCACCCCTATAAAGATCAGAAACATACAGAATTCCTCTTTCATACCAAGCATGATAATAATAAAAAGGTTTATGCCTCAAACTCACATGTTTGTTGTACCAAATAATATCTTGCATATGAAAATCACTTAACTTCATTTCTTTCAATACTAAATTTCTATATTCATACCAAACCTTCAACGTTTCAATCATTTGGCAATTCTTTAATTTATTCAATACACATTGGGGGGCATCTGCTCTCCATAACATTAAAGGGTCATCATGAAATGATTTAAACATTTCTAATTCTATTTCTTTCCAACCACTCGAATAACCATCATCTAAAAAATGCTTCACCCAAACCATTTTCTGTGACTTAGCAAAAGTACAAGGATCAATCATTTTCAAGCCACCTTCTTCATATGAATCACAAAGTAAAACCCTTTTAACACGATCATTGCCATTATTCCAAATAAATTTATATAATATACATGTAGAGTTCAGTCTTTTAAAAAAGGACTGAGGAATATTTACACATAAAACTGAAAACAAGTACAAAAGCTGGGGCAATAACAAAGACTTAACAACTGTTATTTTCCCAATCAATGACAAATTCCTCTGCCTCCAGCAATTCATAACTTGTTCTATCCTTTTTAATTTCACAGGAAAATTCAGAGCATACAAGAGTTTAGTATCTAAAGAAAAAGTGACACCCAAAGCTTTAAAAGTCTTAACTTTCCATGTGAGACCATTTTCTTTAAAGGGGGTTTCTTTACAGTTCTTTAAACTACCAATGTGAATCGCTTCGCATTTAGACATATTTATGCGACAACCTGAGAAACTATGAAAATAATGTAACAACTCAAACAAATTACAAAAGGAGTCCATTTCCCCATTTAAAAAACAAATAGTGTCATCAGCAAACAGTGAGATTTTCTTTTCCACTCCACCGACCATGATACCTCTAATATTCTGAGTGTCCCTTACAGCAATGGCCAACATTTAATAGACTAATGCTAGTGAAGTGAAATAACTGAAGAGAAGATGACAAAACAGGCACTGAAAATATGTGAGATGTTATGGGACATCGTCTGCTTGTGCAATTAACGTCCTCCCTTCGACGTCACACATTTCAGCGGCTTTCGAAGAGCTGTTCAGGTGCTATGTCGGGGCTGTATTTTAGCAATTTGTAATTGATAATAATCATTACTTCGAATGTTTGCAAGCGTCGAATTTTGACAAACTTGTCCGGTCTAAGCTTCACCTACGCAATAATGAAAATTAAGTCAGTTTTAAAAATCAATGAATATCTACTTTAACAATATATGGATTCTACTTGAAATTCAGAATTGGTTGTTCAATTGTGAAGTGAAATCATGGAGATTTTTTTTAGTGTTAATTTAAACGGATGAACAGAGAAGAAATGCATCATAATTGGAATATTACTCTCAAAATTATATTTTTGATACTTGTTTGAAAATGTGATGGCACAGTAAGGTGATCTTCTCTTCTATTAGTACTTTCTATTTTCTGTATTTCTTTATCCTCTGCACCTTGATCACTATACAGAGTGGATTTGGTGCATTATGAATTATATGTATTACTATTGTTATTATTATTCTTAAAACCAAGTATCTACAGTTGTGGTTTAAACAGAAGTCACCCATATCCCACATTCTTGATTGACTGTATTCCTGTCATTTCATCTGACCAGTAAGACCTTTTGATTGTCCCTGATGATACATCCATAACCACACTCACAAATGGATATTTTTTTTTTTTACTTGATATTGATCGTTAGAAATATGACTTCCTGTCATGACTTATATGTAGAAGGGGATTTATACATTGCAATTTTGTTACATTTATAATGAGATTTTGATGTATTTGAATTTCAATGGATCTTCCTTAATTCATATTTGTCATTGTTTTTCAGTCATTTAACAGTTGGAGAAAAGAAATGTAATGTAAAGAAATGTTATGTGAGGTGAAACAGTGACAATTTAAAAATTTGCTTCCATGGTTTAACAAAACCTTCTCTACTCTTCCCTCTCCCCCTCTCTCTCACTCTATCTCTCTCTCTCTCTTTCTCTTTCTCTTTCTGGTCATTTATTCAGATTGGGGGCTATGAACTCCCATTCTTAGTCTTAGGCTGTACAGCAATAGCTTTTACGATCTTGAATATATTCATCATACCAAGTTTACGTAAGTAACAGGCATTTAATCTTTATTTTTATTCTCAAGCACCCTCTTGTGATAGAATCAGGACACTGGGTATTTTAGAAGGGAAATGTGCATTCAAGTCTTGAAACTTTCAAACACATTGACAAATTAGTTGTTTGGTTGTTTTTTTTAAGTTGTACTCATTTGTAATTTGTTTGCGACTTGATATAGTTTATATTCTCTGATATGTGATATTTTTGTGAGAATAATATATTATTGTAAAGCAATATTCAATCATTGTTGCCAAATTGATATAGGAAATCCTTATGATTTTGCAGCATCATCTCAGAAAGTGGACAATAGAGCTGGATCCGTTCTAGAGGTACTGAAGATACCAGCTATATGGATGATGCTAGTAGCTACTGCATGGGGAAGTGCCTGCTACGGTTTCTTTGATCCAACATTAGCCCTTCATCTAACATCTGTAAGTACTATGTTTAACCCTTCCCATTCCGTGGGCGGCAAATCTTGCCCAACAAATCGAGTGCTGAACAATGTGTTCAGGCTATAATTTCTTCCTAAAACAGAAACAAGTACCTTTAAGGCTCGTTCAAATATGCCGTAATAAATCACTTTAAGAAAAAAAAAATTGCTGGGATTTCTAAGCGTACTGCGCTTCATATTTCTGTATCTGATAACATGCAGGTAAGTTAGTATGTGTAGTACCTTGTTGGGTCGTGCATCTCCACTTGCCATTCATTTAATACACAAAAACCTGCAGATTTTTTTGCAGCAGTTTTCAGGGGCATATGTGAACAAGCCTTTATTATAAAGTTTATTTATATGAAAAACATTTTAGGTTTGTTTCAAATATAAGCATTATAATTCAAAACTGAACTGTCGAAAGTTCATTCATGACATTTCCTTTAAAAAACTTGGTGACAAGGAAGGGGCTTGGCTTCTTTCTTTATAGAGCAATCCAAACCTAACAACAAATTGCTGTGAGAGTAAAAAAATATCCATATATATGAATCTTTATTATGGAAATGTACCCCTCCTTATTCTTAAATTAGAATATCTCTCAGATGACATTAGTAAAATCTTTAAACTTCTCATCAGTAATTCAGTATTCAAAAATTAACCTGTTGACTACTTAACTCTTTAACTCTCATAGGCTTAATACAGGAGCCACCTGGTTCCCGTAGTCTATGGGTTAATATAAGAGAGCCCTCTTTCTGAAGCTTGTATTCTTCTTTCAAGATGAAATTGAGAGGGGCTTGCCATAGCAATAATAATTGTGACTCTTAAAGTGGGTTCTTCTAGAGTAAACTAGACAATTCAATTAAGAGTACAAGGGTTGATGTTTAGGAGAACATATTCCATTGACAATATAACATATACAAACTTTGCGTGTGGCTACGTAACATGTGCAGCCATTGTGGGATATGTCTGTTATACTATACCAATTTATAAAGTGCACTATCATCTACATGTAATCTTTTGTTGTTTTATTTTGCTGTAGCATTTCTTCAAGAATGATTTACTGTGTCATGTCTGAATTAAAGGGATTGATTAACTTTGTGAAAAATTATGAAATCATCTCAAATGCCAGTGAATTGTGTGCAAGCCTCTAACTACATATATAATTAAGGATATGTGAAAGTATGAGAGAAAATGTAACCCGTTTACTATCAAAAAAAAGAGAAAGAAGCTAGCTAGGCGAAAGGTATCGCGATCGATCGCTAACGCAAGTCGCTTCCCTTCTTTGCTGCGCTGCAGTCACAAAAACCAAGCGAGGTATGCCAACCGTAAAAGTTCTTTAGGGTTCAGTGATACTCTATCCCGACATCAATGTTCAATCGTAAATATCTTGATATATAAAAGACTGATCAGCTTATAAAACTCAGGCGATTCCTGTCTGACCTAAAGGTTTGCAGTTATGATTACAGCATTAGCTGGAACAGTGATTTTTTTTCTTCAATCCTGGGGCAAAGTTAATCAATCTCTTTAAGGTTTATGAATATATATTATCATGAGGGGGCATGATGGCTCAGTGGAAGAGCAGTGGTCTTGTAACTGGAAGGAGCCAGGTTCGAGACCAAGTGGATGCGCTAGTGCCCTTTGGTAAGGCATTAATTGTCATTACTAATTCCCTGGAGAGCACTTAACGCCGTCGGTCCCCTGGTTGCTTACTTACAAGCATACGCATGCTTTCTTAGGAGTCAGGTAAAATAAACCATCCAACCTTTTCACTGTTTCCCCTCAGCTTCCATTAAGTGTTAATCCATCTTTGGTTGGTGTGATGTTCTTACTGATTGGTGGCATGTATGCTTTGTTTGCACCCATCTGGGGCTATATAGCGGACAAACAGGTAAGCTATCTTTTTGTTCGATTTACTTTGATGTTATGATATTTGACGAAATTGTAGTTTTATGAATTTTATTTTATGGTGTATATGTGATAATGCTTTTACTGACAAAAGAGTAGATTATCTTTATTTGAATCCTTGAAACAATGAGTTGGTTTGCTTTGATATGGGTCTTTAGTTGGAATGATATACACTTTATACTAACGAAAGAGTAAACTGTCTTTTATTTATTAACTTAGATATTATTATGATGTACAAACAAAGAATTTAGTAAAGTAGCTTAGCGAAACGTGGCACGTAAAACTGTGGACAAAATTATTCAAATCAAAATTTTATTTATAGAGGCAGAACCAAAATAATATAATGTAGAATTAGTATTTAGCTCTTTGAACAATTTTTTTTAGCAAAATAATATGAAAACTTTTATTCAGATATTATGTCTGATAGAAATTATAAAAGCACAGACAAAACTAGCAACTTTCCTCTTTGCATCTATCCTGCATCTTTATGCGGCATTGCGTTTTGCTAAGCTACCTAGTAAGTGAATTTTATTTCTCATTTGATGCAATAATAATGATAAACTGAAATTTAGATTATCTGTTTTTTATTTTCTGAAATAATGAATTGATTTGCTTTATATGAAATGATTTACTGACAAAATGTCAACTTTGAAACTATCTTAATTTTGATAGGAGCTATTAAAGATTTACTGATGATGGAAAAACAATCTTTATTTTGATTGCTATGATAATAATTTCGTAACAAAGTTATTTATTTAAACATGGCATTGGTATACATCACGACATAGAGACATAAATCATGAACTATTGCAGAATTTCTTCTCAAAATGTGATATGGTGTCACTGAATTCCCTTATATGTTTCTAAAAATATTTTACAGAAAACAACCCGTATTATGATGGCTATGGGCAACTTTCTCACTGCGATTGCCTACCTGCTAATTGGTCCGAGCCCTCTTCTTAATTTACCAAGGTAAGGGGTATTACATTAGATTGGTTTTCTAGCTATGTTTCCAAAAGAAGGCAATACACATCCTACAACTTTGTCAACTCTGATGTATTACTCTTAAAATGTGGTGTTCCACGAGGTTCCATTTTAGGTCCGTTGTTATTTCTTATATAAAGCAATGACATTTGCAATGTATCTACCGTTCTAAATTACATTGCAGAATATACAAGTGTTTTCTTATCTCATCGAAATGTTATTTTCCTTGAAAGCAGTTAATAGTGAACTGCCGAACTTATCTAATTGGTGTAGAATTAGTATGTTGTCTCTCAATGTGCTAAAAACAAATTATATTCACTTTAAAGGGAGGAAGTCTTGTGAACAACAATACTAAATATAAATTTTGATTATGTCTTGTTAGAAATAAAGACTTGCGCTAAATGTCTAGGTGTTTATATAAAAGCAGCTCAACAGGAGTGATCATTTGAAAAACACGAGCATGCCAATTTCCCGAAATATTGGAATATTATATAGTGTGAAATATATTGTACCTAACAAAGTAATATTTACATTGTACAATACTCTTTTTTACTGTACATTTTATATTGCAATGTTCTTTGGGCTACATCCAAGTGTGTTAAAGACAATATTCTTTTGTTGCAAAAGAAAGCCATTGGTATATGTGCTGGTGCTAGTTTCCGTGATCATACACGCCCTCTCTTTATCAAACTGAAGAGTCTGACGGTCAGTGAAATTGATTTTCTTCAAACTTCCCTCTTTATGTATCGTTATAACAATGTCTTGCCCATTTCCTTTTCTAACGTGCTTCGGTGAAACACTATTAATGACTCTTATCCCACCAGGCAATCAGCTAATAAACATTTATTCTATCCCCGCACGGTATAGGCTTATAAATCTGTTAGGCATAATGGTCCAAATGTTTGGAATACTTTACCGAATGACACTTGTAATTTACTGACTGTACATTCCTTTAACCCTTTCAGGACAGGAATTATTTAAGGGCTAAATTGATCACATTTTGTTCTTCAACTTGGCAACAATATTTTTCTTTTAGTGCTGCATAGGGATTATGAGGTGTAATGTCTTTGAAAACTCTATGTTTAGGAATTTTGAGAAAAGTTGGGAAAATTGCCAATTCTCGTAAAAAACAAAGATTTTTAACCTCTCAATGTGTTGCCAATTTAAGGATTTTAAAGCTTTTTTTGGTTTTTAAAATTCCTGGCATCAAACGCAATATGGTACAACAAAAATGGACATAGTGTGTGCAGAAAGTTTTACTCTTTCTACTCATGCATCTGGTATATTTTTTAGAGCTTTGTATCAAAAGTTATTGCGCCAAACCACAAAATGTGGTCAGTTGTCTCAAAAGGGTTAAAATTGCTATTAAGCGCATCTTTATCTCAAAGATGTGATTAATATACATGTATGTAAAATCGTTTTTGTTTTGTTATCATGTGATTCTTCTTATCACTTTTGAAAATAAGAGTATTCCCTTTTTAAACTTATTAATTTTTGTGATGTTGCATCTGCAAAGTGCATTGTCAAGAGGTTAAATTAGTAAGGGTTACTTTCTCTTTTCTACCATCTTTTTTTTCTTTTCTTTTCTTTTTTTTTTCTATTCATATACCTTTTGTTTTCATGTTCTTTTAGTGTTATGTTTCAACAATTTTGTTGTTAGTGTCATGATTAGTCATTTGTTAGGCAATGCTTCAAGCTTTTTAAAGCGTAAAAGCTTATATTGCCATACCTCTGCATGTTATTACATTGTCCATATATTGTATCTGTATTATGGTGATATTTGGCTTTTAATTCTGTTATTGTTTACTCATTTTTATAAGTAGTATTATTTTTGTCATAATGATCATACTATATAACGCCATGGACCATGCAGAAATAAATAAATAAATATGAAAATAAGTAAATAAGTACTTAAGTTATGTGTTAAAGATAAAGTTCAGTACTGGTCATGCGATTATATTGTGAAAGAAAATGTCTGGCAGCATCTGGGAAAGGTTGGTTATGTTGGTGTATACTGTAAGGTTTTGGAATCATCAAAATGATAAGAAATTTACCTAATCTTGCTATTGTTATTATGGTATGTTAATTTAGTGGCACAGATTTTTTTTTTAGGGACATGGAAAACTTTTCAACAAGCTACAAACTTACCTGTAGTAACATAAAGTGAAAATTGGTTACTGCTTTCATTCAAATTTGTTCTACTGCAAATTGTTATTATTATCATCATCAAGGTCATTGTCATCTTTAGGCTAATCTTCGTCATGATGATGTGACCTGCGCCTTGGCAGGTCAAAGTAACTCGTGAGTCATTCTTCCTGCATAACAAACTGGGAAATACACCAAGGTTCCCTCTACTCTTTACAGGGAGATTTATGGGGACAGATTTCTTTGAACAAATAACTTTCGGAAGTTTTTGATGCTAGTGTTTTAAATTTTAAAAATCCATGTGGAGAAGGAATTTCCCCATACGAATCAGGTGATATCATAGTTATGCTGCTTGTTTTGATCACCATATCTGATACTCTCATTAATCTTTCTTTGTTTTGCAGTCAGTTGTGGATCATTATCCTATCACTTGGAATGTATGGTTTTGCCTCTGGAATTTGTATCATTCCTGCATTCCTGGATCTGTTAATAAGTGCTGAGTGAGTAGACTTTCATTCAAAGTTGTAAAACCTTTATCCTTTAACTGTGATTGTTCAGATTTGTCTCTTGACTTTGTCTTATGCCAGCACTCTTGGGTCTGACTGTTAATGAGTGCTAAATAAGTAGGCTTTGAGTAAAACAGTTATCATTTTCCATGGATTGTTAGGTTTTATTTTTCAGTTTTTACTATGGAATGGAATTCCTTTGAAATTGTTCCTCCATGGGTGTCGATCCGTGTTCATGTTTGGGGGGGGGGGGGGGGGAGGGATGACTGAGTGGGCGGAGGGAGTGGGAGGGGGGTATCCCCCTCCCACACCAGGGAATTTTTCAAAAATCTGTCAGTAAAACTTGCATGTAAGAGCCTCCCAGAATGGTTTTTAATGAAAAGAAGGAATGCATGGATCTACGCCAATGCGAGTGAGCAAATTTTCTTCGATATTTTTGCTTTGAAATTATGGCATTATTTCCTTACTTCTAATCATTAAAGAATGTGATGGTATTTCAAGATCAAACATAATGAGTTTGGGACAATTATTAGTTTTAAGTTAATTAGACCATGGGATGACCGCTGAAATTCTCACTTTTCGTGGTCTGCGAGTTCACCCCACCTTGTAAATGTTACTAAAAATACAAAAACACTAATGGCATATGTTGCCATTTGCAAAATGTGCAAATTTGTTCAAAAATGATTATTTTGTAGCAAAAAACTGAGCTCCATATCTTCTTGACCGCATGGATTTCAGTCACAGAGTTTAGCACAGCATTCCCACGACATGGCATGTGCTGTGTGTGTGTCTGTGAGTGTTTGTGTGCTGTGTGCTTGTGTGTATTATGTGTATGGTGTATAGGGAAGTGCCAGGCTCTTTCACTTATATATGTACTTTGACCTGGCTGTAGAACAGCATGGCATGGCCAGTGCAAACTGCATGATAAAACCTTTGTTCTTTATCTTTTGATTTATTTAGATTGAAGAGATTAAGTTTATTATAAAATAGAGGAAGGAAGAGAAAAGACTGAACCTTTTATGAGGGGAAAAGTGAAAAATTGTTTATCAAAAGCTGTATTTTAATTAGGGGCCAATATCAAAGACAATACAGATAGTGTAGTCTGCTATGGATAATGTAGTCTGCTACCTATTGTGAACACACAGAGTACATGTAACTGCAATGGCAAGTAGTATTAAAAAGGATGATGTAGTTTGCACTGTAAGGGAAGATTCACAGCAAAGAATTCTTGTACCTTACTGCTCATGAATAGGAAAATCTGCTACACATTAATTCAATCAGTGAAGAAAAAGTGAGAGTATATGAATTCTCTGATATTCACACGAGATGAAAAAAACAAACAGCTTCGTGTTACTCAGAAGTGACAGAGAAGTGAATGAGTTCAATTCTTTGGCAGTCAAAGGCCAAGGCAAAACACTGAAAACTGTTAACAAGTTTAATGTGGAAATTTACACGAAACTCCTCTAAAATTCATTTTCCTAATCATGAGATGTGAGATATTATTTTTCTGTGATGGCACAGAATGCAAGATTGTGCCTCATGTTTAGGAAATCACATGCACACTGCTCGCAGCACACACTTTGAGATTCAGCACTCTTAATTACCTGAGATAGATTTTGGTAGGTTTGTATGAATTTTCCTACATAGGCAGTTACAATTTATACATTTTATGTCTTGGAAATATTCATATATAGGGTTATGCAATGGCAAATACAATATACTTCTTTAAAGACCTACTAATATTTCAACTGCTGTAGACTGAGTTTTATCCATTACAGAGTGGATTGTGCATGAATTTGCGTAACTGGAATTTAACTATTATGTCATGGTTTGGAAATTTCCTGCTTGGCAACAATCATAGGCCTATATACATTTCATTTTTCACCAAAAGTTACTCTTAGCATATTGCCTTTCAGGCATGGGCGCAAATCCAGGGGGGACGGGGGGCATGTCCCCGCTCACCTTTTTGAAGATAGACAAATGTCCCCCCGACCTTTTTGAATAACCTTTTTTTTTTTTTTTGCTTGTCAGTGAATTTTGGAGGCGAATGTCCCCCCCCCCCAAATTTTAAAATGGATTTGCGCCACTGCTTTCAGGGGATTTAATATAGTGTTTGCAGTTCAGTCAAATACACTGATTACCATATTAATGCCTAATTTACATAATTAGGCACCAATATCATAAAAGGTATACACATTTATTGCTTAGAAATATTGAAATTCAGATGATGCAGTCCGAAATAGAACTGAATACTAACTTTTCATTCATATGATACTGAACTGTTCGGTGCAATACAGTATTAAACAACATGGGTTTGCATTAATATACATAATTAAGCCTCATTATATGGTGACAAACTGCTAGTTTCAAAGCTTGACAACAATCATGTTTATAGTCAGCACCCATAGTTATCTTAAATTATAGCCATTCATATGATCTGATATAGGAATTTTCAGTTGAGTAGCCACAATAACGGATTTGCATATTGATGCAAATTTGCATAATTAAGCGTCAATATTTCACATAATTAAGAATCATTGTTATAAAATAATTACACATTTATGACTTGGAATATTCGCATTCAGATTCTGCATTCCAAATTATCCTAAAATACCATCTTTTGATTGAGAGCACACTGATCTTTGTGAAATGTGGTTATAAACAATATAGTTTGCATAAGTTTGCATAATCAGGCCACATTACAGTGGTAAATTGCCACTTCCAAGCATCGCAACATTCATATTTAGATTAAGCACATAAAGTTTAATTAAAATATCAGTATTCATGCAGTTGAATATAAACATGTTTCAGTTTAAAAAAGCCAAAATAATGGATTTGCATACAGATGAATAATTTGTATAATTAGGCATCAATATTTCACATAATTAGGAATCAATGTCATAAAATATTTACACATCTAAGGCTTGAAATATTCACATTCAGATTATACAGTCCAAATAATCCTTAAATATATCTTTACATTAAGAGCACACCGGTGTTTGTAAATTATTGTATAAGTAATGAATATTGCATAAATTTGCATAATCAGGCCACATTACAGTGATTAATTGCCACTTCTAAGATTTACAACATTCATATTAGAGTAAGCACCCAAAGTTACCCTTAAATATCACCTTTCATGTGATTTGATGTTAGCATTATAAGTTAAATAGCCCCAAAAATGGATTTGCATATTGATGCCTCATTTGCATAATTAGGCATCATTGCTACAAAAAAATATACATATATGGTTAAGAAATATTCACATTCAAATGATGCAGTCCAGATTAGCCTGAAAACTATTTTTTTATTAAATTAAGATACCAGTGTTCTGTGTATTATAGTTTAAACAATGAACTATGCATACATTTAACATTTGCATAATCAGACCTCATTAGAGTGATAACATGCAAGTTTCAGGCTTGGCAACATTCATATTTGAATTCCGCACAAAAAAGTACCATTGTCCCCAACTTTTCAGGTGGGGCGAAAATATGGACCACGAAAATGAAAAACGGAACCTCTTTTTCCATGTCATCCCATGGTCTAAATGTATCATAATTCTTATTCATTTTATCAAAAAACATTGGGGGGGGGGGGGGGATGATAATACAGGCCATCCCCCCACCTCAAATTTTTATCATGATATATATATATATGTATATGTATATGTAGTACCTTCAATGGAAGTAATATTTTATCTTTTCATTAGTGGTAATTAAGTTTATTTTGGATAATATGAATTCTTGGATATGCCTTTTTTGTTTTTACAGGTGGTATGGACATCCTGATGACCTTACAACACAATCTATTATATCTGGGCTCTTCAATGCAGCTTATTCATTAGGGTATGATACCACAATATGTTTTCTTTTTTCATATACATGTAGTTTAAAGGACTGTACTATTTAACATTTTGAAAGTCTTCTGCTGTGGCTGAAGTGAACCATGAAAAATTGTGGTTGAAACAAAGTAAAGCAAGTAATTATTCTGTTGTTTTTTTTTTTTTGTTTTTTGTTTTTTTTTTTTTTTTAATTTGTCTACACACAGTATGATTATACTGATGTAGAAGTTTAGTAGTGAAGTGGATTGATCTCTTGCCTGGAGATGCAGAGGTTGTGGGTTTTAGGTTTGGCTTAGCATTAACAATCTTAATGTATCAATCTACATTTACCACTTTCCACCCCTCTTGCATAAAAAGTTGCGTTTAATTGCAACTCAGTACATTAAAGTAATTGATTAACTTTGTGAAAAATTGTAAAATCAGCTCAAATGCCAGTGAATTGTGTGCAGTCCTCTAACTACATATATAATTAAGGATATGTGAAAGTATGAGAGAAAATGGAACCCGTTTACTATCCTAAAAAAGAGAAAATTTGATATGATTGCTATGTAAGAATCAAATTATTCAATTATCATTGTTGTTATTATTATAGTTGTTGTTATTGTCATGATGACTATCTTGTAAGTGTTCATTTTAGCAATAATTCCTTTGTTCCTTTACTCCATTTTTGATTGCTCCAGGAGTTTCATCGGGCCAACAGGAGGAGGTGCCCTCGTTGACAAGATTGGTTTTATTTGGACGTCAACATATATTGCTGGAGGATGTATTGTCATCATGATGATGGTCTGTCTCTTTGGTGTGTGGGAGTTCCAGTGTGGAAAAGGGTAAGATCGGAGAGAAGACTTGCATATTTGTAACATGATAAATATGCCAGTTTGTGTGAGTTTGGTTATTAAACTAATTGATGATGATTGCTTCTTGTATAGTGCTCGGATCTGCCTCTGTCTGGCACTCATGGTGCTTTCTCTAAAAATATGGCTCCCAATTTTTCAACATTCTTAGCCAGTATTCCAATCAAGAACATTATCATTCATTTTTTAAATTATTCTTGTGATGTATTCACAGTAGGAAAAGATGGTTGTTAAAGAGAAGGTTGGGTTCTGTTAAAGGTGAAAAGTAATTTCTGAGCTTTCTCATTCTTTTCTATGTTGAAGAATATCAAAGAAGCAATTTAAATGTTGGAGCTTGCTTGTACAGGATATAAAATGTTTGGATAGTTGGGGAATTTGAACTCTAAATCAAAATGAAAAATTTGTTTATGTCATGGAACAGTCTTTGAAGAGTAGCCATTATGAAATACCCTGCTATTCAATTCCAATGTTTGACTGCATAAACTTTCTTCAAATTTCTTTGCAGGAGAAAGAAACCTAGCCACATGAAGATTGCTCCCTACTCAGAAATTTTTGAGGACGTTGTCAGAGCGTGAATTTAGCTCTCATTCCAGTTTTAGATTATTCCAACTCGAGAATGTGTGTCACTGCCATAGAATGTTACATAGTGCCATAGAGTACTTCTTGAGTTTATACTCATCACTGAAAACTTTGCAATATTTTATTTGGATTGAATCTTTAAAGGTCATGTAGAGTTTTGGTACGCCCTCAAAAACTGTCAGATTTCTTCGATTTTTGTTGATAAATAGCAAGATACTAGCAATGCTAAGACACTGTGAAGATTTCACCTCCTAAAGTTGAATATTGAACAAATAAGAGGCAAAAACTAATTTATATGCCGGGACAGTCACGTTTAACTCCCAACAAAGGCAGCATGTGCTATACACTATACACACACATGTAAAACCAATGAGTAGCTACACACAGTGATACACATGAGCATGTCTCTATGCGAAGCCCCAAGATTGCTGTGCGGGGAGCCATCGGGGTGAAGGGTCCTAGCATAACGGTAGTGATCGAGCATTCCTTACAGATATTTACACTGAAATTCGCCATAAATCATAGATGGAATACCAAATGATCTCTTACAGACATCTTTCGATACAAGGAGAACAACATGAGACTATATTTAACATGTTTCTTTCCATTTTCCTTTTTGTTACCTATACTGAACATGAGCTTTAACATGAAATGATGCAAATGCATTCCAACAAGGTGCCAAAGAAGAGTGAAATACAAAATGAAATAATTTTATAGAAAGTACAATTTATAGATTATTACAACCTTTTCTAATTCTATACATGCTTGAGTAGTGGATCATCATTTTTGGTTGAACTTTACTCTCTTTTTCTCAGTCAACATAATTAAAATTAATTATTCAGTATTCAACCATAGCAAAAGACTTTCCACAGGTTTGGAGTAGTACCTGAAAGGTTGCAGTGAAAGTTGTCAATGTTACAATTCAGTTTTGGTGTTAAATACTAGATTTCCTGAGTTATTATTGTATATTTGATTTCCTACATTATTATTGTACCATTCATGCAATTTTTTGATCTCAGAGATATTAATTCAACCAAAGATATAGTACTTATTTTGGGCATCAGGTTAAACTAACAGCTAATTATATTTTGCCAATTATTATATTTGATAGCATTGGCAGTTTGATGCAGCATTGTGACAAAAGTCACAAAATATTTTAACTGATCATGTGATAGAGATAGCATGATTTTGATGCTACTTTGTGAAGGAGGTGAATATATCAAAGCTAAAGGCTTTGGTCAAAGCATTTTTTATTTTGCAGGGTATCATCATTATTATACAGAACAGTTTTATACATAATGGTCATTGTGACAAAGCGTTCCTTTTTCAAGCTCGAGAAGTAGAATGTTTTGTGAGGCTTGTCCACTGTTTTGTTCTTTCTTATAGAACTGAGATTTTAAAAAATGTACTTAAACCAAAGGTATATCATTTCAAAGCCAAGGTCTAAGTAACAGTGACTCTTAACTTAATCTGTTGACCACTGAATTGTCTCATTAGTCAAGTTGTATACCTTCATGTCTATTGTTTCTAAGGAATAAGAGACTTGAGAAGGCCTGGGGAGCGTTTTATCAAGTGTTTTGTCACTGATTTTTACTGACAACTGTTATAAGCTACTGAAATCCTTGCATCTGATTGGCTGAGAGCAAATTTGTCGGTAAAAATCACTCACAAAATGCTTGATGAAATGCTTCCGGGATCTGTTCTGAAAGCTTCGCTCAGAGCTCTGAGCTACTTTAACCCATTGACTACTTTGTTCACACATTCCTGTAGGCTTAACAAAGGAACCACCCTTTTCCAATAGGCATTAGGTTAAGAGCTGTTTCAAACAGAGAGCTGCTATTCTGTTATTGAACAATCAGAGCACAACGAATGAAACGTTGAGAACAAAAAAAAAACCTTGAAATGAGCTTTGAGCATTTAATGTAACTTATCAGCCCTTTTCAGGGAACTTATTACTTTAAAAGATTATTTTTGAACCCTTAAAAACTTGACTGACAAATATTTTTTTGAGCCCTTAAGAACTTGTCTGTCAAGTGTCGTTGCCTATTAGCTGAAACTTCATTATCAAAATGAAGGTATGATGGACACACGAGGCTGTTAGTTAAGAATCTGAACTGGTTTGGCTGTTGAAATAAATTTCTGTCATAAAAGCAGACCATAATCCCTAAAATAGGAAAGCCCTATGTGTATATTGCTGCCTTCCCGAGTAATGCTGCTTATATTTTGTGCTGTTCTCTGCATTTCTCTTCATGTTTTTACTGGTTAACACATTAAATGTGATTGTAGTTTATACATGTAGCTTTTCACTTATACATTTATCTACAATTTATTTCTATGAATATTAATCTTGATTATAATTCCACTGCCTTTGATATATTCCTTGATTTAGGATGACAAGAAGAGAGTTAATTATATAATATTGACTGGCCTTGAGGGGATATCAGAATATGTTGCCCGTAACAGAATCATATTGCCCCGAGTCTAAGACGAGGGCAATATGGTTCTTTTAAGGGCAACATTTTCAATATTCCCCGAAAGTAGAGCCAGTCAATATTATTATTACCTATATCATGTATATGCCTATTTTGTAGCAATGACAGACACGTCTGTTTGCCTGTACTGTCAGTCCCTCTGATTTCAGGTTATTCATGCAGCTCGGGTATGTAATCTGGACCAAGCAATTGTGACATAAATTGTTACCGTGCGTATCTATTGTTTAAGCCTACACACTAACGCGTACAAAATACTGTGCGTATGCACTTTAATAAAAGTGCACTCACAAGAAAAGGTGGATGTTAATCGGGCTCAATGTTGACCGCACTTTTTGGACCGCTCAGAACTAGGTCGTTTGCAGACCGCGCAAAATATGAATTATAAGTGCATCGTAAAACTACCCCATATACTAGGTAATAATGTTACATGTTGCCTTGTTTGCTTTTTGCAGCTCACAGATTTTTTTTTCTCCCACTGCTATTGGTAGAGGAAAAAATGTGATGCTATAAATGCCAGTACTAGAGTCTGATCTTGTATAAATATCTTGATTACAAAGTCATGTATCTCTTGTTGTGACAGTACTTTCCCGTCCTGCCTTACGTTCCGACTATTTGTATGAATAGTACATTTGATATCATAATGGCAACTGAGTGAAGGAAAGGAATTCTGTTAAAATATTGAATGAAAATCAGCAATACTTTATTAAGTCCTGATCTGTTATTATTTGAAACATATCTTTGAGATACAGCATCAGAGGAGGACATGGATTTTAGTAATATATAAAGGAGATAAATGACTCAAGTGCATTTTAATATGAATGATGAATGAAAATGCAGTAATCATTCAATGATAGCAAGTATAATTTCTTTTTAAAGGTGCATTAAATATTGGTACCTACATGTATATGATATCTCCATTTCTTTTTTTGCAGAATTATGAGATTTATATCCTACATCATAAAATTATCTTGTAAGGATTGGCCAGGAATGTCTCACGTGACATAGAATACTTTCACCATGAAGAAAAAATGGATATCACGTGACGTCAGACCATATATTTTTTGCTATACCGATATTTTGACGTCACTTTTTTGTAACTCTAGATATTTCGAAGCTATCGATATCGCGACAGTGTATCGCGATAATGTTTGTGCTTGACGAGCCTCTCGGTGTATGTACATCTGCTCTGATTCTACATTGAGTTTTTATTTTGTATCTATCTAGGCTTACTCTTGTAGGATAAAATCAAATATACCATACACTCTTTTCAAGGCACCAGTTGAAATTATGGATTCTTCGGTGACTGGCATAGTCACTATATTCTTCGGGGTTGCGGCCCTCTGAAAATAGTGCTATGTCAGTCACCTCAGAGAATCCATAATCTCAACTGGAGCCTTTCAGTGCAAGGTATATTTGATTAATATATAAATTGAAAATATGTGAAACTGCTATACAGAAGTCACATTCACTCCTGAATAGGTGAACCATCTTGAGAAGAGAAAGAAAAAAATCCTGCAGAAAAATGAAGTGATGTAAGTGTAATGTGCTTCAGATTTCTGTACTTACAGCAAAGACCAAAGTGAGTATGTTTTGTAAGGGTCATATGCACAGATACATGTACCATTTTTGTCACCTCCACTTCCAATTATTTTGCCATTGTGCTTTTTTGAGGTGGTTTATCGCGTCAGGTGGGGACGTGGCTTTAATCTGCTAGAACAGAAGTTTGACTGTATAAAAACAAGGTTAATTAAGGTAAATATGTTTTAAATTCAAGCAAAATTCTCTGTACTATTATTTCTGTATATATACAATTGTTTTACCCAAATGAAAATTACATTTTTTTGGAAGAACATCAATATTTATCTTTTTATTAAGCAGATATGTATTATATAACATTATTATCTGTTTCAGACATCTGAGCTGTGGTTTTACAAAATTATTTTCCCTCGTCTTTAGTGACAACTTGGCTTAGAGGGGAATATTTCTTATATCCCCCTCTTTCACAAAAGCCTATGGACTTTATGTGTTATACATTAAAACCAGGCGATACATGTATGGGCTTGTATTGCCTGGTGGTGCAGTGGTGCAGTGGTGCAGTTGCAGCACACAGTTGCTGGCTCAGTGCAGTGGGAAAATTAGATTTGCAAATTTTGCTGAAAAGCTAAGGGATTAGATGGTGACTTTGGAGTTCACTTTATCATATTACATCTTGTTTGCTCTAGATGTCTGATGTGGATAATAATAATAATAATATTGAAGAGAGACATACTGAAGCTTTTCGTCTTGCACGCATCAGAGTATACCGCAAGAATGAACAGAAAGCCGAAATTGAACAATATAACTGGAAACTAAAGGAACAAAGCGTGCGAAATATACGGGTTTTGATTGGCTGCCTGAAAATAACGGGTAATTAGGCTTATTGCCAGCCGGTTTTTTAAACTTGTAAACTTTTGTTAACTCCTGTTATTACAAAACTGACTGGCAATAAGCCTAATTTTCTGTTATTTTTCAGGTAGGCAATCAAAACTTGTACATTTCGCGTGCTTTGTTCCTCAAGTTTCCGGTTATATTGCTAGATTTTGGCTTTCTGTTCATTCTAGTGGTAAACTCTGATGAGTGCTAGACGAAAAGCTTCAGTATGTCTCTCAATGCCATTTTCCGATTCTGTAGTAACAAACATCTTTTCAATAATAATATTGACTGGCTCTTAATTTTGGAGATACAGCTGTACAACATAATTGCCCTCACAAGATCCATGTAGCTCTTGTCTAAAACTTGGGCAATATGAATCTAGTTCAGGGAATATATGTCGTATCCCCCTCAAGGCCAGTCAATATTATATAAGTGTCATTAGTATTAAATGGAATGACTTTGCTGCCAATGATAAAATCGTTTTAAAGAATATTTATAATGGATCAGTATTAATTTCAGTCATGATGCGGGTTTGTGATGAATATGTAATGATTATACGATTTGATAGATGAATAAATATATATTTTAATAACTTCAGCTAGCAATCATGCAATCTATTCATTACTTCTCCATGTATGCATCTACACCCACTCCACATGCATTCCTTGATCACATACAGTAAACTTTGGACAAGTCGAATCTGTTGGGACCACAAAGAATAGTTTGACTTACGCAAAATTTGACTTAGGAAATATAAATAACACGTTTTGCATAGTCAGGGCCCTCTTGCATAAAGGTTGCGATTAAACGCAACTCAAAAAATCAAAGGCAACTTGATTTTCAACCAATCAGATTCGAGTATTTGGGACTTGCGTTTAATTTTTTGAGTTGCGATTAAACGCAACTTTTTATGCAAGAGGGCCCTGGGGCCTGTTGCACAAAAGAGTTGCATTTAAATGCAACTCTTAAAATCAAACGCAAGTCCTGAATGCGCACTTCTGATTGGCTGAAAATAAAGTTGCGTTTGATTTTCCTGAGTTGCGTTCAAACGCAAGTTTTGTGCAATGGGCCCCTGGTCAGAAAAATTGATTCGACTTAGACAAAGTTAGACTTGACCGATTTATTAACTGATAACCAATACATGTACAGGACAACTCAAACATATCAGCAACAAAAGCCACAAGCCATGGTTTGTAATTGCAATTTCAACAGGAATGATTTAATACAAAAATGAGATTGCATTTACAGGGCCATACTCGCACTATTCAACGATTCAACAATTGCTATGTACAAAAAAGGCCTGCAGGTAAATTCTACACTGCCGACACAGACATTGAACACTGTAATCTCAAACATGTTGCCAACTTATAGAGAATACTTTACTATCTCACATAATTTGCAGTGGAAGAAGTAGATTTTTTTTTTCTTCTCCAATATCCTTCTCAATCTGACGAACACGAAGGTGAACCCTCCTAGGAATTACTTTGCAATGGGTACAACAGTTTACACAGAAGGTTGATAATAATTACATGTATTTCATAACTTTGATAGCATTATCACAACAACTGGTGATCAAAAACATTGTATACGTTGCAAAAAACAGAAAAAACAAATGCATTTCACACTGACGGACCTGCCTTGTTTAGTTTAATACAACTTGACATGAAAAATTTCAAACCTGAATTCTTTGAATCATAGGTTGGACACCTTTTCATTTCAAAGAACAATATCTAGGCATTGGAAGATAACCCGTATCATGCATACTTTACACAAATATAGAGTAGAAGTTTTTTGTCATTTTATGCATTTTACCATTAAGTACGTTGGTTTCTTAAACATTTTTAAGAAAGGATTTAGCACGGGTGAGCCCCTCATATTGGTCTTGTTCATTTCTGGCTGCTGTCTATTCTTATATTTTGGTTGTCATATCTTTGTTTTCCCTCTTTTTCCCTCAAGCTCCCTCATATTCGAAATATGATGAGTGTTCGGGCCAAACATTCATGCCACAAGTGTATGCAGTCCCATATGCCCATTTCTGTGTGCAGTGCATGTGCTTTTTAGCGAGATTATGTCAATTTCTTATCACGATTCCAAAACCTCATAGTATACACCAATTCTTATGTAGTCAGGATCACCCTTTCTTTGAGATAGTTTCTTTCACAATGTAATTGCATGACCAGAACCCAACTTTCTCTTTAATCATATTTTTGTCTCCATGGTCAGCACATATGTGAGGCAAAACATCAGAGTGGAAGAACAGAAGTATATCACTTTCCCAGTTACCAGACAGACAATTGTGTCATTTATAAATATTTTGTCCAGGAGACATTTAACAGAGAATGATGTTAATGTATCAAGGCATGACTGCATAAGAGTGACATCCTTGGATAACACCATTTCATTCATTTGAAGTGAACCTTCTTCACTTGATGGGGAATCCCAAAAGATGGGGATATGTTGTGCCGGAACAAAGGATGTAAAACATAAAGACAATGCCTCATTCATTTATCAAATCAGACATGGCATATCGTGGTGTTCCTCATCTCTTGATGAATTGTCCATGTGTAGTAGAATGAGAATGATGTTGGTACATCACGGCATGATAGCATATGAATAGTGCCCCCTTTGACAACTTCCATACTCTTGACAGAGATAAACCTTGTTCATATGTGGTAGTTTCCTAATGATGGAAACATAGGATGTCATAGCATAGGAACATCAACTTCTTCACTTCACCATGACATGGCATCTCTCTATACTTTGTCCATAAATAGTTCAATGAGGAGGATGCTGATGATGCATGAAGGCATGATTGCATAAAAATAGCATCCTTGGCTGATCATCACTTTGAAGTGAACCTCGATCTCCTTTCCTGCGCTCTGTCTCGATAACCAGCCTGTACAGAAAAAAAGTAAAATATGGAGAAATATTACTGATATCGTTGAGTAGAATATGCATTTCCATAAGAAGACAAAACACAACCAAGATACTAAGTAGCAAGGAAAGGAAACATACAAATTACACATTTTGGTTAGTGGAATTGGAAGTAAAAAAGATAGTTGATAGGGGAATTAAAGAGATTTCTAAAATGACAATAAAGAATTGAAGTCACAAAATGAGACATCTGTAATGACAACTGGCTACTGGGAACATTTTTCCCTTATTCGCCTTCCCTCCCCCTTAAATATCTACATTTTACTGATTTATAACCCAGATGGTACAGACCCTAAATTATGCAGTATTACTGATGGAGACTAATGCCTGCAGACTAGTGTCACCTGTGTTGGATCAAAAGAGGAAGATCAAACTTACCCCTCCCTTACTTCCCCCTTGCTGCTCTAGTCCTGTCCTCTTCTTGAGCGCCTCAAGGTTCTGCTTGTGTAAGTCCGAGAACTGCTGGTGCTTGACCAGGACCTCCTTAGATGGGAACTGTCGCTTACAGAGGAGGCAGATAAGCTTGGTCCAATCCGTGAGGCTGCTAGGAACACTCTCTTTGGAGTCCGCAGAAGAGGGGGCAGGGGTAAGCTTCTTACTGGGAGGGGGTGCAGCTTCCTCGGGTTCACTGTCACTGTCCCCACCATACTGGGCTAGGATGTTGGTCTGTCAAGAGGGATAGAGACAGAGAGAGGGGATGAATCAGTGAGAAGTCACAGCATCAAGACATTCAAAATTATGCACACTGACCATAGCTAACAACTACCTATCCAACAATTCCCCCACTTTAGTCACCACCTCTCCCGCCAAAAATCATGAACTTATGATAATTACCCAGTCGGGAAAAAGACATCTCTGACATGAAATGCAGACCTTTCAATAAAAATTGAAATTGGTAATAAAATAAAAGAGTTGAATGTAATCTTTTAGTGGGACTATCAGCTAAAAGATCATAAATGCCAAACAATGTGACACTGATAAGTTAGGGCTGAATCATAAGCTAAATATGAAACTCTTTTTGATAAAAAAAACATGTCACAACACCATCTCTAACAACTTACGATGCTAGCTGCTTTATTCCGCTGTTCATCACTTGTTGATGAGCGCTTCAGGGCTAGCATTACAGATTGCTTGGTTTCTGCTGGGTCAGCCTACAATAAAAACAACATAAAAAGACAACATCATATTACATGTAGCAAACTGCTGGAAAACAACTCAAATCAGGTTTATAAGGCTGCTATGATTCTGTGCATGCAGGGGTATTTATAGAAACAGGTACTAACAAGAGCTAGTGACCAATAGTGGTTACAGCATCCTTTGCATATTATTTATATTATTATCCTGTGTTTGCTTACTCATAAGCATATATATTTCCTTTCTTGGAAATCCAAGTCACACCAATTAATACTATCAACCCACCTTTGAATGATTCAAGACTCTTTCTTTCTTTGACACATTCTGGGCTTTTATCTTACTAATAGTTCTAACAGATCCATGCAAATCATTATAATACATAGACAGAGAGAGGGATAGATAGAGAGGGGAGAGTGAGAGAGGTTATCTACTCGATAGGACCTACAACTGTAAATTGCTTGGTTGCTTACAATAGAATAAACACCATTCAATTTACTATCAAACTTTTTATCTAGGACAGCAAAAAGCAAGTCTTTGGAATTTATACTTCCTTTCATGCGTCCAATCCATACTAGCAACCGACTAAGGACATTCCTTCAGAAAGGACATTCCAGATTTTCTGGTTGCTTGCTTACAATCAAATAAACACCAATCAATTAATACTATCAACCCACCTTTTTACTGAGGACCGCAAAGCCAGCATCTGCTGATGCTGAGGAGTTGTCTTTCTTCAAATCACTTCCACCTTTCTTGGATTTGCTGTTTCTCATTTCATTCATGGTTGCAGCCCATCTTCTCATATCACTGGCCACCTGCATTAAAATACATTCATTTTAAAATATATACTGTCCCTCTTCTAAGTATCACTTGAAAACACTATTTAATACATTCTTAGGATATAAGTTTATAAGTCAAATATGGGAAAACCAAGAAAAAATATAATACAAGTTTGTCCTTCTACTTGAACAAAAAAAAAAAAAATTGCTTTAAGTTTACTAAATATTTCTTCAAAATTTTAAAAATAACTTTATTTAAGACACTACTACTTTCATTGCCAAGTGAAAACATTAGATAGCACCTTTAATCTAGCTTACCTTCTTTGCCATCTTTCCCTTTTCCTTTTTATTCTTCTCTTCCTTTGGCCCCTCCCCCGGAATGCCGACAGTGGGTGTAGAAGTGGGCACATGTTGCTGGGCTGGAACATATTGAGTACCGTCCCAGTACATGTACTGCTGCGAGTGTGCATTGTAGTAATACTAGCGGAGAAAAAACAAAGGCAAACGAAAATGTATAACATCATTTCATCTTACCCAGCAATATCCTTATAATTTTGATTGTTATAAATAATTCAGCATCAGCTTTACCGGGACTGGTAAAAGCAAACTTTATCACAATGATCCTTGGGTCTCTCCTCCCAGTAAGTGACTGGGATCAAACTTGTCCGCAAATCCTCTAAATCCAAATTGCAGGTTTTGAAAGCTTACTGTACTGAACAGTGCAAATTATCATGGTATGGTAGTCCAATATATATTTATTAATAAGTTTTGTTTACCTAGGGTAGCCTAATCAGTATTAATATTGTTCTTCCTGAGGGCACTGCAATCATATTATTACCTTGACATAATTGTGTCTCTGGTGAATGACAATTGCAAGAAAGTAGTAAAAAGTGCATCATTAAAAAAAAATAGAATGCTTTTTGTATTTCTCAATAACCTCAATAAAAGTTTGGCGTACAGAAATAATAATTTTTCATGTCTTTACATCTGCGTATATGTCTTAGAGTGGTGTCAATTTTTGGAAGCCTACTAATATAGCAGAGGAAAGATTTTGATTTACCTGTGAGTTGGGGTCGTAGTAAAGTCCTGTCTGAGGATCATAGTAGAAGCCCGACGATTCATCATACTGATACTGAGATACGTCAGGATAATAACCACCTTCCGAACCACTGGATATCTGCTGCTGCAGCTAAACAAAAACAAGTGTTTTACTACGTACCATGTATTCTAGAAAAGCAAGTATTTGTTTTTAAATATATTTTCGGTACATGGATGTACAAGCAACAGGGTATTAAAGATAAAGTTGAGTTCTGGTCATGAGATTGAATTGCGAAAGAAACTGTCTCAAAGCAAGTGGGAAAGGCTGATTATGTAGCACATAAGAATTGGTGTATCTGTAAGGTTTTGGAATCACCAAAATGATAAGAAATTGACTCAATCCTGCTGAGAGTCACATGCACTGCACAAAGAAATGTGTATATGGGACTACACACAAATGTTCAACCCGAACATTTCAGCTGTTTCTTGTCATATATGTGAGGGCATTTGAAGAGCAATCCTTTCAGGGGACATATCTACTATGATAATCTTCCAAACTAACATAATAAGAATTATTTTTTACCTCTCCCAGAACTCAACATTCCCTTTAAGAAATGCAGTTTAAAACCTGTTTGATGATTTTTTTCTTGCCTGAAGTTTTCTAATATCACATTTTGAACAGATTAATCCATAATTCCACCACATTTAAGGATGAAATTTAAAAAGTAGCTGAATATCCTTTAATTTCCCTACACTCACTGACTAAACTTTAAACCCAACACCAGGTTTAAGCTTGATCCGAAGTCGAGTTACAAAGTTAAACAGAGGTATAAGTTTTCCATCTTTAAAACACGAATTAGACCAAGTGTCTACTTTAGCTGAATTACTAGAATACTGACCCAGCAGTCCACTTTCAAAGCTAACAATAAAAAGCAATGCGTACCAACTGGGCATCTGTCTCTTTGGTTTCCTGCTCCTCTCTTGGTTTCACCTCATGGACTATCTGACTCGGGTCTAGTGTGTCTCCATCCGTTCCAGGGGGCGGGAGGTCTACCTTGACCTTCTTGGGTTTCTTCTCTGGTCCGCTCTGCCTAATCTTGTTGAGGAGCTTCTGGGTGAGTTGCTGCTGCTCAAGCTGCATCTTACGTGCCGCTTGTACCTGCTCCTGGGCCAGTGCTACTTTGTCTAAAGATTGAATTTCAAATTTAAAAGTCGAATTTAGAATGTCAGGAGATAATTCCTACATTTTCAAGTCCTACAAAATACAAGACATGCATGAGCAGAATGAAGAATACACAACTTGTGTGTAAATTTCGTTTCATTACCAAAGGCTATTTAATTACAATAATTTAAAACAATAAGCATTAAATGTTCAAATTGGCAACACACTGTTCCCAATCATGTGTCTGCTTGAAATTTGTAATTTTTCAACTTTTCAATGCAATTTCTTTTCTTGTATTTTCTTTTCAGATTCACATTTTTCTTTGGAATAGAGTGGTAGGAAATGAATAAAAATCTAGCCTGTCACTTGAAGAATACCTGATGGACTTTAACCCATTCTTTACCTCACAGTTTTTGAACAAATGGGTGAAATTTCAACTTACAATGCTTGTTTTCACTGTGAAATCAGATATAAGATATAATGCACATGAATAAACATCAGAATAAGGGTACCTCTTTCAGTTTCAATTAGAAAAAACATAGCCAATATAATTATGTCCCAACGTATTGTGTGACACTAAAATTCTTGGGTAGTATTCACAGTCCATGACACTGAAAGGGTAAAGGAATTCCAGTACTTGATTAAAAAAAACCCAAAACCTGCAGATTCTGAATGAATGGCTTACCTGCTACGGAGAGCTCTTGGTGAGACTGTGCGGCTGACCCCGCTGCGTAGGCTGCATAGCTCTGATCATAAGCCGTGGTTCCTGCCGCTGCCGCTGCCTCTGCTTGCTGCTGGTAGTACTGTTCATACGATGTTCCAGCTTCAGCCTGTACAATTATAATCATTTTATATCATACATGTATTGGATGACTTTGGGGTTAATACAAGGAATAGAGGACAAGATATGTCCAAATACTGAACTCGTCACTGGCTCGTCCAATATTGCTTGCATATCGATTTCAATAATTTCTGTATTTGCCGAATCACGACATCCAATATCATTATTATTATTCCAAAATAAAATATTCTAATTGTAAGTCGTTTTTCACATAAACACGACTGTAAAGATTTATAAGAAATCAACTCAAGGACAATTTCAATATCCTATCAGGGACGATATATAACATTGGATATCTTTTCTTACCTCAGTCCAAGCTGAGTAATCTTCCTCTGTTCCTTCTTTGCAGAAATGCACCGAGACTGTAAAATATGAACATAGTTATTGCTTTAAAAAATGATAATATGCGAGAAGTGCAACACATGAAATTTCACCTAGACTGGAAAATATGAACATAATCATTTCCTTTAAAAAATGATAACATGCGAGAAGTGCAACACATGTGATAACTTCACTGACGCTGGTAGAGATATCTTTTCATAGCATAGCACCATACTGGCAGTAAATTATCTCTAAGGAATGATAATAAATTTTAAGAATTTCATGAAACTATCTCTACATGTGTATGTGTGCCTGTTAAACTCTCTCTGTGCAGACACATACCATTTGGACTGCACTGTTAATTCCACTGAGTAAAAAGACATAAGATGTGTTCATCAAAGTTATCTACTCATTAGTCATTACCCAGTATTTATGTACACAGAAATAATACATTACTCATGTATACAACAACAATGTATTCGATGCTCTCTGTAGGTTTCCCTGGTGAGTGAAAATGTATCAACAGCCTTTTCTCAGAGGCTCCCACATGGTGTTACCGAAAACCTTCAATTGTGAACAATGTATTCTTTTGGGTATAGGCATTTTCCCCTTTTTAAATAGAAGCATCTCATGGAGCACATGCATTTCCTTGTGAGTACTTTTTCTACAATGCAGAAACAAAGAAGTTTCCTCATGCTTTAGAAAATCTCTGAGCATTCAGAAGTCATTTGGAATGATGCTTCCAACAAAAAGTTCTATCGTTATTTAGTATCACAATCACAGAAACTAAATGCTATAAAGCTCTATCAAAAACTGACGAACAATAGCAACCCATTTTTCGTGTAGATTATCAATTACCACTTATCATTTGTATAGTTTTCTAAGACAAACAAGCACAACTTACTTTGTTTTCCATCTATTACGAAGGGTGGTTGCATATTGTTGAGTATTTCCAGCAGGTGACTGGCATACTCTACTGCCGATAAAGCAACGTAGCACAAGCCTCTTGATGTATTGGTGGTGGGATCACGAATGAGTTGGACATTCATGTCAATGGCGGTGATGTCATGGAGTTCCCTTTGGACTTTCTCCTCAGTGGTCAAGGAGTCCAGACCCATTAACAGAAGAACTAACAAAAAAAAAAAGAAAAAAAAGGCAAGAATTAGAATTAGAATTATGAGTGTAATGTAAAGCATGTACACTCTCACTGAAAGACATATAGATCGGGGCGGTCATCTGGGTACTTTCGTTCAATGCCATTGACAACCGATGAAAACACAGAGATTCATGCATGATCAGCAGACCATCAAACATGGCTCGCTCGACCGAATCATCGACCAGCACAATGCCGAGGCTATCATGGGCCTGATAAAAGTCAAAAGCTGTTACCAGGTTGTGTGATCAGCATTCGAGCAGGATTTGAGCAAGCACGAATATTGTTTTCATCGCTCTAAGGGTTGCTAACCGGAAGTTACGTAAGCCCGCCCCAACCTATTAGTGATAAAATAGCTTGGGTGAACCTAACAAAGTAAAGATAAATATTACAAAACAAGAAATTATCTCATATTATTTTGTAGTCACGTGACCAATTTGGTACCTGTCGATATCAAAATCAAGGCAAAATTCATCTTGCATATGGTTCTTATTCCTCTGTCCCCCCCCCCCTTCAATCACCAAACTGTTTCAATAGTATTTCTCTTTTCACTTCCAGCAATGTCCCATCAAGGCATATTGCCCATTCTACATCTCGACATTTAGTACTGTTTTGAGAATACCATCTCTACTTTTGTACTTACTTCTTGTAGGTCTTGTACTGATTTGGCTGTAACGCTCCGATTCTGTATAAAAGAAAACAAAGACGAATATGGCATGCAAAGCATAATTACCCGGTATGCAAATTATGCAATATTCAAAGAGTTTCAGGTACAAAATATGAATGCATTAGGAGGATCAGCCTGTTTCATGGAGTGACCAAGGCTGGCATATTTTCTGTAAATTTATAAAGCAATAATAATGATGATTCTCTTCCACTTTTTAATGGGGAAACCTGTAAATGTCAAGGTGTACAAAGTTTTCTTCACTGCAAAAGGAACAAAGTGAAATGAACTTTTTAAATATCGATACCATTATCCTTGTGTAATCCTTACCTACATACTATTTGGCAAAGTCCAAGTTTATGAGATAAAGCAGAAGTCTTCAACAGAACTTATTCATTAATATAGGAAGGTGACTTACATTCTATAAAATGTGACTTACATTCTATAAAATGTGACTTACATTCTACAAAATGTTATAATGTAGACCGGTCTGCACTTTTAGAATATGAAAATCGAGCATTTAAAAAAATTCCACTATTAAAGCCACAAGTGTGGCTCGCTGTCTGTCCTTAAACATGTTTTTTAAAATGCTATAAAGTTATTCCTGCAAAGACATACTTAAAATGTATGGTACAATTTGATAGGGTACAATGTATTTTACCATTCTTTTCTATTCCACACTTGAAGCAGTTTGATCTCCTCTTGAAGTTCTGGGTACCACACTGCAATAAAAAAAAAACAACAACAGAGCATTACAAATTAAAATCAAACTTTGTACAATGTACTGCTGTAAAACAAGAAACTTATGTGTGCATCTCTCAAAATGGTCTAGATTCATGAAATATTAGAGTGAAATTCAAAAAATTGCTAATTCACAAAATATTCTTGTCGTAAGGGCCATCATTAACAATTCATGTGATAAATTTTGTTGTTTTTTACAGAACACATTTACTGTACATGCAATTTAAATCTTAATGTTGAACAGTACTAGAGATCAATGTCTTTTTGCATAAAAACTTTCATTTAACCACCACTCAAAAAAAGAAGAATTAAACTGATTTGCAAGTAACCAGGATCACATATTTCAGACTTGTGTTTCATTTTTTGGGAGTTGTATATCTTTTTTTTTGCAAGAAGACCGTAAAACATAAATTGAAAGGGGGGGGGGTGGAGCAAATATTGTGTCTATTCTTAATTTTCAAATCTGATTGATGCATAGAACATTTACTTACCTGTGAGCTGTGAGATCAATGTCTTTTTGCATAAAAACTTTCATTTAACCACCACTCAAAAAAAAAAGAATTAAACTGATTTGCAAGTAACCAGGATCACATATTTCAGACTTGTGTTTCATTTTTTGGGAGTTGTATATCTTTTTTTTTGCAAGAAGACCGTAAAACATAAATTGAAAGGGGGGGGGGGGGGATGGAGCAAATATTGTGTCTATTCTTAATTTTCAAATCTGATTGATGCATAGAACATTTACTTACCTGTGAGCAGAACCAGTCTTCATCACCCCTGCTCTTGCTGTACGTGAGTGAAGCACGCCCATCCCCTATCACCAGAGTCCCCTGTCAGAATAACACACATGGAAGAAACATACAAAAATGTCAGTAGGTGGTCCAGTATTATTCTTCTCCTTTAGCCTGAGAATTGGTAGTGAATCAAAAGAGATATTAGGCAGTCTGTTAATCTGATCATGCAGGATAGTTGGATTGTTTTTTTCAAAATAAGCTCTATGAGAATGAAGTTCCTTCCAAAAATTTTAAGTTAGCATCCTTTTTTGTACACATTCTTGATAATATGGCATGTTATATGTACATTGCATGTACACAAAAGGAAAAAAAAATACACATCTAGCCATTCTGAAAACCTTTCATGATACTAACAGAATTTCCTTATGGTAAGAATATCTTTATTCATACATGTAAATCCTTCATATCAATTGTGGGAGATCTTATAGATAACAGGTGGGAAGAAAATACATTTCTAAGCATGAAAACAAGTTATGGTTCCTATCACATTCCCCCCTCTTTTATTGTGCCTTCTTAAAAACAGACAATTAACAAGTCACTGAAGTTTCCACAAGCTAAACAGGTCCTGGCTCACTTCAACCTGAACTAAGCAAAGAAAAACCATTGAAAGAAAAAAACCCCACATGATCAGAGTTTCCAGACTAACAAATATCTCGATTGAAACCAGCCATTCCGAGAACCTTTCAAAAAATCCTCCTCAGAGAACAGACTCGATCTGAGACTATAAGAATCAAGCCAATGTTCTCAATATAATAGCTAAAAAAAGAAAGCCAAACCTCTTTGTACGAGAAACCTCTTAAGTATCATCTAATATATCAAACATCAACCTGTCCAAGACATTTGTACAAGTCCAGATAAGTTTCGATATGTGTAGCTTCTGAAAAGGTATCTCTCATAAAGAGGTTTGACTTGGAAGGCAAAATATCTAGGCAACATCATACATGTATGCCATTTGCAGACAAGATAATTTATTCTCCTTACTATCTTCTTCCACAAAGCAAATGAATGCATAATGTTCTTCTCTCACAGACTAGATGGGCAAATGATAACACAGTAGTTTTCCTTTATTATATTCTATAAAGATTCTATAAAGTCAAAATTATTTAAACTTTTAACAAAGAAATCAAAGTACACATATGTACATATAGGTAAAAATGTGACAGGAAAGCATTTCTGATTACCAAATTTCAATAACCTAAATCTTAATTTCATTTTTTTTTTTGTTGTTGGTCATTTGGGTCTCCTTTTTCTTGACAAGCATTGTGTTCCATGCTAAATGTTTCTTTTCATACCCTAGCATGTGATCAGCTGCCCATCTTTCCTTCTCTCTTCAAGTCTAAAATCTACCCCTTCCCTTTCCCCCCTTCCCTTTCAAAATCTAATCCTACCTCATCTATCCCTCCTCTTCTTCTAAACACTAGGTGCTCTGTGGCAGTTCTCTGTGTGTAGGCCTTGTGCGCATTTGAGTATAGTTTAAATGCAGCTATGCTAATCCTATCCTTATCTTTTCTTGGGAAAATTTGAACTCAAAATATTATCTCCTAGTATCAAATACTTCATAAGTGTTGGGGTATGAAAAATCATCAGATTAAATATGGACCACTCTCCCCCCCCCCCCCCAATTCCAAATTTCTACATGATTAAAGGTGCTCTGTTTCTTTCCTTTCTTTTGGTAATTTGCAAAGCAGCAGAAGTCTATTGTTTGATTTTAAAATTATATCCCATTATTTCCTCTTTTCAAGAAACATTCACTATTTCATGGAGTCCTCTAGATTCTATCCGTAACCCCCTAAACTCCCACTGCCTTTCCCCCCAAATACACAGCTGTACAAACTAGTTGTGTTATCCCGCCTTTCTCTAGCGATACTCAGCAACCCTTATTTGCGGACTGCCTCGGAAAGCAGCAGCAGCTCTACTAAAGGAGCGCTGGGAGAAGAATACATCGTGACTGGCACGATCTCAACAAAACCTGGTTTTCCTCCATCCATCGTTGGGCATCCGGAAGAAATTGGAACTCCACAAAAGCGAAGCCTCTTGATGCACCTAGAAAGGGGTAATATAGGAGAGGCCAGCAAATGGACCCAGAGGGCACGTGTTAGGAGAGTTTGTTGATATGCATTCACAGAACTCACTCATTTCTCATCACTGTTTCCCTCTATTTTTGTGTGTGTAATGTACGCTGGACAGGCACTAATGGTCTACTACAGCTGGCTTATCTTTTCTATTTCATTTTCATTTTATTTTTCAAACAAACATCTTCTTTCCATCAAAATAATCACAAAATGATGTGCTAGCTGAATCTTAATCACTTCATACTGAAACAACACTGATGAAGAAATGTAATCACAATTTACTATGTGAAAGAATGGTGATTGTAAAGCATACAATCCTCGTTAAGTTTCAAGTTTAATCTACTTGACAGTATAAAACTCCATACTACTTATTACCGTGGCAGAAAAGATTTTTTTCATTAAATGCTAAATTTCAAAATAGTCAACAAAATGACCTTACAGGTGATATTATAGAACACTGTTCCTAATTTTTCAGATGTGTAGATAGTCGACTATTTTGATGAAATAATACTTTCTCAGAAGTATATGAACATGCACCACTATAAAGTAGCATAATGGTGGTACACGAAGTATTTGTCAACACTGAGTGAGTCTTCAAAACAGTTATATTCAGATTTTGAATTTTGAACATTTTAAAATGTTTGTCAAGCATTGTATTACAAAGCCGTAGCCTACTCCTGCATTTGCGAGAACAGCGGCTTTACTTATTCAACTTACCTGTCTTCCTCTATGACCTCCCTGTGGAAATAAAGCTGATTAAAACACAAAACAAATGATGCCCAGATGAGCAAAAGATGAAAAAATGTGCACACAAGGATTTCTTCATCAGTGTATTTGTTTCAGAAGTGAAAACGGATTCAGCATTTTGTTCCTCTCTACTTTGGCACTGCATTGGCCAAAATGGAACGTCCCTACTTTAAAGCGACAGACCAGTGCACTGTCCAGCTTTCGAACAAAAATGCAATGATTTCTGGCCAACCATTTCTCATGAAATGGTGAAGCGTGTGTCTCACCTGAATCTTTGTGTTTGACCAGTCTGACGTCCTGGATGGGGGCGCCAAACAGCTGAAGTATCCCTCGCAGCTGAACAGTTAAAGAAAAGAAATAAAGAATACCTGTTCAAAATTCTTATCCACAAAGTACTTTCCAGTACTGGATAAATATTTACCCTACATGGATTTCAATATAAAAGTCTCCAAAACATATGAATGCACATTATATCATGGACAACATCTATACTTTCAACTTTTCAACTTTTGGGGGAAATTTGAAAGTGAACAGAAATTTTTACTTTGCCAAGGATACAAACATTTTGAAGATCACAATACAATTTTTAACTTCTGTACGTGAAATACTTGAAATGAAAACTAAACTTTTTAAAACAACTGGGTCCTGTTTCATAAAACTAGTTATCAATGACAAGTTACGATAGTTGCTATAAGCTACTGAAATCATTAAATTTGATTGGCGAAGAACAAATTTGTCATAGATCTGCAGCAGTTGTTATTGATAACAGGTTTTATGAAAAGGGGCCCTGAAGTACATGTCATATGTATAGAATGGAGCAGAATATTGGAAAGGTCATGCATATCAAATAATGATAATGTAATAAACATTTTTTTTTTATAGAAATATTTGTATGAATGATGGAAAATAAAACATTAATAGGCTGGCACATTTCAAAAGCATTTCTCATGGTTTGATCCACAAATGGACAGACCACAGGGAACAATAGTAAAAAATCCTATATAGGCTTTTAAAACTACTGCACCTAAAGCTACTTACATAAGTTTCATCAACTTCAGCAGGTAGATGCTTGATCAGGATAGTCCTGCATGGCCTGTCTGTTAATTGTTTCCGCTTTAAATAACAAGAAAATATTGGGAAAATTTGTCATAAGCACCAGAAATATGAAGGGGACAAAACAAATTTGCATTTTCATTGATTATATGCAAAAATGCTGTATCACAAAACACCAAACTCTACAGACAGATGTAAAACAACCAAATGATGTTGAAAACCTATCAACTTTACGGTCTCTTCTGTTTCTCAGACTATCATGTACTTCCTTTCAATTTTTTTGTTCTCATTTAACTCTTGCATATGGAGATTCATTACTTTCACATAAATGATAGCAGTACTTCTATTTTTTTGGTGCTGAATTCATTTCGTCTTTTTGGAGCCAGAAGGGCGTTATCTCCTATACTTAAACACAGAGTTAATGCCATTCTGGCTCTCAACAGACGATTTGTAAACAAAAGAGAAAATCAGATTCTGCCAATTACCTCATCACGATCTCTCCTTCTGTCCCTTCGTCTCTCCCTCTTTCGACCTTTCTTGTCATCACTATAGTCACCTGGAACTACACAGTAAACATTTAAAAAGAGAGAGAAAAAAAAATTATCGGTTGTGCGTCATGATTCAAGATGAAATAGAAATACATGTGAAATCTTTATCCATAACTTGCCATCACTGAAAAAATATGAACGATTTATGACAAAAGTAAATATAGCAGAAACGAATACTAATTACAAAAGAAAAATATTAATAAAAAAAATATGAATTAAAGATAACACAATGGGCTTTTGAAAAATAAAAAAATAAAAATATGAAAAAATGCAAGTGCTCAGAATGAATGAGCTCTGGAAAGCTCCAAAACATCTCCAGGAATTTAAAAGCTCTCTATAAAGATAAAGAAATCTTATGACATTTGGTGGGAGAAACAGTGAAAGAAGATCAGCAGGGTTGTCATATTAATGACGAATTAATAATTCAATCAGCACTTCAAAAACCCATCTCCTTGAAGAGTTACATGTATATGGTTAAGAAAAAAAAAAAGAAGGAAGTCAGTGTGTACCTTCACTGTATATTGCAGTATCTTGTCTGCGGACCACACTAGCTTCTGCTGCTGCTGCGGAGGCATAAACAGCATTCTCTACACCCCAAGTACCTGATGCTGTAAGGAGTATCTGCTGATCAAACGTCCCTGGTATTGTGGGAATCTGACCTGATGCTCTGCTTATAACATCTCTGGCTCTGAAAAGTAGAACAGAGAAATGCTACAATTCAAATAAAATTCTTGAATATCCTTTCTAAACCACCTACAGCCCACTCATAGGCCCTTGCCTATGTGGGACTGTGTCAATCATTCACTGTTGCAGTAGTAACAGACAACAAAATTGCTCTAAGATACAATTTTCTTAGATTTGGTAGATTACCTGATTCAGGGGTCACTCTTCAACTCTTACTATACTACAAATTTGAGGTTTCTGAGTTGAAAGTGAAATTTTAAATACATTTTCCTCTCATGTATGAATGATCTAGAATGGACAACAGCCTGCTAATACACACAGAACCTATTGAAGCCTATTCACCCGTAAAAGCTATTGTGGAGTACAAGCTTATCTTCAGATAAGCTTGTACATGTATAAGTGCTACAGCCCTCATTTATGCTAGACTTTGCCTAGATCTACTTTAAGGAAATCTATTTCTTCTTTAGCCCTTTTCCCCTCCATATCCTCCTTGCTTTTGATTATTCTTTTCTTTCTTTTAACTAGTTACTTATCTTTTTCAAATTCTAACTTTTAATGTTACATGTTACATTGTTTATTCTTGGTCAGTTGGTTGTTGATGGTTTTTTTTTTTTAACCCGACTGCTAAGAAAGCATACATATATACATGTAAGCAACCAGGGGACTGACGGCTTCAACCTGGTGGTTTAGTCGCTGCTCAGCAAGCAGCCAGTAACTTTTTTGTTAGTGGGTAGATGACAGACAGACACTAACGTTGAAATTCGAATCCCACTGCGCGTGGCACTGGTTCCAATTTTTTTTTTTTTGATTTACATTAAAAATTATTACAGTTCGAGCATACGATCTTTAACATGGCTTACATGTATCTCGAAAGAGTGCGGTGCGGCGCAGTGTGGAGCGTTCAACGCACCCTTTCAAGAAAAGCCCCCCCCCACTTGTCTCGTAAGGGTGCGTTGAGAATGGAGTGGCACGTTAATGCACCCTTTCGAGAAAAGCGAGGGGGGGGGGGGCCGGGGGGCTCCTTTTGAAGGGGTGTGTGAACTAGTCTTCAACATCAGTCATTTATAATAGAATTTAAGGGATAGAAATTCATTCACCATTAACGTAATCTAGTCTTACACATCTAGTTTAAATTGAAATAATCAAAATTGAAACAGATTGAAAATTAAATAAAACTAATTTTTACGTAGTCTTGCAGATCAGTTTATAAGGAATTAAAGTACTGAAAATATTAACACAAAATAAAAAATAACAAGAAACACAATCAAATAATTTACTTGAATATTTAAAATTGTCAAATATAGGTGCTTTACCTAGTCTTGTATATCAGTTGTTTCTTTATTGAAATAAAAAATAATGATCCATTTCTTTATAAGTATGGAATTCATTTATTTTTTTTAATGCAAAGTAGTCTTGCATAACAGTTGTTAAAAATGAAATTACAAATAAAAATTAATTATCATTTTACTTCTTACATTTTAATCAGACACACGTCTATGTATTCTTTAAGTCTTACATTGAATTTCATTTGATTAAAGAGCAAATTGGAGAAAAACTGCAGGGGGTGCACATGATGCTTTTTTTTTTAAATTTTGCCAAAACAAATTGAAATTATGTTTTAATAACATCTGAAGAATTTATTCTGTTTGGAGGAGTTTTATAACATTTTGTGACTTTTGAGGTTCTCCTCCAAGAAGCCAGACGTAGTCTCAGCGGAGCATATCCCCGAACGAAATAGACTGATTTTTCGGTCTAGCATATTATATGCTATCTATAATCACTGTAATCACATCCACAATTTAAGAAAAGTTGCAAAAATTTTCTCTTCTTTAGTTCAAAATATCTTAGCATCACCTTCAGGATCAGTTAATCCAATTAAGACAGCAACAAATTGAATTCCAACTGAATTCAGTTATCTTAATTTTATTATAAATAACAGATGTGGAAGACTAGTTAACGCAACCCCTGCGAGAAGAGCCCCGCTTTTCCCTTAAAGGTATCGTACAGTAGTGGGAAAGGTGGCGCTTTGGATATTTAATTACTTTGTCAGCTGGAATGGAAATTACTACATATACTGTTGTGAAATGATTAATTTCGAACGTAGGTGACGTTTGTTTGAAGAAAAATGGTTTAGAAATGGCTAAAATATCCCCCAAAATAAACATCGAATTACAAGCGCGGTACCGCGTTGACACTTCACACACATGTAAACAGTGTGTGCGAACTGCTGTGCGCCGTTGAGCCGGGAGCGTCGGGGTAGGTGGTCCTTAGCAAGGGTATAAGGTAACCGTTGATTTTCGATCATTTGAATTATTTTACTGAAAATCACCGGAAATCATGAATAGAATACCGGATTATCTCACTCATGTATCTTTTTATGCAAGTCGAACAATATGAGACTGATTTTGAGCAGTTTCATGCCAACTTTCATTTTGCTACCACTACTGTTTAATACCTTTAAGACAAGCAGCTTTTCTCGAAGGCAGTGTATACAGCCACACACGTCTCTACCATACAGCCACATGCGTCTAAAATTCTCTGCGACACTTAGACTTTGCACAGCGGCGCAGCACATAGCAAGTGCATAGCATCAGCGATGTGTATGTTTATGCAACAGTATTTGTAAAACTTTATCATGAAGGTTTTATCTCTTGAAATTCACTGACAAAGAAAAATATTGTTTGCATGTCAGTGAATTTCAAGAAATAAAACTTTCATGATGAAGTTTTGCAACATGTACTGTTGCATAAATATACATATCGCTCGTACTATACATATCGCTCGTACTATACATGTACCGGCGCGCTGCGCATAGTCTAAGTGTCGCAATGAATGTTAGACACGTGTGGCTGTATCCTGTGGCTGTATCCTCTGGCCGAGCGGTGGATACAGCCACAAGCGTGTGGCTGTATGTTAGAGACACATGCGTGTGGCTGTATGATAGAGACACATGCATGTGGCTGTATACACTGCCTTTCTCAAAAGGGTACGTTACTTGAACGCTCCACACTGCGCCACACCGCACCCTTTCAGCGAGCCGTGTAGCCAGGATTTCAGTGGGAGGGGGGAGGGGGCAGTTGTAAACACGCAAAGCGAGCTCCCCAGGGGGGTGGGTGCAGGGAGGGGGGAGTTTAGTGCGAAAGCTTTGATGTTTGAACAAATCCGAGAGAAAGATAGAGGCTCGACTTGTACGTATATTCCGTTCGCACGACGAATCCACTTGCGATAACCCCGCTGACAACACGGAAATAAACGGTAAAATTTCTGTAACTTGTGGATTATTTCAAAAATCAGGTGAGCTCACTACATGTATATTCAGTATACATTGCTTTTACTATATAAGTTGATTTTTATTGATATACGACTCTAAATAAGTTGTAAACGTGTGGGGTGAGGCACCTCATCCGTACGTCCATGGCATAGCATAGGGACAGTGATTAAGCTCACTTGGTGCCTACTCGACTACAGTGCCTATGGGCAAATGGGAGGCTTCCGTCTGTCTTGGACAATGTTGGAGGAGAACCTCAAAAGTCAGAAAATGTTATAAAACTCCTCCAAACAGACAGATTTTTCTGTCTAATCCCCGAACTAAATAGACTGATTTTTCGGTCTAACAACACGTGTGCGTAGCTTTAGTTTAACTTGTTTAGGACCCTTTCCATTTTGTCGACATGGGTATCGACATCGACTTGAAAATTGATGTTATTGATATGATAATTGTCGGTTGTAATTTTCTCAGGGATTTAATTTAAGAGTATGTAGAACCAAGATATATGAAAGAAATTCGCATTAATCACTGAAAAGGTGACTTTTTAGCCGGTCATGCCGGTGGAAATAAAGTGCGTAGCTTTAGGTCCCCCCAGGCATCATGCATACCTTACTACTAAAACTAGGGTGTCTGAAGGTTGGCCACATACTGTCAGCTGTTTTTATGCTGAATCAGCACAAAAAATGGCGCGCAGTTTTTCAGCATAAGGCTGAAACACTCAACTACACACACACATTGTGTGTGCGCACCAGTGTTTCAGCAGCATGTTTTTGTGCCATTTCATTTGTACACGTCTATGGGGAAAAAAAGCTGAAAATTTCCAAGAATTCATTTGAGCATTACTGAATTAATTAATGCATGAACTAAAAAAAAAATGTGATCCCATTGGCAGTTTGAAATAAATTTGGTATCATATGATAGGAAATTATATTTCCTATCTTTTGGTGTTAAGGACAAGTTGTATGCTTAATCCCTTCATTAAGAAAAACTGAAAAGGAATACATTTTATTTAAAGTGACATCTCGGCAAGTTGTTGAGCTATAAACTTGTCCATCAGAACTTAAGTAATTTGGAATGTTCCAAATTTGATTCTGCAGGAATTTTAGAGAAACTAATATGAGATCATGTTGCTATATCAATCTGAAAATACCCTCCCCCTACTGCCCCACAGGGCCCTATGCAAATTTACACTCAACTACACACACACACATTGTGTGTGCGCACCAGGGCATCGTTTCATCAAACCGTCATAAGTACAAGTTCGCCGACATCCTATTGAAACGCGTGTTAATTTTAATACACGCGTTTTAATGGGATGTCGGCGAACTTGTACTTATGACCGTTTGATGAAACGCTGCCCAGTGTTTCAGCAGCATGTTTTTGTGCCATTTCATTTGTACACGTCTAGATCTATGGGGAAAAAAAGCTGAAAATTTCCAAGAATTCATTTGAGCATTACTGAATAATTGATGCATGGATTGACATAAAACTTGGTACATGTATTTTTTAGTTTTTCCAACAAGATCTGAAAATATCAAATCATTTGAAAGTGTAGTTTCTGAGATAGAAAAATCCTTCAGACACCCTACTTAAACATAGACCTAGATAATTAATACTAATACAACTTTACAAGGCAATTAATTTTAAAACTCTTCATAAAATAACCGCAAAATCATACCTCGAAATCAGAGCAGAATCATCTTCAGAATCCAAAGTATCTCTTCTGACGCCGTACAAGTAGTAATTTTTATCAAGTGCCATTTTAACAGACAAAATTTTTTGTGATATTGTTAATGTTACGCTTTCTCATGAAATCAAGATGGTTGACATGTAAAGAGCATAAATGCGAAGAGTGCATGTTTGTCCCTATAACTACTATGCGGGCATATTGTGGTGCGCTCGTATGCGGCTAGGCTAGCGCTAGCGATAGGCGGCTCGTATTCGCCTATGACGTCGTATGTACCGGCATGGCGTTGAGCCATAATTATACCTTTTCAAAGCTTTAAATTTCATGCAAGTCACATTTTACATCATTCCAAATAAATTCAGGGGAAAATCATTAAAAAATCCTAGCTAGGTGGCCGAAAGCATGCATAGTCGCCACTCGCCAGGGATTTATGAGGGGTCTCTTCCACTTTTTGAGAGTTGAGACTTTTATCAGTAAGCTTTTTTCAGTCTCAAATAACCATGTTAGTCACATTAAAAATAATTTCAAGGTAATACGCCACCCAATGAATGATCTGGCAGAAGACTGTCCTAACAGATCTGAAGCAGGCATGGATGATTCCGGGGATTTACAGAAAATAAGGGTCCCAGAAACTTTCTTTTAACTATCCATCCTTTCTCTCGTACACAAATAAGACTTGAAAAGGCTAAAATAAGATATGAAATATCAAGAAATATCAAGCTATGGCGAACCTAGCTATCTCTGCGAACACAGCAATTTACGACTGCCGAACGTACTACGGAAGTAGGTCAGAGTAATTTGTCTTGATCCTAATAAAGGTCTTTGTCTGAACGAGAGATCGATATGGTTCTAATATATTTACAGGAACGTTGCCAATTTGAGGTATCCTACAACTATTTAATAGTGCAGTATTATGAGCAACTACACATACCCTTACGTGATCACAAGGGGTGGGGGGGGGGGGGGGGGGGGAGGGGGAAAGAGACTGATCTGAGAGACAGGACCCGGCCTTCATGAGATAGAGGAGTCCAGTGGTTTCAGCTCTAGAACAGTAGAAGCACAATACCCTCTGTCTCCTCATCGTAGTGAGGCCAGTGATAGGTTTCAAACCATTTTGCCGTGAAAGTACAATTCTGGCTATTTTTTGGAGGGATGTTGCTAACGGGAGGATGATTAGGCTTGACGTGGGATAGGTAGTAGATTTACTTTGGGAGCTAGGGTCGATGTACGTTTTGGCCAATGTCACCTTGCCAATGTCACCTCCAAACAGGAGTGAGGGGGAGCCAAAACGACTGAGCAGCCCCCCCCCCCCCCCAATATCAAGGGTCAAAAAAAAAAAAAAAAAAAAAAGGGGGGGGGGAGAGATAAAAGAGAAAACAAAACTATTACAGAATAAGAAACAGTGAATTATCTGGCGGCCGCTGGCTAATTCTTTCTTTATGTTATTCTGGGTTTTTATGTTTGTTTCATTTCCTCTTTCTATCTTCCTTATGCTATTTTCCCCCCCAGTCTATCTTCTTCTTTTTCTATCTTTCCTTGTAAGTTGTTATTCTTTGTTTTTATCCTTCTTTCATTTCCTTTTCTATCTACAACATAACATAATGAAAGATAGAAGGCAAAGATAAAAGAATAAAACAGAATAACATAAGGAAAGATAGAAAGTGAAGCAGATAGAAGGAAAATAACACAATAACTATAAGGAAAGGCAGAATTATCTAGCTTTCCTTATGTTATCTTGTAGATGGAATGAGGAAATGAAAGAAGGATATAAACGAAGAATAACATAAGGAAAGATAGAAAGAGAAGATGATAGAAGGAAAGACAAAGAATTACATAAGGAAATATAGAAATATCCGGCGGCCGTAATAGCTTTTTTATTCTCTTATATCTCTCTCTCCCTTTTTTTGGACCCTTGATATGTAGAGGGGGGGGGGGGGGGGGGGGGCTGCACAGTCGTTTCGGTCCCCCCTCCTTTTTAGGTACCTTATTTCATTTTCGGAATTATGAACCCTATTTCATTTTCGGAATTACGAACCCTATTTCATTTTCGGAATTATGAAGCTTATTTCATTTTCAGAATTATGAACCAATTTCATTTTCGGATATACGAACCTTCGGAATTATGAACCCTCTTTCATTTTCGGAAAAACGAACTTCGGAATTACGGACCTTCGGAGTAATGAGCCTTCAGAATTAAGAACCTTCGGAAAAACGAACCTCTCGGAATTATGAACCTTTCAGTTGGAAATACTAACCTTCGGAAAAACGACATGTGACATGTAACCATGTGGGGGGGGGGGGGGGTATCCTCATTTGTACCAATGGAAAACATGTACATAATGGACATGGGTGAGAGGTTTTGATAAAGTAAATCAGAATTATTATGACCTTCTAATCCTATCTTTGGTTTTTAATAGCATTTCCAACAGAAATTTTACTACTATAACCGTCGGGTATGATAGATTCATTAAAAAAATTAACGGATTTATTAAAATATTTCTTTTGTGAAAAATGGGGGGATTTTAATTTTGTACAGGCCACCCCCTCCCTTAAAAGTGAGGGGGATATAATATATATATCCTCCATTCCCCCAGGATTTACACCAGTGTATACTTTTGATGCTGCTGTAACTTTATGATCATTTTCTTATTTTTGCAAACTTTCTGAGAATAATCCTGCATGTTATAAAGTTCTGTATTAAATATTTGGTTTTATGATAATAAAAGAGGGATGATTGCAAAGTAAATGTATGATAAGGCATGGATAAAAGGGTAGTAATACTTTTGTATCATGGCCATTTGTTGGTTAAGCTCTCACTTTAGACGGATCTCCCTATTCTCCAGACTAGGAGACCTCACAAGTTGAGTAGGGAGGCTGGTTAGTCCTCGAGCCAAGTGGCTCAAGCTTGATTGCTTCTTTGCTTGTGTATACCATAGGTGTACATCGGTAAACATGTACCACTGGTGAATTAGGAACTGTCACAAGTGTAGCTATATACCCTGAAACTACATTCATTCTTTTAACCATAAAGTTTTATTTTACAGTGAAGATATTTTTACAGCAGTTAGTCTGCTTCTCTCAGTGCACTGTGTATGGTGCAGGCAAGATTCATTATGCCTGCTGTATGTAAATTGCTTTTGTGCTATAATCATCCAATATGGAAATGAATATTTTACTCCACAAAAAATTCTGGTTGGGGCCTTGGGGGCATGGGGAGGGACATCTACCCCTTCCCTTAGGGAATTACACAATTAGCCTTTGATGTGTTTACTTTGCCCTTCCCCCTCAATAAATAATGACCCTCTCCACCAATGCTTGAATTGCACAGTGATCATATGGTATATTTTACACATGATCATGTATTGTTCAAAAAGCTGTCTATAATCCCTGGTTAAAAGAATGAATGTCTGGTATCGTGCCATCCACTGTATACAGGTAAAAGTGTTAGGTTGTATTCGTAGACATTTTTCTACCATTTGTAAGATGGTTGTTTTGAAAGACTAGCATAATGTTAATGGGTAATATACCCAGAAGTTTACATAACAATAATTGTCACTATTCATAATTTTGTGTATGTCCTTATTGGTTACTTGACAAGTCAGATATCAGTACATGAGGTACATCTTTAGTGGATTATACCAGCTTTGTGTTAAATTTTAAATATAGTTATTTTTAATTAAAACTGTAATATTGTAGTGCATATCATGATGCACTTGATGTTATAAACTGAGATTCATAGCTTTATTTACAATACTTGAAACCTATATTAACAAAAGAAAAGCATGATAATCATACACATATTACGCATCGTTACGCAACGCAACGTTTGTTTATACAGATTTTGATTTATAATTCATTCATACATACATTCATTCATTCATACATTCATTTATTCAGTGATTCATACATTTATTCATACATTTTTTGTTGTATTTTATGTTTCTAAAAAAAGAAATATATATCCTTTACTAAAAGTATTGAAAACTCTATTATCAATTAACATTCTTTTCAGAGATACTGTTCAATATTCAAAATTACATGATGGGCAATCAACCCCAAATTATCTATGGGCAGCAAGATATGAGAATCAACATCGAGTAAAATATTTCTTCCCAAGATTGAAATACATTAGTTACTGCACAATTTTCATTCATTTTTACATGTTAGCCAAATGGATAAAGAAAGGACAGTAAAATATATACTTATATATGTTTTTATATTTTTCTGTAATATTAGATATGCAAGAATCAACCACAGGGAAATTTTCAAGAATGTTGGATAGTATCCTGAAGCAGTACACAGACACACACCCACACCTGCAAAAAAACCCTCAGAAACCAACACACTGTTAGAAAAGTACAAAATTAGACAGAATAGCATGGATGGAATTGTATTTAATGATCAAAACCAATGGCCATAATACATGTCTTTATTTCTTATAAAATTTTCAGAGTAGCCTTTGGAAGAAAAAAATTGGTTGTTAGTGCTACTGCTGAAAGCACTTTCCTTTGATTCCATGCTAATTTCTTCAACCCCCACATTTGTCTACCTAGTGGTATTTCATCCACGGTCACATTGTCTAATTTACTATTTTTCTACTTGGTCATTCGTCTTATACATGTATCGGTTTGGACTATTATCCATTTGGTCTACTTCTCAGTTTGTTTTTTATTTGGTTTATTATCCACTTGGGATTTGATCTTTAAAAAAATGTAGCAAGACCAACTATCCAGTACATGAAATGACAATTGGTCATTAGTCCAAATCCCAAAATTTAAGACTAAGTGGAAATTGGACAAACTCATTATTAGGCCATCATGTTTATAGACAAAGCGGCAGTACCGGGAGACGAAATTACCAGTTGGGTTGTAGGCTTAATAGGTATTTGAAAAATTGAATCAAACAAGCTGAATATGAAACAAATAGGCACTAGACCAAATTGCAGGATATTCCTTGCTCTAAATGGAATCTCTAGTCAGCAATGGTCAACAGGAAATAAAGTATTCACTGGAGTCCATATCTGACCTTTCCTTGATTGAGTCCGACTTAGTATTCAACAAGTTTAGAAATATTTTGATAATACAAGACTTCCAACTCAAAAACACCAGCATGTTCATAGAATACAGAAAGTGATTTATGAATGTGAATGATAGTCCCTTTCTGCAGGCTTGCAGGGCCTTGATGATTTTCTCCTACACTGAATGAAAATGCCATGTAAATTAATTGTTGCCAACAAGCAGAAAGCAATATACTATGGATGCACATTTCTTGTACTACTATCCTCCGCACTTCCTCCTGAACTACCTCCAGCTCATTACAGAAGCCACCCCCTCCCCACCTCCCCACCTACCCCCTGGGCAGTTACTCTCTATGACAATGACCCTATAGGTAGATGGGCAAGGGGGATTTGTCTCAGGGTTATACAGAGGGTAGTAGTACAGGGGAGTTGGTAGTCCAAATGATAGCTGTCCTCATAGGAACATTATATGAATAACTGATCCTGCAATTCCACAACCCTTCAATTGATAGTACATGCCATCCAAATTCTTGGAAAAAAGGAAAGAGTAAGTTCCTCCATGCCCACACCTTTACAAGGTCACACTACTCCACAGAAAAGATGTGGTTAGATGGATTTAGCTCTTGCCTGGAGGTTTGAAGGTGCCTCATTGAGTTAAAGGAGTACTTATCATGTTCCTCTTCCATGTCACTGCCTTCTCCAAAAATAAGTTTAATGAAACTTTGAATCCTTGCCTTGTCATAAAGGCAACACAAACTTCTGGACAGATTGTAGGTAGGGTTCCGAGAGATACTGATGCAGTTCATCTTGGGCTACCCACAAGTAGTCTTCCACTGTTGGTGAATCTTTCTTCGTCTGAAATACTCCCGATACATGCTGGGCTTTGAAGAAGAACACCTGCATAAAATAAAATACAAAAGTCAAGCAGAGATAGAATAAGAAGAATATTGATCAAATTTTCTGTGTGCTAAATATTTCCAAGCAAAAAAAAAAACAACCTTACAATATCTTATAACAACCTTCTTGTTCAAGGCACTTTCAATCAAATTACTTAAACAAGCCCAAACCCTCCTGGCTCTAAGCAAAATATATACGAAATATTTTGTGACCATTTCAAGCCATTAGTCGTGTTACCACATCAACAGGCTTAAAGAGAAAGTTGAGTTCTGGGAAAGCTGAAAAATAATTTTTGAGTTCTCTCATTCCTTTTATGTCAGTTTGGAAAGACATCTTAGAAGAAATGTCCCCTGAAAAGGTTTGCTCTTCAAATGCCCTCATATTCAAAATATGATGAGAAAGAGCTGAAGTGTTCGGGCTGAACATTTATGCCACATATGTGTGCAGTCCCATATACCCATTTCTGTGTGCAATGCATGTGCTTTTCAGCACATTCAGCGAGATTAGGTAAATTTCTTATCAGTTTGATGACTCCAAAACCTCACAGTATATACCAATTCTATGTAGACATAATCCACCTTTCCAATTGCTTTGAAACAGTTTCTTTCACAAATTAATTGCATGACCAGAACTAAACTTTATCTTTAAAGGTAATGTTTAGTTTTGGAAAGCTCTCAAAAACTTTTCGTCAGATTTATTGGATTTTGGTTGCTAAATAGCAAGATACTAGCAATGCAGAGATGCTGTGAAGATTTCACATCCTAAAGTGGCATATTAAAGGGATTGATTAAAGAGTGACTAAATTAGAGAGAAAAAAGGTGCTGTTTCCATGTATTTTTGCATTCAAATCACGAATCTGACAATAGATTGTCAAAATTATGTCTCGTTTTGGCGAAAAAGGGGGAAAAGTAGAGGTTTGGGGACCGTTCCTTAAAACTCGTGAGCTGATTGGCTAATTGACGTCACACCCCCAAGTGACGTATGAAGAGTAAGAGGCACAAGATCTGCAGGCTGCGGCAATGTAACATTGTACACACAATACGGTATTTGACCCCTCTGTTCAACGGACAATTTATGAAAAAGGGAAATCAATCAATACAGTCTAAGGAGTGAATAATCATTATCAATATATTTTCTTTAAGATCAGTGAACACTTTTGCCCAAATATACAGCTCTTGTTTTGTTTTTTAAACTTTTCTTTGAACAATGTTCTCATCCATCTGAGCTTGCCGAACGATAGTTTTGCATTGGTCTTAAACGCGTACACAGCCGTTTTATGCGTCTGTGCAATGTACTACACATCTTTAGTACGGCAACTATGTTCCCCCTCGTACTAAGCGACTGGTGAACGCTTTTGTTTGGTTTGTTTTTACTCTCGCCTTTTTTTACTGCGCTTTACATGTATTACTGTAGTACTGACTTAGATTTTTGGCTGAATTCTTCGAGTAATTTAGAGAGATGGATAGTGATCGCGAGTCCGATTTGGAGGACTTTTTTGAGCCAGATACGAACTCTGATTTATCAGATGATTTATCGATCATGAAAGAGAAGAAGCTCAAGTGCAGTGGCAAGGGGAATTCGACCATTATGTTTGAACCCCTCGCAGAAGACGCGCCAGGGCATGGTGAAGGGGTCGCGGGGGAAGGGGCCGCGGGTGAAGCTGCTGCAGCTGCTGGAGAAGAAAAGTGATCACTGCAAATTGTACTCCACTCGCTTGGCCCTTGCCACTCTGCCCGCGTGAGCATACCTTTGTGACCCACAATTTCCGTAGATTTTCATCTTTAGGAAAATGATGTACGTAGGCTTACATCATCTTTAGGGGTCTTGCTACAGCCCACAACTATACAACGATTTGGCATTATTGATGAAATTGTGTCCCCAAATCAAAGTTGTTGTGATGAATTAAACACACGAAAATATGCGATGCAAATGGTCGATGCGGTGAATGTCATGCTCGGCACCGGGCTGGGCCTGCCGGGGCCTGCGGGCGCGCACGGTGTATAGGTTGGTGGAATATTTTCCCTTACTTCTCGTACGTCACAGATCACGTGATCATGATGTCGCTCGATGGGTTTTTTTTAGGGGCGGGGCTTATGACTGTGTAAATCAGTAAAAATGTACTTTTCAAATGATTATGAAATACGACTGAATGCATAAAAAAGTGTGTGATAGATATTTTTTGGCTCCTGATGACTCCTTCCTACGAAAAATGGGCAATTATTTTTTTATTTTAGTCACCCTTTAACTTTGCCCAGGATTGAAAAAAAAAAAATCACTGTTCCAGCTAACGCTGTAATCATAATTGCAAACCTTTAGGTCAGACAGGAATCACCTGAGTTTTATAAGCTGATCGGTCGTTTATATATCAGGATATTTATGATTGAACATTGATGTCGGGATACTAGTACCACCGAACCCTAAAGAACTCTCACGGTTCTATCACAGAATATCGTACAATGAACAAATCCCTATTTCTTCACGGGCTGGAAACCCGCTCTGAAATCGCCAAGCACTGGTGCTTGGTTTTTGTCACTGCAGCGTGCTGCAGCGCAGCGAAGAAGCCGAGCGACTTGCGCTATAGCGATCGATCGCTTTTTTTCTCTTTTTTAGGATAGTAAACGGGTTCCATTTTCTCTCATACTTTCACATATCCTTAATTATATATGTAGTTAGAGGATTGCACACAATTTACTGGCATTTGAGCTGATTTTTGAATTTTTCACAAAGTTAATCAATCCCTTTAAACAAATGAGAGGCAAAATATAATTTAGGTGCCAGGTCAAGGATATAAACTCCAAACAACTTAAGCGTGCACTATGCACCATACACAAGTTCAAAACCTATACATAATGACACACATGCTATCTCCGTGCTAAACTCCTTGGGACAGTAAGAGTTAAGAGCCAAGTTTCACCTTGACACCTGCATTCCCAGTTTGCTCCTGGACTGCCTTCGGGTAGCGCTGCTTATAGAAACCAACAGGTGCGTTACCCATGAAATGAGCCCTCAGTGACCCGCTGTCATCTGCATGGTCCCCAAGTACTCTCTCAGCTACCTGCATTCACAAAGATAAATAGGAAGTCAAAGATATGTTACCCCATGTTATAGCTTACATGAAGTATGTTAGTATTCCTAAAGACAGTATTACTTCTACAGTCCTACATGAGAATTAATCAAACCAAATATCATTAAAATTCTACTTTTGACTTATGCGTTTCCATTTCACTTGGTAAATGTATGCATAAATACCTCAAACTTGCCCTAATACACATGTATAGGATATAATTTTCATGATAATCACATCAAAACTTATCATGTATGGTAGAGAGTTTTCGTTCAGCAATGTATGCAGGATTCTAGGACAGAGATCAACAATTGCACATAACAAAGGATGCCTGTCTTAAACAGGTTAAAGTCTTTGTGGAAAATTGAAGAACCGGAACAGTAGTTTCGTCCTAGATTCAGAGCGAACAATGCATTTGCAATTTATCGTGCGCCCTTGATCTAGCACGGTATTGCCATTCCGGTTCTTTCATTTTTGACAAAGAATGCCTAGGTGTCCTTTGTCATGTGCAATTGTTAATCTCCATCCTAGAATCCCGCGTACGTTGCTGAACGAAAACTCCCTATTGACTGAGAGCCAGAAGGGTGTCAACTAGGAGGATAACTAAAGATCTCCACTCCGACAACTTATTCAAAAGGAAAGCTACCTCCATAGCATCACCCCCTTGCTATCAATATCACCCTACTATTAAGAATTGTAGGTGCAGGGAGAAATAATCCTTGGGTATAGTTATCTGGGGGTGCTGTCCTAGAATTTAGAAAAAGAAAAAAGATAGATAAGAGAATTATCATTATCGATATATAAACATACATTCTTCATTGTTTCGCCTTCTTCCCTGACACCAAAAGGAAGTAACCAGACGCTTTCCTCTCCCATCCTGCATTTGACAATAAGCACTAGTTTATCAGAGAGCTTACGATCAAGGGACTGCCTCTCGTCTCTCTCATCAGCCCCTAGGATAGAAAGAGAAAAGATAGCAAATCTAAAGATTTCAAGACTTTCAGTTCTGGTAAAACCCTAATGAGTCTCAATTTGGAGAAAAAGTGTATATTTATATAATTGTGAATTGTAAACAGTGTGGTATGAGAATTCTTATAAACCATCATGTTGTCATCACAAAACTATAAAACCTTTAAAAAAGCAATAACAAATACATGTTCATATAATCTAGATATACACATGTGTATGCTTTTCCTACAAGACCAGATTTCATTTTATCAATATGTTTTACACATTTTCTATCACATTCATTTGGCAAACCTCATTTATTTGAAGTTTTTAATATTCAATTAAAACCTACTTCAATTCTGAGAGAATATCTCACATTTTCTACAGGACAAGTTTTTTTTCTTCAATTTTTAACTAAATCTTACCTGTAATTCTAGGAGCTGTTTCAAAGCGTGCTAACTCTTCTGTAGCCAAATCTTCAAAGTCCAGAGCAGTCAAGAGATCTCCTCCATCATCCCCTTCTTCTTCCTCATCTTGCTCTCCAGATTGCTTCTTAGCCATCCTTCTCCTGTCATGAAAAATCAAAGATACAAACAGGAAGGTCATGCAGTGAAAACCTTGGAACCAAGGAAATTATCTTGTTATATTGAAAACTTGATAGATCAGGGCTAATGAAAACAATACAAACAACAGGGTGGTCCACAAGGGGTGTTATCATGTAACAGCGACAGGTCTGAAAATCAGCAACAGGTTAAGATTTCTTAATGATCATTTTCAAACCAAATTATTTATGAAATGTTAGTCGTAAAATTTGTTTCCAAATGCTTTAAAACATGCATGACATTGCACCAGAAAGCCTCAGAGAACCACAGAACTTTCCAGGGCCCTCAAGCAGCCTCTGGACTCTGACTGCAAGAGACTTTGCGCTTGGCATACATCAGTTTATACTTCTTCCCAGTTGCAATTTTACATGTTTGAATTTCTGTTTGTGGACCACCCTTCAAAGAAGCAGGACAGGTAAAACCACCTTGCCTAAGTTGCCTTGCTATAATAATCAAGTCTCTAATGAAAACCTTGGCAGCACAATAACACCTCTCACATAGTGGTTTAACCAGAGCTTTTCATGTAACTGTGTATCTGCATACCTAAAAGTAAACTACTGCCCCACTAACCTCAAAAATTGTGGACATAAATCATAGTTCCAATGTAACAAGCATATTTCTCAATTAACAGATGAAATGCAATGCTTGTAAGATTTAATTGACATTAATTAGTGAGCTATCAAAATTGAACAGAAATATTTCTGAACATTTATAAATAGGATAGTGTCCAGCTATGGGACACTATGAGAGTGTGAGATTTGTTCACATACAGGTACATGTATTGTATGGGGATTCTGCCAAGTCTGGTGAGAACAAACAATGAGGCATTGCACACCGAGACTCCTGCAGGACCTTCTATAAGAATCCTTTTCAAGTTCTACTCACTTGTCAGCTGCCACAGATAATTCATGATGGGATAGGGAACTCTTCTCCAACTCCACATTGTTGATCATGTCAATGTAGCGTTGCTCAATCCCATTCATCTCCTGACAAATCACAGGGAACCTCTCTAGGCACACTGCACTGGCCAGCTGCCATGGCCTGCTTGATCCTATGTCAGCTTGCTGGCCAAGACAACTCAATGAGTGAATGCTGCGGGCACTTCTATGGCTCCATGACCCTTGTACATCTACATCAAGAATAATAAAGATACAATTTCTTAACCTGTATGTCACCAGTGGCCCATATTATATTCATTCAAGTGCACTAGATTCAATTTGGTTTAACATAATTGTAGAAGGTCAAGGGTCAACCTTTCTATTTTTTTATTACAAACTGCTGTAATTCTTGAACAAAATTGAACAAAATGGAAAAATGAAAAATATGAATTACACGCAAGTCTTGAAATGAAAATAATCCATTGTTTTATAGAGTGTCAAGTGTCAACTTTTCTATTCTATAAAAATTGCAGTAGTTTTAATTCTTTAACAAAATTAAACAAACTGGAAAAAATGAAAAGTATGAATCACAAGCAGTTTTTGAATGGCTAACTGACATAATCTATTATCATTCATTTACTTAGGCCTACAGACTTATTGTAATTTTCACAGGATGAAGACGGTGACACTTGAAAACTCCATCAATCAGATAACTATTCATATTTAGCTAGGGTTTAGATCTACATGAATACTTGCCCAAAATCTGATTGAGTTCTGGGATAAAATAAAATGGTTCATCTTGGAGTGAATAAGAATGATCCTAATACCTAAACAAACTGTGCAGTACTTAGACTGTTTTTAAATTCTTAGATTGCATATATATCCATGTTCTGTCACAAAATCAGGAATGTTGAGGACTAAAACAGCGTGCCAAGCATTCATACTCGTGCTAAAATTATGAATTTTGCTTAGAATTAGAACGCCATTTTTTCCATGCATGTATCTTCGGGTGTGAAGAAAATGTTGTTTTACTAGACCCCTTAGTATAGTATATACCCACGTCAGCTAGATGGTGTGTTACACCCAGTTTGAACTAATAGCAATTAAACTGGGGCAATTAAATTTTATTTTTACAAAGTCCAAAAGGGCTTTTTGAAATGGTACAAAAATGGCAGATATAAAAGATGTAGGGAGTACCCTTATGCTAATTCTAGTCCCTCTAGGACACTGGGGCTTACGAGCCTTGGACACTAATGGAGCACACAATTTTCTGTTTACGTCATAATTTAAAACTACACTTACAGACAGGACAATTACGACACATTGTACACACAAAATCAAAACGAGAAAAATATTTAACTTTAGGCCAAATAAAATTAATTTCTAGTTTCTCGTCCCCTCCTCCTTCATTTTTGCAGGCTGCCTCAATTTTTTATAAATTGCTATATATTTTTGTTCTGAAATTAAAATTAACAAGCATATGAGGACATCTAGACAATGAATTACGGTGGAACCTTGTTATAAAGAACACTGTTATAAGTAACAAACTCTCATTATATAAACAAGGTAATTTCCCTGGTCCCACTCCTTTGTATTTTATTGTGTCTAGCCCTGATATAACATGGTTTCCATATAACAAGGTAATTTCTGTGGTCCCAGGGAGTTTGTTGTAACAAGGTTCCACTGTAACCAAAATCATTAATATGATGAAATTTCCCTTTATGCGCCTCTAGTCTAGGGTCCATGAACAAATGAAATGAAATTCTTTAAAAATGTGTTGAAATCTACCCAATAGCATTTTTATGTTATCAAATATTAAATAGCATGGAACCCCCTGCTCCTCATTTTCGAAAAATCCGGACGAGAAACTAGGTATCATTATCAATATTATTTGGCAATTTTTTAGCTTTAGGCTACAAAACAAAGAAACAACATAAATTACATTTAGATCTACATAGACATAGACCCTAGGTCTAGATTCTAGTTAAGTCCAATCAACCAACATTTCCCTGTATTTGATGTTAAACTCTACAGATCTAGGGACTAACTGCATAAAGATCTACTAGTTTTCTGCAAAACACAACTTCAATAAATTTGAAATCTTGACTATAGAACAGTCATCTGTAAAGTGTAAATTACAGAGCGCGAGGCGACAGGGGACTCACTACCACACAGCATACCGCGGCAACTCGCCCGAGCGATCCGGGCGGAGTCCGGAGCAATGCCAATGGCACAGTGCAGTGGCAGTGGCAGTGCGGCGTCTAAATTGAGAGAAATTATGAACATTTGACTTCATCAATAATGAGTGAAATGATGTAATAATTACCTCCCCTGTCTACGAAAGGCAGGTACTTCTTGGGACAAACTTTAAGTTTATAACTTCTTATCCACAAAGTTCTTGCAAAATTGCCAAATGAGGCCATTCTCTCGCAATGAAGTTACGGTATACCGTGATCCTCACCTCGGCCTTAGCAGTATACGGATGATACGGATATGTCCTATGCATGCATGCCACGCCGCTCTAGCTAGCTCTGCGCTGCCGCGCCCGGCCGGGGCCGCCCGCATCAGCCGGCCTCGAATTCGCCTCGAGCTCGAAGCTAACTCGACCTGAAGGAGCCGACTGCACGTTTTATTTTTGCATGCCCCTTGTTCAGTTACTGGGCAATTTGCTTGCGGGGGGGGGGGGGGGGGGGGGGGGGCCTTGTTAGAAAATATCAACTTTAGGGCCTAATTCATTATATTTCCCCCTAACGCGACACCCCTTCTGTAGTAGAAAAGTGCCCCTCTTCTCCTTGTTGTGCCCTTCACATTATATCTTAGATTCGTGATTACAATGATCGGGTAACTTATTTCAGTTCAGTGCCAGTTAAAAAAAAATTTTTTTTTCATTTCCAACAAAATAGAAATACAAAAAACTTGCCACCATATGAAAGAATGTGTTAAAGTAGGAAATATATGTAACAGAACATTAAGTAAAATCTTCGCTTGTTTATTGCATGTACTAGGGTCAAGGGTAACATATACCCTTGCAAATTAAGTTGTGTAAACTAATAAAGCAACGATCTTCCTGGCAACTGTAAACTTTTCTCCTACTATAGTCAGAAAAATCCGTCTGGCTGGAGGAGTTTTATAACATAATAATTATTTTGAATTTAGTTGTACATGTATATGCAGGAGAGGGGTGGGTAGGAGGATCGAGGGTTAAAAATAATAAACGTACGAAGTGGAAGGGGGCTGGAGGCTGCAACCTCCCGAAAATTCTGAAAATACCAATATCGGGGGCGGATCCAGGATTTTGTATAAGGGGGGGGGGCACACAAATGCAGGTTTGTCAATTTTGCTTGGAGGGAGACCCGTATTTTTTTGGTCAGCTCTCGAAAAGTCGCTCAGTGGGGGGGGGGGGGGGGGGGGGGAGGGGGTGGCGACAAAAAAAAATTCCTACCTAGCCCTCCAAAGTTCGCTCAGTGGGGGGGGGGGGGGGGGGGGGAAGCGGGTCTACTTCCCCTCCATAGATCTCTGACAAGCAACAAAAAAAAAGGGGGGAGGCACAATGTATACTTTTCTTCCAAAAGGGGGGGGGGGCATGGGCCGGATGTGCCTCTCCCCCCCAAAAAAAAAAAAAAAAAAAAAACTACAATATGGGGACATCTTTCACCTCGTATTTGGTCAGAGAAATGCCCGAACATCCTCATTCGGCCGGGCAGGAAGATGCCGAGAAGTTGGGCTTGCAAAATGTTTATGATTATCTTCACTAATGTATTTTGATTGATGAGATTTACCACAAGAAAGTGATTATTTGAATGTTGCTCGTTTTTCAAGTCATCTTTCAAAAATAGAAATATTTACAGGAATAGTTGGAGAGCTAGAAATATTAGACCAATCCCACTCTTCAGGACATAATGACTTTTCAGGTGCGACCAAGCTTACATATACAAAAAGATAAACGACTGAATTAAATTATTACTCTCCTCATTGTGTAGTGGTAGTTGAGCATGAGTTTATTGCAATTTTGAAAATCACGAAAGTCCAATATCATTCGGAAGCGTAGTGATTAATGTCCACCTTTGGGATCGTGTGTAGTCACGTCGAAGCACCAGAGTCATGGGCCACGGAACTGGGGGGGGGGGGGGGGGGGGGGGTGCGGGGGGCTGCAGCCCCCACTTTTTTGAGTAGACACGTTTCATAAAACCTCGGAAAAAAGGTTCGAAAATTGTCATTAACGAATCAGCCCCCACCGTCAAAAACGCTCCGCGGCCCCTGAAAGTTAATTATAAGGGCCCTATAGAATCATTTCCGGAAAATGCACGAAAAGATCATAACAATGAAGGACTTTGAAAAACACGAAAGGCGTCACTGGAGATTTTTTTGAATGGGCGGGGGGGGGGGGGGGATATTCACACCAAACATTGGCGTCATCACAGCCGTTGATGAGCAATTAAGTAAAAAGTAAGAAATTCGAAATAAATCTGATACATGTATCAACCTTATAGATATGAGGTGTATGTAATCACAGGTGTATATCTAAGGAGACCGGTGCAAACAATGAAAGCAAAGCGACAAACAATCGGCGTCTTACGTCGAGTTTGAATACTTGATTGAATTTTAATGATTCCTGTATACAAAATGATTATTCATAATGGATTAATTCCCTAAACAAAACAAAAAACAAAAACAAAAACAAAAAAAAAAAAAAAAAAAAAAAAACAATGTCATTTTCAATATAACTTCGATTTGACATGCATAAAAACTGACTATTGCATACAGCATAAGCAGGTCTTGGTGCGCTTAGAAATAATCCGAGGACTAACTAACCCTAGGATTACACGAGGGTAGTTTTCCACTGCAAAACTGCCTCTAGGACAATTACCCCGGACAAATTATCCCCAAAGCCAAAAGAGGCACAGATGTCCGGTGGCTAGTTGTCCTGTGGCAGTGGTTAGGAGGAAATATTCCAGTGGGTAATTTTCGGGTACATTTTGAAATCAATACTAGATTGATATGACTGAGGTCAGAATAGAAGAGGCAAAGAGATGAGAGAATGCTTGTTTACCACAGTGTTTGCGGAATCGATATGGTAATATCATGTCAGGGCGTATAATGTTTGTAACATCATCATGCTTTCCTGATTCACATTCCTTTGGAATTACGAATTAGTTCTCAGAAACATCCTAAGGGCAGATGCACATGCAAAAAGTAAACCTGTGGCAGTTTCAATTTCTATGGTTCAGACACTTTCCTCAGGCTAAGACTGACTCAGATCATGCAGGCAATGGATGGCCTTTTCGAATAATTTAAACCAATCAAAGTATACCGTACTGATAAATTTTGTTCAACTCTTTTGCATATTTGGGACATACTAATTTTTAACAAATTTTTCTCAAAAGTTATTCTGTCTAGACAACCTGAATGACTTGAAGATAGTAAATTCATCATTATGTCTTCAAACAAACATGACGCTACAGTTTGCAGTCCTTTAGTCGTATAGAAAAGGTGTCTTTTACTTCGTAATATCATCCCTGACTTTTCCAATAGCCTGAGTAAATTTAAAGATCATGTAGTGTCTTTCAACCAACATGACACCAACATAATAAGCTATGTTGTTTGTTTGTCTTTACTTTGTCTCATCCTTGATTTTCTCAACAGCCTGAGCGATTTTGAAGATAGTGAGATCATTGTAGTGTCTTCCAGCTAATATGATATCGAATGGTCAGTTTTGTACTTCCTCTTTTCCGTATCGTAAACGTGTTCTTTACTTCGTGTCATCCCTGATTTTCTCGACTGCCTGAGCCACTTTAAAGATAGTGAGTTCATCGTAGTGTCTTCCAACCAACATGAGACCTACAGGTAAGCCTTCGAGGAAGCCTGCATTGACGCTGAGGGCGGGATGACCGGTTAGGTTGAAGGCCCCCGTATTCGTCGTCATCTTGAAACACTTTCCGACGAATTCTGAACGGAAAAAAAAAATATCGATGATCAATAAATTTAAAGTTGTACTACTGCTTTTAATTATAATAATATAATAATATAACAGTGGTCGATGCGGATTATTTGATGGGGAGGGGGGCGGGGGCACACAACGATGTCTCCAAAATCTATGACAGTTCTTCTGAACGCCATCAGTGAGAACGATTTTGTTTTTTCTGGGATAGAAGATCAAACTTTTCGCCCTATCTCTAATTCAAGAAGCCCTGATTATATTCATCTGCAAAAACATATCATTTAAAAACATAATCATAAGGAAACATCACCAGGTAACGTTTCATCCTCGTAGATGAGGGTGTCCGCACGGTAGGGCGTGGTCGGTAAGGCGAGTACGTCTACCCCATCGAGGGCGTGGTCGTAGGCTTGACGAAGACCAAATACGAGATTGCGCCCTCTCGCGTGAACCTGATTTTTGTAATATTTGCTCAGGTATTCACTCTGCAGCATGACCATCTAATTAATGTAGCAAAAGTAGAAAAAATTGAAACAAATCAACTGAATAGGCCTCACGTAAGTACACACGTTATCATAGATAAGAGGCAATTATTTCTCTGAGGTGGATCAATGAGTACATCAACTTTGAAATCCATTTTTATTACACCCTGGCGTAATTTGATTACACTCAGGTGGAGAATAAAAAATGTATAGACATGATAGATGTCTCTCCAAAAGACGTCATTGCCGGGTTAGGATTCCAACCACCAACCTCTACATCAAAGTCCAAAATAAAAAACCACTATGAATGACACATTTTTTTACTTACTTTCATTGTCACCGGGAAGTCATCTGGCCTGGAATGAAACATTTTCCCAAACTCAGCGGCGAGACTCGATGGATAGAAACCTGCATGGCCACTACCTATAGACATACAAAAATGTGTAGAAAAAAATTGTTCTTGGTTCGCTGAAAAGTATCAATCGATAGGCTGTAATCACATAATTGGAAGAAGGCAAAATGGATACCGATCATTTGCTTATTTCAAGAAAATCGTAATTTCATCTTGAGTTCTGCGGGGCGTTTCATGAAAGGACTTGTCAGATATTTTATCCGACAACTTTGCTCTCAGCCAATCAGATGCAAGGATTTCAGTAGCTTATAACAGTTGTCGGATGAAATATCCGACAACTTCCTTTCATGAAACGCTCCCCTGGTAGTGACTGAAAAGTATACTCACATAATCAAAAGAAAATTTAGGCATACACTGAATGTTGAAGACTACAAAAACAAAAACGAAAAAATAAATAAAATAAAAACAGAAAGGAAAAAAAAAAGACATCTGCCAAACGATTGTGGTATGCTAGCTGAGTAAAAAGCAAATATAAATAACTTACCTCCAAGGTGACGCATACAAGCGCCTGTACCTTCAGCGGATGTGCCGTATATATCTTTGCCTGTATTAGAAACATACATGTATAACCAATTTACATTATTTAAAAAACAATCATGTGGGCATACTTTTTTTAAATCGCTACTTGAAAGAGGGACAAAGTTTCTATAATATGAGAAGTTCTGTCAATAATGTCAATTCTTCTTTGAAATAGGAAGTTGGTATTTCACTTCTCCTCATCAGTTCCTTAAAAATCTATGGATTCTTATTTGAGGGTTTGTGACTTTTGCAGAAAAATGAATCTACAAAAATTATCGTCCTCCCCCTCCACCTTTTATTTTTTTGATGGCTAGTGAAATGATTCATTTTGCGCTTGTGGATTGAGAGAGAGAAAGAGAAGAATTCCAACTTCTTCCTTCACCTGACATAGCCACCCTCAACGCCACGTCCCTTGTCTCACTTTTAAAATCCCGGTATAATGTTATCATTATGGTGAAACACCAAAATTATGTTCACTTTTCACAAAGAATGAACGAACAGTCTTATTTGAAAAGGTTAGAGAGACAAAATATTATACCTCGGGCATGCATTGGTATAGATATTTTTTCCACAATGGCCCCCAGACTTTCCATTTTTCTGATCGTGCTTTCCACCAATTGATTCACAGCTTCTTCGGCTCCCGGCATCCGAAACCCTTCCTCGACCAATCCAATCTTCAGCCCCTTGATACTATCATCCTCCAACTGGACAGTTTTAGAGAACGAAAATGAGACATAAATCACAACTTAGAGCTTCTAAAAAATAATATGGTCTTAAGAGCCGTTCATACTACATTTCAAAAAGTTTGAGTACAATTAATTATTTAAAAACAACAAAAATCGACATAGATTTCCCAACTCTTTGTTTGTATAAATTATGTATAAGAAAAGGAAAGTTTATGGTGCCATGATATTAGACCTGCAAATATATCATTACGTACATTCTAAAATATTGCCTCCCCTTTAAATACGTTAGTGATAACCAAGATATATTAGATAGATTATTTTGTTTAAAATTTGATCACATTATTGAATAATATTGTGGGCGAAAGCCATACCTGTTTGGTGTACGGTGGTACGGTGATATGTGGGTGTTGCCTTGGATCAAGTCCCCTGTCATATCCAGCTATAACCTGCACATGAAATACAAACGTTCCGTGAATATTCCAATTCATAGTGATTTGGCATGCGCAGGAAATGACTTTACTGACATTTTTTGCCACTGCCATGACTGCTCTTGCTATTTTTCATACAGATTTTAAACAGCAGAGTGATATACGTTATGTCAGTGACATGGAGAGTAAATGAAATGGTTAACATGGTTAGCCTAACTGCTTTCATTTCTCGCATAATTATTTTGTACATGGCTTGCGCGAAAACTTAAAAAGTGCCATCAAGAAAACAAGATGACAAGCTCCATTATCCTGTCACAGCAAATTCTTGTAGAATGCAGGGAAAGAAAAACAAGATTCTGGACTTCATCCTGTCGAATGCCTTGGGACGCAGGGACAAGACAATGTGATCCCGTGCATCGATCTCTTGACTTCTCACACCACTTCTGTCACAAAATCTACGATTGCGTAGTCTTTTTTTTTTTTTTCCTTCTTCTTCTGTGAAAGAAGTCGACAAGATCTAAGACTCTATGTCACCTAATCTAATCTCTCCTAGTAAGACAACTTAATGAGAAAGCTATTTCGACTTCTCAGTAGCCATGGTGGAACCTTAGTGTTACCATGTATTTGATTGTTCCAAACAATTCGGCAAAATCAAAATGACTGAATTTGGGAGTACCTCAAGGAGCAGTGCACAGTCCTCTACTGTTCTAGCCATCGGTCCTATATGATCGATGGCAGGATCTCCCCCTATAGCTCCTGTGAAAGGCACGAGACCATAGGTTGGTTTGAGACCAACCACACCTGTCCAGCTGGCGGGGACTCGAAGCGACCCTCCCTGGTCACCACCGATTGCCATGTCCACCTCATCTACAGCCAGCTACAGCCAATAATAAATAGGAGAATAAAATTCTTTTTAAAAGAATCTAGAAAATTAGTAGTGGCGAAAATTACAAAAATTATCCCATTTTCAAACGAGACTGACACCAAAAGTTTTTTTTAAAATGTGATTGCTACCCCATGGACAACTTACCCCCAGAAATATACCCCTGGCAACTAACAAAGTGGTAGGGGTAGTATTAACAAGTATGGGTAATTTCATTTCTAAGGGGGCTGTTCTTAGAATCTAGGGATAGGACCCAGTTGTCCGAGTGTTAGTGAGAGGAGGGGGTGGGGTATTTGTCCGGAAAACTTATAACTATAAATAACTAATATACCAAAGCAAAGGCAGACAAAAGATCATCGGGTCAGGACAATATCACCCGGTCCTACATGCCTACAATTCATCTATTTTTCATCAACAAGTGATTTCCACCCATTATTTAAATTTTGAAAATGAAGACCTTACCACGACAGCATTGCCTGAACTAGATCCTCCTGATGATCGCTTTGTATCATGAGGATTGAGTACTGGTCCTTGAGCTGCAGTGGAACTACAGGCCGAGAAGCACATATCTTCACAAACTGTCTTACCAACTATCACACCACCTAGGGTTCAGAACAAAAATTCACTTTTAGGAGATCCCAGATTGGCAATTGGTAACATCCAATTTATACCATCTTCTACCCCAATTGTTTCTAGCTCATTTGGGTCTCCGTAGGTTGAAGTGTCCTTTTGGGATTCGTCCACAGTAAGTTACTTGTCAAATAATGAAATCGAACCAAAGTCGAAACGGCCATTCCATCTTATTGAGACCAACCCCCCCCCCCCCCCCCCCCCCCCCATTTTCAGCTTTAAATTCCTTTTCCACGAACTTAAGAAAGCCCATGTTAACCCCTTTCTGGCCTTGTGAGAAGTGAAATTTGGTTATCTTTATGATTTTAAAAGGGCACAACATGTAAGTGAAAATGGACACTTATTAGAAGTGAAAGGGGGCACCTATCATAAGGAAAAGGGCACTTTTATGGTACTTTAAAAGTGAGGGAGCTGTGCCCCCTGCCCATCCCCCCCCCCCCGACCGCCTCTGCCTCAACTCAATACTACATTAATATAAATTATCACAGAGTACTGACCTGCATCCAAAACCCTGGAAACCACTGTTGCATCATAATTGGGTGTATAGCCCTCTAAGGCACGACTACCATTCATCATCGGCATACATGCGACAGCCACGCTATCCTTAATGGCTATTCTTTTGCCCGCCAATTTACCACTATCGGCACCATGAATCTCACATCTACGAATCCTGATAAAAGCAACGTTTTCAGATAAGTAATGAATCAGTTATCGGTTATTTTCTATACTTAGATATGATACATATCTTGATAAGAATTGTCATCGTGCATACATTATACTTATGATTAGAATACTCTCTGTTTATTGGATATGTTTACATCTTACAGCTATGACTTATGATGCAACTCTTTATTGTATCAAGTACTGGACTGCTTTTACTAGTATAAAGCTATACGGGTTTATTCATCCTCATGGGTTTACAAAACTAATTTACATAAAGCTAGACTGCAACGGCGTAGCTAGGATTTAATTTTAGAGGGCGGTTGCTCCCCAGGGGGTGGGTGCAGGGAAGGGGAGTTTCCCCCTTCCCGCGCAAATATGAGAGAAATATAACGGCTCGTAGCACCTTTTTAGGCTTTTTTCTCTCACTTCCCCACGCTTTTTCACTCTCGCTTTTTTTTTTCTTTAGTTGGCGGGGTCTTTTTCGGGGGGGGGGGCGACCGCCCCCACTGATTCCCCCCCCCCCCCCGGCTGCGCGCCTGCTAGACTGTTCTGAACAGGCCTCTACTGACTGTTCCAGAGATAAATCTACTGGCCTCTCGCCGGTTTCTCAATGGCAATACCAAGGAGTTACCGGATTACCTATAACCAAGGAGTTATAACTCCTAGCTATAACCAACATCCGGGCCAACATCTCGTAAAAAAACAACCACAGTCGCGTGCGGCGGCAAAGATACTCCCCCTCGAGGCTTGAGCTAGTCAGCCTAGCCGAGTATTACGTAATGTCAAGGTCTCTCGTAAATCTTCAACCGGCATCTGTGACCTTAAACGAACTTTCAGTCGCCTGCATGTGCAAGACGTGGCTGTACAGTGTCCAAAGTCGTGGCTGATCGAGGCCAGCCGTTCCAAACCTGATACAGCCTCACCATTCAGAAACTGAATTGTGTTATTGCTCCTGGTATAATCGGGTTGATAAGTAGGTCTTAATATTTTATTCCGTATTAATGTACTAGCTGAATAACAATAACATCTGTTTTCCCCATAAGCGCGTAATAACAAGAAGAACATTCATAAACAAGAATAAAGTTAACGAACAATAACAAACGAACAAAAAACAACAACAAACAAACAAACAACAACAACAGAAGGCGTGTGTGTGTGGGGTGGGTGGGAGGGGGAGGGGTTCCCCTCATATTTACCAAGCATTATAAGGGTTATCTTCTTTGGACGGTGTATTGCCTGGTAGTCGATGGTATTTGGCAGTCAATGTAGGTTCTGCCAACCGTTCTATGCTATTTATAGCATCAATACTCCCTTTCATCATCATTTGGTATACCTGTAAAGGGTATGAAAGTGCGAATATCAGTTCTTTTTATAATCTATTTCTAACAAATAAGAGACTTTTGAATAGTTTGCATTATTTGGTGATTTACCGTCTAGAAATAGAAAAGAATTCAACTAGAAAACCGAGTATAACTATAGAAAATGGAAACAAATGACTGCATGGAATGTACAAAAATTGAAGAAAAAAAAATGTACGTATATTATTGAAGAAACAAAGAAATAAAAAAGACCAGAAATGGTCATTTTACAAAAAAAAAAAATTGAATGTATTTCTATGATTAATTTGTTTTGTTTTGTTATTTGAAGTCTGAAATATATTTATTCAAGACATTATTATGATTCGTACAAGCTGTTTAAAATCAGTACAAAACAAAAGTCTGATCAATACAAAGGATGCAAATACAAATTTAAAAAGGAAGCAGACAAATGTTTGGAAAGGGGCGTTTGAGGAGGGAAATCGATGATCTAAGACCGATTTTGTAAAAAAAAAAAAAAAAGAAAGAGAAGGAGAATAGAAACGTGAATAGAATATGAAAAGATCTCTTTCCAACTCCTCCCCTCACTCGATGGCCTCGTTCTCTCGCTTTTCATCCATTTGTTTAAGACCGTGCCCCTCCCTCTCAAAAGACACTAGTGCCCCTCAATGGCTAGACCAATGCTATATAGTACACATAATTATTAGTACAAGAATCTGCTTAAAGGTATCGTACAGTAGTGGGAAAGGTGGCGCTTTGGATATTTAACTACTTTGTCAGCTGGAATGGAAATTACTGCATATACTGTTGTGAAATGATTAATTTCGAACGTAGGTGACGTTTGTTTGAAGAAAAATGGTTTAGAAATGGCTAAAATATCCCCAAAAATAAACATCGAATTACAAGCGCGGTACCGCGTTGACAGTTCACACACGTATAAACAGTGTGTGCGAACCACTGTGCGCCGTTGAGCCGGGAGCGTCGGGGTAGGTGGTCCTTAGCGAGGGTATAAGGTAACCGTTGATATTCGATCATTTGAATTATTTTACTGAAAATCACCGGAAATCATGAATAGAATACCGGATTATCTCACTCATATATCTTTTTATGCAAGCCGAACAATATGAGACTGTTTTTGAGCAGTTTCATGCCAACTTTCATTTTGCTACCACTACTGTTATTACCTTTAAGTCCTTACCTTTAGTTCCTCGTCCTCCATGTGAAAGCCAAGACGTGTTGCAATATCGGCCAGTTGCTCCATGGTGGGATTCACCAGGGATGGACAGCTGTATAATTCTATATGGACGAATATACATACATAACTATACATACATACATATATATATAAATAGTACTGGTCAAAATTATTAGAACTCCTGCTAAAATGAACAAATTTTATGTTTATCAGTAACTAGTTCTTACAACTTCTGGATGTAGAATTAAGTATTTGTGTATTGCCAGACTATCATGATGTCCGGTATAAGCATCACAGTCATACAGCCATTACAGCTTGGCATTTCTCTAGCATTGTAATGTGTTTTCTTCAATCAAAGCTTGAAACTTGTTTTTAGCATTTCTGTAGTTCATTATGAAGTGGTTTTATGTGAGGTACTTTGTCAGTCATTTTTTTTCATTGAATAAGTCCTAAATTTTGTTGATAAGGTTCAAGTTCTTAATCTTGGCCCTTTAGGGGTGACCCTCCATCATTTTTTGAACTCTGGGTTACTTCTTTTTTATGCAAGCTGTTCCCCCATCATTTGGATGAGAGTTTTGTATGATTGTCTTCTTGTTAAATTAATCCTGCCCCTTATAAAGGCACAGATCTAATAGAATTTCATTCAGTGTGAGCAGGTTTATGGTACAACTTCTTGACCTTATGTCCATTGATTTTCACAAGTTCTTCGGTTCCAACACTATAAAGATCTCTCCAGAACCTCCAGTGGATGACAGTGGACAGACACTTTTTTGTCGAAACGCCTCTCAACCAAGGATCCGTTCTGAATAGTTTGCATTATTTTATTAAAATTATTATTAATTATTCCAGAGTAGTCCATACAGTTCCTTTCTGGAATAGCCTTTGAGGGGTGTCTTCGGATAATCTGGCATTTCTCAGTTTTCACACTCTGTAACCTTTTTGTCTGTGACAATCTTTCAAACAAGTCAGATATCTTCTGACGAATAGGTGTGTTAGAACAGTTCTACTACATCCACAACGTTGGAAATGATGAGGTGGCCATCACGTAGGCCGTAGAGCTAAGGTTTGAACCTGATCTAGTAAGAGAAACCCAAGGAATCAGTTTGCAATGAAATTCAGAAATGTTGTCATAACTCCATCAGTACACTAACATAATTATGCCAGAAAGATATCAAGTTGATATTTCTACTGGGGGAGGGGCAGAGGCGTCGGAACGTCGGGCTCAGATAATGCATTGGCGGGGGGGGGGGCATCTTTTGTCCGCCAGACAAAAGATCCCCCCTAATGCATTGTCCGAGCCCGACGTTCTGACGCCTCTGGGAGGGGTGGGTATAGAGAAATACCGAAATTTTACAAAAATAATATGGACTTAGCAATGACCCAGATCTTTCATGATTTGGTTGTACCCTTATCACAAACTTACAAAATTCAGCAACCAGAAAATGCAGATGTATCAAACACAATATTGATAACAAATCGATAACAACTTTGTGATTTTCAGCAGGTGTCGAATAATTTTGACCAGTACTGTGCATACTCTCGAAGTATCCACACAACTGTGTGAAACTAGAATACTTTCAAAGCACAGAATATGTGCAGAAACTGATCACACTGGTATAGAGTGCAGAGTGTTCGCACCACATTTTGGTGTCAAAACAATTATCTCAAACAGTTCATCACGGTGGATAATCTTATGAAAAGATGTCAATCATAGTATTTGTAAAACCGAATCTTACGGCAAAATATTAATGAAAAAAAAATGATTAAAAAAAAAAAGTTTCTCACCCTTGCTGTGGATTTGATGCTCGTCTCTCTTGTCTGACGCCATCTTTATTCAGCACCGGTAAAATTGGAATAGGCACTTCTTTCTGCAATGAATAGATATACCGGTACCGTACCTCGATTAACTTCATTCAATAAAATAGAGGTCGTTCACTATCAACATTTTCACAAGCGTAAAAACATTATGGTTTGTAGCAGGTGAGGGCCGTGGAGGGGGGGGGGGGGGGGGGTCAATGATTGCTGCGCGCTTTACATTCCTAGCAGCAGGTAAATCTCTTTATCAAGTTCAACCAAACTATAATTATCATAAAAAGTATTTAATCATGTTTTCATTTGTTTGTGCAAGAAATGTCATTTTTTAAAAATCAAATTAAGATTGTATTATATCCGTGCAGTGCAAGAGGCCCTACATGTATCTCTTGTACAAAAGTGTGAGAGAAAAACATACACTTTGTTTTAGGAGGGAGGGGTTTAAAATATGAACCCATTTTACATTGATGGAAATGTTGATAACCGTGAATGGCCCCTAGTATGGCTGTGCTATACTCCCTTTAATAGTTTAAGGGTCAAGAACGATTTACCAAATCAATCATTCGGCCTACACTCTTATCATGAAAAAGCAGGATATGCTTGATGTGTTCAGCATTAAAAAATAAGATAACTCGGCAGTAGGCTTACAAGTTTTGAGTTACTGAACTTTTGAAGATTCAAATGAGAGCTAGATTTATATAGTAAATGATAAGAAATATTATTATCAAAGTAGATTGTTGATTGGCCCTGCGAAGATGCCTATATGCCTATATGAAATAAGAAAGTAGGCCTACATGTAGGTTGTTGTTATTTCGCGGTGTTTCACGCACTTACAACGCACTGAATATTTTCTCACTGTTCATCCACGGTCACTAGCAAACAGGTTTGATACTGCATGCGGTTGTATAAAATTTGAGCCTCTTATAACCAGCCGCACAACCGTGCCGCGGAGCTTGTGGACTTGACCTCAATACACAAATCGAGTACGATATAACAAAGAAGATCTTTGGATATCATAACAACAACGATGGCAGAAAAATCAGCAGCTGTGAATAACACTCAGGCAAAGGAGACACAGGGTGAGCTATATATTTTTACTTTGCTTACCTATACTTGAGCATGAGCAACTGCACAGCGACTCACAATACACGCGTATAGTAACGCTAATATACGAGAGTCATATACTATATTACCAAAGTGGCATGATTACCCCCTTTGATCTCTATGTCCAAGCTCTGACATACCGTTTATAGAAAACCTGTGCTCTGATGTCGTGTGAAATACCGTATATATTGCAGTGTCCTCACACAGGCCTTGCCGCCTACAAAGGTGTGTATGGTGGGGGGGGGGGGGGGGGGGGGACCTAAAGCTACGCACTTTGTTTCCAGCAGCTAAAAGGTCACCTTTTGAATGATTAATGTGAATTTCTTTCATATATCTTGGTTCTACATACTGTTAAATAAAATCCCTGAGAAAATTACGACGGACAAATATCAATAACATTAATTTTCAAGTCGATGTCGATACCCATGTCGAATTTGGTCGAAAAAATGAAAGGGTCCATAAAGCTACGCACATGTAATAAATGAATGCAAATCTTGATTTTGAAGCTGACTAATGCGAATTTCACCCCGATTTCAAAATAGTGATAATATCACCAAAACTGAAGGAAAATTACTCATTCTTTTTGGCGAACGTAAATGATAATCTCGCTGCTCAGTCACACCAGAAGTTTGGCGCATTGAACGCGTCGTATTGCGCGTATTTGCGGGGTGCGTAGCTTTAGGACCTGCGTAGCTTTAGGACCCCTGACCATACATGTATTTTTTGTTTTTCACGCGCTTTAATTATTGTGTTGATTTAATGATGTATTCCATTGATCAAAACAGCTGTTGGGAGTATATGAACCGGATAATGATTAAATTGTGTTATACCTGATCAGGGGCCGCGGAGCGTTTTTGAAAGTGTGTGTGTGTGTGTGGGGGGGGGGGGGGCTGATCTGATTTCACTCACTTTTGTAATGACAATTTTCGAGCCTTTTCTTCCGAGATTTTTTTTTTTGTGTGTGTGTGTGTGTGTGTGTCTACTCATAAAAGTGCCCCCCTCCCCCGGTTCCGCGGCCCATGCTGATAGTCATAATGATGCATGGAAGACGAAATATGAAAATATTCTCTTGGAATGTAGCATACTGAAAGCGGGAAGGTTTCAGTATAAAACCTTTTGTGATAAGTCGTATAAGCCTATATATTGTAGGTACTATATACGTAAGCCTAGTTATTATAATAGTATTCGCACTCTTGAAGAGAATCAACATTTCACAAACCATGAGATATAGGGCGTCGTTGTAACAGTATAAGACGGTTGTTGAAAAAAAAGTACCTTTGTTTTATTGTTTCTATCATAAATATATAGACACATAATGATATTGGAAAATGGGAGATACAATGTTATAACCAATTACGTTACTAAAAGTTCTTGTATTATCACGTAAAATTCTAGTATGATAGGAAGGATTTTTAGTTCTCCAGTATATAGATCTGGGTGTAATCAATCCGACTGCATAATTTCATATATGATTTTGACACTCTTGATAATGAAGGTTTAGTGTTAAAGTGCATTGCTTGAACAGGTGCGACAGGTCGTCCCTCACCCCCCCCCCCCCCGCCCCCGCTTCATTACCCCAGCAGCTTGCGGTTCATTTTATTATTCGTTTAATTTAGCTTTTCCAATCTTATTATAAATCATACTTCCTAATCATGTCAATTTTAATAATACAGAACTAAAACAAGTCGACTGCACTAAATTTCTGGGACTTTATATTGATAGTGATTTATCCTGTAAATCCCACATTATTTATCTGAGTAAGCTAGGTCCTCTCAAGAAATACCGGTATACTTAACAGACCACTAACGAAAATCTAAAACTCGTGTATATTTGGCTTCAGTGCAATAAACTTTCTTTAAACATACTAAAAACTAAGTATACAGTATTTCGCCACTGGCAAAATACAGCTGCTTGTTATGATAATATTTCTCTCAAGTTTTATGATAAATGCATCGAACAATGTTCTAGTGCAAATTATCTAGGAGTATTTATTGATCAGCACTTATCATGGGATTCTCACATCAACTGTGTCTGTACAAGAGTGTCACGTAGTTCAGGTATTCTCCGTCACTTAAACCATTTTCTTCCAAGTCGAGTATTATTTATGTTGTATAATGCCTTTATCTTGCCCCATATCATGTATTGCAATTCTGTATGGCCCAGTATGCATCCCACTAAATTAGGGAGAATACTTCGTCTTCAGAAAAGAGCTTTACGAGTTTGTTGTAACGCAAATTTTTATGCTCCATCTCGACCAATATTTTATAAATTTCATACTCTTACTATTCATGATATAAACAGATTCCAAATAGCTGCGATTATGCATCGATACTTTTCTAGTAGTCTTCCTCCTTATTTAATGACCATGTTTTCTCTTAACCACGAAGTTCATGATTATAATACTCGTAACGTAATGAAATTTCATGAATGGAAAGTAACTTCTAGTCATCTCCAAAAGTCAATTCGCCATTTTGGAAGTGTTGTTTGGAATTCCTTGCCCACCTCATTAAGATATATTCAATTTCTTAATTCTTTCAAGAGGAAGCTCAAATTATACTTATTATCTTTTTATCAGTAATTTTATAATTTGAGTTCCTATCCACAACAGTATGATTTTCCTTACTTTGTCTCTCCCGCCACAATATCTAAATTTTATACTTTGTTATATACTCTACACCTTTGTGACCATCAACTTGTCAAGCCTCAATAGGCTTTTAATGATGGTCCTTTTTGTTCTTCTTATTTTGTATTAATTCATGTATTATACCTTGTATTTTTTATTTTAATTGCTTCGTATATATTTTGATGTTTGTATGTTTTTTTTAAATAGGAGAATTAAATAAAGACTGATTATACTTTCTTTCCCAGTAAAATTTTATTATCAGTTTATTCTACTTTAATGACTCCATACCTCAACTATTGAATTCTCGCCTGGGGTAACGCTTGTGGAAATTTGATAAATATACTTTCTCGCATTCAAAAACGTGCTATTAGAAATGTTAATCATGTAGGATACCTGTCTCACACTGACAACCTGTTCCATGCAAACAAAATCCTAAAAGTATCAGACCTATTCTATTACAATGTTAGTATTTTCATGTATAATTTATCTGCTAATAACCTACCTGAAATATTTCTCTCCGCCCACCGAAGGTGGTGCCGGAGGCATTATGTTTTCGGGTTGTCCGTCCGTCCGTCCGTCCCGCCTTTTTTCTCGTTCTAACGATAACTCAAGAACCACATGAGGTATGAACTTCAAACTTGGTGTTAATATGTATCACCATAGGAAGACGATCTGATTAGATTTGGGGGTACGTAGGTCAAAGGTCAAGGTCACAGAGGCCAACTTCTGAAGTTTCAGGTGTTAGCCTCGTTCTCGCGATAACTCAAGAACCATTTGAGGTATGAACTTTAAACTTGGTGCTAGTATGTATCACCATATAAAGACGCTCTGATTACATACGTAGGTCAAAGGTCATAGAGGTAAATTCTGAAATTATAGGTTTTATAGGTGATATCTCAAGAACCATTTTGATCCATTAACTTCAAACTTGGAACTAGTATGCATCACCATAATAAGACGAACTGATTAGATTTTTGTTCACGTTGGTCAAAGATGACAGATCATAGAGGTCATTATACAGGTGTATGGGAAATTAATGGGTTTTTTTACCTTTTTTATCACATCTCAACTATTTTGTTTTCATGACTAGAGATAAAGTGATCAGACTTTTGAGTTATCAGGTGTAAGGTCAAATTTCAAAGAGGTCAATTAACATGTAATTAGAGGCTTTTTATTCTGGTTATTACAATATTTCAAGAACAGTTTGAGCCATCAACTGAATTTAGGCGGAGGCATATAGGAGACGCGGTCGCATTCATCTTGTTACAAATGTTTCGGAAAAATAGATCGATCCCTACATGCTTATATCCTACACGTCAGAGCAACGTATATCACCTTCCACGTACCCGAACTATTTTTGCCCCCAAAACGATTATGTTTACAGGACCCAGTTACTGGAATGCCCTCCCGTTAGAGTTAATCGAACTGAACTCTAAAGTCCTTCTCTATATACTTTCAAAATTAATGTAAACTGAAGGAACTGCTGTTTAAAACATATCTTGATGTCAATGTATAACTTTTACTTGCAAGCGTATATATTGGGTTTGGCTGTCGTGCTCTCGAAAATACGTCTAAAAATATACATATAAATCATCCTTACTTTTTTATATCAGAGAGTGCGACGGCTGACACAATCCTCTTGTTCATTTCGTTATTCATATTTATGTATGTATATGTATGTACAGATGTAGTCATTTTTTATTATCCGTAATGTTCGTTTACCAGCTGAGCACCCATAATTGTACAATAATTTAAAGGGCAATCCAACCTTCGTAATAAGATGATTTGTGTGAAAGCAAAAAAATAAGAAAAACAAGATGGTGAAAGTTTGAAAGAAATCGGACAAGGATTAAGAAAGTTATGGATGTTTGAAAAATGAGATCACTACATCTATGCGAATCTCAAATTGGCAATTTGGTGAGTCAATTGTGACATTTTTGTGGACAACTCTCCCATTTGTCGTACACAAAAATATCATTAATTTGCGGTTTTCTTCGAGGCGCTTTTACCCTCGGGGCAGTACTCAAAATATATTGGATATAGCATATTGTTATAGGTCTTCATGAGCGAAAAGATCCTACTGAGTAATGCATTTAGAAAAAAAAGTGACATTTTAGTCATTTTGTGTGTTAGAGCGAATGGGGGAATTGTCCACATCTACATCACAGTGACATTACCTATTCGGCCAATTTGAAATTCCCATATGCATAGTGATTACAACTTTCAAAAGTTCATAACTTTCTTATTGCTTGTCCGATTTCGTTCAAACTTTCACCAATCTGCTTCTCTGATTTTTCCTCCTTCTTTCAAAGCAACTTGCTATTAAGGTTGGATTTCCCTTTAAGTACTTTTGTCAGCATTGTAAGAAAAGGAAAGAAAATACAACACCACTGCATGTTCTCTTTTTTCTTTTTCTTTTTTTCTTTTTTTATTTTCTGATTTATTTTGATTGGTCACTATTCATATCCGTCCTCCATTCATTACCACAAATTATTTCACCGGGGTCTACAGCTTTACAAGCTTGCTTTCATGTAGGTCCCATCATATTTCTCTCAGTAAAATCACTACATTATATTGACCATTTACCTTTATGTTATTTATGTATATATTTATTTTTGAAATGTAAATGTAACATGAGAAATATGAAAATAAATGAAAATGAAAATGAAAATGAAATTATCACATATATTTGTGTATCGATATGCTCATAAATGTCAGCCTTGTTTCTAATGCATGTACACTATAAAAACTTTCTGATATGAAATGTGAAGATTTGCACTTGATACTGGTTCGATCCTTATTCGCCTTAGTCTTATTACTCTGAGTATAGATCATATTCTCTCTCACGGTCAGGGGCGGCGCTACAGGGGGGCAGAGGGGGCGACCGCCCCCCTATGATTTTTCAAGTAGTGAAAAAAGAAAAAAAAGAAGAAAAAGAAGAAAAGGAGGAAGAAAAGGGAAGAAAAGGGAAGAAAAAAGAAAGAGTAGTATTAAAAAGAGAGGTCTTAAACATATAACTCTATATTACCCCTGTTATTTAATGGGGGAAAAATATGACGTCATCTTTAGGTCGTCTTGCCCCTCCTATCAAAATACCCTGGCGCCGCCCCTGCTCACGGACCTTTCGTTTTAGCAGTATATTTCCTTCTCCTATAATGAATATTATATACGGTAATATGATAAGTGGTTCTAGGCTTACATGTATCTTGCATTAAGAAGCCCAGTTGTTAGCCATGATGATAAACATGATATAAGGAATCGTCGTTTTCATAATTATGCAACCAACATTAATGCGGTCTTATGGAAAAAATGATACCGATGACCTTAGAATAAGTATCATTCGCTTCATCAACGTCCTTTCATTCTACCAGTATATTTCCTTCTTCTATGACTATCACCATGATTACATTGTAGTGATAAGAATTAAGAATTGGCGTCATTTCGTAGATGGGACGGTAACTTTGATTACCTTGCTACCGTTAAGACACATATGTATACACTCAATCCACTGGACTAAAGTTAGAAGGGTTTGATGAGTAGGTCCTACACCAACCACTATGTTTCACAAAGACTATTTCAAAGTACTTCTTGTTGAAGTACGCCCATTCTGTATGCGATATAACTCCCCGACCCACTCTAATTCTCCCTTTAAACCTACCAAACAGAGCTGTATTCCAGCCCCATGGTGAGATGTCCAACCTTCGCTCAACTCGCCGACATCGCCCGTGATATGGGTCTACACATGGAAGATGATGAACTCAAGGTGGGTTTCCTCATAAGGGGTGCATGGGTCCAGCATTCTCACAAGGGGAGGGGGATATGAGGGTATTTTTGTCCTGATATTCGACATTACTTCTTTTCCCCTTGAATATATTTTTGTGAATCTCACTGGTCCTTCACGTGTAGGCTTTTGATATATTTTTTATGGGGGGGGGGGGGGTATGAGAGAAAAAAGAAATCAAGATGTTAAAATTTCTATCACGGGAATAGGCCTATGATTTGATGAACCTTTTCAGCCAGATGAAAACTTTAGAAAAGGGAGGGGGAGGGGAAATATTTTTTTCCCGGAGTTTAAGTTCAGCCATTTAGAAGTTTCATTTTCCCCCAAAAGGAAACGTTGCGAACGTTTTTAACAACCTCCCCGATCTACATTATACAATAGGCCCATGACTCATCACTCTGTTCAGCAATTCAAATATATATAACTATTTTTTAAACCAAAGTTTCTTTTTGGACCATGTACATAGTCAATATGGATGTCCCAGTCATGATGGGAAAATAATTCTTCGGTTATTGTGTCATGGTATATTTTAGATAGAGCTGTTGTATTTTTTATCATGTCAAAATTCCAGACTTTTCACGCGGCGATAAAAGGAAACATCGAAGGCATCAACAACACGGAAAATATTGTGGAGCCGAGGTTGCCAACAAAGTATCCCAGACTTCCAGGGTACAGGCCCGAACAAGAGGACAACCCATACAATGCATGGTAAAAAGGGCGATTTCTAGCATAGGTTGTGATGGACCCCCTTCTATTTTTTCAAGTGTCTTTGGAGTCAAAAATTGTGAAGAGGAGAGGTTTAAAAACACAGTATAATGTCACATTTTTATAACACTTGTCAATAAACTAGTCAATGAAATTAAGAAACCAGTTTAAAGGGGATCACCTTCTTGTTGTGCTCACCTTTATGCACCATTGGGAGAGTATACGTAAAGAAGATTTCTCGAATGAAAACCAAGGTAGATACGATACGGCGTCCAAACTTCTTGAAATTAAAATGGAAATTAATGTAGATAACTTCTATCCAAATCGAAATTGAAATTGAAATTGAAAAATTGTTTACTTATCAACTATATAAAGGTTTCCCATTGATTGGTTTCAAAACAAGGAAGGAAATACGATGCATACTACCTGGTCATGTTAATCACTTTGAATTATCATCAATAAGTGGCTACAGCCCACGAGACAGACAATCAACGATAACGACACTGTCGGTCTCGCCGTCCTGGAGAAAAGTTATCTGAGAGTTCCCGGGACAAACAGCTTTCTGGCTACTTTTCTGAGGGTTCTCCAGACCAGCATTTTCGGCCTCATAGGCTGTCAATCTACTAGTATAGGATGTCCTTACTTATTTTACCTTTGGACACCAATACAATTAATAAAGATAAAAAGAACAAAGGTTCGTTTTACCAGAGGTTTTATCAGACATGACAATGTCTAATCAAATTTCAAATATCTGCAGATCAGTTAGGTACCAATTACGTAAGATATCGGTTTTATTCGGAAATATTTGTCCAAGTCTGCCTCTGAAAAGATAGTTCACGCCTTAATTTCCTCCCGTCTCGACTTTGGCAATGCCCTTCTGTTCAAGTTACCCCAAAATCTGTTGTCCAAGTTCCAGAAGCTTCAAAATGCTGCGGCTCGCATTGTTACTCTGTCCACCAAGCGTACCCATATCTCCCCTGTTTTGCAGTCGCTGCACTGGCTCCCTGTCAAACATCGCATTATTTTCAAATTTTGTTGCTCACTTTTCACTGCGTTCACGGTTCTGCTCCCCAATACAATACCTCTTTAATTCAAAATTACATCTTTACGCTCATCCACTTCCAGTTCTCTTGTGATCCCTAAAGTCGCAAAATCTTGGGGGAAAGATCATTTGCCCACGCGTGTCCTAAATTATGGAATAGCCTTCCTGAACATCAAAAAGTGTATAACATGTGATTCTTTTTTAAAAAATCATGTAAAAACATTCCTGTTTAATTCTTAATTAATTTCTAGTATACATGCGCCTTAAGCACCCCACAGAGTGGATTTAGCGCTATATAAGTTACATTTATTATTATTATTACTCAAGAGGGTTTATTATATCGAAGGTGTTTGATATTCCGAAAGTTTGTTTTCTAATATTTTGAAGATTTCCATCAACTATTTTTTTCTCGTGCCCGCCCCCTTGCAAAAAGGCTATGGCCCCTCTCGTCCCCGCCCGAAATATCGTTGCCATAAGGGATTATTTTATGTTTGACTGTATATTGTGTATTATCAGGGGCGTAGATAGCGGGGGGGGGGGGGGGGGAGGGATGGGGGTATCCATCCCCCCGAACATTTCTGGTGGGGGGTGATATGTACAAACATCCCCCCAGGTTTCAACCCACCAAAAAAAAAAAAAAAAAAAAGGGGTGGAAAATATACATTTCTATATTATGTTGTAGACAAATATAATTTGATATATTACATCTATTAATGTTATTTTTATATATTCTTTATTTCAATATAAATGTTATATATCTGTGTACAATATTGTAGATTTATATGAATTTATTAATATTTATCTACAATGCTGTCGTGGCTTCTGATTGTTCCCGATATATTTTTACATCACTAGAAAGAAATTATGAATTTCTTTTAATAACTCATTATAATAATTGATTTATATGTTCAGTGTACTTGTACACTTATTAAGAAACAATGAATTTGTACATATGTTTTCATATTTTCTGTTATAATATGGATATGGAAGTATATATATATTTTTTTAATGAAGTGGGGGGGGGGGGGGTGTTGGCCTGCATGTGTTACCATCCCCAAATATATTTAGAGGTGATTTTTTTTTTTCGAAGCCACAATGCAGAAAAATTATTTATATTAAAAGTACATGTAATTATTCTGGATTTAGAGGGTTCAGTCGGTAACTTTCCTCTATAATGCAATTCTGCAAAACTGAAATGAAAATATAGTCACAGGAATCGAATGTGGTGGAGAAAGAGGGAATACATCACACCCAATATTTATCGAGGATGATGATGACCTGTGTCATCACCCAACTATACATAGAAGAATTATGAAATGACAATCATAACATGTAGGCCCAGTCAGAAGCACCGCTCCAGGCGTTGCATGTGAGCACAGTGCCCATTCTTTTAACTTTAACTTCAGATAAGTACCCCCATTTTTCTTTCGAGTAAGTCCCAGTTCCATATTCTTTTCAGTGCCCATTTTGATAATTAGACCTCATCCCTCACCTTACCTTTGATAAATGCTCCTCCTATTTCAACAAGAGCATTTCCCCCTTTTAATCCCTTTTATTCCTTTTGATGTAACAAGTCATTTTTCTTTGTAATATATAGACACTGATTTAATTTTTCTACTTTATATAAGAATATTTTCCCGTTCTTATAAATGCCCCTTTTCTGGTGTTATAAGTGCCCCTTTTCACCTGTGATGAACTGCTTTTTCTACCTTTTCTACACATTCATTTATTTTTCTAATAATTGAAGTGTCCTTTTCCCCATGATAAGTACCACGTTTCCCTTTTCCATAACATGTGCCCCTAATCCAAAGTGACTTAGAGGCAGTATTCCCAAATACTCGCTCGCTACGCTCGCTCGTATTAAAAGTATAGCTTATTAAATAAATTTCCATTGTGAAATTTTGCAATTACAATGTAATTGTTATTGTTTGCTCGCTCCCTTCGCTCGCTCGCTCAATATTCAAATCATCCTACAAAATTGCAAAGCATGATACTAAAGTTGTATCTCGGATATGTAAAGAGGAAAACCATATACATGTTTACACACCCTCACCCCCACACTATATAATATATATATATATATATATATATATATATATATATATGGCCCTTGGGGGAAATCATACTCCCCAGGTATGAGGACCTGTCTACGCCAATGTGTATTATCATCTATTTAGTACCCGACGACTAACACAATACCGAACTCCCTTTCCCCCTGCTTTTCAGGTATTGGAGGTGTGACATTAAGGGTGCAAGCAGTGGTAAATTGGTGGGAAAACGAATCGCCATCAAGGATAACGTGGCAGTAGCAGGCGTTCCTTTGATGAATGGAAGCCATGCCTTGGAAGGATTCACCCCTGACTTTGATGCAACGGTCGTTACCAGAATACTCGATGCAGGTGTGAGAAACATCAAGTATATTGTTAACATAATGATATTGTTACGATCCAAAATCCTCAAAAGATAATAACCGAACAAAAGATATTAACTTTAGATGATTTATAGTTTAATTAAAATATTTACCCAAATTGAGTAGGACAAAAATTTATCAAAAACAAATATTTCTATATTTAGCTAACTTAGCAAAGACTTACAATTTCTTAGCTGGGAACCTCCTAATCCACAGAATATGAATTCAAGATATAAGTCCAGAATGTTCTTGAAGTGTAGAGTAAGTTGGCTGTTAATCACAGTAATAATCCAAAGAATAAATCCAAATGGTGTGACCAACTGGTAAAAGAAGATTCCAGAAGATCTAGCCGAAGAATGTCCAAGATAATTCAGGAAGTCATCGATGTCGACGATGTCGAAGACGATGTCGACAATGATGTCGACCACAATGTCAATAACGATGTCAAGCACGATGTCGAACACCATGTTGAACACGATGTCCAATACGATGTCAAGAATGATGTCCAAGATTAAGTCCAAGATGAGGTCCAAGACGATCTCCACAGGTTGATATCCATATCATCAATATCAGATGGTGATAACTGAGAATTTACGCAAATATGCTCCACGATGTAGTCAGGATATAAATTCTGAAATTTCTGTGGAACTCCCAGCTTATATACAATCTCAACCCTTAATTAGAATTTTCTACCTTCTACTACAACATTCATGAAGGTTTGGAACTTTCTTGTTAGTTCCACATACTTCTAGTTGTAACAAACAAAAGAAGGGGATTCCAATGATCTATTTATAGACTCAATGCAATGTTTCACTCTTACTAAGAAGTTCGTGCAAAGGTCAGGTAAACAAAATGTTCCAGCATGTAATTACATTGTTACTAGCATACAGTATATCAGACATAATGCAATGATCTAGAATGATCTTCCTCTACTGGATGTGCATTATTTAATCTGTAATTAATGATTCTTTCACTCTTAAAGAGTAAACTGACTTTTTACATCTAAATAATGATTTATCTTCTAGAAATTTCTATGTTCATAAATATATAAAGAAAACTGGAAAATAACTTCCTTCCAGAGGAATTATATAACAATATATATTTTCTACCTGCTATGAAAAAGGTGTTCAAAGCGTCTTGATATACTTCTACATGAGTGTTGGTGCTATGGCTACTATAGGCCTGTCCAAAAAATGCAAGGATTTGTTATCAAGAATATTTTGTGAGTCAAGTTCTTTCTTACAAGGATCATACCAAATATTAACGGCCTCCACTCTAGCAGGCGTACATTATCGTTTACACCCGATATTGTGAACGAAATATTGTGCTCACATACACTTTCTTAGTTTCTTTCCAAAGTACATGTATGCATTATTATCCAATATTCTGGTTTTCTTTAAAATTTCTCTCTGTCAGGAGCTACAATCGTAGGTAAAACGGTTTGTGAGAATCTTTGTTTCTCTGGAGGAAGCTCTACAGCTGCAAAAGGACCAGTCAAGAATCCACATGACCCAACACGCTCTACTGCAGGATCAAGTTCAGGGAGTGCTGTTGTGGTAAGTGTTATCAGTTCGGCATTTTTATGAGTTTTAGCTGGTTCAAACGTCGTTGGAATGCTCTATATTTGCATAATTCTGTCTGTCATGTTAGCGACGGATTGGAAAGAAGTGTTTGTGACACTTTTAGGCCCGTAAAAATTTAAACCCCTGACTGGGTTTAAGTTCAGTTTAAAGTCAATTTCATAGCAAAGAGATTATATTTGGATGAACTTATAAGTTGATCCGAGTGGAAGCAGAATATCAGAGAAAGAAATTGGTAAACGTTTGGGATAAGTCGGATAAGGAATAAGAAAGTTATGAACTATTAAAAGTTGAGATCACTAATGGAATGAAGAATTCCCCATTTGCAATCCAATAGTGTTGTGTGATGTCATAGTCGGGCTACTTCTCTGTTAATTTAAAAAGTTTCATTTTCTCAATTTCTATTAAGAAAGAGACATTTTTCGATGAAATTGCCTACCACTGGTGTTTCTGGTTATCCGGGGCAGGTACAAACCGGCGAGGTTGACATGGCTATTGGTGGCGACCAGGGAGGGTCCGTCCGTCTCCCGGCTTCCTGGACTGGTATCGTAGGACTAAAGCCCACCTATGGTCTAGTACCCTACACAGGTGCCATGGGCATTGAAATGGCTATCGATCATCTGGGCCCAATGGCCAGGACCGTCCACGACTGCGCACTGTTTCTTGAAGTTAGTAGTTGATATAAACACAACCAAAGGGTTTTAGGATATCTTATTGAATACAGGCATCACCAATTTCCTTGAACTTTATGTGTCTTAACCCTTACTGTACTGGACTATTTCAAGCTCCTCTCTGACTGGGGGGGGGGGGGGGGGGGGAGGGGGTGTGGGGCCTCAAAGGCCCCCACCCCTTGACCGCAACATGACCGATCGCCGCAAAATTTTGCAAAGACCTTGAGAATCGCGTAAAGAACACAAATCCATCTATATTCTTATGTAAATCTGTATTTTCCATTTAATAATAATATAATATGGACTGGCCTTGAGGGGGATACAACATTAATTGTCTGAACTAGAAGCTTATTGGATTCTAGTGAGGGCAATTAATGTTGTATCCCCCGAAAGTAGCCAGTCCATATCATTATTATTAACAGAATCAGACATCTAGAGCAAACTCGAAAACATTGTTTAAAAAAAAAAAAAAAAAAAAATTTATTGCCCGCTATTTAACACGCAAAATTCCATTGACTTTCGAAACCGGGCAACAAACAATTTATCGGACCGCAATTTTGTTGGCTTGTCAAAGTCGGGACATACAATGTAAAAACTGCATTGCTCAGATGTCTGATATGGTTAATAATATAATTTTTGCCAGTATGCATAAATATACATTTCGATTGATAATCTGGTAAAGATAGGACTTGGAGATAAAATTTTAATGCAAAAAGTTCTTCTAAACCTTAAAAACATTATTACATAAGAAAAAAAAATGGAAAGTTATTTCAATTCTTACGTATTCTGTTTTGTAACGAATTTCTTTATGTATTTCTACGTTTTCAACTTTAACTTGTTTTATTGTTTTTTAAGTGATGTTTCGGAGTGTTATCGGAACCAATATTCAGTTATAATAGATGATAATTACAGCTTAAAGAAGAAATTATAGGTGATAATGGAGGAACATGAGGAAATGCAGTTTCCCATTCGTTTTCAGTGGCGGGTCCAGGAATTTGAAATGGGGGGGGGGGGGGCGCCGGCGGCGAGGGAGCGGAGGGTGTGGGAGGGGGGTATCCCCCTCCAATGGTAAAAATCACAAAACAGAAAAATTATTTGTGTGAAGGAATTTCTTTTTGATATTCAAAAAGTGCTCCTTCTTGAAAAGGATAAAGAATGGAAGTTAGAGATCTATAGCTTACAATCATGACTCCTAAAAAAATTGATCCTCGTTGGCTAGGGGCTAATGGCGGATAATTGTGACGTAGGCCACTTGTAAACGAGCACCTGTTTTAAATGTAGTCGTAATATTTACGTCTTTATGGTCAAATTCCTTTCATGGAATGATATCTCATTGCAATATAATCGTTTTAAAGGTAATAAGGATTATGTTTTATTGAATATTCTATTGTAATAATCGTTCAGGTGATTGCAGGCTATGATGGAGGTATGGACTCGAGACAACATCCTCACATAACCGTCCCTCAGTACACGAAAGAGGTAAGTTATCACCCAAGCACAACCGTTAGATCCGTGAATATAAAACTATAGTTTACCCTTTGATCAGTGAGGGTGAATGCAAGTGGCGTATCCAGCATAGGGTGGAGCTGGATCCTCCTAAAAAAGTAAATAAAACTTGAAGTGGGTCTTTGGCAGCTAAAGTACATTCCTCGTGGATCCGTGGAGGATTCCTACCCCCCCCCCTTTTTTTCTTTTAATTTTCAGTTACTGGATACGCTACTGAATACCGACTTGGAGATACTATATATTAATTAATCATAATTATTTCAGATTTAGTAATGTTGAATTTATCCAACTCTGAAGGATGTTTTGTTATAGGATTTTTGCGATTATTTTAACAATGCTTTCCTTGTGCGTGTATTCCTGCCATCCGTCTACCAATAAAATTTATTTTTCCTATCAGATACTGTATGTGAAAAAATAAATGGAAAGAATACAAAATTCCTATCACTGAACATGAAGTGTTTAGATGAAATGTATACCTGTATACACAGTAACGTCAGTACAATCAAAAACATGGTGTTGCAATAGGCATACATGGGAGAAGACGTAAGATCTCATGAAGTAAGGGGCTTGTGTCGGGTACGCTTGAAAGATTTACAGACAAGAGGCAAATGTTGAGAAGACTCTACAACATGATTAACTCATACTGAAAATGTATATTTTTACACAAAGTTGGAAAACTCAAGCATTGAAGGCCTGAAAGTAGGAATCCTAGGAGAAGGTTTCTCGATGGAAGGTGCTGATCCAGCCGTCAATAAGCTCTTGAAGGAAACCATCAACAAACTGACTACCAGTGGTGCTATTGTAAAGGATGTATCCGTGCCTTTACACCCTGCCTGTAATTATCAATTACTGAAACACATATTTTTCCTATGATGGAATATCATATTTATTTTTCAATATTACTATTCTAATAAAATCTGTCCTTGAGGCCCAAGCCCTCTGAAGGGGGTAACCTCGCTAGTCATAAGGATCGCTATTCATATAAGGACCACTTATTTATAAGGACCGCTATCCATAACGCGTGACTAAATGAATAGCGGTTTTGTACGAATAGCGGTCCTTCTGAATAGCGAGCAAACCATAGACAAATTACCTCGCTATTCATAAGGACATCCATTCATAAGGACCACTATTCATAACTACTCATAAGGACCGCTATTCATAACGCGTGTTAAATGAATAGCGGTTTTCTATGAATAGTGGTTCCTATGAATAGCGAGCGGACCCGCTCTGCAAGTGCGTAGTGCAATCGGTTGCGTCAAAGGAACATTTTGTTAGGAGAAAAGGGGTAAATATCCTTGTAAGTCGTAACGCGTACAAAGAACATGAACTGTAATTTCATACTAAAATGTAGATTGCCATTTTCCTCAATCTGATACAGCCCGAGACTGCCAAAGTTAAGCTAGTCTCAAGGCTTTATATGAAATTGAGTCTATACCAACAGACTACAGCGGGAGTCACATATGTGTACAAATTTAGAAACTGAAAAAAGATTTTAAAAACGTCAACTCCCTGGCAGAATTATGGATGTACGCCGACAGAAAAGCAGCATTTAACAATATAAGAAAAACAAATGTTCGTAAATGTTAAAACTCGCCGGTAAGGTTATAAAAGATCTTATATATTTTGCTGAAAACTCAACTGAAAAAAAATAAATATCTAATTTAAAAATTTGTTAAATTATTTTTTCCCACAGAGTTGACGGAGCGTTAGGTTAGACAATTACCAATGAAATACAATCTTAGTATTGATAATATAAAACAACAAAGAAATAATGATTCAAGAATCCTTGTAATACTCATTCTATGCAAGATACAGACGAACTTTAAAATCAGTAAAAACTATACGTTGTTTTCTGTCAAAGTTATTGATTATAGAAATGATATGGAGATGAGTTCAGGATATCTCAATGTTGAAATGGCTAACGTTATTATTTTGTTGTCTTATTCTTTCTTTTTTTCTGATATAGCGTCTGTTATTTGGGGAGCAACTGCAGAAGGTGCATATGAGAACATGTACCGCTTAGGAGGTAGGATATATATATATATATATATATATATATATATGTATATATATATATATATATGTGTGTGTGTGTGGGGGGGGGGTGTATGTGTGTGTGTTTTTAAAGGGAAATCCAACCTTAATAGCAAGTTGCTTTGAAAGAAAGAGGAAAAATCAGAGAAGCAGATTGGTGAAAGTTTGAACGAAATCGGACAAGCAATAAGAAAGTTATGAATTTTTGAAAGTTGTAATCACTATGCATATGGGAATTTCAAATTGGCCGAATAGGTAATGTCACTGTGATGTAGCTGTGGACAACTCCCCCATTCGCTCTAACACACAAAATGATTAAAATGTCACTTTTTTTCAAAATGCATTACTCAGTAGGATCTTCGTTCATGAGGACCTATAACAATATGCTATCTCCAATATATTTTGAGTATTGCCCCGAGGCTAAAAGCGCCTCGAAGAAAACCGCAAATTAATGATATTTTTGTGTACGACAAATGGGAGAGTTGTCCGCAAAAATGTCACAATTGACTCACCAAATTGCCAATTTGAGATTCACATAGATGTAGTGATCTCATTTTTCAAACATCCATAACTTTCTTAATCCTTGTCCGATTTCTTTCAAACTTTCACCATCTTGTTTTTCTTATTTTTCTGCTTTCACACAAATCATCTTATTACCAAGGTTGGATTGCCCTTTAACATAATTTTAACATAATTTTGACCCATTTGGCAATGCAACATGAAGACTAACCCGAATTCACACTGAAGACCAAAATGAGTGCAGTCAGTTCAAGGAGCTTCAAGAGCTGGAGTTCTAACTGGCAACAAATTATCTCAAGCAGCTGCTCCTTTCTAAGGATGCACAAAAGAATCTACAGGTGCGCTGTAGCCTTTGATGTCCGATGTTCCAAGCCGCTAACTTCATGGGAAAGCTTGAGCAGTGATTTTTGTCACAAATGAAATATCGAGAATATTTCACTTTTTATTTGAATAAACAAAGTTAAATTTTCACATATGATAAAATTGAATACAAAAGCCTAATTGTGTCCAGAAATTTGGCTATATTGTATGATAGTAGTTTCAATTTGTGGAAAAAAGGGTAAAATGTTACAATCCTAAAATCCCCAATTTGACACTCTTCCGATTACTCCCTGTAAACGGAAATAAAAATTGCAATTGTTCTAGTACAGTTAATTATGATGTTATATGTCAGATTAGTGCCCACACATGCCCAGTCGCGCAATTTTGATTCATATATCAGGGAATTTGTACAATTTCTTTTCGCTTGCCCCCAGTAAAGGTAAGCACTGTGAACTGCTCATATCATCAGACTAGTGATAGCGAAAAGTAATTATCATTACAAAAGCATATTTTCCTTTGAAAATGGCCCGTAAGTTTGCAGCCAAGCAGGAATCTTTTGTCTTCTTATCTGCAAGGAAGATCCAGTTAAGTACATGCCTGACATATTTTTCCTTGGCGGCTTCGAACATGGTTCAAAGGGAATGAGCTACATGTGACTCCAGCTCTTGAAGCTCCTTGGTCAGTTTCATTATATTTCATGGTAGCAGTAATAAATGGTAATGATTGTAACTTTGCGCCAGGTCTACACAAATATACTCACTTGAGCTTGATAATATAACAAGAACCAAAGCAGAAATGACATATTTCATTTATTGCATTTTTCATACAAATAGGTAATTTGATGCTTGATGGTATTAAGAAGCTACGATCACGGTAAACTCGAGAAGTGATCAGTTAGGAAACAGAAAAATAGGCCTATATATGCAACGTACATACGGCACTTGTGGTTTCGAAACTTAAAAGTTAGCGAAACTTTAAGTTAACGAAACCACGACAGCGAGGGTTCACACGAGGTTGAAACAACGAGCTGAAACTACAAGCCGAGCGAGCCTAGTGGTTAATCTTCACCTGTTTGACAAGGCATAATAGAAGAGCTTTTCAGGTATCTGTGGTATGTGACTGCCAGGCTGTAATGTACTATTCATGTGTTAATTACACAGATACCAAGCAAGCTCCTCTATTATGCCTTGTCAGATGGTCAATGGCTGACAATATTTGTTGGCTAATTTTGAGAAAGCAATACATTTTTCACAATTTAATAAATTATTAACCAAAATACCAATTTACACCAAATTGCACCTCAAGAACATTATTATACTCAAAATTATGTTATGAAAATTTAAAGTGAATTGAATGAAAAGCTTTTGAATTATCATAGTCAGAAGGTAAGAAAATGGTCTTTCTTTCCATACACAGCATTTCGGGGGGCAAAGCGTTGTCAAAGGGCATATTGGGATTTTCATTTCAAGGGGTCTGAAACCCCCTTCCCGATGGAAAATTTTGTCAGTTTTTATATTTTTGGAATGTACATCCATAGCTCTTCCTTCTGACAAAATTTGGTCTCTGGGCTTTAAGGGGAAAAATTTACCCCAATTTTTAGGGGCCGTCTGACACCTCATCCCGACAAGAAATTTTTTTTGGTGTGTTTTGTAATGTCTAGTCATACCAATTCCTACTGACAAAGTTTGGTGCATGGGTGAGATGGGGTGAAATCGACCCGACTTTGGGGTCCCTTTTGGGGGCTCTGGGGGCTTAACCCGGCGGCTATGGTCAGGCTGACAACCTTTTTGTCAATGAATTAGATGGTCTAAATAACTTTAGGGGCTCACATCTTAAGGGTAAAATGGGGTGACTATTTCGGGACAGGCTCCCAGACTATGAAGACAAGAATGGAAAATGGCGATTTGATACTTTGGTGTACCCTATGATTTTCAAGTGACCAAAAAGAGAGATTATTATTGTCATTATTATTATTATTATTATTATTGTTGTTGTTGTTGTTGTTATTATTATTATATTTGTTCATCTAAAATGTAAATTAACTCGCTCGTTGGCAGGGGGGCACAATTCCCCCCCCCCCCCTCACCTTTCCAAGCACTCAAAAAGTGTTTCCTGCTACCCACAAAAATGCCGCTTTTTATACAGAAAAAGTAAATACTTAGAGTCTAGCAAAAATACAAGTTATAAACAAGCCCGGTATACAAGACATATTACAGATATCGGTATTTTTTAAATTTTTTTTTTTGGACCTCAGCTCAGGATAGTGGCGAGTCAGGACAGCACCCCCCCCCCCCGGCCCCTAGGCCCTTTCAAAAAGCTCTGGCCACAACCTGTCCAGGGATGGCCAACAAAATGACGCATAGTGTTGTTGGTAGGTGCGTAGACGAAAAGGGAATAGCCCAACAGGCACTTAGCCTTAGTGATAATTAGACAAAGTGATGTTTAGGCAAATTGGCATTTAGACCAACTGACAATTAGACCAAATGGAAAATGGACTAAATAAAAGTTAGACCAACTGCACATTAGACCATATAAATGCCATGTAGACCAAATGGATACTAGACCAAGTGGATTTTAGACGAAATACCTGTAGACCAAATAGTTTTAGACTGACTGGAAATTAGACAAACTGACATTAGACTAACTGGTAGCAGACCAAGTGACAAAAAAATAAAGTAGACGAAATGGTAATTAGACCAAATGGTAATTAGACCAAGTGCAAATTAGACCTTCTGGTTATTATACCAAGTGCAAATTATACCAAGTGCAAATTAGACCAAATGAAGAGTGGACCAAAAGGGTTTAGCCCGAATGAAGGTAGCCCATCTGGAAATTAGACCAAGTGGTTTTAGCCCAAGCGTGCATAAACCACTATGACGGCCGGAGGACCCCCCGCTGCTCGTGGTTTCGGCCTTAAAGTAGAATTTCATTGATTTTGAATATTGATTTAATTTTTATTATTGCATAGGTGAAGCTTAGATTGAACAAGGTTATCAAAATTCAACGCTTGGAAACATTTGAAGTAATGATTATTATCAATTATAAAATGATATAACACAGCCCCGCTATAGCACCTATAGAGCTCTTTGAACGCTGCTGAGATATGTGACGTCATACCGGGGAGCAATCCTTCCTAAGCAGACGATGCCCCATAACATCTTATACATTTTCAGTGCCTGTTTTGTCATCTCATCTTCACTTATTTCTCTTACTTCACTAGCGTCAGTATAAATGCTTATTTGTTGCCTCACTCTAAATTTCCTGCATGGTATTATTTTGATGAAAAATGCAGCGTTAAAAAAATAAAGGAATCAATCGCTTGTAAACAAAAAAAGATGCCATTGTATTTTCAGCTGCATGCACCGCGGCATGTCGGCGTTTCAAGAGGGAACGAATACCATCCATGCTGTAATTCAGCGGGCTTTACAATTCGAAAGTGTGATTTCTTTGATTGATCATTGACCCTTATCATGACTTTTTACAAACAAAAGATTTTAGTTACTAGAAACGGTTTCACTTCCCTTTTAGAATGTGAAATACGGTCATGGTGAAACAAACCAAACTCTTTATAATTTAAAAATAATTGCATTGCAGTTACGTTCACTTGATATAGGACGTCGTCTGCTTAGGCAGGATTGGCACCTGATGTGACGTCACGAAACATCGGTATATTTCTGGCGAATCGCTCGGATATCCCAGATGCTGAGAAGTGTTTTTATTTGTGTTATTTTTTAATCATCAAACACGCAGTTAACGTAAAACTTATACGATTACCATCTGCAAGCTTTCTAGTTTCTAGAGATACATTATTGAGCATATTTGTGATTTGCTTTGAATATCTACTTTAACCGCGAGCTTGCTTGTGGTTTTAGAACTACGAGTAAACTTAAAGTTTCGAAATCACGAGTCCGTTCATACGATCTGAAACTACAAGATAACTACAAGTAAACTTAAAGTTTTGAAACTACAAGCAAAACTTAAAGTTTAGCTCCCATCGTGTGAACGTAACTATAGATACACCAAAATTTACTGCACGTCTGCGAGTAAAGTTGTACCTTTCCACCTCATCTCGTTGATACAATCAGGGCCCCGTTGCATAAAACTTACCATTAATGGTAACTCTGTCATCAATGGTAACTACCATAGCAACATTGCTCAACAGCCAATCAAATTCAAGGTTTAAATGGAAGTTACCATTGATGGTAAAGTTACCATCAATGGTAAGTTTTATGCAACGGGGCCCATGTCCATAAGTAATATAATTTTGAATTAACTGTATAATTATTTTGATTGAATAGGTTGTAGCACCGGTCATGTGGGCTATTACCCGACCAACTTTGCGATAGCTTCCGGGAAAATGTTTTCCTCTAGAATGGATGACCTTTCAAACTCCATGAAGGTAAGATAACTATAATGCGTTCATAACTTCTCACTTATATGCTATTATCATTGTTAAATATTTATATTGATTAAGTAAACTGGTCGTGTTCTTTGTATATGTTAATTATCGTGGCTATTCCGTAGCAATTACAGTTATTATAAAACATACTGCATGTGCAAAATTAATAATAAGAATGCAAAAGAATAGAATTTGTTATGATGTGACAAATATTCAAGACAGAGTTGATGAAGTTTTGTTACAGCTTCACAAGCAAATATTCCTCGTGTAAAATAACCTCCATTACAAAATGGTAATTGTGGATTTGTTATCATATTTTGCCGCACAGCTGATCTTCCTTCAAGGAGAATATATGCAGAAGTATTACAAGAGTCAGGTGTACTGCCGAGCACGGAACTTAGTTTTCCCACTTCGCCAGGCCTACGACCACGCCTTGGAGTCGGTAGATGTCCTCGCCTTGCCAACCATTCCATTCACGGCGTCAAAGCTCATCTTCAAAGGCGACCCGTTACCCGGTATGTCCTCTCAGAAGTCTCTAATCTGCTTTCAATATCCATGTTGATATGGTTGACAAGGGCATCCAGCATGCATGTCTATACGCATGGCCATATACCCAACTCAAATAATAAACGAACACATGTCCCAGTCAAACGATTCTGATTGGTTGGGTTTGGTTCTTAGTATTATTTTATTTAGTCGATTTTTTTTCAATGTAAGAAGGTTCATATGTAGTTAGTCTATATAGTAGTTTTTAATTCCGACATGTGTGGGCTGATGTAGACTTATACACAATTTAATCTTACAACCTCAACTAATTCTATTAAATAGAATTAGTTGAGGTTGTTCTATTCTATTTATTCAACTAATTCTATCTAATAAAATAGTTGAGGTTGTAAATTAATTTAGTACTTTACTACTTGTAATGATAGGCCTGTCCTGTTTTTTTTTTTTTTTATAAACTCCAACTTTATACGCGCTTCTAAAGAGCTGTGGAAAATATCATTCTGACGATAGCTCCGACAACCATTATTAAAGCACTATAACACTGCACATTTGGATATATATAAAGCCAACAGGGCTTCCATTTTACACCCGGGTTGAAAGAGACAACTGTATATCAGTGCCTGGTCTAAGTGACATAGTACTCAACAGTCAGTGAAAGAACCACTGTACCACTGCACTCCCATTTAACCATGTTAACCTAAAACAGGATAGAGGCCTGTATTCTTTGAGCATTTAGTTATTGTATGAACAAATACATTTTTTTTTTCTGTTTGACATTGTCTTTGAATTCCAGAATACTTCAAGAAATGTTTTGAGATGACTGTCAACACAATGGCTTTCAACCTGACTGGTCACCCCGCCCTCAACGTCAATGCAGGCTTCCTCGAAGGCTTACCTGTTGGTCTCATGCTGGTTGGAAAACACTATGATGAACTCACCATCTTCAAAGTCGCTCAGGCTGTCGAGAAAATCAGGGATGACACGAAATAAAGAACATATATACGATACGGAAATAGGAACTACAAAACTTACAAGTCGGTTGTAGGTTGGTTTTAAAAGACTACAACATCACTTTGAATTATAGGGGGCTGCAATCTACAAGCCCAGCTTTTTAGCAGTCCCATCCGTGACTAACCTAGTTTATGGTTTTCTATGTCTATTGTATGCTGTAACCAATAATTGTAAAGTTTCATTGATTTGCTATGTACGATGTAAACCTATGCATTTTATCTTGTTGGAAGTGGAAATAAATGAAGTGAAATGAAATGATAAATTTAATCAGGCTGTCGGAAAAGAATCAGGGATAATACAATCATTATGCTTTTATAGTGCATGATACGGGGGTGTCTCCATGTGCTTTACAAGTAAAGATAATAAATAAACTTGGTGAATCTGCTGCGAAAGAAGTATAAAAATCACAAAGTAAAGGGAATTGTGGCATATTAAAAGAGAGAGGTAACATAGAAAGGAAATGAAAACCTTGTAAAGAACAAGACAGTAATAATAAAACTATTCACGAAAGTGATCTGCTTTACTGATCACCATTTGAGAAGAAAACTACGGCTGTGTGATAGCTTATGAACGGCGTTGGTCAAAGTTATGGACGTTAAAATTTCCCGTCCTTAATTGAGTCTATATCCACATTAAGCATCGTTCTACATCTCTCTCTCTCTCTCACTTTTACATTTCTCTTTATATCTATTTTGACCTTACTTTATATTTGCCCCACGGTATATGAATTTCGTTTGCTTGATATGTATTATCGTGATTACGTAAAATTATATTGAACCTCGTCCTCGTCTCTGTATTATATCAGCATGCCTTAGATTTAGAACATATTCTTTGTAAAATGTGGAAAAGACACTAGAAGAATATATAGACATGTTACGTTCAATCGAATTATATTTTTCACTAAATAATGTGCCTATCACAATAGACGTCTTGATCATATTTGTAGAATGTATTCTTATGTGTCTTGTTGATATTATGCATTTGTACTTCTTTGTTAATATCACATTTAGAATGCATAGTGAAATAAAATCTGAATTAAAATACATATTGGCAAAAGGAATGTGTACACTAACATTCATTATTTTGCGAATTCGTCTTTAGAATTTTACTCAATAATATATTCTATGTTTCTTTTTATCGTGTCTTCTTCATCATCATTATCTCTTCCTTCTTTTTTAAAATGATCTTTATTTTGATTCCACTCAATAATTATACATGAGTCATAAATCAGTATTTCACTGAAACACATCTCTCTTCTCTCCTCTATCTCTCTCTCCTTCATACACGCGCGCGCACACACACACACACACACACACACACACTTTTTTTTTGTTTTTCAGTAAAAACAAAGCCGGCAACAGGTGGGTGTGTTGCCGGCTTCTTCCTTCTTTTTTAAATGATCTTTATTTTGATTCCACTCAATAATTATACATGAATCATAAATCAGTATTTCACTGAAACACACCTCTCTTCTCTCCTCTATCTCTCTCTCCCTCATACACGTGCGCGCACACGCACACACACGCACACACACACACACACGCACCCACACACCCGCACACACACACACACACACACACACACGCACACCCACTTTAATCCACACTAAACTTCCAAACTTTACTACCCCTATCCTACTTATACGTCCATTGACTATCATTCTACCGCTATTATACCACTCCACCTTACTACCATCCTACTACCTCTGTTACCATCATATCTTTATCATGTACCATGCATCATCCTACCTATACTACCTCTGCTATACTGCCTCTACTTCCTGTTCTACCATCCTACCGCTATCACATAGCTATTACCATCCTACCTCTCAAGCTATCCTACCTACTGAAACTGCTAAGCTTAAAGTGGAAGTCCACCCTGTTATCAGGTTGATTTGAAAAGAAGTAGAAAACTTGAATAAACAGATCAATGAAAGTTTGAGCAAAATCCGAAAAGAAATAAGAAATTTATATGAATTTCTGAAGTTTTAATAAATCAAACACAAATTGGCAACTCTGTGACATATCGGGAGAGGTTCTAAATCATACATTTCCATTTTCTAAAAAGAAAATATTTAATCAGGCATGTACCCTAGATCAGGGGCGGCACACGGGGGGGGGGGCAGGGGGCACCGTGCCCCCCACTTTTTCAAGTACCCAAAGTGCCCTTTTTATATCTGAAAAATGCCCCTTTCTCTGATAGGTGCCCTTTGAACTACTGAACGTGCCCCTTTTTCTTTTCCCCTTCCGATAAGTACTTACTGTTCTCCTTCTGATAAGTGCCCCTTTTCAAATCTGATAATTGCATTCCTATCTTTCCAATAAGTGCCATTTTCTCCTTCTGATAAGTGCAATCTCTCTTCGGATAGGTGCCCCTTTTTCTTTCTAATAAGTGACCTTTGCCCCTTCTGACAAGTGCCCCCTTTTCTCTAATATGTGCCATTTTCTCCTTTGATAAGTGCATGTTTATTTCTGATAGGTGCCCCCTTTCTCTTCCAATAAGTACCCATTTCTCCCTTCTGATAAGTGCCCCATCTTTACTTCTGATAAGTGCCCCTTTTACTATATAATATGTGCCCTATTCCTCTTCTCATACATAATTATAAGTGCCCATTTTCACCTCTTATAAGTGCCCCTTTCCACCTCTGATAAGCGCCCTTTCCTCTTCTAATTAGTACCCACTTTTACCTATATTTTCCATGCATTGTTTCTTACAAAAAGAGCCATAGCTTCAAATAATCAGTGCGACTTTATGTAGTAGCATGTACCCATATACAACTACAATGTAAACCCTGCAGCAGAGCAACAATGGCCATCCCCCGCCGCCAAGCAAAGGATTTCCCATTCCGCTAGCTCCAAGTAAGGGCAATATTTTCTCAAAATTTCCCCAAAACTCGCTTGCTACGCGCTCTCGCTCTTATAGTAGGCCTATATATAATGAAATCAAGCAGGGGGTGTTTCATAAAGCTGTTCGTAAAGTTACGCATGACTCTACGAACGACTTGAATATGAAGTGCCAGATATTATGCCCGAAGTTTTTCCTGATGTTTTAACAAAGCGTGACTGTATTTCCAATAACCTCAATTAAATTATGTCAAAAAATATACTTGGCATTAAAAATGTTTGTTATAATAAGAATGTTGATCTACATCTGCACAGTTCAACTTTAGTTGATGCAGTTAAAAATGACTGAGCATCCCATTTGGCTTGTCATATTTAAGTCATTCATAAAGTCATGCATAACTTTACGAACAGCTTTATGAAACACCCCCAGATCGCATAATAATGTTGATATCGATGTAATCCTAAAGAAAACGACGGGGTTAATGTACGAATTAAAAGATCATTCGACATTTCCCCCCAAGCAATTTGCTGTTGTCATTATTTTCATTATATCGCTGTAAATAATTCACAACTCAAGGACTTCATCATTAGAAAAAAACTCTTGAATTTGGGGTAGAGTGTAGGGTAATACCAATGTCATAAAATTGCCAATTTTCGCTCTATGTTCACCCCTCATTGGTGCCCCATTTCCCCCAAAAGTGCCCTTTTTTGTTAGTGCCCCCCACTTTGAATGACGCTCCGCCGCCCCTGCCCTAGATAATCATTGCGGACTTGTTTTCACACAAAATCTGTATGAAACAAATGTATTCTCATATATAAACAACTAAGAAAATGAACATTTGTCTAGTGATTTTCACTTTTCCCTATAATTTTTCATGTTATCAAAAAATTCTAACTTTCTTATAAGTTGTCCAATTTTCCTCAGACTTTAAAAAAAATTGTTTGTGTGATTTTCTGCTTCTATTAAAACCACGTTGCTCTTAGACCGGACTTCTCCTTTAATCACACTTTTCCCTTCTCCTACCATCCAGTCTCTACGACATCCTACCATGCCTACCTCTATATGCCTTTCACCATCTAAGTAATCCTGCCCCCTGCATTCTCCCTATACTACCACCCTACTTCATCTACAATTCTTCCTACTACCCAGTCTACACGGTCTACACCTCAACATTTCTACCAACATCCTGCCTCTCCTATCATTCTCTCTGTGCTCCCTCTATAGTCCTACCGCTACTCAGCATGCTCAGTCGAACCTCTATTGCAGCACACTCACTACCTACCTCTACTCGGCCTCTACTACCAAACTACCTCTACAGTGCTACCATTCTACCTCTACTTCCATCCTACATCTATACTACCGTCCTATGAATATATGAATGAATGGATGGATGAATGAATGAATGAATGAATGAATTTTGAATTAATGAATTTATTTCATAATACTGCAGAAATCTGTCATTACAATTGAAAGTATACATCGTTCAAATATCGAATACAGATATCATAATTAATAACAATTTCAATGTAATCAAAAGCGAAAAAAACAAAAAAACTTACATTAGTCAATAAAAAAAGGCAGTATCATGGGAGAACCTATAAGTAAAAGCACAGCTTGTTAAAACTAGGTTCCCCCATAAAAAATGAGAGAATTACAAAATATGTAATTATGTACATATACAGATATGAAGTAAAGAGACGAGACAAGATATGCGTGAAAAAGGAAATAAACACACATAAAAATCATTAAACATCAAAATATAATAAGCCGTCCTACCTCTACTACCATCCTACCTCTACTGCCCTAAGTGTCCTACCTATACGACCATTCTACTTCTCCCCCATCCTATTGTCAAACATCTAATAGTCATCTCTTGCTTATAATATATCCATTCTTTCTGTACTCCTTGTTCAACTACCCCCTCCCATCCCCCTTTCTATCTATCTATATACATGTATATATATATATATATATATATATATATATATATATATATATATATATATACATATATACATATATATATATATACATATATATATACATACATATATATATATATATACATATATATATATATATATACATATATATATGTATATATATATATATATGTATATATATATATACATATACATATATATATATACATATATATACATATATATACATATATATACATATATATATATACATATATATATATGTATATATACATATATATGTATATATACATATATATATATATATATATGTATATATACATATATATATATATGTATATATACATATATATATATGTATATATACATATATATACATATGTATATATATATATATATATATATATATATATGTATACATATATATATATATATATATATATATATATATATATATGTGTAATATAATCTACTCCAAATTCTCTAGCGAGCATAGCGAGCGAGCTTTTTTGAAAAATATATTTTATTTCTATAGAGTTGAAAAATATGAGCAGACAGACGAGCGGATATTAGGAGGTTTTAATTTTCTTGGAAGTACAAAATTTCTCATGTATGATTTGTCTATATATGCTGCTTTGTAGTAAGTTGGTTGGAATTTTACAACTTATACAATGTCTAAACAAAGGTCTCCTAGACTGACAAAAGGCGATTGAAACGTTGAGCTTCAAAAGGGCACTTCATTCGAAATTCAGTCATTTTCCTATAATAAGTTCAAAAAGGATAATATCAGTAAGTTTATTTGTTTTTTGAAGGAGACTGTAGGAATTCAAATAGAAATTCCAAATTAAAGCAGGCGCGTGGCCAGGGGGGGCGATGGGGGCGGTCGCCCCCCCCCCCAAAAAAAAAACGCCACCAAAAAAAACAAAACAAGCGAAAGCGAAAAAGCGGGGGGAAGTGAGAGAAAAAAAAGCCTAAAAAGCTAAAAAGGCGCTAAGAGCGGTTATTTTTCTCTAAAAATTTTGCTAGAAACGTCAAAGTTTTCGCACTTCGCGCGGGAAGGGGGGAAACTCCCCCTCCCTGCAACCACCCCTGTTACACATACAGTGCAGTATTGCATCCAAATAATTGAAAAACTCTCTTCACCCACCCCTGTTACATGCAGTGCAGTATTGCGTCCAGATAATTGAAAAGCAGTCCGGGCGTCGAACTACTACTTTCCGCCTTAAAAAAAAAGGTGCTACGAGCCGTTATCTTTCTCTCAAATTTGCTATAAAACGTCAGAGCTTTTGCGCTTCGCGCGGGAAGGGGGAAACTCCCCCTCCCTGCACCCACCCCTGTTACGTACAGTGCAGTATTGCGTCCAAATAATTGAAAAGCAGTCCGGGCGTCGATCTAATTTTCCGCCTAAAAAAGGTGCTACGAGCCCGTTATCTTTCTCTCAAATTTGCTATAAAACGTCAGAGCTTTCGCGCTTCGCGCGGGAAGGGGGGAAACTCCCCCCTTCCTGCATCCACCCCCTGGGGAGCACGCTTCGCGTGCTCATCACCAATTTCACAACCGCCCACCCCAAAATGAAATCCTGGCTACGCGGTTGCCAAATTGGATGTTTAAATGCATTGGGCAGTTGTGAACCACTTGTCTGAAAATAATATAAATAGTCATTATAAAGGTCTTCCTTTTTTCTTCTATTTTCCCCTCTCCTCCCTTTCTTCTCCTTTTCCTTCATTTCCCCCCTCTCCTTCCCTTTTATATCTGGCATTTTGTGAGGGGCGACCGCCTGTGTGGTCTCTTCAGTATATCAGAATTGCTTTACAAGAGGGCCTTATATTACCAAGGAGTTATCACAGTTAACTCCTTGGTATTACATGATAAAATTAAAATAGAATTCAAAACAATAAAAGCAAAACATTACAATATATCAAAACAAAAACTAAAACAACAACAACAACAACAAAACAAACAAACAAAAAACAAAAACAAAAACAAAACCACCAAAAAATTAATAGAGAGAAGTGAACCATGCATCCTTTTCCTTCCAAACCGCTGTAGTTACTTTGAAAGAGCCCCGCCCATAATACTGCCCATGTACACAGGTCAAAACGTGGACTGCGCACTGGTCCTATTCATGCACTGAGCAATGCACTGTACCGATACTGCTGTATTGCATGGTGGTAAGCTCATGTGCACCTGTCATCACACGTAAACGTGGCAAGATGGCGAAGTTCTTGGGGAAAGTTTCCCGTGGTCTCACCACGTTTATTTTGGTCAGCGTTGTGGTAAGAGAGCTCATGTAAATTGAATAGATTGCATGGTGTGATTGCTAAGATCATTTGAAATAGTTTTTGTAAACTGCTTTAGTTTTTTGAGCTGTAAAACAGATTTAATGGTATGTGATCGGATGCTTGTAAGAACGGGATCGGGTTGTTCTCGGGGGTAGGCGGTAGCGGGATGTACCGGTACCGTGGTGTGCAAGCGAGGAGATTCGGCTTGTAAATAATGCGAGTTGCCTTCGTCTCGTGCCGGCGCCTGCTACTGCGTTGACATTTCATTGTGCAGTTGTGCCTTGATTGGAAAATTAGAAATGTAATGGGTGTGACAGAAATGATAATTGAATCTCTGCCTGTATGAGTGGGAAAGAAATATCTGTGCTGTCATTGCAGTTGCAATCATTTGACTTCTTTTAAAATTTACCCATGACCACATCATCCACATGCATTATGATGAATTTTCATTTTTTTTTTTTTTTTTTTGGGGGGGATCTCTTGTCATAATTTCCCCAGAGCTTCTTGAGATTTTTAGAACTGAATCATGTTTTTTCCTTTTCGCTGTCATTACAGATCTTTGCTAGTGAGGCAGCGAAGAAGAACACTAACCGTAAACTTGTGGTCGACATCTCAGATTTGAAGGAATTCAAGAAGGAGATGCGGACGCACAACAACGTTATGGTTCTGTTTTCTAAAGATGGTGAGTCCTTCAAAAGTATAAGTTTCTTTTTTCTCTTTTTTTTTGACATGTTTAGTCTTTACAAGAACAAGAAAGAATGTTCCCCGACCCTGTGTATTTAGGTTTGTGAATATTTCTTTTCATTACCCCTGATAAGGTGATATCAATGCAGTATAGTCTACTAGTATTTATTTGTAGGCCCCCCAAATTTTTAAATGTTTGAATAAATAAATAAATTTTTTCGCAAAACTGCTTGGTGTAAGTGAAGTTGCATTTCAAAGTAATCATGTGCACAGTGTTGTTACAAAAGTGGAAGGGGTGTAAAAATACATTTTTTAATGTAGTTCTCAGGTTTTAATATACCGATTTGGGTAGAACATAGGCTATCCCCAGACAACTATCCCTCATATATTTTGGTCTCCTTAAAGCTTCCAAATGGAACTGAAGAAACCTGATAAATAATTTAAGCCATCTGAGTAGCTGCATTGAGAAAATCATATTTTTTATTTCACAAAAACAGTGTACAATCTTGAATTTGTACATTAGCCTCAGGTACTTAATACAGGGTTCATAAAGTTTGCCATTGGGGATGGTTTATTTTCATTTGCATTTCTGAAAAGAGTTTATCTTTGTTAGATGTTTCTCATTTTAGTTGTTTAATGAGACATGTGTTTGTACATGTATACATGTATATGGTGTTCAGTTCATAAAGTAGGCCTAGTAGGTTGGGTGCCTCCTAAATCCAAGATCGTATGTTAAAATTATGCAATGAAACATGACATAACTTCATTTAAGGCTACTTTAGGTACTTACAATACTTTCCAGATAACTGTCGTGACTGTCGTCTTTCTTTTCGATGAGGATGATATAAAAAAGACCTATTAAAGGGAAATCCAACCTTAATAGCAAGTTGCTTTGAAAGAAAGAGGAAAAATCAGAGAAGCAGATTGGTGAAAGTTTGAACAAAATCGGACAAACAATAAGAAAGTTATGAATTTTTGAAAGTTGTAATCACTATGCTTATGGGAATTTCAAATTGGCCGACTAGGTAATGTCACTGTGATGTAGCTGTGGACAACTCCCCCATTCGCTCTAACACAAAAAATGACTAAAATGTACCTTTTTTTCAAAATGCAATACTCAGTAGGATCTTTTCGCTCATGAAGACCTATAACAATATGCTATCTCCAATATATTTTGAGTACAGCCCCGAGGGTAAAAGCGCCTCAAAGAGAACCGCAAATTAATGATATTTTTGTGTACGACAAATGGGAGAGTTGTCCACAAAAATGTCACAATTGACTCACCAAATGGCCAATTTGAGATTCGCATAGATGTAGTGATCTCATTTTTCAAACATTCATAACTTTCTTAGTCCTTGTCCGATTTCTTGCAAACTTTCACCATCCCATTTTTCTTATTTTTCTGCTTTCACACAAATCATCTTATTACGAAGGTTGGATTGCCCTTTAATTTCCCAGCTCCTGTACTAAACGCTTTTGTAGGCCAGTGTATAGTTTGCAATACACATGCGCGTCAGCAGTAGTTCCAATGCTTTTAGTTTTACTTACGTTCTCGCTCGCGAGAGACGAGAAGGGAGGATTATAATTGAGTGAAAAAAAGTGACATTTGATCGATGCTACACATTTGTGAGGAAGAGCTGATTTGCGGAAGGTCTATTCAGGTAAATGGCATCGTATGTATGATACTTTAATTTAAAAAATGTGTACCTATGATACAACTATACATGGTCATTTGATGCATTTGACCATGTAAATTGTGAGCCCCACGGAATAGTAGTGGTTTCACTCAGGACGCTGCCACTTTGTGGAAGCGTCCGGGTGCTAGCCTATATGGTGCAGATTAATTGCTGTAAGTCATTACTTTTTTGTATGTATATGTATATGTCTCCAAGTGTATAATTTGAATCAGATTAACTTGTCCTTTATTCAAATTTAATGAAAGTCCACATGCACTGATAACATGCCTCCGATCCCTTTATGAAGTACAAATAGCCCCTCCCCCCTCCCCCCCCCCCCCCCCCCCCAGTTGCCTTGTATGAAAATTCCTTGATTATTTGACACTATTCATATACAGATCTTTAAAGCTAATCTTGAGTTCTAATAATGGACATGATATTTCAAGAGAAACTGGTTCAAAGTAATTTATTCTGAATTGTTAATGAAACAGGATGAAGAAGGTTTGGAATGTCCTCAAAATGTAAACAAAACAAAACAAACAAAGAAGACAAGACAAAACAAAACAAAAACACCCCCTCCCTAAAAAAAAGCACATGTGTTGGAAATCCTATTTGCACATACTTTGTACTGTAGGTCCATGTACTGATGTAGTATGCATGTTGTGTGTCAGGATGACTAGCTTGACTTTCCGATCTTTGTTGCTAATTGCTCAACTATTGTTTATTTTTTTTTATAAAAGTGGTTTAGTAGATCATCACAATGTTTGTAGTTTGACCAATTTGTTTAAACTCTGACTTTTCTGTATTCCCCTAGTTCAACGTGTGAAAAAGGTTGGATTGCCCTTTACCACCTTCCATGCCGTAAGTGGCATATTCTGCCCATAATGTGAATGTTTTGTTGTTATTATTTTATTATTATTTTATTCGGCAAAATTCAAGTCACATAATTATAACAAACATGAGTAAAAGCAAATCCAGAGGAAACATATAAATCACATAGCAGGTGCATCTGGCCAGGCTAATAACTATGGTCCGCAGACCTTCCTCCCCTTACCTGACCAGATGCTCCCGATATTGATTAAAATACATTTTATAAGGAAAAAATAGAGATAAAACGTTATACAATAGATTGAAAGTTATAAGTTTGGTCTGAAATTAGCGATTAATACCTCCTGAAACAGAAACTAATACAGGCATTGTTAAAGTTTTACTGATATTATGCCATTTTTATTAATACAATAAAGAATTGAAATTCAATATTTGAAACTTGAAAATTCATTTCTGATTTTCTTGGGTAAAAACCTAGTGGCATAGAAGGGGTTTAAGAATGATAAAGTTACAGTGACTGGATTTTGGGGGGGTGTTTTGTTTTGTTTTTTTTTTAATATGGGAATAGTACCCTCAGTGTGGAGTTTTCTTTCAAATGTCAAGTGTAAGGCAAAGTGGTACTGTGTAACATGATATTGCTGAGTGACTTTTTTGGTAAAATCTTGTTCGTGTACATGTGATGACACGACCTGTAACCTTCAAACTTAAACCCCAGATGTTAAAAAGCTAATCTTCACCGACTTTGAATTATTCATCATGTAATCAGTGAGTTGTTTCACTCATCATAATTCAGATGAACTATCATACACTTTCAAGGGTGAAAGAAAAAAAAAATCATACACTTTTGAGAAATCAAATTCACCAAATGGCACAACACAGCGAACAGCTCACTCAGTTGAAACTACCAGCTTGATTTAATACATTTACTAATATCTTTCTTACACTACCAGTACTCCACCTTCCCTTGAACAACCTAGTTATCTTATTATGATCATCCATAACGAGATCTTCCTTATTTTATCATTTTCCAGCCAAATCAGGGGAAAGCATGATGAACTTATTCAGTGATGTTGCAGCAGAAATGAAGGGTCTAGCCACCTTGGTCTATGTGGACTGCAGGTAAGGACAAGTTATTATTTTTTTTTCAGCTTGTCTTATTTCTTTCACGTATAGATATTTCTAATTGAATACATAAAAATAGAGCATCTTCAGAAATCTAGACAAAGTAACAAAGGACATCTAAATAATGCAATTTTGACTTTAGAGGCTCTGGAATGCTTGCCCAAATTAAATTTCATTAAGAAATTTTGAATGGTAATACTTGAAATGGGCCTCTTTAATCTTAGGATTTGTGTAAATTGTAATGGTAAGTTGGGCATTTATAATGTCCATTTAATCTTTTATTTTATTTGAAAATGCACATATTATTTGAAAATATGTTTTGTATCTTCCTTCCCTGACAAAAAGGTTTAAATTCATGCAATTTTTAACATCTGATGACTTTCTGTGTCTTTTTAAAAATTTTGCTTGTCTGAAAAGTTTCATAATTATACCCTCTCCCCCCTTTTACAAAATCCTGGATGCACCCCATTTACATGAATCATCTTCATGAAAGTAGGACTGTCTATTCTAAATGCAGACTGATTTATATTGGAATTAATGAAATTCAGTTTTCATTGAAGCGGGTCGTAGGCGGGAAGAAAGCAAACATGTGCACTGATTATTTCTTGCTTTGCCTGAAGTCATAAACGATGCATTATCCAAATTGTAGTTTGCTGGTGATGTCATGCCATGTAGGTTGCAGGCAATTATGACAGTGCCCATGACAGTCCCGGTCTGTGAAGATCAAGCAAATGACAAAAATGGAGAATTTCTGAATCAGACTGGGATTCATCTATTATGACTCACTCTACAGTGTCTTATTATATTCAGGATCGGAAAGGTTGGGTGGGGGGGGGAGTCTGGGATGTATTTTTAAAGATACATCTTCTTTATAAAATTCCTCCTTTTGAAACTCTGCCTCAAATATTTATTTTCATCAGGTCTTTCTGCAGGCAATTGAGGAAAATAATGTTATAACAACTAGAGAATATAATTTGCATTGTTCGGTACATGTGAAATGTCTCTATTTATGAATTTATAAAAGTTCTCCTCTTCTATGCAAGAAATGCATGAGTTGCCAACATAACCGTCTGGGACATAGCATAGCTGCATGTCTGTGACGATCCAGGGACAACTTTATGTTTCCTGCACGAGCTAATTAGGATGTAGTCATCTCCTGCTCAGATATGGGATGGAGAGGGGTGAGGGGGAGAGAGAGAGAGGGAGAGGGAGGGGAAGGAGGGAGAGAGAGAGAGGGAGGAGAAGGAGGGAGAGGAAGAGGGAGAGAGAGTGAGGGAGAGGGGGAGAAGAGGGGAAGGGGAGAACTGATGAGAAGTTACAACAAATGCGTAAAAGACATTGATTACTATATATCCGTTTGTATTGTGCACGTTCCAAACTGCATCTTGTGCACAGAGATCATTGCTTGTTTTGTGTCTTAGAGATGTGCTCAAATTCTTAAAGAAATACATCACAGGGGGTTTGTTCTTGGGGTGCTCTTGCTGTCGAAATGATTTTAGATTTATTTTTGTTTCATCATTTTCGTGTGTACCTTGAAGTGCTGGCCCCATATTACTGTAAAATTGGTCTCCTGAAGTTTATGTGAATAAGGTACTGGATTTATGGTGTTGCTCATTGAATAAAGTGAGCCTTTAGCACCGATATTCTTGGATAAATGCCATTTTCTTTACCTTTCTGTGTGGGGGGGGGGGGGGGGGGGTAGTCGCGACGTGATGTTTCAAGTGAGCGAATGATCTGTCTTTTGCCGAGTTTGATTGTAATATTAAAAGGATAAGCCTTGGAAATACCCAGTTTTATAGCAAGATTGTGGATAAGACTAAAGTTTGACTTCATCCCGGCATCTGGAAAAAAGTAAACGGCATGCATTTTGCAAGGTGTGTGATCATCGACGATGAGATATTTTGATCGCTCACGTTTTGGGGTTTTGGGGTATGACTTATGCTATATAGAATCATCTTAATCCAGATTCTCATTGAATATGAGGTTAAATATCTCACCACAGAATGCACTAGATTGCACAATTCTTAACCCCAAATTTGAAAAATTTCCCTACCGTGGGAGGGGGGATACCCCCCTCCCACACCCTCCCCGCTCGGTCGCTTCGCTCCCTCGCTTTGGTTCACGAAAGTTTTTCAGTGTTTTTTTTTAACAGCACTTTTCATGCCTGTATATGTATATATATATATATATATATATATATACCTAGATTCAACTAAAAGGCGATTTTTTTTTTTTAATGGTATATACGTATATCAGCGCAAAATGACATTACAGAGAATTAATGGATTTAGAATGTTAGTATATGTTAATTATGTTTAGAATTAATTTGATTCAATTTGCATTTATGGCAAAAGTTGGACTTAGGGCGATGCCTGTTTTTCTTGATTATATCAATAGTTTGGGGATTTACTAAAAATATCTTATCGCCCACGAAAGGTAGTTATTATACGATTCTTTTTGCCATAAATGCAAATTGAATCAAATTATTTTATAAACATATACTAACATTTTGAATCCATTAATTCTCTGTAACATCATTTCACGCTGATATACATATATACAATAAAAAAAATAAAATTCGCCTTTTAGTTGAATCTAGGTACATATATATCAGTGTTGGGTCCAAGACCAGAGGGTCCGAGATCAAGATCAAGATCAGACAGTCCGAGATCCAGATCCAGATCAAGATCTGCAGCTCAAGATTGAGATTAGAACATCTGAGATCAAGATCAGATATGTGCGAGATCAAGATCGATCTCGAGGTACCCAACACTGAGTCGTGTTTTCGCCGATTGGTGAACGATTTTAAAAGCTTTTTTGATAATTTACGTAATAACAATGTTGATCTCGAGCGATCTCGAGTGAAAATTCCGAGAACAGAAGATCAAGATCAAGATCAAGACCAACACCTTCGAGATCAAGAACAAGATCGAGGTTACTGATGCCGATCTCGAGACTGTTCTCGAGATCAAGATCGATCTCGAGGTACCCAACACTGATATATAAATATATATATATATATATATATATATATACATACTTGTCAATTTCTAAACTTTTTTTTACTTTTCATAATGAAAATGTACAAAAGTTACATACAGAAGTTACATAATTATCTAGGAATCTCGCTGCCAAATATGAATATGGGGATATTCTGGCACCTCTTTGCCCAAATATGAAGTGGTGGTTGCCTGAATATCGGTACTTTGAAAATCCTCGGGGGGGGGGGGGGCTGCAGCCCATTGCCAAAGGGGGACGCCTTTTGCCCGAATGTCAAATTTTCAATTTCTTAATTTTTGTAAGCGAGCGAATCGAGCAAAATTTTTTAAAAACTTTTCGTAGTGAAAATGTACAGAAGTTATATACAGAAGTTATAATTATCTAGGAACCTCGCTGCCCAAATATGTGGATTATCTGGCACCCGCGCTGCCCGAATATGAAGTGGTGATTGCCCAAATATCGGAACTTTGAAAATCCTCAGGGGGAGGGGGGGTGGGGCTGAAGCCCATTGCCCGAATATCAACTTTCCAGTGTTTTTCTAGCGAGCAAAAAAAATTGGCCATTTTTTCCTTCTTTTTTCCCCTTCTCTTTTCCTTTCCTTCTTTTTCTTTCTGTTTTTGTTTTCCTTGCCTTTCCCTTTTCTTTTTTTCTTTTCTTTTTTCTTCTGCTTTCTCTTTTCTCCTTTTCCTTTCTCTTTCCTCTTACCTCTCCCTCCTACCTCCCTCCTTTTTTGTTTTTTCTTGCCGACAGAGGTGGCACATTTGCCGACAGCAATTCTGAGTGGGGGTGTGACACCCCCACCCCCGCTAGCAACGCTCCTGCCTAAGATCAAGATGATAATGTAAGGCTTTGCAAGATGGTTTATGCCGCGCTATATCGATGCGTACACGCCGCCGTCGGTTGATAGCTCGCATGTGCGTGTTAATGATCCCCAGCTGCCTGAGCTAGCCAAGGCTAGGCTAGCTTGTACGCGTATAGTGTCTCTTGCACTAGGGCGTCTTTATTTGGTGGGGTGGGGGGTGGACTCTTTTTTTAAACAAAGGCATTCATATATTGCACCACACAATGTTTGCAAATTTTCTTAGCTCTATGCAACCACAAAAATGACTTTTTTAAACCTTTTTTTTTTCAAGGGGGGGGGGGGGGGGTGGCGCGCACCTCGCGAACCCCTAGTTTGTACAGTACTGATATACTGGTATGCCTGCAATGAATGTACTCTTTTATTTAAAAAAAATCTGTTTTTCTCCTTGGAGAGGTTTACTGGATTGGTATAGCTGTATAAACACCATATGATAAAAAAAAAATGCACTAACTTATTTTCATTACTATTTTTTCACCTATTGTCATCACTGCTGTTCTTTATGACCTAATGAAGAACATCTTCATGTATGTGGAATTTGTTTTTTAAAATTCATGCTAGTGAATTTGTGAGCACGATTGTGAATGTTTGTTTTAGTGTATTTTCTGTTTGCTGGAGCTTATTGTTGCATATTGTTAATTGGAATTATTTTGTTGCATTGTAACTTGCAAATGTTGTAACCACTTATGATTATTTTATTTGTAAATTCATTTTTTTTCCAATATCTATAAGAATGGTGTGTTTACATTCCATTAAGAGATGGAATATAATACATTAATTGCATTTAATAGGCCATTTCATAATACTTCAAATTTAATGCTTACCTCTTGTCAAACTCCTGGTAAGGAACTATTAAATCCACCTGTTACAAGTTATTATATTTCATTAGTCAGTGCAGATTGCATACATTAATTGTTGCTGGGTTGGACATGCCAAAATGTGTGTATTTAACCTAACAACGCCTGATACATGCCTTTTTCCAGGCGAATGTAATAGTTTGTCACTTGGCAAACCTGTATAAATTTGAATACATTACGAAAAGGGCCTATTTGGACAATCTGTTGGTTTTTTTTAAATTGCTTTTGAATTTTTTTTTTCGTCTTCTTCTCTCTCTCTCTCTCTCTCTCCCTCGCTTTTTAAAATCTGTCTTTTATATTATATCTTGCTATCTGCTCTTCAAAAATGTATAGTGATGCCAAGAAGCTTTGTAAAAAGTATAAGGTCTCGCCATCACCGACAGTCCTCAAACATTACAAGTAAGTAATAAGAAGACTTTGATTCTTAGCCCATGCCAAAATGGAGAGCTCATGTTTAGTCTTATAGTTTACTTTATTCTTCTTTCTCTTTATAGTAAAAATATAAGGTCATTATCTGCTGAGAGCCAGGAGGGTTTTTATATTTATGTGAGAGGATGAGGGTTAATGCTTTCTTGGCACTTAGCAGACAAATTGTTTCATTAAACAATATTAATAACGTCTATTTTCAAGTATTCAAGGTAGCATTTAAAGCTAATCGTGAGTAACTTCTGGTAATGAGGTTGCTTTTCAATAATATAATGGTTTATCAGCAGTAGGTAGGTTGTACCGTTGTACCAGCAAAATATTTAACAAACTTATGAAAACCAGCTGGAAATCACAATAACTAAAAACTACAACACACATTTACAAATAGGATACTGCATGTTATGCTTATGGTTGAGACTACTACATGAGGCTAGATTTCCTTTGCTCATTGGTTTTCTACAAAAATTGTTTCAGGAAGATGTCACTTATTTGATTCGTGATCATTCATTGAAAGTTTCATTTGATTATGTGGAGAAATTATTTATATACAGGGTGGCCCAGAAAGAATGCAACAAGAAATGTATACATGGCAGCTTCTCATATAATCTCAGTTTCAGCCAAGTTGATTGTCTTCATTTTCAAAGCGAGAGCAGTCATGCGTTTGTTAACAAAGCAAACCATCATACATACATTTCTCGCTGCTTCAAGCATAACTATGGTTCCAAAAGTACCAAATTTTGAAATGACATTGCCTAAAAACAAATAGATATAGAATCAAAATGTCTTACCCAAAATTGATGATCTTGGTGTCATTTTACTCCGAAAATTTTTTCTACCCCCCAAAACAGAAACTGATGATATATCTATCAATTATATCATTGAAATTGCAGGTCCCAGATGTTGTATTCTATCTAGGCCACCCATATATCACATGAAATCAAGATTATCTTTAAGAATTATTTCTTTTGATAATGCCTATTTGAGCCAAAATGTGTTTGACAGCAAAAAACTAACATCAAGAGAAACAGGTCTTCCCCCTCCTCCATAAGACTGTTATAACTATAAGGATCACTGGTACCAAAAATCTTCTTTATTTCTCCTACTTTATTGCAGAGATGGTGATTATCATAAAGATTATGATAGGCAAATGAGGAAAAAGGTAAAGAGCTTTAAGTCCACATACATACATGTATATTAATGCTAATGAAATGAAAATTAGAATGAAATATGTTGAATATGGTCTCACTTTTGGGGTTCACCCAAACTATATTTGGACTTTACATGCAGTCCGAAGCGAAGCACAGACACCAAGTCAAATCTCTTGACATGGAACTAATTTGAAGTGTATCCCATTATGTTGATTTAGAAACACAGGAATTGTTTGAGAATTATCATTTGCTTCCTGTAGGCAAATTGACTTTGTCTGAGAAAAGAGGAATTGTTTGTTAGAGTGGATAATTTAACATGTACTGGTGTATCTTCTTACATACATGTTTGTATTGCATAGAATGCACATGATGTGCTAAGGCAGAGCTGAATTGTGTCTTTGCTGCATGTACGTCATGTACATGTAACATAAAGGTCCCTATTTACAATAGAAACAATATTGATTCTTCACTTTAAAAAACAACAAAATTTGCCAGTACAGCCTGTACTTTGTAAAAACTTGAATGAAAAAGTTGTGATTTCTTATTAAAGATTGTGTTGTTTGTCTTTGATGGCATATGTCATTCAGTTTGAAATACAATGTTTATATGAGATAGTGTATGATACAGCCATGATTACAAGCTAAATATGTTTTTCTAGCATATCAGTTGTATCGATGGGTGATAAACTTCTCAAGACAGTCTGTGAAAAGAAAACTAATGTCAGTGTTCACATTTTTGTTATTGTTTGATTTATGATGACAGTCATTTATAAACTTCTTGAGAGATCCAGAGGGAGATATACCATGGGAAGAAGAGCCAGATGCTGAAGATGTGGTTCATATCGAGAGTACAAAGGTATGTCAGGGTGTGAAAGCGCAGACAATAATGTTCACACCCTATGGGTCTTGTAGTGAATTTGTAATAAACATTGAATTACTGAATAGAACAGTGTTGTAGCTATGCAATATTTTGTAAATAAGCAATTCATTTGGGACCTGTCATTTCTGTAGGAAGCTTTATCATGGGTTAAGGGTGTAGTTAGTGATATGAATATCCAGAGGGAGATATACCAGATGCCGGAGATGTACTTCATATCGAGAGTACAAAGGTATGTCAGGGTCTGAAAGCACAGACAATAAATGTTAACACCCTATGCGTCTTGTAAAGAATTTGTAATAAGAATTGAATGACAGAACAGTGTTGTAGAGCTCTATTACAGTATTTTGTTGTAAGCTATTCATTTAGACCTGTCATTTCTGTAGGAGGTGAACCATTGGGTAAACTTTTTCATGGGTTAAGGGTGTAGTTAGTGATACAGATATCCAGAGGGAAGGATACCATGGGAGGAAGAGCCAGATGCTAAAGATGTTTTTCATATAGAGAGCACAAAGGTATATATCATGGTCTGGAATCACAGACAATAATGTGTGAGTCAGCATCACTAAGCTTGACTTCTAATTTTCTAAAGATGTTACATTGAGTTAATCATGCTACATGTATCTTGATAGAACACCCAGGCTTCATAAAGACAATTCTATGAAGTTTAATTAAGGTGATGTCATTGTATGACAAACAAATACATCTCTTTTTCATTAGTCAAACTGAGGATTGCCTCAACTATCTCCAAATGTACAAGATGCTTTTTGTACAGTAAAACCAAGATACAATATGGTCTATTTCTGTATGTGGTCTTCAATTTCCCATGGTCACTGGTTTTGTGAAAATATATTTTTCTTTGGGCTAGTCTGAGGCCAAGTAGATAGTGGTCTGCCCCGAAACTCAACTACATTCAGTGCCTCTATATTATGCATAAAGATTTAGTTTGATTTCCTCTTTCATTTCCTTTTTTTCCTTATAGGATTTCCAAAAGCTTTTGAGCAAGGAGAAAAAGCCATTGCTGACAATGTTTTATGCACCGTGTAAGTGATCACATCAAATTGTTTTTATTTTTTCTTTCCATACATTTCCCCTTATTCAGTGAGAGCAGGAAAGATTGAATCATTTCTTTCTATCTTGAGAATATGTTGAGATAGTAGATCTGTAAAATGTGATTCTCCGTCAGTTTCTTCAAATATCTTTAAAAGTTAATTCTTATGTATATTTGACCTGCTATACTGAAAGCCAGATAAAATAAACACTTCAGGAATCTTGTCATGGCATTATTATGGCGTGTATCTTAATGCATATTTCAAAGCATTTCTTTTAAAAATGAGTTTTCAAATGTTAGAAATATAATGAAGAGCGTAATTTAAGATGGCTTAGGCTTAAAGAACCTACTCGTCACTTTTCTGAAGAAGTGGTCTTGATACAGAGAGATTCTAGGGTTGAAAACTTCATTATGTCACTCCTCTAGTGATCATGGATATTTTGTTAAATGAATCACAGTTTTAGGTAAATTATTTTTCTCCATATGATTAATCCTCAAATCAAAATTGCTTTTTGAGATACATTAGAAGGTAGTACAAATCAATTTTCAATGAATATGCAAATATTGCTCCCTCCAAATTGCATCTCCTCTATTTATTATCAATGTGATTGTGTTAACTTAACTAGGGTGTGGTCATTGCAAGCGAATGAAACCTGAGTTTGCAGGAGCAGCCACAGAACTGAAGGGAGAAGCAGTAAGTTTATACTTTCATTTCAACTGGTCTTTTAAAGATTTTGTGATAGACAAGATAATTACTGATGTAGCTGTTGAGCCAGTATGAGAAGTTAAAGGACATTGGTAAGTGGGAGCACTGTGGTATATTGGTGAAGGCTCTTGAATCTCATACGAGAGGTCCTGGGTTCAATCCTCGCTGGGTGCTTACATCCTTGGACAAGATGTTTTACCCACGTTTGTCCCTCTCCACCCAGGTGTAAATGGGTACCTGGCAATTGCTGGGGTAATAATAATTACAGGACCCTCAGGAAGAACAGCACTGAAGCTGATGAGGCTTCCCTGGGTAAACAAACTTTATTATTATTATTGATATTATTATTACATTGCCATCTTTAAAAAGTCATTTTCCCCACCCAGTTAAGTTGTGAAAATTGTAATAGTGTAAATCCTTCAAAAAGCAAATATAAGTAGCAAATTCATTACAAAGTGAAGATAGATAATACAAAATTGGTGGGCAGTATATAAAACCATTTTTACTCATATCATGCTATTTTCTTTCAAAGATTTAAGTGAGGTTGGTTATTTGTGTGATTTTGCACATGAAGGATTCTTCTTATCTATATTTCATAAATTAATATTGTGATTTAGAAGGATACTACTTGTGGAAATATGTAATGTGAGCTTTTACCTTACAAGACAAAAGCAAAATTTAAAAGTAATGGTTATAATTGAAATTGGGCACCTCTTCATCTAATAGCATGTGTCACATTTGTTTCACTTTTGAAAAAATCACCTATCTGTACTAAAATACATTATTAAAAACTTATTGTATGTAAGTTAAGATCTAAGATTTTAGTTTATGTTTAAGGTGGGATTTCACTGTGGCTTTTGTCTCAAATGACTAATAGGGTTTGAAAAAAATCAGTTAATTAGAAAAAACCAATTAGAGATGTCTTCTGAAACCAATTTTTTTTTTATAAAACTTCCTTCATGAAACATATTCTCAAGGTCCAAGTACTTTTTGATTAGTTGTGTTTTGTGGGTCCAGCCATTGAGGGGTAGAAGGGGGGCAGCAGAAAGACTAGGTGGATAAAATGCTGCAGAGGATGGTGGGGAGGGAGTTGGAGGAGGTTGTATCATGTTTGGGTTTTTTTTTTAATCCATGTTGCATATCCCCTCTCTCTTTCTTTCTCTCTTTAACTTTCTTTAAGTTTGTAATATTTTTTGTTATTCACTTACGGACTTATGGGTTTGAAAAAAATCAGTTAATTAGAAAAAATCAATTAAAGATGTCTTCTGAAACCAATTTTGTTTTTTTATAAAACTTCCTTCATGAAACATATTCTCAAGGTCCAAGTACTTTTTGATTAGTTGTGTTTTGTTATTCACTTAAGGACTTATGGGTTTGAAAAAAATCAGTTAATTAGAAAAAATCAATTAGAGATGTCTTCTGAAACCAAATTTTTTAAAAATAAAACTTCCTTCATGAAACATATTCTCCATGTCCAAGTACTTTTTGATTAGTTGTGTTTTGTAGGTCCAGCCATTGAGGGGGTAGAGGGGGGGGGGGCAGCAGAAAGACTATGTAGATAAAATGCTACAGAGGATGGCGGGGAGGGAGTTGGAGGAGGTTGCATATTCCCTGTAATATTTTTTTGTTATTCACTTAAGGGCTTATGCCACCTCCCCCCTCCCCCTGTAGCTATGCCACAGCTTATGATTGTTGTGTAAATCTCTGCTTCTTTTTTTGTTAAATTTTTGTTCTTTTGTGTGATGTATCGAATGTCAGATCTTTGGGAAATCATTTATTCTTTTCCCGTCACAATATTATCTCAATAGTTCCTCTTCTTATTTCCTGTTCATATTATATATGAATATCATTTTTATGTGGTCTCATTTCCTCAATTGACAGGTCTTAGCTGGAATGGATGTGGATAGACCAGAAAACATGGCCACCAGGCAAACTTTTAACATTACAGGATTCCCAACAATATTGTATTTTGAGTAAGCTGAAGACAAGAACAATGATATTAATTGTTTCCTGTTATACTAGTAGAATCTGATAGTCAACTGCCAACAGCATCGTTATCCCTGTACAAAACAGAAAGAATTACTAGGCATGGTTTATATTTTTCTATTATAAATGTTATACTGCAAGTCACATTTATTTGTTTGGCCAGACAAATTCTTTCTTTCCTTTATAAGGGGGTACCTATTTTCCTTCAGGGAATTCCTAATAATTCTTTATTTTGAAATTGATAATTTACCGAAATCACCACTGAACAAGATAATTTTGAAATACACCAGAGTTCAAAGCATAATATGGGCTTTTGTGCAACTCTTGTAGGTATATTCAGAAACAGAATATTGAAGAAATTGATTTGTTTAGTGTTTACCTCATAGGCCAGGAGCCTGTCCCGAAATAGTCAACCCATTTTACATATGAGATTTGACCCCTTAAAGTTGCTAAGACCATCCATGTCATTCACAAAAAGCTTGTCAGCTCGAACGAAGCCGCCGGGTTTGGCCCCCAGAGCCCCCGAAAGGGGCCCCAAAGTCGGGTCGATTTCAACCCATCTAACATATGCACCAAACTTTGTCAGAAGGAAGGTGTATGACAATACATTACCAAAACACCAAAACTGACAAAATTTTCCGTAGGGATGGGTTGTCAGACTGCCCCTAAAAATTGGGGCAAATTTTTCCCCTTAAGGCCCATGGACCAAATTTTGTCAGAAGTTATGGGTGCACATCACAAAAATATAAAAACTTACAAAAATTTCCATCGGGAAGGGGGTGTAACACGCCCCTGAAAAATACACCAAAGTGCCCCTAAACCAGCTTTGCTGCCCAAAATGCTCTGGATATAGAGAAAAAACATTTTTTGGCATTCATTAATAACTCCAAATTGTCTCATTCAATTCAGCTAAAATTTACATAGTACAATCTTGAGTATTATAACTTTCTTGGGGTGCAATTTGGTGTCAAATGATCAAGAATAATTTATTAAATTGTGAAAATTGTACTGCTTTCTCAAAAATAGTCAAATGATATTGTCAGGATTATGTAAACACACCCATTGTCAATCTGTGCCTGTTTGGCAAGGCATAATAGAGAGCTTGCAAAGTATTTGTTTAATTAACACTTGAATGGTAGATTCCAGCATGGCAGCCACATAGCCCAGATACTGAACAAGCTCCTCTATTATCTCTTGTCAAACAGGTGCAGATGGACAATGGGTTTGTTTACATAATCCTGACAATATCATTTGACTACTTTTGAAAAATCAATACATTTTTTACAATTTAATAAATTATTATTGAAATGATCATTTGACACCAAATTTTACCCCAAGAAAGATACAATACTCAAGATGGCACTAGGTAAATTTGACATGAATTGAATGAGACACTTCGGAGTTATTAAGGTTGTCAAGCCTAAAAATGGTTTTTCTCTACATCCAGAGCATTTTGGGCAGCAAAGCTGGGTTTAGGGGCACTTTGGTGTTTTTCTTCAGGGGCGTGTTACACCCCCTTCCCGATGGAAATTTTTTTATGTTTATATATTTTTGTAATGTACACCCATAACTCTTCCTTCTGACAAAATTTGGTCCATGGGCCTTAAGGAGAAAAATTTGCCCCAATTTTTAGAAGCAGTCTGGCAACCCATTCCGACAGAAAATTTTGTCAGTTTTGGTGTTTTGGTAATGTATAGTCATACACCTTAATTCTGACAAAGTTTGGCGCATATGTTAGATGGGTTGAAATCGACCCGACTTTGGGGCCCCTTTGGGGGCTCTGGGGGCCTAACCCAGCGGCTTCGTTCGAGCTGACAAGCTCTTTGTGAATCTCATATGTAAAATAGGTTGACTATTTCGGTACAGGCTCCCAGACTATCATCAGCTTATCTGGATTACCCCAAAATTATAATATTTACACCTACATAGTTTGTACCAGTCCAGACATAGAATGTCTTGTGTATTGCACTTTATGCATCTTATATTTATATTTACATGGACATCTGTTCAGTATAGTATATGTAATATTATAAAGTGATGTAAAGTGAAGTCTAATGATTTTTGTTTAATGATTTTTGTGCAAGGTGTACTGATGCTTTCATTACTATTTTGAACCCTCCTCTCTCTCTCCCTCTCTCTTTCTTTCTTTCTTTCTTTCTTTCAGGAAAGGAAAACGGAAATTTGATTACGGTGGTGAGAGAACACGACAAGGAATTGTTGAGTGGATGGAGGAGTAAGTTTTGAATGCTTAGGCACTAACATCCTTCTCCAACTGTATATATTCTAATTTTCCACTTTTTACCCAGGTGTAGTAAATGGAAACCTGATAGGGTGTGCTATTTTTTTAATGCTGGAGTGCCATATGGTCCTATGAATACAATTGAGCAAATTCTGGGTAGTGTTAAACTAGTACTAGACTGAAACACAGATATGTTTTTTTCTGTTATTATTTTCTGTCATAAATTTGTGTCAACACTTCTCACTGATTGATCAAGTTTTACAAGGCCTGGTGACACAGGTACACTTGAAATTATAGGAAAAAAATATACTACTCTTTACACATCACCAACTTCAATATCATACAAATGTCGATAATAGAATTGCATTCGTGAAATTTGGCATGTTATGTGTTGTCATTTAAATTTCAAAAGAAATTAAATTCTTCTGCTTCTCTAACACATTAATCACTGCAGTTGTTGACAGATTTTACACTGTTCTTTTAATGGGGACAATTGTTACACAAAATATGTCATGATTTAAAGGTTTGATACGCTCTTTTTTATTCTGTATTTGTCCCATTTGAAATTGCCCAATTGATTTTGTATACATTGTGGTTCCCTCTAGTCCACAGCCACCCAAGGAGCCCGAGAAGGAGCCAGAGTGGAGCGATGAGGAAAATGATGTTGTCCATCTAGAGGATCAGAGCTTTGATGAATACATCTCCATCCATGACTCGGTCCTGGTCATGTTCTACGCACCATGTGAGTATGACATAAGACGATGATGATGATGATGATAATGTTGATAATGAACATTATGATGAGGAATTGAGGATGATGACAATGATAATAATGATGGAGCTATTGGGATGTTGATGTTTTTCATTATAATGATGATGATGATGTTACTGATGGTGATGGTAATGAGAATGATGACGATGATGGGGGTGGTGGTGGAGGTGGTAGTGGTGGTGGTAGTGATGGTGGTGATTATGATGATTATCTTGTTGATGATGGTCATGATGGAGATAATAATGATGTTGATGATGGTGATAGTGGTGGTGAAGATGGTGGTGGTGGTGGTAGTGATGGTGGTGGTGGTGGTGATGGTGGTGGTGGTGGTGATGATGATGATGATGATGATGGTGATGATTATTATCTTGTTGATGATGGAGATGATGATGATGGTGGTGGTGGAGATGGTAGTGGCAGTGGTAGTAATGGTGATGATTATGATGATTATCTTGTTGATCATGGTCATGATGGAGATAATGGTGATGTTGATGATTATCATGATGGAGGTGATGATCATGATGAAGATAATGATGGTATTGATGATGTGATCCTGATTACTGTGATAATGAGGATGTTAGTTTTTCTGGTGATGGATATCGTGGACAATTACCATCGTGAAGATGGTAATGGTGATGATGATGATGGTGAATGGTTATAATGATTGTGATAGTAATGATGGTACTGATGTCCATGAAGATGAATAGGGTGAAGGTGGTGATGCTGATGATGATGGTAGGTATGATGAGGAGGAGGAGGATAATGATGGCTTGCATCTTTCCTTACAGATTCCTTACTTCTCTTTTTCCTTGCATTTGTATTAAGGGTGTGGCCACTGCAAGAAGATGAAGCCTGAATATGTAGATGCAGCTGCACAGCTCAAGGAAGAAGGGGTAAGAATTTGTGCTCTTGCCAGACTCTGTAATATGCATTCATCATGAAGAGGCAAAATATCTTCCAAATTAACGATCCAATTATTAAAAACAACATGGGTTGCCATGACGGAATCATTTCAATTTCCCTTTTAATATGATCAATTACCTCTGGCACAGTGTACACGTATGTTATGCATATGGTTACTTTTGTCCTAACGTTTATTTTTAGGCAAGCAAAAGTTGATAGCCCAGGGAATAATCTTTTTGGGGGGTTTATATCATGCTGGTCAGTGTGTACAAATACTAAAAATATGTTAGTGTTAGAACCATAGGAAAAGAAAAGAGCTAATCAATAAAAATAAAAAATGTCATTTTTCTATACACGTAATGTTGTATTGTTGGGACAGGATGTTTCCACTCTTTCCTAGCCTGTGTCTGACTCGAAAAAGAGGATAAAGAAATATTTACAAAAATGCAAGCTGTAGATATCTGCTGAAGGTAGATTCTAACCTACGATGTTTAGATTGAAATGCAGATCTATACTCTTTTGACCAACCTGCCTTCTTATGAAGCATTTTATTTTGTTTACAGCTTGAGGGAGTTCTAGCTGCTGTGGATGCAACAAAGTCCAGAGGTTTGGCTGATAGGTTTGAAATCAAAGGATTCCCAACTCTCAAATATTTCCAGTAAGTGTTTTTTTTTTTTTTTTTTTATTTATTCTGTACACTTTCTTGGAACCCACAATGTGACGTTAGGTGTTTAAATGTCTACATCCATCTGTAATGTGCATAATTTGATCCAGGATCTGGTTTTGCAGACATTTTTTGCTCAGTGTCGTCATATTCACCGAGCCTTTCAAAAAAATGTCACATGCATTGGTTCTTACCATATAAGTATATTTGTTGGATGTATGTTGTGTAGCTTATACAGTGGAAACTCGGTATAAAGAGGTCTGATATAACAATATTCCTTATATAACAAGGTAATATTCTGGTCCCAGCTCTTTATATTCTATTGTTTTTTTTAACCTGATATAACGAGATTCCTGCTTTAACAAGGTAATTTTGATGGTCTCAAGGACCTCGTTATACTGAGTTTCCACTGTAAATAGTTTTGTGCATTGCCATGTCAAAGATAGGAATTGATAGTTCATATTTGAAATATTGTTTCATAGCATTTTTCAAATTTGATATAGTGTGCATATAGGTCATATCATCTAATTTGTAAGAAGGTGAATAATCTTACAGTTTATTGACAATCTTCATGTTTACATTTCATTTCTACTTGTTCTTTTGACTTTTAATTTTTTGCTTGACAGGAACGGAGAGCATGCATGGGACTTAAATGAAAGGACAGCAGACAAGTTTGTGGAACATTTAAAAGAGTAAGTGCTGGCTTTATCATGAATGAAGTGTTGATTTGGTAGTACATCGCGCACTTGTCACAATGTAGGGTACTTATTGAAGAAGAAAATGTGTTATTTGTTCCTATTTTAATTATAGATGTACATCAAAATATCCGTGGATATTTTAAATTGTTACAGATACCAATCTTTGCATTTAGTAATAATCATTTCAAGTTGACTGATTTGAAATTTTGGTTGCTCAAAATGTTTCTGTTAATACTGCATTGCTACCCCCTCTCTTCTCTACTTCTCTTATCAAGCCATATCTTTTCTCTTTCCTTCTCTACCTCTTCCTCTCCTCCTCCCCTTATTTTCGATTCCAACCAAATGTGCCATTTCCTAGGATGTGTGTACCTTCTGCTATTTCACTTTGTGAGTTATGAGGCCTGCCCCAGTTTAATAAAACTCTTTATCAATTTCATTTGCAACAGATCTATGACTAATTTGCTCTCAGCCAATTAAATGCTTTGATTTCAGTAGCTTATAACAGTGATTGTAACTTGTTATTGATAACAAGTTTCATGAAACAGGGCTCTGATCTAATGTGTAGCCCTGTCTACAGTGAATAAATGTATGAATGTCTTGTTTTAGTCCTCAGGAGCCCCCTCCTCCCCCACCCCCTGAACCAGCATGGAGTGACATGGAATCGGAAGTGGATCATCTAACCGATGGAAACTTTAAATCTTTCACCAAGAAGAAGAAGCATACCCTTGTCATGTTTTATGCTCCATGTAAGTAGCTCACCTCTCAAATTTCATTTTTTGTTTGTTGTTATTTTGTTTTTCTTTATGACAGTTTTACTTTTTGAGAACTTATGAAGGTTGTCTTAGATGATGTTCACACCTGTAAATAATTATAACAATAATGATAATGAACATTGCTTGTATAGCCAGGGCTGTCAACTTTGGGGAACTGCTTGGAGGGAGATTCGTTTTTTTTTTCTCTCTTGCCTGCCCTCCAATTTTTGGGGTCTCCTTTGAAGTCCAAAAATCTCTGACAAGCAAAAAAAAAAAAAAAAAAAAAAAAAAATGTCCTCAGCATTTTGGGGTCTCTTCTGAAGTCCAAAAATCTCTGACAAGCTATCATTTTACACATTTGCAGGGAGGTTTTTTCATAAAGCGGGAGATTTACATGCTTGGCGGAAGAGCGGGAGGAAGGGCGTCGTGGCGGGAGTCTCCCGCTTTGACGCTGGAAGGACGGCGGGAGAATTAGCGTTGTGGCGTGAGACTCCCTCCAAATGCGGGAGGGTTGACAGCCCTGTATAGCCCATATCAGTAACATAAAGAAAGTCCCAGTTTTCTTAAAGAAAAAGTTATGCGAGATTTGTCTTAAACATGCAAATATGAATATACACAAAATATGAGCACTCTCATACGAGTGTGAATATGCAACTCTATTAGGAAGTGCTCTGCATGGCCACATTCAAAAGGTAGTCCTATGGGATGGTACACCTCCAAGAACTGTCTTTATTCATAGTGTGAAAACAGAAAAGCTTCAAAGTGGTCTTTTGTGTGAAAAGAATGTTATACCATACTGTCTGTGTTAACATAGCAATTGTCTTTCTGGGATAAGAATGGAGGGAGAAATAGATGCTGTATGTGAAGACGAACAGAGCATCCCATTAGACCTTTCAATTTTTTATTTCTCTTATTCCGAGTGGCGCTCTTATCTATGGTAGTTTGAAATGGTGCTTGCGTAACTCTGTTTAGTCGCTACATGTATTGTAATATGTTATGAATATGTAATATGTTCTGAACCAGCTGACAAAGGTTTGGAGCTTTTTATGTTTAGGAGAATAGTCTTAAACTTACAAACAACATACTATGTAATGTATATCTCCAGATATGCAATGCAAGTATTATTAGGCTTTCATTTTTCAATTCAAGAGGTAACTGCTAGTCAAGCAAAGGCTCCTAATACTTTCACAAGGGTGCCAGTATTCAGACTTTGCCTGATTGCCCTGTCACTTCTCTGTTTCAGGCTTCAGGTTTTACAATATGCAGAAGGCATTTGATGCTCCAACATATCTGGAACTCTTTTTCAGGCCTATGGAATAAAACAACTGGTATCCCTTTTTACAGTGGGCACATAGCCACTTTTTTGTTACATTGATCTATTCATTTTTGTTTTTATTTTCTCAGGGTGTGGACATTGTAAGAAAGCAAAACCGGAATTTATGGCAGCGGCTGAGCAATTTAAGGAAGAAAATAAAGTAAGAATCTATATTTGAATCTAAATTTTTTTTACATTCAGACATGCGACTAGGGACAAAAGATATATGATTTTCCCTTAGATTAATGGTAATCATTTTAATTTCTCTTTTTGTTTCATGAGAAGAGAGAGAGGGAGAGAGAGAAAATCAATTATTTTATAGAGGTACTTCATACTAGAAAAGAATAAATATAGTATTTAAGGGAAAGAAAGATTTTGTAAGAAATCAAAATAATTTTATCCTCTCTTTCTTGTATAACTAGGTTTCATTTGCTGCAATAGACTGCACAGAGCACAAGGATTCTTGTTCAGCCTATGATGTATCAGGATACCCAACCATAAAGTATTTCAGCTACGGCAAACTGGTACAGGACTATGCCAGCGGAAGAGAGGTAAGGGATGAATTTGGTCTTGGCCTTGGTCTTGGTCTTGGGCTTGGGCTTGGTCTCCGTTGGCAAGTCCAAATAACAGTCTCTTGCAGCATTACCTAAATCACAAGTTCTGAGACCAGTGTGATCATGACCATTACCCAAGAAATGAATCCAAACTGGCTTATAAAAATGACTCATGATTAATGAAGTTGCTCTTTTCTTGCCAGATATCAATGTATTTTGATGAATTTAAAGATTTACTGACTTTACTATTACAGTGTCATTGAACTTGAACTGCTTTAAGAAATCTAGCATTAGGTCATGTAGGTTTCAGTGTCTTTGATTGACAGGTTGTATATTACACAGGAAATACCGTGAGTGTGAAATTCACTCAAACATATTTGCAATTTACACAAACAGGTGTGTAATTTACAAAAACAAGTATGTAACAAGAGCAAGCTTGTAATTTACAGGAGAGAAGAAATCTACAAGAAATAATTGACAGTGATATCTTGGCCCTAATTTGTAGACATGGAGGAATGTAATTTACATTGAATCTGTGGGCAAGTAGGAATAAGCTCCATTGAAATCTATGAGGCAGCTTGAGAGGTGCTAGAGTTCAAAAGTGTGTATTAACTTAATGTTCTTTTTATGCGAGTGTGTTTTTGCATGTCAGTGTGCCTTTACAAGCAAGGACGTTATGAAGTGTGTGTTGACTGAAGGCAAAGAATTAGCTCAGTGAGACATGCTATAAATGCTGTAATTTATAAAGATTATTTAAATTAAATTGTTTTAACAGGCAGGTTTATGCAACTATTTCCCCTTAAAAATTGTAAGGATCTGCCCCCCCCCCCCCCCCCTGTATCCAGTAGTCACATATTTTATGTTCAAAGTATTATCTTAAAACATACCCTTATAAGTGAATGAATTTTATTTTTTTTTTTGGCAAAAGGTAACTGGCAGTCAACTGAATTTAGACTGAGCCTTACATGATAATAGCGTTGGATGTTTTATTTTGAAAAGTAATTCTTTCCGACCTTGGTGTTGGTTGATGCAGGTCTCAGATTTGCAGGCAATTTTTTTTCTTAGTGATGTTGATGCCCAATACATTTAGAATAAATGACAGAACTTTATCACCGTAATCTGATCGTTTTACAGAAGATATTGAAATTACTATATAATTCTCTTGTAACAGGTCTTAACCCTTTCGAGACAATGGACCACATTTTGTGGTTTGATTTGATTTGATTTGATTCAGAGCTCCAAAAAATATACCAGATGCAAGAGTAGAAAGAGCAAAAAATTTTGCACACACTGTGTCCATTTTTGTTGCATAACCATATTGCGTTTGACACCAGGAATTTTTAAAAGGAGAATAACTTTTAAAATCCTTAAATTGGCAACACTTTGAGAGGTTCAAAATCACTGTTTTTATCAAAATTGGCAATTTTTTTCAACTTTCGACTAAGCTTCTAATGATGTATATTGTTTCAGAGACATTACATTTTGTTAGAACCGTGTAGCACTAAAAGAAAAATATTATTGTTGCCAATTTGAAGAACAAAATGTGAGCAATGTAGCCCTGAAATAATTCCTGTCCTGAAAGGGTTAATGACTTCAGGCTGAGTTTGCAAACTTTGCATCATTATTTTAATGTTGATTACTAGCATTAATTTTTGTCTCTCATCTTCCTACAGGAAGCAGATTTCATGCGCTTCATGGAAAACCAGGTCAGCCCCGGCTCTGCTCCTAGCCAGCCCCCGCCCCCTCCACCGGAAGACTTCTGGGCGGAGCTTGATGGAGGAGAAAATGTCAACCAGCTTGATGACGACACTTTCCTGAGCTTCTTGTCCACCAACCCCTCGGTCCTGGTTATGTTCTTTGCTCCTTGTAAGTAAATGTAGGTGTAGGGTCCCCCCCCCCCCCCCCCCCCTCAGTTGTTGGACAGTCCTCAAGACTGATGACCCCCCGTGAATCCTAAGAAAAGTTGTCAGAAAGCTTGTAAGGCTGACATGTAGGACTACTGAATCCACAGATAAGTTGTCACAAGACTTGTAAGACTGACATTGTTGTTGTTGTTATTAATTGGATTTCTACAGACGTGTATCAATCAGATATGATTATTTACATCTAGGACCGACCTTTAACATCACTATCCCAAAGACGTGACTGAGATTCGAACCTGGGTCCGATCAGAGTTAGTTTGTAGGCGATTGCAGAGAGCTGACCATAGACGTTATTGCTAGATCAACTTCCCTGATTCCTGGTCCTGGTCTTGCAGGCCGTCTTGTAGGCCATTGATCAACTGGGTTACACAACATTTGATTTGCTGACATGCTCTGGGCTTATGTTTATTTCATTTAGCTGTTTCATTTCGATGTATGAAATAAATCTATTCCTGTCTGATATTGATACATTACAGGGAAAGATTAATTGAAAAAAATGTATTGTGTAAAATCAGCAGAAACTGGGTGTTGATTTCCAACAGCCAGAGGGGGCATTTACTCTATGTAACACAAGTTTAATGCAGGGCTGTCAACCCTCCCGCATTTGGAGGGAGTCTCACGCCACGACGCTAATTCTCCCGCCGTCCTTCCAGCGTCAAAGCGGGAGACTCCCGCCACGACGCCCTTCCTCCCGCTCTCCCGCCAAGCATGTAAATCTCCCGCTTTATGAAAAAACCTCCCTCCAAACGTGTAAAATGATAGCTTGTCAGAGATTTTTGGACTTCAAAAGAGACCCCAAAATGCTGAGGACCTTTTTTTTTTTTTTTTTTGCTTGTCAGAGATTTTTGGACTTAAAAAGAGTCCCTAAAATGCTGAGAGAAAAAAAATCACGAATCTCCCTCCAAGCAGTTCCCCAAAGTTGACAGCCCTGGTTTAATGCCGTTCTGGCTCTCGGGAGATGATATGTTTCTAGTATGGCAGGATCCATCTTCGATTGAATATATACAGGTTATTGATTTTTCACTCTTTCTCTCTTGTTCTGTGCATTATCCATTAACTTTGGCAATGATACTGTCCAAAACTTTAGTGTTCTCCATTAGTTCCATCCCTGGCCATTCACTCTTTCTTGAAGCCATTTCTTTGAATTATTTGTCCAAATTAAACTTTCTTTCTTACTCCTCTTCCCTCCCTCAATCCTTCCTTGTCAGAAGCACATTTTCAAGAATCTCATCTTCCTTATCCTCAGTTTACAAAACAATTTCCACTTTATTTGAGCTCTTCTGAACATTTCCTCATTATTGCTCATTCTGTCAGTCCATTGGAACACTGTAGATTCTTCAAAGTTTAATTGATACTTGATTTTTTTGACAGTTTTTTCTTTTTGTTCTGATTCTTAGGGTGTGGTCATTGTAAGAGGATGAAACCAGCATTTGCAGAAGCAGCAACATTAGCTAAAGAGCAAAATGTGAGTCTGCCAATTTTTCTAGTATTTATTCATATTTTTCAACAGCATAGAGTGTAAATAATCATTTATAATGGTCAGTAAATCATACCCCATAAGATTTCCCTTCTAAATTTTAAAGTGTATAGGAGTCCCAAGATAATTTGCTTTCTGTGTAATTGAAAAAGTAGTTCCTTTTTTTTAAAAAATGTTTTCACAATCATTTGACATAACTCCTCTGACACAAGCAATTTGAACAGAATTATAGATATCAAAAGCTTGGATAGATTGTGTAAATTAATTTGAGTGCATATAAGCTTTTTATTGTGTTGCTTGTACATAGTATAATTTTTAAGGAATATTATTTTAATTTCTTATTTTTCAATCAGTTACCTGGGAAATTTGCAGCTGTTGATGCTACTGTTGCCTCAATGACAGCATCAAACTTTGAAATTAAAGGATTCCCAACATGTGAGTAGAAAGCATCAACTTTGGTCAGCATGAGTGATGCCTAGTTTACATTTGGCCTGTGATTGGTCTACCGAGCCCGTATCCTGCCCGTATCCCCTTTTCCGTGCAGCCTCCATGTGGAGGCATGAGGCGGCTGTGAGATTTCCGTACAGATTCACGGGCTCCGCGGCCTCTACGATTTTGTTTCGTGGGAACTTATACAAATTTGATAAAATCATAAGCCCGTAGCCAGTAGACATGTCGTGGGTGGCATTGCACAATCCCCGCACAGGCATTCCGTGGAGGCCTAGCGCTAATCGTGTAACAAACACACGATTTTCTGGTGAACATGGGGGTAAAAAAAAAATTGTTCAAAGATTGTAGACTTGTAGGACATTCGTAGGACATTCGCACGGCCATCACACAACTATCGCAAGGTTGCCGCTCGCAGCCCGTGATATTGAGCAGTCATCCCGTGGCAACCCCACAGCTCCGCACAATGCAGCTGCCTTGAGACGGACCAAACATTTTTCAGATTGGCTCCGTACGATTTCTGTGCAGAGGCTGCAGAGACTGCATGGCAACTGCACTGAAATTACAAAATTTTTGTACAATCTCCGAACAGCCTCTGTATGGATTTTCCTGGCCTGCCCCCAAGGACCAATACAAGAAATGGCACGTTGCTCGTAGATAATATGAACACAAACACCGTAGCCGGTGGCCACCTATGATGCCCAAAAATTTGTACAGAAAATCGTAGACCAATTTATCATACGGCGCCCACGGCAAATGTTAGTTAAGCACAAGTTACCTCTAAAAGTGAATGAACAATGTTAAGGAGAACCCAACCTGTCACAAGTCTTTTTGAATGGGCTAGCCCAAGGTATATCCCACATGTTACCAAGTAATATTGAATTATATTATGGAATTGTGATCATAAATTGACATTAAAAAATAATTTTATTAAATATTTTGTTTCAAGCTGTAGTAGGGCTATCAGCTTGATGCAGTCATCAAGTATACTAAAATCTTTGATGTGGTTGGTAACAAAATAACTTGGAATACAAACAGATTAGTTACAGTTTTGGGAAAAATGAGGCAAATACTTAAAAAGGAACTTACTGTTGTATCATATTGTCAGGATCTATAAAAAAAACACCCATTAGTTCATACAAATTATTCCGCATTATAATTAGCATGATAAAGCATCAGTTGCCAATCTCACACTTGGGCCTGAATTCGCAAGGTTTGGTTTAAACTATGGTTTAAACACCCTCCTGGGTTTTTAAGCGTATGTGTGCACGGAATCCGATCCAATGATATATTTTCTTTGAGCGCATGCATGGGCAATATGCGCTTATTTATGCTTATTTTAGTATGCTTACAAAGGTTTAAACCTTACCCATGGTTTAAACCTCCTTTGTGAATTCGGGCCTAAGGGTTTATACTTTCGGAGACATCCTGTTGATACAGATCTATATGTACATGTAAATGCCATTGCAAAGTGGTAATTTTTAGAATGGTACTGGTCCACCAATCAAGTCCTTTTTATCAAATGTTGTCATCCTTTGTTTCTTTGCATGTCCGGGTGCCATATTGATCCTCATCAGTGAAATATTTCAAGTAAGTATGATAGTATCACATTTCTTTTGTCAGAGACATGTGCATAGTAGGTTGCACATTGCACTTGCATTAAAAATGTCTTCCTTTTCTATCAACACATGCAATATGCTCATGGCTATGTTTGGCAATTTTGTAGTAATTAAAAGTAGAATTGTAGAATCAGTTTAATGCAGTAGATTTATACAGATGTATTTTGATATGTACGATATTTTCAGTACCCTAGTTGTATTATAAAATAAATTATTCTTAATATTATAGTAATGTAAAGTAAAATTTCACATTGAGAACTGTGGAAATTAGAAGGGAAATACTTATGTTTGAATGATAGATTTGTTTAGGAGTATTTGAAATTGATTATGAATTTAAATGCATTTTCAATGATGAAATTTGAATAAGAATGCCTGCAAAGTAGCAAAATGTAAGTTGTACTAAATTTTATTTTGATTTCATTTGTTTATATTTTATATTGATAATGATATTAAATTTTTTTTTTTCTCCATAGAAATGGAAAAGAAGATATTGCCTATACAGGAGCGAGGTCAGCAGAGGCACTTCTTGAATTTATCAAAGAGTAAGTGACATTGTTTTTTTATTCCATTGAATGTTATACTGTGTGCCAGTGGTCTGTCTATTGCGGTTCAATGTTTGCAAAATTTGAGATATTTTTTTGAGAAAGGAATAGGTTCTATTTGTTTATATCAGAATAAAAGCTTTTCGACCAGTAGTCACTTATATACTCATCCAGAAAAGTTAGTTCCCTGACACTTTTTAATATACTTGATTAATATTTGATTAAATTTGTTCAATCAAAAAGCAATGTACGCAGAATTTTCTTACCCACAATTTAATTGGTTGTTTGTGAACTATTGATTTTGTTTTCATAATGAAGTTATGGTTTTTATTGCGGTCAGTATGAGAAAAAGAGTGGCACTTTGCATTTATAATGCAAAGTGGCGTACTCTATTCACTTCTTTTATTCATGTAAAGGTGCATAACTTGTAATTCAAATTCATAAAACTGCATTGAAAAATTGTGATTTTTAGTGCAGTTTCATAAATTTGAATTGCAAATTATCCATCTTTACATGAACAAAAGATGAAAAGAATTGAAATGAGTATGCACACGTAAACCCTGCTTACATTATGAAACGAAAAAATGCAACTTTTTTTCTTGTACCGACTGCAATAAAAACCATAGTTTCATTATGAAAAAATAATCATTAGCAAATAACAAAGAAAGAAGTAGATAGGAAAATTCTGCATACTTTGCTTTTTGAATGAACTGATTTCAATATTTCTTGAGTTGTATTAAAAAGTATCAGGGGGAACTTACACTTTCATTTTTTTTTTACTTTAGTTTGCAATGATTAATTATTTGCAAGTAGTTTGTTGAGCCTGTAATATAATTTAGAAAGTATTAATTCCTCAAATAGGTTTTCACATCGTAAGACTACATGAATTTGTCATTGCATATTATTATTAACTCCATCCCACATCTGACTTTTCTCTATAGCCCAACCAGTGTGCCTCCCCCACCTCCCCCTGAACCTGCCTGGAGTGACGTCCCCAGCTCGGTCAACCACCTGACTGGCCAGACCTTTGGCCAATTCATCCAGGACAACACCCATGTACTGACCATGTTCTATGCTCCGTGGTGCGGTCACTGTAAAAAGGCGAAGCCCAGCTTCCAGCAGGCGGCAGAGATGTTCAAAGATACACCAGGAAGGAAACTGGCTGCTGTTGACTGCACTGTTGAAAAGAGTAAGTGGATGTCTTACTACAGTTGGTTTTGTTTCTTCTTTCTTGTTAGGTAAAGTAATCACAACTTTCATTTTGATTATAGTGGTAGTACATTCTTTTCAAGGGAATGTATCCCATTTGCGGAGTTTTACAAATATGAAATTTGGCATGGATCAGCATTATACCATAACGGTGACCCACATGAAATCTGTAGTATGTAATGAAAAATGAAAACCGCTGATGATGATTATGATGCATCAAGTGTAACACGTGAGATTTTTTATCAAAATGAATCTGAAAGCTTTCTTGAATGAAATCAGTCCCAAGACTGATTTCCAGGACATATCAATCGGTAAGATTGATCAATTTTCAGAATCATTGGTTTCATTACAGATAATAAGCGTTTCACTTGGCACCTCATAGCCAAATGATATTTGGTAACCAGCCTAAAGTTACAATACAATAAATGCAATATTAGTCTTGAACATCAATGAGTCAGAAAGAAATGGATCTTAGGTATTTGATTCCAGTTCATCGTGACTTGGCCGTGAACCAGAATAGCCTGGTGGTTAACTCGCTGCCCGGCAAGTAGTAGATGACAGGTTCAAATCCCGCTGATTCCAATTTTTTCTGACTTGTGATTTCATTACAGATCGAGCATACGATCTTTAACACTGGGAGTAATGCCTAAAAATTTGTTTACAAAATATCAGACTCATCTTTTAGTAGGAAGGAATTGGTATTACAGGATATCTTTTCCATCCTCTAATGTTTCAATTCTCTTCTCTGTCTCTTTCTCTCTCTCTCTTTCTCGCTTTCACAGGTCTTTGTGAGCAGTATGAAGTTAGGGGATTCCCCACCTTCAATCTCTACAGCAATGGTGAGTTTGTAGAGAAGTACACTGGTGGAAGAATGGCAGAGGATTTTGAAGCGTACATGCAAAAGGCTGAGCTACCGGAAGAGACGACAGAAGAAACGCCAAAACCGGATACAGCTACAGAAAGTGAAAATTTAGCCACTCAAAAAGATAAGGTTGAGCTATGATAGAGTCGGTGTGCAGATGTTAATCAGCATAGTAGACAAGTTCACAAATGTATTCAAATATGTGAATACTTTTCCCTACAATGCCATGTGTTTGACTTGTTGCATCCACATGTTTCCAGTTCCTGTATCTTAACTAGCAAAATGGAGGTTGCATATATTTGGTGCTGCTATGTTGGGCATGTTTTCAGGTCACCAAAAATAATAATTGTTATGGAGTTATTTATAAATTTGAATACATTCGTGAACTTGCCTATTGTTACTCAAATACAAAAGGCCTTGTGTTTTACTGGGGAGTTAGAGGGATAGTCAAACTAAAATGAAATTTTGAGTATTCTATTATCTATAGATAATACATGTATCACAACAGTAAAGTTTGAAGCTCCTTGTTCATGTTATACTGCAAATTAGAAACTTTTATGTCTCACACAAACATATTTTCTTCTGGTATATGTAGGATTTCTTTTTTAAATATTGTGCATTGTACATTTAGTGGACAACCATTTTTCTCATAGATTTACACATGGTAATTTCCTTTTTCTATGAAACCAGATTTTAAAAATTGGTGGACCTGTATATGTTTCAGAGGGAGGGGTGAGTTTGATTAAACTCATCTTTTCGTAGTTTGATGGCCAATAGCACTGCCAATTCAAGATTCTGGTATAATTGACAGGGTTTTATTCACCATTTATGACAGTAAAGCTTTAAACCGGCGTCTACCATAACCTTGCTCCCAGAATATGAGTCAAAAACTATTTTTTAAAAATTTCATTTGGGGGGGGGGGGGGAGGGATAGTGGGTGATTTTACTGGTATTTAATTGTGAGTTCTTTTTGATAAGGTTATGTTGAAAATGTTATTGGTTTTCACATCAAAATAGTATTATGTACTTTGCAACGACGGAAAACAAAAGACTAAAAAAACAAGAATTTCATCTTTTGTATTTGTGTGACTTTTATGTATTTGTGTCTTTGAAATTTTTCTTTCCCTTTTGGCCCTTTCGGGATTAGTTCATCTTTAACTTATTTTCAGTCTTGGCTACTGCCTTTATTTTGCCCGAGAGTATGTAGCAAAATTTGGAAATCTGTGGCTTTGGTGGAGGGTGTACTTGATTTTATTTCCAGTTATAAGTCACCATTTGCAAATAGAGATATAGAATGAATGAAACTAAAAGGAAGAGAATCTTTACTGTCTTCAAAATGTATTACGCCTGATGTAGAACTTGGTAATCTTAAAGAAGGGCTTTTCAGTGCCAATCTGTGTGTAGATGGCTGGACATTTTAGTGGGTGTTGCTGAATACTATTCTACAGAACAAGCAGTAGTTACTTTGTGCCCTCTTTTGCAAGATTTTTTTTTTTGGGGGGGGAGGAATCGGGAGTGAGCCTGAAATCTGAGTTCAATTTCTCCATCTGATTTTCTCAACCAGCAAAGAAAAAAAAAAGAAAGAAAAGAGGAACTCCATTGACATGAATGACAGGAAGAGCCTTCCTTAGATAATATAATAATAACACAACGCACTTATATTGCGCCGTCTATCTAGTTTAACTATTCCGAGGGGCATGAGAGAATCAAGAAGGTAGAAATAGAATGGACTGAAGATATGTTTATCATTTCATATTGCAGGCAGAAAATGTGCTTCTGACCTGCAAAATTATTTGGCCAGTTTCTAGTGTAAGCTTGTCTGCTCATGCAAATGGGTTATTTTTGTTGGCAAAATCATATGACAGGTATCTTGTGCAGAAAATATAGATTCTTCCATGGAAATGAAACAAAGCAAATTTTGCATTTTATATATTCGCAGTATTCATAGCATTGTATATGTTCTATCCCTGAAAGAGGCAGGATGATACACATGTAATGAATATAGGTTTAGATTATGCTAGTCTATGTTATTTTAAACATGTTTTTAAACATTTAAAACTCGTCTTTCAAGTGTTTGTGGTCACAATTACGCAAATTACAATATATCACGCAACTTATTGCAAGGGATTTTGTAGTGAAGCTTCTTCCCTTCAAGTGAATTAAAACATATTGCCTTTCTTCGACGACAATCTTTTGAGTGTGTTTTAGTTAGTTTATCATAGAGGAAAAAGAATTTAAATCGATTTTGTTGCTGAAGTTCTTTTTCATTTTTTTCCGTCAAGTCTTCATTGGCCATTGTCCGTGTCCATATGATACACAAAGGATTTATATGTAAATGATAGATAAAACTTGTCTTCCATATTTCAACTATCTTGTTGGTTGTTACAGTATTTATAGAAAGTAAAAATAAATGTATGTAGTGTTCTTTTATCACACTGTGAGAAGAGTTTATATTGATATTTGTGGTGGTATTTTGTGTGTGTACAGTACACTTACAATGTCCCCATGAAATATATATATATTGTCTTTATAAAGTGCACAAGGTTAACAAAAATGGCTTCAAATATTAGTGATGTATGTCGATAGAATTTGAAGGAAAGTAAAATGCTGGAAATTGCGGATTACTGTGTACTGCCATATGTTAAAATTGCACAAACCAAGTTTGATCATGCACGTTGTATATCAGCTCAGAGAATGCAGAGTTTTCATCAGTCCCACTCAAAGCTAATAGGGAAATGATGTTAATTTGTAAATATGACACTGTTTTCCAGCTAGAAATTTTCATGTGACATACTTTGTGTTCATTGTGATGTCAGCATTGGATACAAGATGACTAATAATATAATATTCAGCTCAAAGTCTACTTTATCAGCAAAAAGTACAGTTTTGTTCTTCAAATTCCAAAGATCTGGAAAAGTCTTTCCGAAAAGCAATGCTTGGACGGAACTTACTTAGAGTGAATGTGTATAAAAGTATTGTTATCCAGGGATTGTGATTATATATGTAATTCAGGGAATTTACAGTCAGCCCCTTTCTACTTTTATGATATATTGTGACAATTTGGAAATATTTGTATATCCTATGTCTAATGTCTTCCTCATTAAAGGTATAGTAGTATTGCTTTGCATATATGTTCCAGTTTCCATGAAATTGCTCCTCTGTATTGCATAGTATTTTATGATGATCACAACCCCTGATAATATATTTTTTTGGGGGGTGGGGGATGGGGGATGGGAGAGGGGTATTAAAGCAAGAAATCAGAGGAACAGAAACAGAAAGTATGAAAACATTTGCATACATTTCTACAAAATTTGTGCATTTTTTAATTTGGCAACTTAAGGTACACGACTCTGATATCTATTATTCTAGAATGACCTTGCAAAACCATATGTTTGCATTTGATACATCAACTGGGAGCTGAAAGCCAGATGGAAGCTCACTCCTATCCTTTACCAGAGAGTTAATCCCTCCTAGCTCTCATCTCATCAGATAATGTGAGCAGAGGAAGGAACATGTTTATGTATGTTGAGCTTCAGAATGAGCAAACTATTTCTTTGGAAAAAAATGGAATTCATGACCTTTCATCTCATCTAAAGAAATCATTGGCTAGATTTTCCTAAATTTCATGAATTTGTTATCTTTCTGACGTATTAAAGATTTTGGATCAACGTACATGATATGAATGAAAATGTAACAATTTCTAGTGAATATGAGGTTTAAATTTTCAGAGTTTGATGTAGTGATTAAATTGTTTGTGTTATGTTAGAAGATATCTTCAATTATGCTTTTCTATCAAAGGAATCATTCAAATTGTGATTTAATTATTGTTTTCCAAAAGAATGCTTCTACCCCAATGAGAGGATAAATGGACCAATCAGTTAACAAGAAATTGACCAAAAATCCTGATTGTCTGCGAACAGAAAAAGACCTTTGTCGTTATACTTCTTTTCTAGTTGTATTCATAAATCAAATGACCAAAAGGAAAGTAATGATTTTGATAAATTCAGTCGAAAATTCAGTGCCCATACCCTGAACCCTTCTATGTGTTTGACGTAGCCTGTATTTAGTATTACTGTTGATGAGCCATAGCTTTAATGCATAGTTTACACTCGAGTATTCTGATCCCAATTTCTTCTGGCAATAATGGTTCAAAGGCTGTTGCTATGGGAAATTGCAGTGAGATTTATTAACTTGAAGAGCATTTTGTAGGGTTTTTAACCACAGGTACAGACTAGTTCCTAGCCACAAATGAGCCACAAGTTACCAATAAAGGGCTAGGGCAGTGGCATGTCCACTATAGTATGTAAAAGAATTAGCCTTCATGATTTTTGACTCTATAGCCAAAGGCTTGAACATCCTCATGCAGTCGTGTAGGATCATCACCACATTGTATTATCCGAGCAAACCTACAGGCCATCAAACTCCTAATGACTTAGTTACAACTGGATTTGGGGAAGAAAAAAAGTTTCATTAGGATTAGATTTGAACATGCAGATAAATTCTTCCTGATTTAGGGAATGATTAAGAATAATATTGAAATTTGTGGAGTATTGCAAGCTTTCCAGTCAGAAAGGCCCAGTCAGCTACAAATTGTAGTGACGTCACGTCATTCCCCACTTCGGCCTTATCTCTATTTGAAAGACTTCATATACACTCACTAAAATAGACAGTGGATACTCTTTATTGTTCAGAATTTTCATATAAAACATCAATAAAATATAATAAAATGTACATGTATATCAAATTAAAGAAAAATAAAACTCGACCAACATCAATTAAGATCAAGTTTTGAACTTTTATGCTTGGATGAGCACATAACAGTTAGAAGGTCTGATTAAGAAGATTGCAAAAGATATAGCAAGTAGCCATTCAAATGTTGATGAGCATTTCCATCTTGTAGAGTCAAATTCAAACCATGAAACAAAAATCATGAGAAACACTTGAAGTTGTTGCTGCGCTTTTCAAAAACACACAGTCCTGAGAGTGCAGTTTACATCCAGAGATCAATCTTGATTGTTTCTCATTTTGTTGCTTTCATTGTTGAACAAGAATGTCTTTCAAATGCACATGTTCATTAACGTTTGAATGGCTACTTGCTCCATTTTTGCAATTTTCTTAATCAGACCAGGGAAATGTATTAGTTACATTTCCCTGATCAGACCTAACGGTTAAATGAATGTGCCCATCCAAGCGGATGTTGGTAGAGTATTCATTTTTCTTTAATTTAGTATATATTTTATTGACGGTTTATACGAAAACCTTGAACAGTGAGAGTGTCCACTTTTTTTGGCTGAGCGTATTTTGATTTTGTTATTTTAAGACCAATTTAGGAACAATTTGAACCACAATCAGAAAGAATTTATGCAATTTTTATGTCAGTCTTCAAATCTAATCCCGTTGCATTTTAAGTCGTAAGCAAGTCGTAAAGTGTGCAGTGGCCTTTCCATTAGGATGTATAGAAATTGTTGGTTAAAATGGTGTACTTATTCCTTATTTCATATCGACTTCTACATGTTTTTTGAAACGCGTGCCTTGTGATCATGTTTTCTGATCGTTATTCTTAGAAAACATTCTGCTTTCATGAGAAGCAATAAAATACCGACTATACAAAAAGTGATTGTTTGCCGCTTGGTCATTTTTAATGTCATACCAACCGTTCAAGCACTAGAAAGCCTTAAATCATCAGCAGTGGCGTAATGAGCAAAAACATTTGAGAGGGCTGAGCCAGCAGGAACTGAAGAATTTCTAAAGAGTAGGGAATATGTGCCCTTTTCCTCTTCCCATAAGTGCCCCTTTTCACCTTTTATAAGTGCCCCTTTCCACCTCTGATAAGAGCCCTTTCCGCTTCTTATAAGTACCCCCCCCCCCCGCTTTTACCTATATTTCCAACTTTTTTTTTTTTTTTTTTTAAATACAAAAGAGCCATATCTAGTTTCAAAGAATCGGTGCAGCTTTACAACTACAATGTAAGACAGCGGAGCTGGAGGCAAAGGGGGCACAATGCACCCCCCCCCCCCAGCAAAGGATTTCTCATTCTGCTCGCTCGAATGTGCCAATAATTTATACCAAGTAAGGGCAATATTTTCTGAAAATGTCCCCCTAACTCGCTCGCTCTTACAGTATATAATGAAATCTCGCAGATTGCATGAAGTATGTTATATATCGGTGTAATACTAAAGAAATCAAAAGGGTTAATGTACAAATTAAAAGATCATTTGACGTTCCCCAAAATAAATTTGCTGTTGTCATTTTCATTATATCGCTGTAAATAATGTACAACTCGAGGACTTTAGCATTAGAAAAAAAGTCAGAAAATTTTTTAATCGCTCGCTTCACTCATGAATCATTAGACCATTACGCACAACTGCTAATTAGGGAAGCTGAAGTAATGACCAGAACCACAATAAAAAGGACGAAGGTGATGCTTGATAATAATTATATTAATTAGACTGTAGGGTAATACCAATGTAACAAAATGGTCTCTTTTTCGCTATTTTGAAATACGCTCCGCCGCCCCTGACTGACCTGTCTCTCTCAGTTGAATTGTATAACATAGAACACTATAGTCGATAGTGGCGGAATAAGGGGCTTCGAATAGAGGCTAAATGAACCACTACTCCTTTTCTATGCGGGAATGGGGTGGGGGGGGGGGTGGTGCGGGGCGACTTTCATATTATGCATGCTCACAGTTTCACCTGAAAATTGAAAAGGTGAAAAGGAATAGGCAGGTCTACACTTCTTTTATCTTAAAATCATGGATTCGCCATCGGAAAACTTACAAAAAACAAAGCAATACTCTGCACACATGCAATAACAGATTGGAAATGTCGAGTATGTGGTGAAAATATGTGTTTTTGCAGGTCTTATTTGGATATGTGTATGGCGGTGTAGTATATTTCCAAGAAATTGTCTTTTATAAATTCGGGTTTAAAATGGTTATAAACCTGTCAGAAATGTTCAAAGAATGGAAAGAATCATTTTGTTTATTCAATTCCTCTCTCTTAAAAAAAAAAAAAAATGAAATTACTCATTTCCTCTCTGCACGTTTGTCTTTGTTTATCAAAATGTTCACACTACATGAAGAGATGAACATCTTCACCAGTATCGATTACAATAATTGCATTTTCTTAGTTTTTTCTGGGGTTTTGTGAGGGCGATAATGTCTCTAATTTCGACTGGTAATTTCTTCTTATACACGTACGTTTATCCGTCATAACATCTAAATAGCTTGTGCAAACGGCGCTCTCCTCCCTCGGTCGTCAAACTCGGCGCACTTCGGTTCCAGAGCGCCGCCGAAAGGTGTCGAGAGTTTGGGGAGGATGCGGGTTCGTATTCACGCTTCGACACTCTCCACTCCCTCACCCCCGTCAAACATGTCATGATGCTTTACAGACATCATACCTTGCTGAATGATTGCTTGATCATGACGACCAAAAGACTTCCGTCAAAGTCGAATCAAAGTCAAAAGTAGATGGGAGGTGCAGAGGACGCCATTCTGGCTATGAATGTCTCCAGTTACATTCTTCGACACCATTCTAGCCCAATTTTTAGTAGAAAAATTCTAGTCTGTGTTGGACACTAAAGTTTAATAATTATGTTCATTTATGGAAATTTTTCTGACAAAGCTCCCCCTAAAGAAGAATCCTAGAAGAAGAAGAAAAAGAAGAAGAGGAGGAGGAGGATACAGGCATATTCAAAATGTCGATTGTAGCCTATATTCCGAATACCAATGAATACAATTACGTTATGCTATGGTGTTGGGGCAGTTGCCCCTCCCCCTTCTCCTTAATACTGGATAAACTGTGTATTCTCGTTTAATGTGCGCTCACACTAAAAATGGATTGACACCTCTGCCGCTAAATATTCGAGAGATCCACAAGGATTCCAAAATCATCCTTCCTCTTGATCCCTTAAGGTGTTTACGACAACGAAATTTCATTGAGCAGCGGGGTGGACCAGACACTACACGCCTATGACTTCAGCTCTGATTCAAATATTGATCCCGTTCTGCATATTTCAAAGCAATCAGAGTATATTCATTTATGGTTTCCATGGAGACGAGATGATGTCATTGACTTCATCCAAGCCAAGCGGGGACTAGACTCTCTTCCACCGATTGAGTTTGGCAGTCATGACCCGTCTCTCTCCGACTGATTGCATCTCACAGTTTTGTAATCTCTCAACGGACATTTCGTGTTTTTGCTTTTCAACAACAACAAAAAAATAAACCTATGTACTACATAAAGCCGATCTTTTTGTTCTCGAAAGTTTATAATAACCATGTAAATCATCCTTTCAACCTAAAGAGTAAAGACAATTTTTCAATAACTCGATTTACGGAAATGCCGGGCTTTCAGTATCTTTACAAGTTAATATGCCAATGTATATGTATATTATATCTCTGTTATATTCTTATTTTTTTATGTTAAAGCGTTCCATGTACAAGAAAATCCATAATTTAATTGTGAATGTATCATCCAACCTGATAATGACAATCTATTTTATTTATTTATATTTATTTATTTTGTTTTATTTATTTTATACTGCAGGGTTGGCCTGTTCAGTTTTATAAAACTGCTTTACAAAGGCGCCCTGCAGTTTAACAAACATCATTCTACATGAAGATGCAAAATACATAACAATTAGGTAACATTATAAACTACTAACAACAAATATTGAGAGTGGATAAATGGTAATCTAAAAGATAGATACATGGATAGCACTATTACAATTCTGTTGCATCAAGATGTAAGGCTTTGCATAGTTTTTTAAATGTAAACAGGGATGTACAAGTCTGAACATTTACAGGGAGTCCGTTAAACAATCAGTGGGAATTTTACATTGAGACATAAGATTCAAGAAGAGTAGCACAAAGGCTTTGTAATTAAATTACCTACCATGTAGAATTGCTCAGAAGTAGCTAATACTGCTAACAGTGCCAGAACCTTCCAACAAAATTTAATGTTTAAAAATAAAATTACACGAAGGTAAATACACTATTTTATCTAGATAAAACTCTAAACAGAACATTGGGACATTATCCATAATCTTTCCCCCATTCCCGTTTGATTATATCTGCATGTTCTCCCCGATCGACTGGTGAACTGAATGTGGCACTTGGACCAATCTGGACTCGTGGGATATCTGTGACAAGGTTATCAGGGCGAAAAGACATTGCAAGTGTGACATTCTATGAACAGGTTCTCATCTTCCCCCACCTCTCTCTCTCTCTCTCTCTCTCTCTCTCTCTCTCTCTCTCTCTCTCTCTCTTCCCCTCTCTCTCCCTCTCTCTTTTCCTCTTTCTCTCTCTCTCTTCCTCTCTCTCTTCCTCTCTCTCTCTCTCTCTCTTCCTCTCTCCCTCTCCCTTCTCCTCTCCTCTCCCCTCTCTCTCCCATCCTCCTCCTTCCATTCCGTCTCCCCTTCTCTCTTTCTCCCATTCTCTCTCTCTCCCTTCCAATCAAACGACCGCGTCCCCCCCCCCCCCCCCCCAAACCGTTCTTCCTAAAGTACACGTACCTCAGTGGGCGAGGGAAATCTGGTCCTCCGAGGTACTCTGGGCGAAGGCAAAACTGATGAAAATTAAATGATAGGGGAGGGTGATGGTTGTGGGGGCATAGCCTCATATTCTTTAAAATAAATCCCCCCCCCCCAAAAAAAAAAAAGAATAATAGAGAGTCAGTGGAGATCATGCTGGAATAGAGTGAACAAACTGAGAATGAATGACCGATAATTTTGCTTTCATTTGAGGACCCCTGTATAAGAAAGCTAATTGTCAGCATTCATATATTATAGTGTCAAGGTATATTTGCTTACATTGTTAGACATTTCTTGACAAATAAAATAAAATGAAATAAAATCAATTTACAACAACTGTAAATGGGGATTAAACCAAAATGCTTTGAATGATAAAGGAAATCTTCAGAATGTTGCCAACGTCAGAATTATTCTAGCACCCTCATGCTATGATAATTTCACTTCGAAAATATCACGTGCTGTTTGTCATGTCATAAAATGTAATTATTTTTCATTGCTAGATTTAATCTTGAATCCCCGATTTACAACTTCGAGAATGATAATTGGGTACTTATCTATTTTCATGAAGAGAAATAATTAAGTCATCATAATTAGGTTGCAAAATTAAAACATTAGATGGACCCACAGAATTAGGCTTAAAGAGAAAGTTGAGTTCTGGGAGAGGTGAAAAATAATTTGTGAGCTTTCTCATTCTTTTTATGTCATTTTGGAAGAATATCATAGAAAAATGTACCCTGAAAAGGAAAGCTCTTCAAATGTCCTCATATTCGAAATATGACGAGAAGTATCTAAAATGTTCGGGCCGAACATTCATGCTCCATGTGTGTACACTCCCATATACCAATTTCTGTGTCAAGTGCATGTGCTTTCCAGCAAGCTTGTGTCAATTTCTTATCATTTTGTCCACAGTATACACCCATTCTTATTAAAACATGATCAACATTTCTAAATTGCTTTGGGACAGTTTATTCACAGTGCAATCGCATGGCCAAAACTCAACTTTATCTTTAAAGGGTAAACTCCCAATGCACTAGTCGGCTGATCCATAATAGTGAACTTAAATCAAGAAAAACATAACATTGTTAGGAAGATGACATCATCAATGATGCATTGTGGGAGTAGTCTAGGGCTGGAATACAGGAAAGAAGCATTCAGATGGCATAGCCAGTATAGTTTGGGTGGATCCCCTTAAACAGGCAGACAGGAGGCAATTATCGGTCATGTTGAGGAACATCAACAACTAAATGCCCCCTTTTCTCTTTTGCTAATGTAACTATTATCCAACCCTAACCAATGTTGCTTAGAGGTATCATTTCGTATCAAATGATTAATGTATTGAAAGTTAATGGGAAATTAAGCTCTAGGCGACTATGCTCCGTCTGTAAGTTAATTTAAAGTATTTATAATGTAGCTGCCTTTACAACCTTTGAAGAGCTATCACTGAACAAAGTGGCGTATTAATATTTTATAACCTAGAGAAACACGATCGAATCATAAACGATGTATTAGAAATTACCAAACGACACGGGTTGTTGATAACGAAAATCTCAGTCATTTAAGGACTTGAAGACAATACTAGTAATCAACCTGCCCAGATATAATCGCACAATTAGTTTTGTATATGGCCACCAGCTAATTCCGTCGTATCGGAAGGCGAATTAACTGTCACTTAAACACCCAAGTCTGAATAATTAAAGCAGACTCCATTCCAAACGCGTGATGAGATTTTCATCTCTGACGTCTTGGCAGGTTTTTACATGGTGTTTTATCGCTGATATCATCTAAAGCGAACATTTCACTGTGAAGCTGGTGTCACACCCCAACACCATACTCCTGCATTTATATAGAGCGATACGTCATTCCCTGTCAAACTAATGGGGCCGATACGGCCGAGTTGCCGTGGCGAATCGCCCCGCTCACCGCAGGGTGTTCAAATATCAGAATTTTGCTTGTCTAATTAATGAGCGCATCAAACGTTTGCTCTTTATTTTCTACTTCCTATCATAATTGAAACTGTTCTAATTGCTTCGTAAAATTTGATGTCGACCCTTGTTAGAAAAGAAAGGGAAATAGCTTGTGCAAGTTATGTTCAATAAAATTTCACCTTATATAATCCGATCATATCCGAATAACAACTAAATAACGCCAATACCGTGGTTTTCCATCATGCTTGACAAGGGTATTGTCCTCTGAAATGTCTTTGAATAAATGTTATGTTTTAACAGCTGTAAGAAGCCATGTTGACTGCTTCTCCTAAATAAGGGGGGATTTCTTTTTAAGTTAGTTAGCCTGGATTTTTTTCTTTTTCTTTAACTGTTTAACATTCAAAATGCAAAACTGATCATCGAGTGAAAATTTTCAGGGGAAAACTTGTAATTCAGGCATGTTTGTTTTTTACCTGTTTGTTAAGTAAGGGAAGATTCGTTATTAAAACGTTATTAATAAACTATTATCTTTTACCCCAATTTTCTAATATTTTTTCATTATTTCAAAATGAATTTGTGCACCATCCCATCTCTGAAAAACAATTTCATAATATTAGATAGTATATCAGATGTATATATAAGTCCATATTTATTTTCTATACATTTTTCTTAGGACAGAATTTCAACAGATCTTATAAATAATTATTATCCAATTAGAAAATAAATTTGAAATTATTTTACGAGACATGGTTTTAGTGAGCACCGGTTATAAGCAACATATCGTGGTTCAAGTCATTGATCAGTTAATTGCTATAGGGAAATGATGTCTACGGGGGCACATTTAGTAAGTATTTTTCGTGCAATATTTCATCAGGGCATAGCAATGGGATTGATAATGAAATATTTTGTTTGTTTGTTTTTCTCTTTTTAAACATATCTATATGATTTATTTTGAAACAAGTCATAAGAGAAATAAGGAATTGAGACCGCTTTGTTACCCTTGTGGATGATATTACTTTTTTTTTTGTTGTTGTTGGTATTTTTGCCATCGATGATTGACCAATAACATCAATATCTTTCTTCATTCGAAATATACAAACAGTCAAAGAATACAGGGCTATTGAATGTAAATGTGAAAAATGACAAATACAATATTTACATGATACTCATAATATGAAAAAGTTGGGTGCATCATTGCTGAAACTCTTGATTATGTTTTGTATAATTATTATGTTTTTAATTTGTAAAATCGTATTCCATTCACTGGAGATCTATCCATACTCTTTACTAGAAAGTGTCATTTGGAATCAGAATGATGGTTTTATCGTAAAGAGTATCCAAGTATGACCATGATATAATAGATATACATGTATATCCAGTTAGTTTAATGATTTGTGCCATTTGATAATCATTAGTCTTTGTTAGTTAGTTATAATCATCTTAATTTGCTCCCGAAATGTTCAGTAATTTTGCGCAATTAAAAAATCTCAATTTATAATGAAAAATCCATATATTTTTAAACATTACAAATGAGCATGCTAATTCTTTCAAAATATCAGAGAAAGAGAGAGAGAAAGAGAGAGAAGCAAAAGAAAGTGAGAGTGAGAGAATTATAAAGAAGTTGAAGAAAAAGAAAAACAAAAACAAGATGACGATGTATAAATTGAAGACACATTTAAAAGGATAGACAAATTTACAACCATGTTGGCCGGTCTGGATGTTGAATCATTAGTTCAACTAGCTCATTATGCTCATTTCAAAATTTAAAGTGTTGCTGCCACAAGACCCGACCTCTGTACCGTGGTAGTCCAACGCAGGGCGTTGTGTATAGTACCAAACCAGAACCAGAACCAGAACCAGGATAAATTTGAAAACGGAGAAGACGAGAAGGAGGAAGATCAGAAGAAACAAAAAATACCCCATGAAGATATAGAAGGAGAAGAAAATAACAACCAGAAAAAGAAAAACCATTAGGAGGTAAACAGCGGGAGTAACAACAATAACAAAATAACAGCAACAAGCTAAAGTCTGTGTAGCTAATGTGACACCGCGTTAGTTTGTTACGACTCTCATCACCGAGTTGATGTCTCAATATTGTACTTAAACATACGCCGCAGGTTACAAGCGAGTCACTAGTGTCTTTGTGCAGAGCATTCTTTCGAGTTCTGCTACTAAGAAATCTCTACTTCATAAAGTGCTTGGTCCCAAGCAAGTCTTTTTGGTCCCAAACGCCTCATTCTAAGGCGTTAATGGTCCCACATCAAAGCAGGGCCGCTACGTACAGAATAAGAGCTTGGTCTACTCCACAATGAAAAGCTCTAAATACGTTAGAACGCGTAATTAATTCCCTCACTCGGACTTTCTATAACGATTATAACACAGCCGATGGCGAAGCAGCCCAGAAGCTCTCAAAAGAGCGCCGTGAAAAGGGTGGAAGCGTTAACTGAGATCCAAACAACAAAAGAGGGGATAACCACTGCTTTTGAGGAGGGGGGTTCTTCGTAAAAGGGGGTAACTTTGGGTCCGAAAAGGGGTAATGAAAGGAGACGACTCCGCACTTAGTTGTTAGAATTCGGAACAATCATGGGTATTGTGGCGTTGTAAAGGAATTACATGGTGTCGCTTACACTCGCATTGTGTATCGCTGACGATAGCACAGCTTACTGTAATGATGTTATTTTAGTTCTTGGTAGGAGACATTGTTCTGTAAATAAGGTTATCGGCGTTTGTTGATAGCCCCTGCAAAAGAATCTTATTAAACGCAATTTAGAGCCTCGCTTCTGATGTCTGCCGCCATCTTTACAAGGGAGTTCATCCATTAAATGGAAAAAAGAACAAAACGTTTCAGGCCTTTCTTTTCATTTGAGAAGACATTTCGAGGCCAGTTGTTTAATTTGATGACTGGTATTACATAATAGGTCAATGTCATTTTGCGCTATGTGGTACCAATTGTTCCAATAAAAATGCTATGTTTTACCAAATCCATTATTAGTGGGTTATTTTTTTAACGATATTAGTGCTTACTTCGTGACATCACACGACAATGCTTGCGTATACTTCAAGAATACTACTATAGGCAGAAATAGCACAATGGAATATGGTGCTTTAAACTGACTACAGTTCAAAGTTCCGATGTCCCTTTATATGTAGGACTGCACCGGCACCATTAAAATCCAACGATTATCTTAAAGTAGTTTACAGGTACCGTCTGCGAAACGATGAAATGGTCCTAGATATGATGGGGCAATAAACTGCAGAATGGTTTTGGGTTTCTATCTCAGGAGTAAAGTGTTAACACAATCTCGTGAGTATATTGAGCAAGCATTGCATTCAAAAGCTTGTTATACTAGACAATGTGGACTTTTGATAGAATTTGTCAAAATCAGATTTTGAGAATACATGATTTATGTATCTGAATACACACAGCTGTCGATAAAGTGCCTGTTTGCCGTATATAATTGTGATAAACTGATACACAGTATAGAGCCATAATATTCATGTCAAATGATTTAGACAGTAGATGTTGTGAAAGGTATAAACAGATATACACATGCAGCTAACGTTCAAAGTTGTGATAGCCAAATTTGGAAATATAGTCTATTATTTCGTCAGAATGTAGTTGACCAAAATTAGTATATTACAATAAAATAATTGTTTGTACTTAACTGCATTTCCTTGACAAAGTAACGAGTCTACTTTTAAAAATATTGTGATATTGACATTTTGAGCATTGGCTAAAAATGATTATCCATTCATTACTTTAACAAGGGATATGTCAGTACGTGGACACGTATCTATGTTGTTGTATACATTACATTAATGTTGTACTTTATGACATCAAAATATTTTCATTCAAATTTATAGGTATACGAAGTTTCAATTTCAATATAAATTTCAAGACATTTATTTCCAACTTTCCAAGTATACAAAAAATTAATAACTTAATTGTTAAATCATGTCCTTATTCAAGATCAAGTGAATTTACAAAGAAACAGAAACAAACAAAAGAATAATGACCAGGTCCAGTGTCCCATTCCGGACAAATGGCAGGTCATATAAAATATAAGCAAATGAGAACATAAAATGACATAAATTCATACAATCATACTGAAAGCATATTACATTACATTCATGACAGGTAGGTTTCGTTGTAATATATTGGCATGGTATACATGATCTGATAGACGGATTATTGGTAGAACGGCATTTTCCGATTAATCTGGGAACTATGTGGGGGTTATAAATATATAAAGATTTAGCTTTATTTTACATACATAAAAACAACATAAGCAGATAAGAACCTGTGTATTATAGAAGTAAGAAGTATTATAGAAATAGAACCTGTGTATTATAGAACCTGTGTATTATAGAAGTAAGAAGTATTATAGAAATAATGTGCATTATATGACAAAAAAAAAAATAAATAAATAAATAATAAAATGACAAAATATACATTCATGTAGTACATACACAGTTGGAGGGCACACCTCTAAAAGCAAAAGCTTGGGGCGAGGGTGCCCTTAGGTCTTACATTACATTAAAAAACATTTAAAAAACAAACAAACAAACAAACAAACCAAGTTAGACAGTTGACCTACAAAGAGCGAAAGCTATCCAGAGAAACTTAACATCTAAGGTAGATATACATTTTGTTCTTTATTTTTCTTCATTGCCTTATACTTTCGTTGAATTTGAATGTTGAATTATTTTAGGTAGGGTGCTTAAAAACGAGAAAATTACAGGTGTTATCAATGAGTCTGCCAATGCACACAGAAAATTTCTGAAATTGTAGTGTTTGAATTCAGGAAAAATATGATTGGTTGAAAATTTAAATCAGGGGAGCGTTTCATGAAAGGAAGATGTCGGATATTTAATCCGACAACTGTTATAAGATACTGAAATCATTGCATCTGATTGGCTGAGAGCAAATTTGTCGGATAAAATATCTGACAAGTCCTTTTATGAAACGCCCCCCTGTATGCCTTTACCACTCTCTCTCTCTCTCTCTCTCTCTCTCTCTCTCTCTCTCTTTCTCCTCTCTCTTTCCAGTCTATATAGTTTTTTTTTTCTCTCTCTTTCCAGTCTATATAGTTTTTTTTTTCTCTCTCTTTCCAGTCTATATAGTTTTTTTTTTCTCTCTCTTTCTCTTTATTTCTTTTTCCATCCACTTCTCTCTCCTTCTCATTCCTTTCCCTTTCTCTTATTCGTTCTCCTTTTTTCACGGTTTTTCTGCAAACAGAACTCGCAATCAACACCAAATTCTAAGTTGAGTATGTTTTCTATCCCACGTTTTGAGGGCTACATGTTTTGGGGAAAATGTATCCTTGGGTTCTATCTTCCAGTGATTGTAAATAATGGATCAGTGGCGGATCTACGGGGGGGGGGGGGGGGGGGGTTAGGGGGTTTAAACCCCCCCCCCCCTTGGGCTGCCAAGTAAACATTTAATGTGCATAGGAAAACAAAAAAGAGAAAAAATAGAGCATGCAAGTATGCTTAAAATCGCAAGCTGGCAACCCTAAAAATGAAAAATCTCCCTACTGTGGGAGGGGGGGTATCCCCCTCCCACACCCTCCCCCATCGCTCGCTTCGCTCCCTCGCAATACCCAGCTCAGCCCCTCAAACCCCCCCCCCCCGCCCCTTGGAAAAAAGCTAGATCCGCCCCTGCTGGATGGTAAATACCTCCGAAATCTCATTATTGTGACCAATTCATGTCATGAAATAACGACATGAATGTAATGAAAATCCAATTTTCATTCAAATCGTGAGCATGTTTCACAACATGCCACTAAATTACTCCCAATGATATGCGATGAGCTGATATTCTGTTTACTCTCCTCGACACAAAAGCCTCTATTATCCCTGCAATGATGACTTTCATTTCGAATATTCAACCACCGAAATACCTTCATTTAGAAGTTGTTATTATTTTTCTCCGCGATAAACACACGAGACCTACATCGGAGATTATAATTATTCTGGAGTCGTCATGGACGTACGTCTTTCTTTGGCAAACCGGCACATCACACGGTTACTTTATATTCTTTTCAACAAAAATAAAACGCAGAAAAATAGGAAGAGAAAGGGACCGCATCAGTGTTCGGAAGTGGGAGCCCCTCTTTCTCCTCTAACTCCGCACCACAAAAGACATGGCGGCAAAACTTCAAAGCAAACACCTCTTTTGCGACTCGCTCTAAACTATTTCATCTCAATCTATTGTTCCCCGTCTGCCCACCTTTCTTCTCGACCAGGGAGCGCATCATTGGTAGGCAATCAGCGGCGCGGCATCCCTTTGGTGGTGGGCCTTCGGGAATGGAGGGGGAAGTCGGAGCCATCGTGTCCCATTCTTGAAACGCTAATGACCCGGCTTAGAAGACAACATGGCCCACTAATCACGTTAGATTTTGGAGCTAAACGGTTTCGGGCTCGAAAGGGGCGACTCCAGAGGAATTACTTACAAAAACGTTTGTGAAGGGCTTGGTAAATTTTCGAATAAGTTGTAAAAGCGTGATGTTTTCTTTTTTTTAACGACATGTTGGAGTAAAAATGTTCTCATTATCTCCCACATTAATATTGCTGATAGGTTATCTACTTTTAAGAAGCACGAAGAAGTCATAAATTTCAGTCATTCTTACTTGAACATGTCCAAATTTAATTCGTTTTCCATAAGTAAATTCTCAATCAAAACCTTGTATGCTTGCCTATTAAATTATATTTTACGATAATATCTTTTCATTTATCTACTATTGGCTTCCATTTTGCTTTGAAACTTAGAACTCAAGAAAAATTACAAAATATCACACGTCATGTATCGTATATTGTCGAGCTATCAGTTTACCATTTAATCCACAAATCAGCTAATAATACGCATGAGTGATTCATGAATAAAAATTGTTTCATAATTTCATGACTTCTCTCAGGGCACCAATACACTCTGCACCTCTTGTACAACTTTATCCCCTATTACCCCCTAAGTTATCCCATTCTTGATAGCCCTCTCCAGTACACAATACCCCGAAGCTTATTGCGCTCTCAAGATGATGATTGCCCTATCAATTCCTTCCCTTGCCTGGCGGCCCAGCGCCGTCCCGGCGGCCCAGTTGTAGGTCGCCGCTGGTCTCCCCTCCTGTTCCCCCATTTTTTACGACATTGGTCTAATAATGACGTTGGACTGAAGTCAAAGCTTTAAGCCCTCTGTTAATCTCCTTACTTCGATCGATTTCTAAATGAGTGTTTTGATTCCGAAGGGTGCTCAATGCTTTGGCTCTAACTGAGCCATTTGATTGGAATCAGTTTTGTGGCAGCTTTTAACTCGTCGCCGACTACTGCGTTGAACTAGACATGATACCAGAAGCATAAACAACCTTGATGTAATCTTGATTTTAAAAACAATAACAACAACATCAAAACAGAAAGAAAATAGTAATTACAAACGTAACCATAGCAACTCATAGTTCAGATATAGTTCAGACACAGGTTCATGATTTTAAGTGGTCCTTGCCAATGTCATATTGACCAGTTGATCACATCTCCATCTGATCTCCCTTTTATAAAGAAAGACTAGAGTAACAGACTTTTATCATTTTGGACCCTTAAAAATGTAGCTTTTTATATCTGTCATGAGCCTTAGTACACTCTGTACATTGCAGCTGAATTGTATTTGATCATGAAAGAGCAGGGCGCACTTGTAAAACAAATACCAAACTGAATGTACCTACTCTGTATTTTCAAATAAAACTTGAACGAGTTGAATAAATAATGTATAAACAACATGTCCATGTCTCTATATTCACTCGATGAATAATCATTGCAAAGTAGGAGAATACAGTAATGTGAGAGAAATGCATTTCCAAGTTGATGGAGCCCAAATATCACGTGACACCCCTTGTCCTTGAACGCATATTCCACGCAGCTCATTTATACATCTTCCGGATGATCTTGTGTTGCAGATTTTAAACACTTCAAAGAATCATAGTTAATCTAAGCCGAACATATATTTCATTTAACATGTTAAATTGCACTACCCATCTTTTAAAAGTCGTATGATGGAAAGATACATAGGTCTATTTCATAATATCGGCATTAAACACTTCTGAAGCAAAATTAGTTGTCCTTTGTGCCAAAAGAAGAAAATAAAATACTATTGATACGCGGCGCGTTTTCTCAAACGGGTCTTTTTTTTTTTTATTTCAGGGTACTTTAAAAACCTCAGTTTATCTACAGTATATCTGCCATCATTTATCTAAAAGACACAAGAAATCTTCATTCTAATTTGCTACGCTATTGATACACCCTATTAAACATGTTTAAATGTTTAATTTACTCATTATGATTGAAAGCAGAAAGTATTGTTCTCATTAAAATTAACAGTTCACAGAATACTTTTAACGAAGACATACCAAAGTAAACGCAAGTAGGAGCAGAAAGCCGTTTGAAGCACTAATAATCTCTTTAATCCCTATGTAATTAATTTTAAAAAATATTTTCAACACTGCAAAATTAATTTTTAATTTCATACTTAATCGAAATCTATGTTTTAGGTGCATTGTACTAGTTCGATCACGACTCTGTTTACATTGGTTAAAGGAGGATGAACTTGATTAAATACCACTTGAAAAAAGAAAAAGAAGGTTTTGCGGTTGGCACAAAAAGACATTTCTTTCCTTGAGTAATATTCTTCGTGTTTTAACAAAAGCCCGCCGCAATATACCACAGACAAAACGGGAGAGTATGCCGAGAAATATACAGCTATCTGCCCCATGTCTAAGCCAGCGGTTCGGCGTTTCGTGTAAAGGAGCAGCTTTGTGGAAGACGTAATGCAATATAGAGTGCAGCTTTTCATAATATACTTAGCGGTCATTAGGCGGAACTAAACCCTCTTCCTGGGACAAATACTTAGATTTGGTCATCACAGAGTTTGAAGGACTCTTGTCAGAGCTGATCTAAGCTACAACTGAAGTTGAATAAACAGGTATTCGTCTCATCACTATTATGATACGTACAGAAAAATGTTGAATTAGATTGATTGAAGGATTTTTGTGATTCTATTTAAATCAAATCGCATGGGACAGGTTTTATTTCAAATTTCATCCTAAGTAATCACCTAAGGGAGGAAATTACCTTAATTTCCAATTTATGCAATAATGCATAGTGATCATAACTTTTGTACTGTGTTATCGAGAAATAATGATTTTCTTGCAGATTCTTATCTTAAAGTAATTGTGCTCTGCAATGAGTTGAGATCTAACTCAGGAAATGGGAAAAGGAGAAATTGGAAAACGGATGGCAAATATTAATGCGGTTTTGACGACAATCCGTCTTGATGGTTTGAAAGTGATAGAAAGATGACATAAATAATATCAGCGCACAAATGCACATTCAGAGCTCGTCAGTCCAGAAGGGGCGTGATTTAAAAAAAAATGTTGTTAGACAAAAAATGTAACTTGTTCAAGAAACTTAAAATTTCTCACATAAGTCAAAACATGTGACTTGTGAAAGGGAAACTTCTAAATTTTTATCACAAGCTACAATCTTTTTTTTTTCATTATGTGTATGTCATAATGGCCCAATCTCCTTTCGAAATAATCATTGTCAGTGTTGCTATCGTCTAGATGATAATGTTCGTTTCTTTTTGTTTTGAATAGGCATAAATTATAAAAACAATTCAATCAATTCAATTCAATTCAATGTGCAGTAACGGTTTCAAAGTTAATCGTTTCAGTATATTAATTCCTGAAATGAACATACACGTGTAAAGACAAATATACAATTGCAACAACTCTCTCTCAATCAATAATTGGCTGCACCTCCCACGGCTTAAGTCACACAGACGCAATCATAACTCCCAAGTCTGACGGTGTACCATTAATCACGATTTCCAATTCATAAATGTTAACGAATAGAAATTGGTTATTGATTTTTATTGCGAAAGCGTTGATTAATCGCAATTAGTTTCTACAGAATGATTGTTTGCTGTTGTTTCAAGGCGATGCCCAACGATTTTTAAAAATGAAGGCGATCAATTTGAGTATCAGCGTGCAAGGGGTCCATGAATTTGCGTCAGTTTATTATGTAGAAAGAGCAAGAGAATGGAAGGATTTTCTTAAAAGTACAAACATCATTTTGTTCTTAATGCTTTTCCAAATGACAGCATTAAGAACAAAATATTTCCAAATGATTTCCAAGTGCCAACACACATGCATATTAAAGATTATGGCATATTTCACATCTAACCTGACTTGTCCTTATATTCGCTCTACCCATTCCAAAGACCCGTAGCAAAGCTGGTGATCGCACATATTTTACTGTAACCTGGTAACTGCATCCTAAGAATGGAACTTCCCCCTTTCATCAGATCAGCAATTACCAAAGACGAATTTAGGACATTCTTGAAAACCTATCTCTTTCCCCCCAATTTTTTTTTAAACACGATTAAAAAAGAATTGATTTAATACTACGATACTGTGTTTAATTTCTATCATATGTAGATATATTTTGTAAACGCTGTGATATAGTTTTGCTATAGATAGCTATATACTAAGTGCTAATTATAACCGTTTGATAGTAGGGGTGCTCGAGCCCCCGATCGCCCCCATCCCCGTTCTTTTGATGGTCCCTATATGAGTTCTAACGTCAGGAAATATTGGTTATCGAATCGGGATTAATGGCGGGTCTGGCGAGGAGCTAATATCGAAACAAACCAGTAAACTAATGATGGTTGCCTTGATAGGGGATTTATAGGACTGCGATCAATATTAAAATGCTTTCAGCGGCGATGATTTGGACACCGATGCGGGATTAATTCATAGTCATGACCTCAGATATCAATTAGCACTCGATTGGATTATGATCTATAGCGCGCGTTCGTCGAATCAAATATTATCGGGATTTGCAGAGGTGCTACTTTAGTTCTATAATTTGCTGTTTTATTTTGTCTTTTACGGGGTGGAAAGAACACGCCGCAAAACAGAGAGAGAGAGAGAGAGAGAGAGAGAGAGAATAGGAGAGAGAGAGAGAGAGAGAGAGAATGGGAGAGATATTAGATAGAGAGAGAGAGAAAGAGAGAGAGAGAGAGAGGTAGCTTTGGACAGGAGATCAGAGAGAAGACAAGGAGAGAAAGCGGGGGGGGGGGGGAGATTGAGAGAGAGAAAGAGAAAGAGGGAGAGGGAAAGAAGATTATGAGAGGGGAAGAGAAAGAGAGGGAGAGATAGGGAAAGAGAGAGAGAAAGGGAGAGAGAGAAAGGGAGAGAGAGAGAGAGAGAGGAGAGAGAGAGAGAAGAGTAAACGCGTAGTTCATGACCTATGAATAATGACGCCAGTTTATGCCCTTTCATGAGATCGCAATGTAAATCTAAACTTGATGTGAAGTTTGCAAAGAAATGAACGATATTGTGGAAAACCTACGTTGGTTGAATGAATTTAGGATATAATATGAGTTCTAATAAACAACGACAAATATGATTTCTACAAAAATATGTTAGATGAAAGGAATTATGATACATGCCAAACCATTTTTTAAAATATAAAATGCATTTACCCAGTATAGTAAGCAATAAGATTATGACAATATGGATTACAGTAACATTATTCTGTGCATATTATTGTTTGGACACATGAATTGATTTCTTTTTCTTTGCAAGTTGGATACATGTATTTTTTCCTTACCTCCCTCTCTCTCTTTTTACATAAATTTCTCATTTTCATGAATGTATTATTGTATGATTTTATATGTTTGTAATGTATGCTATTTGTATTATATGTATTTTGTTACAGCAGGGCTCCCTTGGAAAGCAGGCCTTGCGACTTGAATGGGACTACCCTACTTTTTAAAATTTTTTTTTATAAAGAAGACATTAAATAAATGAATTCTAGGGAAATTTGCACATTTTCCGGCGAACTTAGCTACCGTTAACAAGCAGGGGTTCTTGTAGACATACCCTTGAATCAGAATGATTTTTACGATTTTTTCCCCTTGAAATACATTTCCACTGGCAACTGACTGTCAGAGTCAAATCTCTTTCACCCTCCACGAACAAAAAGCTTGTTTTACAAAAAAAAACATTCATATACACTGGACCGCAAATTTGGAACTCACTTGACACGGCGTTGAAATCAACCCCGACATTTAACACATTTAAACGTAAATATGAATTGTCCTTGTTGGATAGCTACAAAAATCAAGAAACGTAAATGTATACTCGTATATTTAAACCAAATGTATTAGACGTCCTCTTTCTTCCAGTGTTCCCTCTATCTATTTCTATTCCTCCACCTCTCATTCTAGTTATCCCTGCCTCCATACCCCCCCCCCCCCCGTATTGCTTGTTCACAACATTTTTTTTTGGTCTCTCTCTCTCTCTCTCTCTCTCCCCCAGAGTGTGAGAGGGAGGTCTCCCCTCTTCCACACAAGGGACTTTAAAAAAAAAAAATCTGTCTATAAAACTTGCATTTTAGAGCATCCCAAAATGATTTTCTGTGTGATTCATGGAGAACAAAGCCACACCCCCCTACTGAAAAGAAGGAATGCACGGATCTACGCCAATGGACGGAACCCCTTAATTGAGAATAACAATGCGACCAAAAGAATTTTCTTCGATATTTTCGCATTGAAATTATGGCATTTCTTATTTCCTTACTTCTAATCATTAAAGAATATGATGATATTTCAAGATCAAACATAATTAGTTTGGATAAATATTAGTTTTAAGTTAATGTATCATAATTCTTATTTATCTTAACCAAAAATATTGGGGATGATAATACAGGCCATCCCCCACCTCAATTTTATTTATTATTATTATTATATTATTATTATTTTTTTTTTTTTTTGGGGGGGGGGGGGTATATACCCCCACCCCCACCCCCGGGATCGACACCCATGCCAATGAATGATGTTCTGTTATATCTAGGTTCCATTCCACATATTTGCTATGTTCCTGTTCTTAATTTTCATATGGACTGTTTAAAGAAATTTACACAAATTGTAAGATATGATGTATGTGGGAAAAAAAAAACCTTTGAAACTCTGAACTTTGAAATCACTTCTCCTTTGGAAACAGATATCATGGACATCATCAATGGTTTTCTAAGGAAAGAGAGGGAAAGGGAAAGAGAGAGAGAGAGAGAGAAAGAGAGGAAATATAGTGAATGAGTGAGAGAGGGAGAGAGTAAGAGGGAGAGAAGTGAAGTGAGAACAAATAAATAATGGAAAGTGTGTGTTCGTGTGTGTGTGTGTATGTGTGTGTGTCTCTCTCTCTCTATGAGAAAGAGAGCAAGAGAGAGAGAGAGAGAGGAGAAAGATAGAGAGAGAGAGAGAGACAGAGGACGGATAGGTAACAGTAGTGGAACCCCATGTAACCTCGGTTCCGTCTCTTACCCCAGGGATATGACGCCTCGAGCACCATCAGCGACATGACCAGGGGCGAACTCAAATCTGACATGACGGTCACTCTGGTTATCGTCTAGGGACTTGTGTGCATCATCTGCGTGATCGTACTGTCGACCGAACACGGAGTCAGATCATCATCAATTCATCAGTGACGTCAATCTGTGGCACTTTAATGAGATACGATCACTGGCAGTAGACCTACTGTATGCTCGAGAGCTAGGAGTGGCAAGCATGACAGACATAAGTTTCATTAAAAAACTCCCTATTATTAATATTATTATTTACCATTCTTCTTCTTCTTCTTCTTCTTCTTCTTCTTCTTCTTCTTCTTCTTCTTCTTCTTCTTCTTCTTCTTCTTCTTCTTCTTCTTCTTCTTTTTCTCCTTCTTCTTCTTCTTCTTCTTCTTCTTCTTCTTCTTCTTCTTCTTCTTCTTCTTCTTCTTCTTCTTCTTCCTTCTTCTTCTTCTTCTTCTTCTTCTTCTTCTTCTTCTTCTTCTTCTTCTTCTTCTTCTTCTTCTTCTTCTTCTTCTTCTTTCTTTCTTTCATTCTTTCTTTTCTTCATGTCGTTGTTGTTACATAATTTAATAAAGAAAAATACAGGACAGATAGAAAGAGAAAATTAACGAAGGGAAACAAATAATTCGTAGGGAAAGAAATTAAAACAATGTCGTTCTCATGGACCGTCGGCCCCGTAAACCATTTGAAATTTGACCACAAGATCCATTAGACCGAAATCATCGGTCTCGTGAAAAAGTATGGCGGCCCGTCTCTCGTGAACCCTCATAAAATTATCAAAAGTTATACCCCCCCCAAAAAAAAACAACAAATAATGAATAAATCAATAAATCAAAAATCCTGTTTGCTGAATCATTTGTTTAAGACAAATATACAATTTCCAGGTAAGAGTTTTAGAGGAAGTTTTTCCAGTCATTAAGGACGTTTTGGCTCTCTCGATCTGCTCCGCCACCCCTCCTATTAGGCTATGTAAGCACCATGCCTCGATCACCGCTCATCAATAGCGAGACGGGAATCAGGAATGCAGGGGAAGAAAAACCTTCTTTAACCCTTGCAAAGAGAAAATACCCTTTTCAATTAGTCCCTTCTCCTATATGTTTTTTTTTTCTGCGACTAAACTCTACAATCCTAAAACGAGGATATTCATACCGGATATACCCCTCGCTTCACTCTGAACCACTTTCCAATTACTTCGATCGAGTTTTAATAGAAAAAATTGTTAAACGGAAACGTAACGAGCGAGAGACGATGTACAACCGTCGTCATGATACGAATCTATTGTGGGACGTCTGCCTGCCATCATGTATCATGATAAAAAAAATATAATTCGTCGCTCTCTTCCTCAATCAACGTCAAGAACACTTCCGATGCCACATCAGTCTTGTATATCTCATTCTTTAATTTAAGAGCTCTTTAAGATAAACGTTCTTAATGCCCGCAAACAAGACGGGAAGATCCCGTTTTCATCCCCGCCTCTCCGCGTCTCGCCCCGCAAAGCCTTAATGGGCGCGCACAAAGCGATGATGTTATATGAATGTTTGGGAGATAGCCGCCTTTTTAAGCGTTTGTGTGGATTGATATTTCGCTCTCCCCCTCTCTTACTCTTCCACGCTCCGGCTTCCTTTAACCTTCATTGAGTATGATAACAATTATTTTCAATCGCGCCTTCCCCGAGGGAATTTATCTTCAAATTGTTGAGAATTGAATAGAGTTAGGCCCTCTTAGCTTCGGTGGCTTTTTGCTTATGTTATGTCACGCCGATGCTTTTATGAAGTATCATCTCATAAATTATGCGACTCCTTTTGTTATTAGAGTCTCAAACGGCTTCACCTTAAGTAGCAATTAAGATGCGATATTACCTTCCACATCTCATATTGACTAATTGGAATCTTATGAGCTAGGAAATTCAAGGATTTTTATGAATACCAATACGATATGAGAAAAAAATGTTCATAGAGATACTTTCTAGAGTAGAATGTTTTCTAAAGACTCTTTATTAGCCCTTTAATCTGAAAAGTAAAATAGATATTATTTTTAAGAATTTGACCTTTACATTATTAGCGACTAGATGTGCAAAACGAAGCAAAAAGACTATTAAAAACCAAAATTGAATGGAAAAGGAAAATATAAGGAACATGAAGGCAAAAAAGTTATTTGTTTACTTAATATACTCACTTGAAGGCTATACACGTCAGGATTTTAAGACGGAACATTATGATATGAGACGAACAAGGGATGTATCAGTTCATAAAGATATTAAAGGGAAACAACCAATAGATTCATCTATAGCTTTCAAAAAGCCTATGTAAGGTCAAAAGATAATAGAAAACATTGTCAGTGAGAAGAAAATAAGATGAAATATCAGGTAGGTTGCAAAAATATAATACATAAGGATGCAAGTGATATACAAAAGTAAAAAGAAAAAGAAGATAGCGGGAGAAGAAGAAATGGAGGCATATTACGTTTGACGGCAGCCATGGAAGGGATATTGTCATAATTTTGTTATTATCATCGTTTATCATTATTATTATTATTATTATTATCATTATCATTATTATTATCATTATCATTATTATTATTATTATTATTATTATTATTATTATTATTATTATTAATATTATTATTATCATTATTATTATCATTATCATTATTATTATTATTATAATTATTATTATTAATATGAGAAGCGTCCGATTCATGTCATTCATGTCATTCATGACACACCCCTGTCCGTCACTCTCTCTCTCTCTCTCTCTCTCTCTCTCTCTTCCTTACCCCCTCTCTCCTTCTCCTTCTCTCTTTCTTTCTATCTTTCTCTCTCTCTCTCTCTTCCTCCTGTAAGCATAATGATTCCTTTGGGAGCCCGATGGGTACCATTAAAATCATCTCCCGGACTTTTCAAAATGAAAACTTTTATCCCCATGCCATACCCTCCTGTTCGTGAATCACAGCCATCATGTAGTCATGAAGACATTACTCGCGTGGGAGGGGGACACCCATCATATTTATGGCCACTCATATTTCCATATTTTTGAGCGGTGCTTGTGCCGAAAGGATTTCAAGTTTGGGTGAGACGGGAGTGAAACGAGGGCTTAAGGTCACCGATTTATTTTCATATCGGCGCTGAAAATCCAAGTGGATTTCGGGAGACAATTTAAAAGGAAAGTAATAAACGGCTTTGATGATTCAAAGGCACATGGATCCAGCCAGTCGCCCAGCAGGCAAAGTGTTTGTCTCGTTTTTGTGCAACATCAAGAATTGGGGTGTAATTTCGCGCGCTTTCTTGGCGCCTTGACATGTCGTCTGCTTAAAGCCGGTACGCCATTTACTGGCGCTTTGAGCAAGTATGCCGAAACAGGCCGCCAATTGGAGGCCCCTTGCAGCCTCCTGAATACTCAATCATGGTTGCCCATTATAGTGTAAGGCAACATCACTTTGTGAAGTGTGAATGAAGGGGAAGTTGAGAGAAAGGTTGGATTGTAACTTCATTCAAAATCTCACATAAAATACAAGTTTTGTATCAGTATCCAAATTTACTTTAACATTGCAACTCACATGCTATTGCACAAGAAGTATGGCTTCAGCGTTAGACAGTTATTGGTCGATCATGATTGTCATGATTATTAAGAAAGTAAGTATGATACGACATGTACGATGACAAGATCAGGCGCGGTAAAGTCAATTTTGTGGGAAAGTGTCATACGACCTTAGCCGTATTAAATGGACATTTAATGACGATGTTATTATTTCCCGATTTACAAATCCATATCAAGATACAAACAGTGATTTGTTATTTCGCTGGAACTGTCATGATAATAAGCCAGTTCGTAGATACAATCTGAGCGTGAGCAGATAAAGGTCATCTGTGACAAATTCTAAAACACACTGACACAAATACTTGATATGTGCTCATGAATGTCATGTAATCATTATTCAATTATTCACCAATGGTGTATTCCATGATACCCAGGTGGAAGTATGCTTTCCAAAAGGCGAAACAAAAGCTATTCATGAGGCACATATATCACTTTGAGAGTGATTATTCTAAAGTACACAAAGTTGGACATCTCCATGTTTAAAATATCCGTGGATATTTGGGGTCATTTGGGACATGTGCTAACTACGAACTGGTCTATTCAACACTTTTTTAAATTTTCCATTATCTTATTGACTGAATCAATCAATTTATCTTTTTTTTTTAAATTGAGAAAGAACCTGAGGAAAGAAACCTTGGATTTCTATCCATAAAATGAATTTAACCTTCAATTTCATCTTCAGTATTGCCGCATTGTTAGTTTATCATGAGATCGAGTAAAATAACTGGTTAAATGCTCTTCTGATTATCCGTTCATTTCCAATTCCCCTATTATTTATACACAAACAGAGCTTATTGATCTTCTCACAAACTATCGTTTTTATAGTTAAATGCTTTGACGCAATAGCTATTTGAGACTTCTCCGAAAAACATCAGTGGGCTGGTGGGGGGGGGGGGGGGGGGTGGGGGTCAAAGCCCCCGTTGAACCTCTCCGATACCCTTGCTTGATGTGTGCCATAAAGAGCTGCTGCTGGTAATGATGACAAGGAGAAATAGTGACGAATTGTAAGAGCCTTCCTTAAATCCGCCCAAAATGAATAGCTTTTAAAGGATCTTGGTTCGTCATCGCATCGACCTTTATGTCTTCAAGCAAAAGTTCGACAATATAGAATGTCTCATAAAAAAGGGTGTCTTGGAACCATGCTTGGAACTTAGATGAAGATGCATGCATTAATATTGACATAAAACATTATTTGGCTATCTTACGTAATTTCTTTATCAATTTCAGTTTCAACTATCCAACATTATCACTTTCTAGTGAAAGATTCAAAACATCCAAGTCATGGAAAAGACAGACAGACAGACAGACAGACAGACACACACACACACACAGACACACGCGCACACACACACACACTTTTTTTTCTTCTTTCTTTTCATAATTTTTTTATTCCTTGATTCACACACACGCACACACCCTCCCACACACCCACCCACACACACACACACACTCCGCATCACTTTTACCCCGTATTCAATTATTATTGCCTTTGTTTCATATTGTTTAATTCCAAGATTTTCATCCATCTTGTATGGTGGTGGATCAGGTGTCCGAACACTTCAGAAAATCAACGATAGCAAATAAAATATCAAACGAATATCTGTCAAACTTACATAATGAATGCTCAAAGTCCTACAGAAAAAGAAGTTGATGGAATTTTAAAAAGACAACGTAGATTTAATACGATATTCCCTTCCGAGTGAACCCCTTCCCAACGACGCGGCGTTTTGGTCCCTTGAAAAAGGTACTGTATTTCCGAACGTGTGAAACCTATGGGAAAAAGACACAACCTTTGTTTCAATAGTGTGGTTTTCATACGCGTAATCCCACGCGTATGAAAACCCATTTTAGGCACTTAGCTGTACACGTTCGGTAATATAATCTGTTCGGAATTACAATCCTTGACTATAAGTCCGATGGTCCTAATAATACACAATGCATATACATATTGAATTGGCGTGTAGTGTAGGTGCTGAATCCACATTACATGCCACTTCAATATGTATATGCATTGTGTAAAATTATGTTAGGTGATGATACAATGTAGATTAAAAATTCAAGCTTATGAATTCTATTTCCGTCAAGATTTGAAAGAGAGAGAGAAAAAAAAAAAACTTAAAGAAGAAAAATAAACTAAAATGGCGTTGCCGGCGTGAAATTATCGCCTACCCTATTAGTCATACAGCAGTATAATATTAGGCCTCTTCTCTGTCGACGTCACATCAAACAACAATTAACATGTTACTCATAACACTAGTACTTATTTCTACATATCCTGTACTTGTGGTGAAGTTCTCAACTACTTGTACTGTGTCACATTACCCAACAAGCGATAGTGACCCATTAGAAATCATCGCTTCGAAGCTCAAATGAAAATGGAGAGAATATACCGAACGAATTGGCAGGCATCATCGCATACTGTCCCGTACACGAATCCTGCATAGATTGTATGTATAGATAATGGCGCCGTATGTCAAGTCGGCAAATTTGAAACGAAGATTTTAGCCTGTAAAATCTTAAGGTTTATGTGTTACTCTTTGAGTTTTCATTTGCAAAATAAATAGCTCTACTCACAGCGGTTCATATTTAGTTTCCTACGGGCAACGGTAGTCATTAGTATTTGTTTTTAAAAAAAGATGAAAAAGATAGAAACTCAAGGAGAGAGAGGGGGGGGGGGGGAGGGGGAATTAAGGGATAGAGGGGAGAGAGAGATCGAAAGAAAGAGGGATAGAAAGAAATAAAGAGAGAGAGAGAGAGAGAGAGAGAGAGAGAGAGAGAGAGAGAGAAAGCAACTAATTTTTTATACTTGTTTTGATGCAATAATATTGGTAATACTAAATTTTACTCGAAGTTTTGAAGTTCCCTTTTGATACCTATGCAGTTTCTCATATTTGTGTGTATAATTATACACACATTTATGATAGACGAAATATGCAAAAGGAAATGGAATGCCAATAAACATGATTTTTTAAAGGACAAATTGCGTTGTAGGAGTTGTCTAGTTCTAAGCAGAAAAACTGGAGTAAAATGACAAAGTAGTGGCTTTGATTTTTTAACCTGAAGTAGTATTGTAACGCTCTCGGACATGTCAAATGATTATTTTCCTGTTTTTTTTTTTTTTCCTTCTTCTGTTCCTCTTAAAAAAGTTGACCAGAGTTGGTTAATACTCTGGTTAGTACCTGTATATTGTAAAATGAAATAAAACTCAAGCAACTACCTTTAAAAAATGATAATTTCATGTTAAATTTTGATGAAAACGATATTCTATAGCCTATAGTTGCTCGTTGGTCATTTAAGATATCACGAGAAAGTGAAAGAGTTTTTGCAATTCCGTAAGTGAAAAATGTTATGATCTTTTTTTTCCTTCCGAGTAATGAACTCTAAGTGTGTTTTAATTATGAACCTTCTGAATCACTAACCTTGGAAAAAAGAACATTCTGAACAAAAAACTTCCCCGTTTGCCTAACAGACGTAAAAACATATATCTTCGGCGAACCCCAATTTTTTAAATTCAAAAAAAATTAAAAAAAATTCATTTTTCGCCCTAAGCAAGGCTCTTTAAAATGTGATATTTCCATTATATCTTTCCAATGTTATTTCAAACATATAATGATTACAACTATGAAGAAATTATACACGCCACTCAGGAGCCATCTATTCACTTCCTTAAATGGAATAGGACAAAACTCTAGCCAAAAAAATTCAAGAAACCTGTCAAGAAGATCAGCTAAGTTATGGCGAATACTTTTCTTCCGCGCTGAAGTATCCCCTGTTGTGAAAGCTAAGTGCCGACAAGACTGCCCATTTCAAATCTCAAAAAAGATGTCCAGTATATCAATAAGATACTTATGGCATAAAGGATCGTCAAAGTTTAAGATATTGATCAGTTTGACAGTTGCAGAAAATGGTATATATGGGTGTAAGGATGCATGAGATGGAGGAAGAGAGAGAGAGAGAGAGAGAGAGAGAGAGAGAGAGAGAGAGAGAGAGAGAGAGAGAGAGAGAGATGGTATTGTACGAATGAATGAATAATAGTCTCGCTTCGACGCGTTTTCGGGCATTCATCAAGAAGTCGAAAGTAGCTTATATCTGATGCGCTCTTATTGATCTAGATCATTAATTGAGGGCCTCCTCTTCCGCCAACAAAACCCTTGCTCCCGAGGGAGTGGCCTAACAAAATGGCGTCTTGCGAGCGCGCTGATACGCAGAGTGCGGCGGTCTGATACGTCTGTGACAGATAATAATAGCCATATGTATCTGTATACGATTTCGGGACAAAATATTCCATTAGAAGGCGCGCGCGCTCAATTGCATTTCGAATCCAACGACTCTGTTTCCCCGTTCATGAATAAAATTAAATTCACTTCGGCGGCCCCGTACTGATGCATGAGAATATATCTTCCTATATACATTTGTAAATATATTTTGCTCTGGTGTACACGAACCTTATTTAATACTCTTTTTATGTATGATTTGTTGTTGGTGATGTTTTTAATTCATAGAGAAATGAACCTTGAAAAATGGTAGAAAGCAGTGATAGTTCAGGTGTGAAGTGGGCTGGAGATTTACTGGCAGGCAATAATGTACAATTAACGCATCATGCAAGAATTAATCTGCTTAGCTGAGTGACCTTCTATTTCCCATCAACTCATGCCAAATCATCGCATATAGTTGACGATGAATTCTTTAAATTCCCATTTAGGCGACAGAAATATGGCTGTTCAATGAAAAAATAGCTCTTGATTTAGGTCGTTATACTCGCATTGCTAATCCCTTTGATGTCACATAGGATCATTGGCAATCTGGAAGCACTTAGATTTCGCTAATTTTATTACATATGTTTTGCCTTGGCGAAAAGGGGGCCATGGACAATACGACACAGCATTAGCTCAAATCCGCTAATTTCACAAATTGCACTGGAAATGCTCACTCGAAAAGGGGAAACTTGAACGGAAAAGATTCTTTCTCGATCCTTTTAAGAGCTCATTGTAGAAGAAAATACAAATGAAATTGAGCTTTTAATGTGTGCGCCATGATCAATGATATCAACGCAATGCCTCCCCACTTCGAACTAATTGTAACCACATGAATAGATTATAGCAGTAACATAATACTCCTATGAATAAATAGAGGATATATAATCCATATCATGTTATACATGATAATGAATAATAACGAAAATATATGAATAGATAGGAAAAAGTATGAAAAAGATAGAAAGAAGCTAAAAGGAACTATCGCTATTTCAGCTTTGCAGAGAAAATTACTTCCACATAACCCCCCCCCCCAAAAAAAAAAAAAAGAAAAAAGAATGAAATATGAAAACCAAACTTAGATCGAAGTTTAGTTTTCTTCCCCATTTCTATTTCATTTATCATGTACCATGATTAATGATAATTATAAGTTTTATTGTAAAGTAAAGCTCAAATGTTAATTAAAAGTTTAATGTACATCATCATGATCATTTAATGTTTTGACATATCATTATTAATTTCAGTATCGTTTTTAGCGATGCTTTGTAAACCCTTTTTCGAGATCAAATTATGATTTTTGTTTGTTCAATCGCAATGTTTGTATAAAGTTTATTTATTAATTTCTTTTGCTGCTGAATATATGTAGATTTTGACTATAGTGCCATTGTCTTAATGTTTAACTTGTAACACAATATTACAACTAATTTTGTTATCCCATTATGAGCATGAAAAAGAATGAAATATAAATGAGTAAATTGATAACAAGGAGAGATAGAAAGAGAGAAGGAAAACGTTGCTAAACAGAAAGAAAAGGATGATAAGCAAAGACAAGCAAAAGATAAGTCAAAGGCAAGATATAAAGAGAGAATGTAGAAAAAGAATGAAAAGGAACACAAATAGAATAAAAAGAAACTTGAGCATGTGAAATAAGTAAATTATGAATCGTCTTTTACATTTCCCATTGCACTTTTGTTCTCGCTCCGCCAAAACTCCATGCCTCCATTCACAACCCTTAACTAATTTTATTTTTGATACACATCCTTCAAACTGATGTTGCAATCTATAATCAAGAGGACCATTTCTATTTCTTCTCTCTATCTTTGACATCAGACCGAATGTGACATACTGCTATCATCGAAAAATCATTCACCTTCTTCTTCCTCTTGCCCCCCCCACCCCCCTCTTTCTTCTCAGACCAAAATAAAGTTCTCTTCCTCTTTTCACATATCATTAATTAAAATCTGAAATAATAATAAAATAAATGATAAATATCATATCTTCTCTTCTCTCATTTGTCATGCTCCCCGAATTGATGCACATTCTCTCTCTCTCTTTCTCTCCCTCTCTCACACTCTGTCTCTTTTTCATGTTAAACACTAAACATATATACATACATACATTTCTTTCCTTTTTTCTCTCTCTCCCTCTCTTACGATTTGTATTTCACCCAGGACCCAAATCACACCAATGTAACGAATGTTGTAATACAGTTCAATTTCAGTTTATTTATTAACGAGAAATTCAGTCAAAACATTCACTTGACTCACGGTCTGGATACGCATAATAAATAGATACAATATTCATATTACAACAATAAAATATTGATACATTGCATGGATAAAACATTAACCAATCAAATTACTGCCCAAAATACAGGTTTACCAAATAGTTGGCAAGACAAAAACAACAAAATGATAACGAGAAACAATTTTTACCCGTCAATCGGCTTCAAATTTATGCGTAGAGGAACAAATTTAAGCAGCTCTTTTCAAAGTGCTAATTTTGAACAGTAAAGCTGACGAGTTGAACAATTGAATTTCAAAAGTTTAACGAAACTACCCAGGAGATGAATAGGTAATGTACATAGGGAACATAATAATTGTTCTTTTTGTATGATCTAAAATTTTTGCTCAATATACAACTCATGAGTATTAATCTAATGTGAGTCCAATATTAACGTAGGCAAGCTAGAGCAGTCTTTCACAGCAAGTCCGTTAGAATCCTCCGGGGATCTGGAGGGCTAAGCCAGGGTGATGAACCGTAGGGTGAGAGTGAGGTGTCGACAAAACCGCTGGAACGTGAACAACCGCGGGGTGATCGGGCGTGCCGGTGACCGGGCTGGAGTGCGGAGAGGAGCTGGTGGTCACGGGCGTGGTCGAACTCGTGATCGGAGCCGTCGGAGATGGGTGTCGGTGCGGTGATCCTCCAGGGGCGTGGTGACATCCACATGGGGACGATGCAGAGACTGCGGGTGGGGCCGCTGGTGGTGGTGGAGGTAGATTGGAAGGTGGCAAGATGAGGGATGCACCGGCAGCTCTAGCGGCTAGGATGTCGGATTGGTGGTGGGCAGCGGTGGCAGCGGGGTTGGGAAACGGCCTCGCATAGGGGTGTGCACCGAGGCCATGGAGAAGCTCAGCTCGGGATCGGAGGTGCAGAGAGTAGGCGTCGGCCGCGGCGACAGGTGCAGCTCCAGCGAGTGGGTGGTAGTAGCTGAGGGGAGATGGGGTGTGGCAGGTGTATGGTGGCAGTCTACCAGCCAGCATGAGTGAGTAGAGGTGATGGTCGAAATGGGCGTGGTGGGGCCAGGAACAAGCAGACATGGACATGCGTTGACGCTTATCCTTCATGCGACGATTCTGGAACCAGACCTGAATGAAGAAAAGAAAAAGGATAAGAAGAGTGAAAGATAATTTCGAAAAAATATGGATTGGGTTGAAAAACCTCCTTAACCTCATGTTTCAAGTAGGCCAATGTAGCAGTAGCATGGTAGCAATTAGAGACAACTGTACGCACAGCATGAACACCATAAAGTACAGATGCCTAAAACCTGGAAAATTGGATGATGATACCACATCACGCTTATTCGATTTTTAAATAAATAAGAACCCCTGATGAGTGCTACCTCATTTCCGCTATCACCCCGATCCCGCTTCAAAATTATTTCTATCACTCAAATACACGGGAGTCATGAGCGGGCAATAATTGGCTCGAATGATTGAAGCGCACGACCCGGGAATCTTCGGGCGCGCAGCACGGCAGCTGTACGCTAGATCGCGTGCGTGGAACTAACTTGAAGGATGGGTGAGGGGTAGGGAATTAGCGGTCTGTAATTGCTAAATGATGGCCTCTGCTGTAATAGTCAATCAAGTGCAAATTATGTTTGTCTTGTAATTAAACGCACGGTACATCTCCTTGTCATGTTACATACGTTTTGACTCTCTGAGTAGACAAATTGGAAGTGTAAATATGTCATGTAATTGGTACATCATGCAAAGCAAACAAGGCAGGCGGGAGATCATGATTATTACTTCATTCACCGTGGGGGAACCGCGAAATGGTCTAATTACAATTTGCAAAATAGATAATTTGATACCCTCCATCAAAAAAGAAAGTCTATTTCATCGATTCAGTCATAATCATAGATAAATTCATGCAACATCTATGAATTTTTTTTTTTTTTTTTTACGTTCTTGGGGTTTTCAAGTGTTTTACTTCAATAAAGGTTAAAAAAAAAATCTGCACGAGCTTTATTTGCTGTCAAAGCGCTATATGAAGACTTAACTTCATAAATCATCAGAAATGTAACAAAATATTCCCTTTCAAAAAGTGTTAAATACTATCGTATGCACATTGCATTGCTAAATTGATGACCCGGGGAGCGTTTCATCAAGCGTTTTGTCAGTGATTTTTACTGACAAATTTGCTCTCAGCCAATCAGATGCAAGGATTTCAGTAGCTTATAACAGTTGTTGGTAAAAAATCACTGACAAAACGCTTGATGAAACGCTCCCCTGTATATCAGATTAAACATTCAAAAACAGTGATAAGCATTGTTTCGGTGATCATCGATGATGATTGGATTAAAAAGGGAACAAGCTAAGCCGGAAGACCAAACCAGAAAGCAAGACACGAATCTTTAATCGAGTCTTCATACTCGTTCACGAAGCGAAACACTCTTAAAAGAAACTTTGCTAATACTAATCCAACCAGCGAATTTCGTTTGAAGAGAGATATTTTTATGACAGGATTCATCACCATCTTATCTGAAATGACGCCATTGGTTTGTTTGTTTTTTGGGTTTTTTTTGACTGAGGATGTTTTAGGTGATCAAAAGAGTCGGGTTTTTACATGTTAAATAGAAAGCTAAATCAAGTGTGTCAGACCATGCGAAGTGTAGTTAATCTGATTATCATCTTATTTTTGCTACTACAAAAAACCCACCAAAACAGCACTTTTAAAGAATTTCTAACTGCAGCCTCGTACCCACAAAAAATGACTAAAACATTCTCATAACATAAATTAATGTAATAGATGTAATCATTACATAAGTAATCATTAAAGCCCGACTCAATTCAAAATGTGTAATTATATTCTGTTTTGGTGAAAAAAAAACTAAATTGTTATGTCTTATGTATAACAGTAATTATATAAACGAAATTATATATAACGAATGGCTTTGGGAGGGTATGCTGTAATCTTATTTAAGAAAAAAAAAAGTTTTTCCGAACAATCTTTGCTGTCATCATGGTCATAAACAAATATTTACAAATGATCTTGTCACCTATCACGCACAAGAATAGCGGATTAACGATTTCCTTAGTCATAAAACTGATGTTTCTCGATTAAAACTGACAGAATACATACCTTAATTGTAGTCTCTGGGAGGTTGAGAGCGGTGGCCAATTCACATCTCTTGGGTCGTGAAACGTAGTTCTCGCGGGCAAACTCCTTCTCCAGACGGCCGATCTGTTCCCGGGTGAAAGCAGTGCGGTAGCGGCGAACCTGCGACGGGTCAAGCGGGTCGGCTGTAATGGGGAAAATCAAAGAAATAACGAATTTGTTAATTATGCGTCCGCTTAAAATGCGATGGAAAGTAAAATAAGGACTAAAGATAACAGGGGACATGATCTAATGAAATGAGGCAAGATCACTTAGTGAATCTATATTTTAAAAAAATATATATGATAAAAAGTTAAGTCCCCAAGTTCGAACATTTTTTTTTCTTCTCTCCTTCAGAAATGAAACACATAAATATCAAAAGCATGATTTCTTCGGGGTATTCAACTGAAATGTGAAAGGTTAAAGAGGGATTTTATGTTGACTGATACGTCTATAGATATCCACTCGACATTAACGAAAACTTTCACCTAAACGTAAATGCTTAAAATTACATTCGTTCAAGTTATTTGAAATAGAATAACAACATTCAAGTAATATTTAATAAATATTTTGGGTCATAATCATTTACTACTTAGGATACGATTAAATATTAATTAAAAACAGGCACTTGAATGGACATACCAGCAACCCAACCATGACTTATCAAAAGCATATTAGTCAGAAAGTGCAACTGACACTTATGATAATTATCGCCATGTAGACTCCCCTCTACATTATTTGCAATGATAGGAAATCGCATAACGTGAAATCATGGGTGCGAAAGCGAGAGGAACATCTTTATATTTCTACCCATCATAGACATTGCCATACAATTAATGCGCGTGTCTAATAACTTTCTAAATGATTAGAGCGGGACGCTGCTCAAGCGTTCCCCGGCCGTTGTGGCATGATGCAAGACAAGTGTTGGGTGTAATCAGCTGAAAAATTGAATTTCCGTTTCCCGATCCCACTTTCGGGGGTCTGCAATACATCATGTACTCCCTCTAACTGACTTATGAACATTAACTTCTTATCAGACAACATTCCTTTCCAATTAGGTTGAATGTAAAGAGTAAAGATCATAGTCTTCAACACGTAAATCGCCTTAAGCATCAAGTATACATGAAAGACTTTCTGGCACTAACAATCTTATACAATGATTTTTTTAAATGTTAATAAACATATAAGGTACATATATATCTTAACATTAAATTGCTATTAAGTGTAGTGATAGCCAATAGTGACTGAACAGCATAAAGTAGCTTTGGTGTCGTTCAGCATAATTATTAAAAAAAAAAAGATAAATGAGAATCTATTTTCTTACCTCTGAGTGCAGAGTTTGTGGGAGATGATGGGTCAGTCTTGTGGAGGCCAAACTCGAGGTTGTCAGGGCAGCTGTCTGGTGACAAGCGGTCGTCCCACTTCCCAAGCGGGCTAGGATCCCGGGAATAGTCGTGACCATTCAGTAGAGAGTCTTGGTGTTCGTCGCCGCTGAGATGCTCACCCTTCACGGGAGGACTCGGTGATCGGGACAGAGGATGATGATGATGAGTCGGGTGACGAAAGTCCATCGTCTGTGCTGAGGGGATGGCGTGGGACGTCGGGAAAGGGAGCATGGTTGGGTGGTGGCCGATGGTGACGGGAACTGGGTGGTCGCCGCCCGTGACTGCCCGGCTCATAACAACGGCAGCAGCTGATGAAGTCTTTGATGAACTGCTGGATGAGACATCAGCGTAGGGCATGAAGAGCGTATGATGACGAGCCTCGGATGGGGCAGCCACTCCACTGGGTGATGCTCCTGGTGTGGTGGTGACGTTGTTGTTCGAATCTTGATGAGATAGGTTTTCGGTCGTAGGGAGCATGGTGGTGAAACCCTTGTCCATGTTAAACAGAAACCACTCGATCAATGTTTGCTCGCTGTCGACCAATCCTCGACTTTAAATCAACTCCAAATCAAATCAAGACGACAAGCAGTAGTCCTGAAACTTTCTCTCCGTGGATTGGATGAAATATCTAAACATCAATTTATCGTCGGCGCTCTTTGACTTTTGGAAATTGATGTCGACCGGTCAGAAAAGTGCTTCCTGCGTCAGGATCACTGCCAAAGTGGATGAGGATACCCGAAGAGTTAGTAAATGTCCAAGTAATATTTCGACGACGATATTTAAAGGATGTTGATTATCAACACCACTTGCGTGTCAACTTGCAACTGATATCAGTAGCACATTAACAATGCAGACGAGTTCACTTTCTCATCGGGGAGGCTTGAAGACAGTAAGACATGGTAACTTCTCTCTTGGGTGACGAAATTCTAGAATGATGATGTTTCAGCTTTCTTCCGATTTAAATACGGTGAGTAAAACGAAATCATTATCGTACCAGATTAGGTAACACCCAATAAGGGCTACTGCTTTTGAACTTAGCGCACCAATAAGGGGGCGTTCCCCCTGTTGTTATGCAAATCGACGCTGCCAAGCCGAGGAAGCTAAACGATGTAGTAATGAAAGCTCCATTACACGGAGTCATCAATAGCGAGCGCGCACAATGGCGTGCGGACACGGCGGGCTAACAAAAACAACAAAAGCGCGTTCTATCCAACCAGTCAAGTTGAAAAGGCTCGCTCATTTACACGTCAATAGCTCACAGCGGCACCGCGCTGGACCCCCTATCACCAATATAAAAGGATCGTTGAAATGGATGATGGGGATGAGACACTGATATCTATTCAGGACACAAATTGGGTCGTCTTACTCTTTTCTTACAGCTTTCGCTTTCTGATCGCCGCCATGATAAAGGTGGAAGATACGAGAAGAAAGCCAGTCGTCATTGAATCTCTTCCCACTTTTGTCTCCCCTTCCAAGATCCTGTTAATGCCATACTTTGTTTCTTTTACTTTACAGCTTTCTGGCTATCCATGTATTCACTGAAGTATGTGTACCATTTTTTACGAGCCCTTGGCGTTGTATCATCTCAAATCTTCTTTTTTAAAAACGACAAATAGGAATGCTTAGCTCCTACAGTAGTCTGAAATGACAAAACACTCGTATTATTTACTCACAAAGCTGGCGGAATGGCAAACGCAGACTTAAAGTAAACAAAAATACAGAGTTTCGATTTTCAGTTTAATTCGAAGATCAACTTAAAGAGTTTTCTTGTAAGGTATTTAAGGAACATTAAAGGTAGCGCGGTGATTCGATGATATATCTAGGGGTATATCTTGATTACTCACTGATCATAAGAAGCCTAATTGGATTTATCGATAAAAGCAGATGAAATTGAGCTCTTTTCTACTTATAAAGCTTGGCATCTTGTTGGGGTCGATGCCCTGACATTTTAAGTACATCGAGTATGTGTTGGATCCCATATAAAGCCATAACAAACTAGTGTTGGTATAACATAACATGATGCTGTACGAATACAAACCTATAAGATGTTAAAAATTTATTCGAAAAATAAGAGGACAATGGAAGCATTCAATAATTTATTTATTAAAACAATATTAACATAATTACATGTATATAACGACACAACATTATACAAATATACAATAATAATAATACCATTCATTCGCACATTTTGTATTTTGTTTCAGATAATTATAATACACGTGCAGTAATGCAGCTTATGACAAGAGTATACACTAGGCAATGTGGTCTAAATAAAAGGAAAGTGCACGAAAAGTGACTAGTAACTTATCATTTGGTTGAAAATGAAAAATGTGACATGAAAGGCAACACAAACCACAATATTTGTACCACAAATAAGATATCCATGTGAGTGCACATTCGGTCTATATAAAAGGAAATTTCACTGATAGTAATGGGTTTTGAAAAAGAAGCATGTGAAGAATATGACAATTCAGGTGATATTAACAAACATTTTAAGATTACTGGGCAAACAATTATGCATTCTTTTGAGGTGAAAATGAAATGTTCATTAAAGTAAACCATTTATGTCATTTTTTTCTAAAAATTGAAATATTCAATTCAATTCAATTTAATTCAGTATTTATCTCCAATTCATTAAAAATGATACAAACGAATACAAACAAACGAACAATAAAATAAAAACAAGTCAAAAACATGCATATAAAACATTCACATAGACTGGCAAACAAACAAAGTAATGATAAAAATAGTGTTGGTACAACGTAGGTAATGGCAATATGATAAGTTGAAGAAATTGAATGGAAATTGGGCATGTACTGGAAAAGCCAAGAAGAAGGCTTGTTGAATCGCACACATATCTGGATTATTTAAATAATTACAGTAAGAATGTGGCAAGTACCGAGTAATTGAAATATAGATAAAACTCAAAACTTTAAACATAAACACTTTAATAAGAACAGAACAAAACAAAATATTGCTTTTGTTGGATAAAAAGAGGGAAATGCTTTCAATTTAAATATTCACATCTAGTTTTATTTATTCATATTTATATCAGTTAACGTACAATAAACAAAACATTCGCATGTTTAATGAAATCTGGAATACCACAAATATCGGTGATGATAGGGAGCTATAACCTGATTTTTTTTTACTTTATGCAATGTATGATTGAAGAGAAAATGTCATAATTTTTTACAATGCTTATCTCTGAAAATAAAACGACAAGAACAATATTTGTGACAAGTTATACGGATTTTGTTACTTTCCCCGTTGAATTAAAATCTATGATAATTTCTAATAATCCTTGACTTTCACTGAAACTAAACAGCTTAATGATTTTCTTTTACAAAGCAAACGACGATAATGATGGACTTTATATGTGTTCATATTATACCAAAACGACTCATACACTCTAAAAGAACTACGTATTAATGTATTGAAATATTGAATCCAGATGCATTGAAACGGCATGGTAGTCACAGTACATTATAATGTTTAACAGCAAACATTTAACAGCAAATGCAATTAAAAATAAGAAGCTTCAGATTTTCTTTTGATTTACGCGACCCTGATACGGAACAATTTATTCTTAATCAAAATGATTTAAAATTGATTTCCCCCAAAATTAAAAAAAAAATGAAAGGCTCACACAGAAAAGAGTTACCCACCCTATCATGCTCATGTGTATATTATTCTTTAAAAAAACAATGTCATTTTATGACTGAAATACTAAACATCATGTAAAAGTATAAATCATATTTGTCTTACTCAATGTTGAAAGATTCTTCTAGCTCTGCGATTGATAATGAATCATGTGTAACATCATTACCCAACACAGATTTTATTCCATTTCGTGCAAACTTGTGCATGCTAGGTAGATATTATTCGACTGCGATCAAAGTTAATATAGATTGTATTCTACTGCTAGTAAACTTAAACAATAGAGATTTTATTCCATTTCATTCAAACCTAATTTCCGCAGTGATCCGTCTGTGTATACACTCTTATGGTATGAAAATTATATAAACTTTGATAACTTAAATACGATATTCGATAAATATCAAGTAAATTCATATCAAACAAAATTGATTGAATTCTTTTCTAATGGAATCTGATCTGAAATTAAGTTTTGGTTGTCCATTTTTTTTTTCCTAATGCATTTGCCATATCTTATAACTGAATAAAATATGTACATGTACTTCCCCATCATAAACAATCACGCGAGTATGACTCATACTTTTGTCATATTGTTAAATACCCAGTGATTTCTCTGCAAACTTTTTTGTAAAAGTTAATTAAGAGCTGAGTATGTCGAAAGAACAACGCAGCCAGGTAATAATGCGCGTTCATGTATTAAAGAAGAACAAGTTCTTAAGATGCTATTCTTTGAGCCGCGGAACAAGAGCATCAGACGCCCGCATTGCACTCGCCGCCCGGGAAGCTTCTCCGATTGTGAGCGTTGAGTTCCAGTATTGTTTTACGGAGCGTTAAAGACGTTGTTGATCAACTGCATTGTTATTAGCTAGTATGTATATGGTTCGAATCCGGGGTTCAGTTCAAAAGAAAATGTTCACTGATTTGAAAGTGGGATGTACTTGATGTACTTGATCACGAAATGTTGTTAAACTGAAAGTATATCTTATTGACAAACTAATGTGTTAATTTGATAATACTAAGTCAAGATGTTTTCTTGGCTTTTCCTCATGTATTACCATGCACAGTCTCTTTAATGTTCTTAATTTTGTGTGTGTATGCATATTTATGTACATGTTAATATTAGGTATATTTTTCAATTTCAGGCTAGTTATACATTCACGACATAGTCAATTTATGTATATTTAGATTCAGTTATGTAAAACATGTAATTCAGCCAGTGTATATAAATGTCAGTCAATGTGCATAACCGTTGCATTTAAATGTAACAACGACATACATTTAGTATGTTTTGGCCATAAGTTGGATTTGGCCATCAACTGTATACAATGCTTGTAACAGACATGTGGTTTGCAATCTGCATCCATGTAAACATACCAGTACTAGTTTTATTACTGCATGGTTAATTCAGACAAGCAATGTACTCTATATGTCTTTCATAGGTTTGTCTCCATCTGTACTCCCCTCTCTCTCTCTTCTCTCTCATTCTTCTCTTTCTCTCTCTCTCTTGCCCATCACACATTTCTCTATCACTTTCTCTCTTTCTTTCTCTCTCTCTCTCTCTCTCTCTCTCTCTTGTCCCTTTCCTCCAACAACTTAGCCCCTGCAAACTTCTGAACATCTCATTCATTTATGATTAACGCTCTCAGGAACGCTTAGCGTATTTCAAGGGCAAGGGGTAGTTCGCCCCCTGGAAATTTTCCAATCAATAAAACAAAAAGATTTTAAGTTAAGTGAGTAATTATTGCAAGGTAAATAATTATTCAAATTCCTCTTAAAACTTCATAAATTATGGAAATTTTCTCCAAAGAATTATGCTCGGCAGCAATGCGACCTCACAAACGGTGATACTAAGTACATAGGCTATGCAGCCATACTTGAAAAATCAAGAGAAATGGAAAAGGGGTTCTCTTGTTACGAACTGAAATTATTTTGAAATATCAGCAAACATATACAAATCAATAGATCATACGCAAACATAATAAATAATGAACATGTCCAAAAACTGTCATTAAAAAAAGAGATATGGTCAAAATTTTGTAATTGCTCGCAAATAATCATGAGTTAATTGAATACCGCTGTGCAAAATAATTACATCGAAATCAATATCATAACATTTAAAAATCAGGTCCCAGAAAAGTGATTTTCTTGTTTAAATACATGGATCCCCAATTACTTTGATGTTTTGCCTCCCTGACGCCAAGGTTCAGATACGCCAAGGTTGTGAATATAAATGTGTTCAAATTCATTTCATTTTGTATTTAAATCCTATTTTGTTTAATTTAGCCATCATAGGTCGCAGTATGGATTTCAATAGACAATTTTTATTCAGTATTTTCAAGCTATCAGTTTTGTTGAATGAATCGTTTATAATCAAAAGCTTATCTCACATGTTATTAGGGGGATCCTTCGTGGTAAGGGTGTATCCATTTCAAATTTAATAAATCATTATCGTTTTATTCATTTTTCGTGTGATTTCAATTTAGCTAACTAGAAGACCAATTTCGTTTTATGAAATAGGGAACAAAGAAATGTGTATAGTACATTTTAATTGACCCATTAATGTTGTTTTGTTGAAGATATTGTGTTCATAGTCAGTTCTTCATATCTTAATTTAATTTGTATATTTGCTTTGTAAGAAACACCTGGCTTTACCGTTCCTAAAATGGTGAACGCCCAAAAGTTTATTAAGGCGCCATTTTAAGCTTTTTCAATTTCTCTTCAACTAGTTCACCGGGTCTATGAAAGTGACAAGGCTTCACAGGTGGCTAATTAGCTTACTACTCTTTTCAATTCTAAGCAATTATGAATTGAATACAACTGAAAAAACAGGTAACAGTGGCTATTCTACGCAGACGAGGACAATAGTCCCTTAGATGCTATTCGGTTTACGGTTTTGCTCGGGGAAACAATACGTTCAAACGGCTGCATTGCGCTTACCGCTCGGCTAGCTTGGGCGTTACTGACTCATTGTTTCAAGGGGAGCTAGACAAATGGTTCTCCTTCATTTCTTTCAAACGTTCCAGATTCCGGCTTCATTGCATTAACAAACTTCAGATTTATTGATATACCCAAAAAGCCAATTGGATGAATTTCTCTGAAAGCTATTCATAGATATGTGTGCGCATACAAATGTTACTAAAATACGAATCAACATTGTAAGAATGCGATTTACAGATAAGAAAGTGAATGATTTGTAGAACATTTTTTTGACATATGAACTTGAATTTGAAAAAAAATGTCTCAATGTTCAGAATTAGGTACCAAAGTTGTCATGCCCCTTTTCACTCTATTTTTAGTATATTTATAAAAATCTTATTTTAGTCTTATACTGATATCAATTTTTTAAAACCAAATTTATGACGATTAAGATGATTATAATTGAATAACGAAGTTCAAGTTCAAGGACATAATGTACATTTTATATATTAGAATGTTTGGAAAATTTCATGCCAAAAAAGTTAAAGGATATATATTTCTTTAATGAAGATGTGTAGAAATTATATATTATTTTGACATTGCCTTGTATTATTCAAGCCTCAATACCAAAGATGACATTATTCATTCACAAATGAAACATCATCCCATCAGCAGTTATATTCTCATTATGTTGAAAGAAAATCAGTGTTCTTCACCTTCCATTTCCTTTTTCTTCCTTAATTCTATTTCTTAGTTTTGTAAATTAATCGTGGAAAACTATGTAGCTGAGGGAGAGAGATGTGGACGTTAAGCTACCTGCTTATATATTGTGGCCCTCCTGTATCTAACTTTTGATTTATTATGCATTCAATGTATATATTGTATGATTTCATACATTTTCTATATATTTGTTTTATGAATTTAGAAATGTATTTGAATTTCACTTACAAATTTAGGCTAATATTCGCTTGTTTGTTTGACATTAATTTTATTTTCGACTTTACGTACACTATACTGCTATATACAATTTGTAAAGAGAGGTAGATATCAAAACTACCACCAAAAAAAAAAAGCAATAACATCTTCTTTCACTCTTATTAAATCTTGAATTTACCATTTACTACTAATGTCCATGTAGTTTAAATTATTTTTTCAACACTACTCTTGTATCATGTGTATGTAGAGTATTTATTGATATACTGTATAGCTGATATTCTCTTTTTGGTATTATAACGATATAGCGAGGCTTTTGTTTGCTGAAATTTGCTTTCGAAACATAAGCCTAGTTCTATAATTTTTATAAGGAGAAAATCGAAAATATGGAGAAAGTCTCCGGGGGATACAAATTACTAACCTCATATAATTTCATGTATCAAAATGAAATGATGAATTTATTCATTGCCCTGCTGATACTGCGACAAGATTGGATTTATGATGAGATGTCATACTTCAGTGGCGTATCCATCGTAACAAGGAGTCATCATACAGCCCCACCCCCTCCATTTAAAAGCTCAGCATTAAAAAGATAATTTGAATTGAAATTAAGATTGTAATTAAGTTTTCACTGTCTATTTGGAAATTGGAAATTTCTTTTTTTCTTGCTGGTATACAATACCGAATTTGATAGAAATAATCATAAGCGGTTACGATATTGCATTTACAGTTACAACGCAATTTTATTACAACTTGCAATGTGTTTATATCACGGGGGCTGCCCAGGGAGATCCCCCCTCCAGATTTAACAATCTCTTGATACGCCACTGTAAATGTGTCAAAACAGTGATAGATTCGTACGAAATAAAAAGGATGGGACTACATGTATGTATCAATCTGGTAGCTTACGTCTTTCCGACTCTTTATCTTCAGTATAGCAAAATCCATATCCTTAGCGACTAGTGGGCTTTGTGATATTCACAACGAAATAGCAAAAAATTAAAAAATATGATTAGCAATTTTATTACCACGAATTAGACATTTACCTTACACTAGACTATTATATGTTATTATATGATTATTATGATTAATAATAATTAATAATATTTCCTATCTCTCCACCCCCCCCCCCTCTCTCTCTCTCTCTCATGATATTTTGTCTCTTCCAAGAGCAAAGAATATGGTTATGTTAAACCGAGACAACTGTGATGAAATTTCAAAGATATATCTACTCCTTAGTCACCGGGTTAACAAACTTTTACCAAAAAGCTAATCAACTAGGCGGGGAACTTTCCGCGGGGACAATACAACCCAATAATGATAGCCATTTCTACACCTGGTAACAAAAGTTTCTCAGATGCTATTCGGTGAGCCGTTCTACCTAGCAGGTAAACAATGGCTTCAAACGTATGCATTATACATTCACCGCCCGGTTAGCTGAAACATTATTACCTGAATCTCATTGTTTCACGTAGAGCTGGGATGTGATTGGCCAGATCCTTCTCTAAACCTCGTTCAACCCCGGTAAACAATGGCTTCAAGCGCCAGAGGCATGCATTCACTGTGAGGATAGATTGCACCATGGCTTATACAATCTTCCTGACGCTAAATATGTTATTATTTCACGTAGTGCTGGGATATGCCTGGCTTGACCCTCTTTGAAACTTTAGAACATCAAATTCCTGTTCAAACCGGTTAATATTTCGTGGACTATGAACATGATCAATTGGTAGACACATTTTTATATCACTTCCAAATGTGGCATATTGAACAAATCGCTTGATTATTTAAACATACATCTCGCTACAGAAACAGAAGAAAATACGTTAACATAATGAAATTTGATTTTTTAACATTTTACAAATAAAAATGTAAAACCAAAAAATAATAGAAACACCTAAACGATTATCCCCATTCTCAATGAGTTAACGACGGGTCATTAAAATTCAATCCATCAGTATTTGAAATAAATTTGCAGATGTTTTCAGCATTTGTTGTTTTGAACTATAAACATTTTCATGATTGTAATTTGATATCTTTTTGAAATGCTAAAGAGAGAAAAAATTATCTAATTGGACTGAAAATTACAACTTTAGAAATAACTAGGTTAAGATTGAAGTTCTCTTTCTTAGTTATTGAAATAAGACGTATTCATGGCTTATATGGATTGAGGAACCACGTGTATCTATTCCCAATCATTAATTATACATTTACATTACATCAGTGTATATTGCGATGATTATACATGTATCTTCTGCTATAATCCCGATTTTGCAATGATCTGATAGATATGTCAACAAATTCGTGTGAAACCGATGTGAAACAGACGACTATAACTTAGGCTATTTTCCGCCATAGTCGGGTTTTGTTTTGTTTTGTTTGTTTGTTTGTTTGTTTGTTGTTGTTGTTGTTGTTGTTGTTTTGTTTTTTTTTTTTGGGGGGGGGGGGGGAGGCTTTATGTTTTAGTCATTCACATAGACCAAGTCATGCAAAATTTGTTTTGAATATTTAGTTATCGTAACAACTTTCAAGGTATAAACAAAATTTAACATAGTGGTGAAAGTAGTTGAATTGTTAATTAACCTGTCTCAGAATGTAAGGAACATCTATGATTGTTCTAAGGAACGTTAAGCACAAAATGGGTAAACACTAATGATTTTCAGTGAAATTTCTATTCGATCAGCGGAACAGACAACTCATGTATTCATTATCATAATTATCCAGAATGATAATTTTTGAAAGAAATTTCACAATCTTTTATTACTTGGATAAAATGGCTTCCTATAAGCCTTTTGAATAATTTCTCAACATCTCTTTTTTAAAAATATGAACTTTAAATTCGATATGCGTGAAAGTCAGGATGCTTTGTGTCATGAATACAAATAAAGTAACGCCGAAATTTGTTATCTGTTCTTTTAGTTCCAGGCTAGTTCAAGTAAAAAAAAAAAATCCTTTTAAAGGACTGATTAATTATTTAAATCAAGCCATGAGTTTATGTGGGAACAATACAACCCAAATAAAGATTCCCGTTCCTACACCTGATATAACAATAGATGCTATTCGGTGAGCCGTTCTACGTAGTAGGTAAACAATGGCTTCAAACGTATGTATTATACATCGATCGGTTATAGCTTCACCTGACTCTCATAAGCTTCATCGAGAGCTGGGATGTGATTGGGCTGGAGCCTTTTCAAACTTTTTGAAGTATCATATTCCGGTTCGAACCGGTTTTCAGCGATGATTTATATTTCCTGAATATTGGAAAAGATATTTCTATCTCATTTCCGAGAAATGAAAAGAGGAAAGAGAAGAGAGAGAGAGAGAGAGAGAGAGAGAGAGAGAGAGAGAAAACACACACACACACACACACAAATCTGTTAATCATAAAAGACACAAATTCCTTAACGCAGCAGAAGATGCAAAAACATGCAAACGATGTGAAGTTTGATTTTTAACATTTGTTAAACATGGGCGCAAATCCAGGAAAACTAGACCCCCAAAATGTGATAATATTTTTTTTTCCTTTTTTGGGGTTGTCAGAAATTTTTTTCACACATTTCAGACAGGTACAAAAGTTAAATCATGTGGTGACCCCCCCCCCCCCCGAATTTCAAAATGGATTTGCGCCACTGATTTTAAATTACTATCGGTAGGTTGCATAATCATTAAGAATTTCTACATCCTTATTATTTCTTCACTTATGAGTCGTTTTTAACCTGTATTTGAAAGAAATACTCTATTGGTATATAGTATAAATTGCTAAACAGCTTTTTGAAATAATAGTGAAAGGAAAACGACGTCTATTAACTGGGACTGAATATTACAACTATACTGCCTCAAGAGTGAAAGTTTTCTTTAGATATTGAACTAAAGATATATTAGTCGTGTATCTAATCTTGACAGTTAATAAGAGTAAATATGTCCATCCAAATGAAATTTGATGACCTTTACTGATTTCATGTATGAAAGGGAAAGAAAACGATATTTAAAAATTTTCAAGGAAGTTTTCATTTCGTATACGGCAATACGAAGCATTCCAAAAAATAGAAACTCCATGATATTGTTACTACTCCTATATGATTGGTTGTCATAAACCTTGGGAATAATTTACAAACATCTTTGTAAGTTGAATATCAGTATGCGTGATAGGATATTTTCTTTAAACAAACTAGTAATCATGGTAATGTCGACAGCTTCGTGTTATCAATTTTTATTTCTCAACACTAGTTCAGCAGGTCAACAGACTTTTAAGGACTATAATAATCATCTCCATCAAGTCATGGGTTTATGTGGTAACAATAACAACATAATGTTTGTTTCTACAGCTAATAACAATGGATTTCTCAGGTACTATTCGGTGAGCTGTTTCTACCCTTGTAAACAATGACTTCAGACGTAAGTATTATATATTCACCGCCCTGTTAACTTGAACAATATATACCTGAATCTTATTGTTTCATGGAGAGCTGGGTTGTGATTGGCTAGGTCCTCCTGAATACAACGCATTCAATTAAGGTAAACAATGGCTTCAAACGAATGTATCAGACATTCACCGGCCGGTTAGCATGAACAATCAATACCTGAATCTTATTGTTTCATGGAGAGCTGGGTTGTGATTGGCTAGGTCCTCCTGATTACAACGCATTCAATTAAGGTAAACAATGGCTTCAAACGAATGTATCAGACATTCACCGGCCGGTTAGCATGAACAATCAATACCTGAATCTTATTGTTTCATGGAGAGCTGGGTTGTGATTGGCTAGGTCCCCCTGATTACAACGCATTCAATTAAGGTAAACAATGGCTTCAAACGAATGTATCAGACATTCACCGACCGGTTAGCATGAACAATCTATACCTGAATCTTATTGTTTTATGGAGAGCTGGGTTGTGATTGGCTAGATCTCAGGTCTAGTTCCTCCTCAAACTTTAAACTAATTATGACCTGGTATAACAATGGCATCAAACGGTCAAATACACTCACCGCGGGGGTTAGCTTCGATAATCTTAGATATCTTAATCATCGCTTTGTTGCAAGCTGGAATATAATTGAAGTAGATCCTGTTAAAAAGTTTTAGAAAAGTTTGGATTCTTGTTGAAGCCGTCTTCGTATAGCAAGATTTATATGAAAAGTAGTTGATCAGTGAGTTATTATACCAATCGCGATTTCACCATGCATAAACGCAAGTAAGGAAATAAACAAACAGTCGTCTCATGAAATTCTATTTAAATGTTTCATAAAGTTATGAAATATTAAACAAATATAGTAAGTATAAATACTTCTTTACAGCCAGTTTGCATCTTTTCGGTCATTCGAGCAAAGCTTTATCGTCGTGCCATTTAAAATTACAAATGTATGTTGGTTATGTTTATAACCCAATATCAGATTAGCATATTTTCATATAAACTTAAGCCTATAAATATATAAGCAACCATGTTTAGATCAAGCAAAAATTTTGAACAATACTTAATCCAATCATAGTTCATAAAACAATACCCTTAATTTACCCGACATGGCAAAATAATAAATTGCAGGTATATGCAAAACGCATTCTAAGTCTAGACATACATTTTTGGGGTGAACCTATCAGCGCACTTATCAAAAAATGGAAAATAGTCATACATATCTAGAATACATGCATTGTCATAAGTATATACTAAATCTTTGGAGCTATGATTGAAAGAAAAAAAAAACACATTTATCACTTTCATACCCCCTCTCTCTCTCTGTTTCCCTATCTTTTTTTTTTTTAAAATAAAATATTCTCTCCTCTCTCTCTTTCTCTCTTTCTTGCTTCAAACCTATTTCTATAACATTTTCTTTCCATCCAACATTTCATTTTTAAAATTTATTTTCATATTCCCATTTGTTTTAATTTTTAATAAAGAAAACATCGCAAACATATTCAGAATAAGAAAATAACAGTTACTTGATATAATTCGACAATATTTTTTTAAAGTCTCACATACAGAGAGAGAGAGAGAGGGGGGGGGGGGTCGGAACGGAGGCGAACAGGTGGAGTATGACCTCATACTTGAATCACAGAAAGGCGAAAGCGAAAAAGCTTCCATTGTCTGCAACATCCATTCACCGTGAACGCCTGTTGAATTCAGCTTGGACGCCGGGGGATAGTTAGTAATCTACACCTTTTGTATAGTTCCCCTCTAATTGTTGCCAAACATGGGCTCTTCAATGTACCCCATCCCAAACAATACCCCTACTCGGCCTAATTATGCCCTCATTAGTAAACGGTTACGGGCCTTCATGACCCATTGCTCGCAGCTTTGTTGAATATCAGCAATTCAAGTTTGGGTGAATGAAATAAAACGTTTTTCCCCGCTTAATTAAAAGGTCTAGCGTGTTTGAGAGTCATTACACTTTAATTCAGGTGGCTTTAAACTACAAAATAATGACATTTGAATGCCTGATAATGATATATATAATTACTTTTTATAAAGCTAAGATACCATATAACTCGCATTCTAGATAACTTGGGTAAATACTTCTATGCCTATTTTCATAAAAAGTCACAGTACAATGAATGAATGAATGAATGAATGATGATGATGATGATGATTTACTCGGCAAAGACAAAATTAAGAAATCAGTGAATATTAATACTGCTATGACTTAACTACTGCAATACTTACTACTACTACTACTACTACTACTACTACTACTACTACTACTACTACTACTACTGCTATTACTGCTACTGCTGCTGCTGCTGCTGCTGCTGCTGCTGCTGCTGCTGCTGCTGCTGCTGCTACTACTACTACTACTACTACTACTACTACTACTACAACAACTACAACTACTACTACTACTACTACTAACACTACTACTGCTACTACTATACAACTACCATTACTACTACTATACTACTACTACTACTATTACTACTACTACTACTACTACTACTACTACTACTACTGCTGCTGCTGCTGCTGCTGCTGCTGCTGCTGCTACTACTACTACTACTACTACTACTACTACTACTACTACTACTACTACTACTACTACTACTACTACTACTACTACTACTACTACTACTACTACTACTACTACTACTACTGCTACTCCTACTACTACTCACAAATTGCCCTGGTATAATTTTCAGCAATATGATAACTTTTCCGGAGCACCTGTAAATAATATAATTGTATTCGTTGACTTATGTTGATCTGTACGCTGAGTCAACAGTCGCTTATGACTTTTTACAACCACATGATATAAATTTTCTTCTTAGACACTATGTCTTGATATAAAACTATAGTACTGTTGCAATGTTTGATGATATACATGATTCATAGATATGAGATATGGTGTTCTAAACTCCCAGCACTATAGATCATCATAGTGCTGAAGTGACTCACCTGTTCTTCCCATATACATCATACAGGTATCAACGATCGTTGGACTCGGGGCCACTCGCCTAAATTTGAGCGTCATTTATTGCCGCCAGTGGTGAACCAGGCAAGTGATATTAGTTTGGGAATTCTAATTTTGAATGGCTAGCTTTCTTGTATTACAATAATTGCCATTCATTTGCGACTGCCATGATGAAAATTTACTCGGCATTTCACCAAGAATTGCCGGTATGGACTCTCAGATGTTTTTATGAATGATAAATTACATCAACCTTTAAGATTTCTGATGATAAATTCCATGGCATGATTGCTAGGAATGGATAAGCGACTTTTATATGCTCATATTTTGAGGGACACACTCAGATGATATGTACAGTTGGATGTTCAAACTTATTAAATAGAAGTGGAGTTCCAATTCCGACATCTTTCGACTCATCACTTTTTTTTTCTATTAGTACAGGGGCGGATCCAGGATTTCCTATAAGGGGGGGGGGCACACAAATGCAGGATTGTCAACTTTGGGAAACTGCTTGGAGGGAGACCCATATTTTTTTTGTCTCTCGCCAGCCCTCCAAAAGTCGCTCAGTGGGGGGGGGGGGGGGGGGGGGGGGGTGGCGATCAAAAAAAAAAATTTTTCGCCAGCCCTCCAAAAGTCGCTCAGTGAGGGGGGGGGGTTATGGGGTCCAGTTCCCCTCCATAATTCTCTGACAAGCAAAAAAAAAAAAAAAAAAAAAAAAAAAAAAAAAAAAATTCTGACCGAAAAGGGGGGGGGGGGCACAGTCGCAAATAGGGGGGGCACATTGCATTGTTTTCCCTCAAAGGGGGGGGGGGCACGGGCCGGGATTGCCCCCCCCCCTGGATCCGCCACTGTATTAGTATGTCTTTTTTCAGTTTCGGCACATGTATGTAAAAATAAAAAGCAAGAAATCACTTCTCAAATTTTAGCACTTTCAAATCAACTTGTCTTTACTACAACAGTTAGCAAAATCACTTCACATTATTGTTATTGAAATTCGAAAATGTTTACATTATGTAATGATTTAATATGATTTATCACTTAAAATGTTTTCATAAACTTTCTTTAATACAGATATTTCAACATGATGCATCTACTTTTTATTGTTCGCTTTCTGAAAGGCAACTGATTTGTATGGTAATTCTACTTAACCGGTTCATTGATTGACTGAATGATCATTATTTATCATCATCATTATTATGTCCGTGCTTATCATGCATTTTAAACCATTTTTAGTCGGCTGACATTGTAGAGAACTGATAAGAGCAACCTGATATACATATGACTGAATCAATTAAAAATTATAAGTAATACAGGACTGTAAGAGTTGATTCATCTTTGTCAATGATATTGAAAAAAATACATATCGGTAGACATACATGTATGTATTGCGTTCTTTCATTCTTTTTTTTTTTGTTGGTTGTCTGAAGCACAATTCATGACTGAGAGAGAGAGAGAGAGAGAGAGAGAGAGAGAGAGAGCTAGAGAGAGATAGAGAGCGAATATATATCTATATTTTGTTATATGTATGATACACTCTGTTATATGTTTATGAACAGAATATTGATGTAAATCAATGATGTTTAATAATAAAATTCATGATGTAATAGTTGTGTTCTATCATCCGTTAACTGGGTTTCGAAAAATGTAGACAACTTAACTCAAAGCTTAATTTAAACATTATCGTATCAATGCCTTTTCACAGACGTGCGCGATCATAAACATCATTTTAACACGAGACTATCTTGTGACCAGCTAAAACAAACTTTTTTGAATGTAGAAAATACAGATGAAAGTGAGATGGAGGGAGAGAAATAGAGAGAGAGAGAGAGAGAGAGAGAGAGAGAGAGAGAGAGAGAGAGAGAGAGAGAGAAGGGATGGGGGTTTAGATATTTACGAACTTACTTTATATTGTTGCTTAAAATTTACCAAAAAGCTCCGAAAACTTGTTCATACCATTGTCTTATTAAAAAAAAATAGTGTTCTTTTTTCTATGACGTTTCCAAAAGAACGACACGATAACAGTTTCAAAATATAAAAACAAAGAAAACATAGCTTTTTAAGGAATGTTTCGGAGTCATGCAAACTCCATCGTCAGCCTGAAATTTTTACAACAGAATCAACTTTCTATGACATATATTACACGGAGGACTGTCGTAAGAGAAGGATCGAAAGAAAGAGAGAGAGAGAGAGAGAGAGAGAGAGAGAGAGAGAGCTAGAGAGATAGAGAGCGAAATAAAAAGGTTCGAATTTGTATGTTCTGTTAGACAGGATATTTTGTTTCATACAAGTAATTGTTTTAAGCATGTATTTTATTATAACCGGCAAAACTGAATACTTCGTTTAATTTTTTTTTTCCACTGCTCATCTCTATATTTGAACATAATAGAGAGAAAAGTGCACTGATCAAGTTATCGTCCTCGCTCGGGAACTAATCTAAAGCAGAAGCTATTATTTTGCCCAATTTCCTCAGTGGAATTAAAAGAAACTGGTTTTCTGCAATAGATGAGGAGATTCCACACACTCTCAAGACGTCTAATTCCCCCCAAACGAACAAATTCCTTCCACCAAATCCGTATTTCCGTCCGGAGGAGAACGACCGATTCTGGTAATGCGCAAAATTGCGTTTTCAAAAATAAACAAGCAATTGTTGGGACGCTCCTCAAATGGTATCCAATCACAACCGCTTAATCCTCTCTTACCAGATCAATTTGTAGGTCCATTGGGTGCTTCTTCGCCACCTGACCCTTCCACAGTGTACTTTCCAACCCTTCATAATCCATAATTTTCCTTCCCCGTTTGACTCTAAAAAGAGACACGAAATATCTCCCCAAAGCGCGTCCCGATCTCCAGAACCAGACGATCTGGGGAACAGAAAATTGCCACATTCCGTTTTTCCCGCGCCAGAATGTGAGGCTTGGATGGCCGCTTATCTCGCCCAAACTCTCATATTTTGGTTAGAGCATGGACCTACTAGAGCGCGCGAACCCATGTCGTCTGCCAGATAGTTATCTTCTTTCATTATAATCCAATCCCTGGGTAGAAGCAAAGAGAATGGTATCGGGACATCTCGCCAACATGATGCCCATTTGGAGTCATTTCAAGACACTTTTCATCTCCACTTTCCTATCATCCATCCTCTCTAAGGATGCTCAAGCAAAAGGGCGCGTGTACTCCTACGTTTTTCATCCTATAAAGTCTCCCTTTGTTTTCATTTCTTGCAGACGATTCGTCTAATGAAGTGTATTAATAACTGTTGGAATGTTCTTACAGAACGTTCCACAAGTGATTTCTAATACGTTAACACCAATATAAACCGCATGTCTGCATTTTACATTTCCCCTTTATACTAGAACTTAATAATAGGGGTGTTTATTGCATTCATTACAATAAGCCATTAATAAAATTGCAATGACTAAGATAAAATAAAATTTTTAACTTGTAAACAAATTTTCACCATATTTCTAACATGATTGAAATATATCTGACTCACAGTACCTCTATGGCATACTAATATAAATCAAGATGATGTTAGTATTTCAAAATAGTCAATACAGCATACTATCGTTTTGTAGAACAATATATCTCTGTTAAATACAATTTCTTACCATTTAATGACAGATTGATTTATATCATTTTGCTGTAAAACAAAGTTGTTTGTCCTTTGTAACATTTGTCGCTTTCTGTTTCACTTTACAACTTAAATGGATCTTATTATAACACATAGAAATAGTATGGATATTTGTATACAATAATAAGTGAATAATGAAAATGATGTTTAAATAAATAATTATAATTAAATACAAATAGATATATATGTCTGGAAAAGGGATCTTAATACCGTAATATAAATGTTGGAAAAAAAAAAGAAAAGAGAGAGAGAGAGAGAGAGAGAGAGAGAGAGAGAAGAAAAAGAGAGAAGGAAGGGAGTGGGAAACAATATTAAAGAAGCAGAGAGAGAGAAAGAGAGACAGAGAGAGAGAGAGAGCGAGCGAGAGAGAGAGAGAGAGAGAGAGAGAGAGCGAGATGAAGACTATTGAACATGAAAAATAAGCTTTTCTCAGGAGTTCACAATGATATTTGTATTGTCGGACATGATAAATCGCAACAAATTGCCTTAGTTAGACATACATCACAAACATTGATAAATTTCATCATAAATCTGCATTGAAAGGCGACATTTCGACCGGCTCCAAATTACAACATGAAGAAGAAATGGCCATGCAGATGCAGATGCTATCTGTATTAGACAGACTGCGATCATTGTTGCTCATGTGAACGACATTATATGGGGTAGAGAGAAACAGATGGTTTGTGCACGCATCATCTTTGTATGGTCTTCAGAATCTTCAGAAATGTGGCCGATGTGCCGTGGAAAAATGTCCTCTTGGGGAGAATATTCTGAGGAGTCTTCTAATGAATGCTTAAGTTACAGAAGTTTGGACTGAATGCTGATATTTTCAGTTGCTCTGTCTAGACTCTGTGAATATGCAAGCAAAATCCTAAAAAAGCAATGGTTTAAAGATTAATAACAAAATATCGTCCCGCTTTTGCTAATCGTTGTAACCGGCCCCATGCACTGTCACGGTTTCATGGCTATTCTGCTGGTTATTGTCTCACAGGCCTTCTGAAAAGTTATATGAGGGTTCACGAAATCAACGGATCACGAGACCGAGCACAAGAGATCGACATGTTAGTCTCAAGGGCTTGTTGACAACTTATTTTTTTGAACATTCAAGAGACCGACATTATCGGTCCTGTGGGTCGTCGGTCTCGAGGTCGCGCTCTCTCTCTCTCTTTCTCACTCTCTTTCTCTCTTTCTCTTTCCCTCTCGCCTCTGTATGTACGTCTTACTATTTCTCTCTCTCTCTCTCTCTCTCTCTCTCTCTCTCTCTCTCTCTCTCCCGCTCAAACACTCTCGTCATCTCTGTCTGAAATTGGCCCTTTGTTTTCTCGGAATCTTAAGAATTATCATTTTAAATCTGAATCTCCTCCTCTTCCATTCACTTTGAAGGTTAAAATGAAATGGGGTAGTTTTTGAAATCCATACAAAATTAAAATATTAATGGGGGGGGGGGGGGGGGGAGATGCTCCTACATTTCGCCTGAGAATGAGACTGCGCACATAGTCAAGTCCACAGGTCAAGCCAAGTGAGGCAAGGACTTTCAGATTTGCAAGTCGAAAAAGTGGACTGCCACAATCATGAATGACGTCACTTTCTTTGAAGCTCTGCATGCGTAGGCGTAACTCCTATCAGGGCGACTACCTCTGATTATCACTACCCGGACAAGTACCTCCAAAGCCAATAACCCCGGACAACTAACCCTAGGACAATTACTCCCAAAAACTATCCCTCGTAAATACCTCTTAAAAATACAATAAATACACTCAGAAATCTCTGTTAGGGTTATTGAATTAGGGGGTACATTTCCAAAGGATAATTTTTCTAGAGGCTTGTTATCCGGGAGTATTTACCAGGGAGTCATTGTTCTAAGGGTAGCTGGTCAGTGTGGTTGTCCTGGGGTAGTTTTTTTTTTTGGTCGGGTGAAGGGGGTCGATAAAAGCCAGGGGTATGTTGTCCTCAGACTGGTATCATTTTGACAACCTAAAGTAATCCCTGAGCTCGAAAACGGTGGGACATGCCAAAAAGCAGATCTTGTACGCCATGTCCACTAATTTATGCAAATCAGTTATTTTGGCCCGGTATTTGAGAGCATTTCTTGTGAATAACAAAAATTAAGAATTACAATTTGAAGGGTGAAAGCATGAGAGAGGAAGAAGGGTAGAATACAGCAAAGGTGGACGCGGTGGATGTGAAACAGGAATATAGGATTAAATGACATGTGGCTGGATTTTTTTCAGTAGATATACACTAAGTAATAAAGGTTCAAATTCAAATCCCAAACAGGTACAACAGCAGCGCCCATGAGCA